>OX336391.1:679486410-680686410 GCA_946902985.2 Meconema thalassinum | reverse complement strand
TTGCAAAGCACGGCGAAGGTACTATTGTTACTAAGTGACGTATGGCAACGTTGCAAAGCACGGCGAAGGTACTATTGTTACTAAGTGACGTATGGCAACGTTGCAAAGCACGGCGAAGGTACTATTGTTACTATGTGACGTATGGCAACGTTGCAAAGCACGGCGAAGGTACTATTGTTACTATGTGACGTATGGCAACGTTGCAAAGCGAGGCGAAGGTACTATTGTTACTAAGTGACGTATGGCAACGTTGCAAAGCGAGGCGAAGGTACTATTGTTACTAAGTGACGTATGGCAACGTTGCAAAGCACGGCGAAGGTACTATTGTTACTAAGTGACGTATGGCAACGTTGCAAAGCACGGCGAAGGTACTATTGTTACTATGTGACGTATGGCAACGTTGCAAAGCACGGCGAAGGTACTATTGTTACTATGTGACGTATGGCAACGTTGCAAAGCACGGCGAAGGTACTATTGTTACTAAGTGACGTATGGCAACGTTGCAAAGCACGGCGAAGGTACTATTGTTACTATGTGACGTATGGCAACGTTGCAAAGCACGGCGAAGGTACTATTGTTACTATGTGACGTATGGCAACGTTGCAAAGCACGGCGAAGGTACTATTGTTACTAAGTGACGTATGGCAACGTTGCAAAGCACGGCGAAGGTACTATTGTTACTATGTGACGTATGGCAACGTTGCAAAGCACGGCGAAGGTACTATTGTTACTATGTGACGTATGGCAACGTTGCAAAGCACGGCGAAGGTACTATTGTTACTAAGTGACGTATGGCAACGTTGCAAAGCACGGCGAAGGTACTATTGTTACTAAGTGACGTATGGCAACGTTGCAAAGCACGGCGAAGGTACTATTGTTACTATGTGACGTATGGCAACGTTGCAAAGCAAGGCGAAGGTACTATTGTTACTAAGTGACGTATGGCAACGTTGCAAAGCACGGCGAAGGTACTATTGTTACTATGTGACGTATGGCAACGTTGCAAAGCAAGGCGAAGGTACTATTGTTACTAAGCGACGTATGGCAACGTTGCAAAGCACGGCGAAGGTACTATTGTTACTAAGTGACGTATGGCAACGTTGCAAAGCGAGGCGAAGGTACTATTGTTACTAAGTGACGTATGGCAACGTTGCAAAGCACGGCGAAGGTACTATTGTTACTATGTGACGTATGGCAACGTTGCAAAGCAAGGCGAAGGTACTATTGTTACTAAGTGACGTATGGCAACGTTGCAAAGCACGGCGAAGGTACTATTGTTACTATGTGACGTATGGCAACGTTGCAAAGCAAGGCGAAGGTACTATTGTTACTATGTGACGTATGGCAACGTTGCAAAGCACGGCGAAGGAACTATTGTTACTAAGTGACGTATGGCAACGTTGCAAAGCAAGGCGAAGGTACTATTGTTACTAAGTGACGTATGGCAACGTTGCAAAGCACGGCGAAGGTACTATTGTTACTATGTGACGTATGGCAACGTTGCAAAGCAAGGCGAAGGTACTATTGTTACTAAGTGACGTATGGCAACGTTGCAAAGCACGGCGAAGGTACTATTGTTACTAAGTGACGTATGGCAACGTTGCAAAGCACGGCGAAGGTACTATTGTTACTATGTGACGTATGGCAACGTTGCAAAGCAAGGCGAAGGTACTATTGTTACTAAGTGACGTATGGCAACGTTGCAAAGCACGGCGAAGGTACTATTGTTACTATGTGACGTATGGCAACGTTGCAAAGCAAGGCGAAGGTACTATTGTTACTAAGCGACGTATGGCAACGTTGCAAAGCACGGCGAAGGTACTATTGTTACTAAGTGACGTATGGCAACGTTGCAAAGCACGGCGAAGGTACTATTGTTACTAAGTGACGTATGGCAACGTTGCAAAGCACGGCGAAGGTACTATTGTTACTATGTGACGTATGGCAACGTTGCAAAGCAAGGCGAAGGTACTATTGTTACTAAGCGACGTATGGCAACGTTGCAAAGCACGGCGAAGGTACTATTGTTACTATGTGACGTATGGCAACGTTGCAAAGCACGGCGAAGGTACTATTGTTACTATGTGACGTATGGCAACGTTGCAAAGCACGGCGAAGGTACTATTGTTACTAAGCGACGTATGGCAACGTTGCAAGGCACGGCGAAGGTACTATTGTTACTAAGCGACGTATGGCAACGTTGCAAAGCACGGCGAAGGTACTATTGTTACTAAGCGACGTATGGCAACGTTGCAAAGCACGGCGAAGGTACTATTGTTACTAAGTGACGTATGGCAACGTTGCAAAGCACGGCGAAGGTACTATTGTTACTATGTGACGTATGGCAACGTTGCAAAGCAAGGCGAAGGTACTATTGTTACTAAGCGACGTATGGCAACGTTGCAAAGCACGGCGAAGGTACTATTGTTACTATGTGACGTATGGCAACGTTGCAAAGCACGGCGAAGGTACTATTGTTACTTTGTGACGTATGGCAACGTTGCAAAGCACGGCGAAGGTACTATTGTTACTAAGCGACGTATGGCAACGTTGCAAAGCACGGCGAAGGTACTATTGTTACTAAGCGACGTATGGCAACGTTGCAAAGCACGGCGAAGGTACTATTGTTACTAAGCGACGTATGGCAACGTTGCAAAGCACGGCGAAGGTACTATTGTTACTATGTGACGTATGGCAACGTTGCAAAGCACGGCGAAGGTACTATTGTTACTAAGTGACGTATGGCAACGTTGCAAAGCACGGCGAAGGTACTATTGTTACTAAGTGACGTATGGCAACGTTGCAAAGCACGGCGAAGGTACTATTGTTACTAAGTGACGTAAGGCAACGTTGCAAAGCACGGCGAAGGTACTATTGTTACTATGTGACGTATGGCAAAGTTGCAAAGCAAGGCGAAGGTACTATTGTTACTAAGTGACGTATGGCAACGTTGCAAAGCGAGGCGAAGGTACTATTGTTACTAAGTGACGTATGGCAACGTTGCAAAGCGAGGCGAAGGTACTATTGTTACTAAGTGACGTATGGCAACGTTGCAAAGCACGGCGAAGGTACTATTGTTACTATGTGACGTATGGCAACGTTGCAAAGCACGGCGAAGGTACTATTGTTACTATGTGACGTATGGCAACGTTGCAAAGCACGGCGAAGGTACTATTGTTACTAAGTGACGTATGGCAACGTTGCAAAGCACGGCGAAGGTACTATTGTTACTATGTGACGTATGGCAACGTTGCAAAGCAAGGCGAAGGTACTATTGTTACTAAGTGACGTATGGCAACGTTGCAAAGCGAGGCGAAGGTACTATTGTTACTAAGTGACGTATGGCAACGTTGCAAAGCACGGCGAAGGTACTATTGTTACTAAGTGACGTATGGCAACGTTGCAAAGCACGGCGAAGGTACTATTGTTACTAAGTGACGTATGGCAACGTTGCAAAGCACGGCGAAGGTACTATTGTCACTAAGTGACGTATGGCAACGTTGCAAAGCACGGCGAAGGTACTATTGTTACTATGTGACGTATGGCAACGTTGCAAAGCAAGGCGAAGGTACTATTGTTACTAAGTGACGTATGGCAACGTTGCAAAGCGAGGCGAAGGTACTATTGTTACTAAGTGACGTATGGCAACGTTGCAAAGCGAGGCGAAGGTACTATTGTTACTAAGTGACGTATGGCAACGTTGCAAAGCACGGCGAAGGTACTATTGTTACTATGTGACGTATGGCAACGTTGCAAAGCACGGCGAAGGTACTATTGTTACTATGTGACGTATGGCAACGTTGCAAAGCGAGGCGAAGGTACTATTGTTACTAAGTGACGTATGGCAACGTTGCAAAGCGAGGCGAAGGTACTATTGTTACTAAGTGACGTATGGCAACGTTGCAAAGCACGGCGAAGGTACTATTGTTACTATGTGACGTATGGCAACGTTGCAAAGCACGGCGAAGGTACTATTGTTACTATGTGACGTATGGCAACGTTGCAAAGCACGGCGAAGGTACTATTGTTACTATGTGACGTATGGCAACGTTGCAAAGCACGGCGAAGGTACTATTGTTACTAAGTGACGTATGGCAACGTTGCAAAGCACGGCGAAGGTACTATTGTTACTATGTGACGTATGGCAACGTTGCAAAGCACGGCGAAGGTACTATTGTTACTAAGTGACGTATGGCAACGTTGCAAAGCACGGCGAAGGTACTATTGTTACTAAGTGACGTATGGCAACGTTGCAAAGCACGGCGAAGGTACTATTGTTACTATGTGACGTATGGCAACGTTGCAAAGCACTGCGAAGGTACTATTGTTACTATGTGACGTATGGCAACGTTGCAAAGCACGGCGAAGGTACTATTGTTACTAAGCGACGTATGGCAACGTTGCAAAGCACGGCGAAGGTACTATTGTTACTAAGCGACGTATGGCAACGTTGCAAAGCACGGCGAAGGTACTATTGTTACTAAGCGACGTATGGCAACGTTGCAAAGCACGGCGAAGGTACTATTGTTACTAAGTGACGTATGGCAACGTTGCAAAGCACGGCGAAGGCAGAGCGATGTAAACAGTGTGACAATCAGTTTGCTCTGATCTTATGTGTAACAACATAACCTCTTATTACTCTCAGTGCCCTACCAAGAACAGCAACAAGTGCCTTTGAAGCGTGTGACAGAAGTGTTTTCTCTGTTTTACCTTTATCAAACTTTTGGCAAATTTGCCTCTCTCTGTAGCTACTGGTACTGCCGAACGGAGTTTGAGTTGGTTGAAAACACAATTAAGAAATTCTACTTCGGAAAATAGACTCAACAGTCTAGTATTGTTATCTATTCACAGAGACATACATCTCACTGACGATGAAGTTATGAACCGATTTGGCAATGCTTCAAGAAACCTTGACTTTATATTATAGTGCGAGTTGTAAATCAAAACGGTAACATTAATTCTTTCCATGTAAATACTATCAAGTGGGCAAAAATGTATCATAAAATGGTCTTAGTTATGTTTGACATTAACCAAACATAAAACATCACAACAAATTGGTTGAAAAAGTGATGACAGACAGCCTTAAAACTCATCATTTTGCCCCAAATTATACGGAAGTTTCCCGGGGAGAAACCTGGACCACCTATTATTTGGGCCTATACCGTGCCCCCTAACCCCCGGTTGGACACCCCCCTCCCAAATAAAACTCTATTAACGCCCACGGATGGAACATGGTTTTCCAACCTTGAGTAGCCTATTATAAACTGGGTAATGAAGACATTCTTGTTGTCAAAGGTTGATGAACAAGAGCAAAATGCTGATTGTACACAACGCAATTTAACTTTTGAAACAATGATTTCGAGTCTAAACTGAGTTCTGGTTAGCATGTTACAAGCAGAAATGGAGAGAGGACAGAAAAGACCATGAATTGAAACTGACAATATGTATATACCTTGAAAAAATGTTCCATCCTTGGATGAGAGGTTAGGGGATGGGGTAGTTTAACCAAATAGCTTATTGTTAAGGGCTCTAAGGTCTTAGCGCCCTTAAGAGACATATTTGCATACACCCACATCTACAAATACTCCTATGACACCCACATAAATTAAAACCATCTGTCCCACACCATACATGATTTCACCCCTTAAAAACCTCCAATCTGGAAGCATCAGCAAACACAACACACTTCCAATTACACCAAGCCGGCAGAGTTTCGTAATGGCTCTTGCCCAAGCTTGACCAACCCATCAACATGTACACAGAAGCTGCTACCAAAACAGCTATGCAGCAAGACAGCAGAGTCAGCACTTCGGAAATGTTTCAGAGGACCACCTCCCAATGGGAAGGTATCTGTTACGTCGGAGACTCTGTCCAACTGCCAACTGACATCGTGCCTCAGGTATGTGTGATTCTCAGATTCCACACACAAGTTACACTTCCTTACTCTCGCCACCCCCAATTTGATTGTACCATTCACACTTTGTCACATTAGCCCTGAATCAAGGGAGATCTACATTATACTTGAGTCCAATAAATAAGCGACCACCATTTACACAATCCAGTTGCAATCATTGTTTATCCACTCTGTTTTACTGCTCATTTCCCTACCTACACCTCAGCCCGTCAGTGCATTGTTCCTAAAACCGCTGTGCCAGCGCTAATAACAGTTTGCCAGTAGCCATGATTTCTTGGTCGTACGCACGCCGACCGCAGTGGTGCACGATCAGCAGATACTTGTATTACTCATCGCCGTACTCACTCTGTAGGCTGTTAGCTCTCGCCTCAAAGCACACCCCGTTGGTTTGCAACCCTTATCACTAGAGCGCCATTCGATCCTCTACCACATTTTCCAACACTCGTTCGGAGTTTCCACTCCTCCAGTAGAATTTCCCCTAATTAAGCAATACTCTCTCCACACACACACACCCTCATCCCCCAGTTCAGCCAACCCTCGTAAAGGGACTGAACATTATAAAGATAATACCAGAAACTCATCCGTAAAATGATGCGATTGCTGGGAGACAGTGATCACAGCGCCATCTTTCGGTTCGAGTTGACAGCTTCAGTCTCCTAGCCCACAGCTAGCATTTGTGCTCCAAACAAAATTGCTCTGTGATGTGAACATTTGTTATGGGATGATATTTAGGCATTCAGTAATTTAAAAAGTAGGGTTAAAGGAAACAATTGATACTTGGTTCTGTACAGTTTATGTAGAATTCGAACAAATATAGCAGATAATTTATGACATGTTGCTGATATGGGCTACTGAAGTCTGGAATAGGGCCATACCGTTCTTTTAAACACAACTCGTAAGCATTTACACGTATTGGTGTGTTACTTTTCGTAGCTTAATTAACACTGGTTGGTTCCTCAGTTTAGGGGCAGCGACAACGCGGTCATGTAGCCCCGTGTACTTTTGGGTGTGTGTAGAATGTGTCTGATAACCGGTGTTAATTGTGATGACTGTATTAGTGTGTGTTATCTGTTTCTTTAATTCAAGTAAGGACCGCAGACATTGATTTTTCAAGTAGTTCCTACTTTACTTTTGCTACCAAACGCCACCGTCAACGACAACTAGTTCTGAACTTGGTTACTAGATGCCACCAAAGTCGGCTTCTGACGACGAACGTTGGAACCTAAGAGTGTTAGTAAAATCTAACCTACAATTTAGCTTCACACAAGTGTAATTAGTGGAAGATTCTTTATAGTGCCATAAATCTATGACATGGGACCGCCGGCTCCGAAGGAAGGCATACATTGAGGGATTTTTAAGGCTCTTAAAAAATCCGACGACTTCGGCCGGGTTTGAACCCGCGACCTTGGGCATAGAAGCTCAGCATGCTACAGGCTACGCCACTGAAGGCGCTCTTGTGCACATTCATTAGGGAAAAGCATTTTGTTTGATTCATTTCATTTGTATATGAAAGTTACCATCATGCTCTTTATCGCTGAATGATGCCAGAGCCATTTTACATTCTTCATGTTCCAGTCCACTGCAGGCACAACCCATAACGTAATTTATGGCATTTGTCTGCGGACCTTCAATGACAAAGAAGTCAACATCAAGACTGATCTCACTAGGCACTGCAAGTCCTTTAGTCTTACCGGTACTGGGAATGCTGCAGCATCAACTTCACAGTTACGACCTTGTGATGGGGAAAGCAAGCTAATAGTGAAATATATTTTATATTTTATTCAGTCGATTTACATTCTAGGTTGGTGGCTCCCACGGACTCAGCGAGGGAACTCACCACTACCGCCTCTACGGGCAGTGTCCTGGAGCTTGGAACATTTGGTCGGGGTGGATACAACTGGGGAGGTGTGATCAGCACCTCACCCAGGCGGTCTCACCTGCAAAGCGAACAGGGGCCTCATGAGGGATGGGAAGGTATGGGAAGAGTGGGATGGATAGGCAAGGAAGAGGGAAGGAGGCGCCCGTGGCCTTACAGTAGGGACCTTCCCGACATTTGCCCGAAGGCGAAGTGGGAAACCACGGAAAACCACTTCGGGGATGGCTGAGATGGGAATCGAACCCCCTCTACTCATTTGGACCACTTGAGGCTGAGTAGACCCCGTGCCAGTCCTCACACCACTTTTCAAATTTCGAGCCAGAGCCGGGAATAGAACCCAGGACCTCCGGGGCGGCAGCTAACCATGCAGACCGCTACTCAACGGAGGCGACATTATTAGTGAAATGTACAGTTTATAAGTGTCTCTTTTATTTCAGGAATTTCTATAGAATATACGAGGGGAGTTGCTAAAGTAAGTTTCGTCCTAATTTTCCCAAGGACCCTTTATTACCAACCTGACATGCACCATGGCACCATGAACTATTACACCTTGCACTATTTTTCGACATAGTCACCACTGACATTGAGACACTTGTTGTAGCGTGCAAACACTTTGAAGAAACCATTCTGGTTAAAGCTGGTATCCTGCGGTGCAAGGAATTATCGCACAGCCTGCTCCGAGGTCAAGTTTCTCGGTACCCAACTTGCGGACACTCCACACATCATGAGGATTGTGATGGACCCAGGCACAAACAATACGCACTTTGGCCGCCACGTCTGCTACAGGCTTCGGTAGCATGCTGAACTGCTGTTCCCAAGATCACGGGTTCAAACCCGTCCGATGTCGTCGGATTTCTTAAGAGCGTTAAACTCCTTCAGTATGCTTTCCTTCGGAGGGAAAGTAAAGCCGGCGGTCCAATTTCATGTTAAAGAATCTTCCACTAATTACACCTGGGTGAAGCTAAATTATTATAGGTTAATCATTTGACTAACGCTCTTAGGTTCCTACGTTCGTCGTCAGGAGCGAACTGCGGTGGCATCTGGTAACAAAGTTCTGAACTAGTAGTCGTTACCGGTGGCGTTTGGCGCCAAAGTAGGAACTACTTGAAAATCGAATGTCTGCAGTCTTTACTTGAATTAAAACAGATAACTCACACTGATACAGCCATCACAATTAACACCGGTTATCAGACAGATTCTACACACACACCGCGTTGTCGCAGCCCCTAAACTGAGGAACCGGTCCATCAACCGAAATCAGGCACGCCAGTCTGCTGCTCCTCTCTCGTCGTCGGCGCTCTCTGCCTGCGTCATTCCCTCTCCGTTGACGCTCATTACGTCGTTGAACCAGCCACGGGTGTATATTATTATGGCGATTGTTTGTGTATACCATCTGCTCGTGCAATAAAGTGATAAAACTTACTTTCGGAACATCCCTCGTATTAATGTTAGCCACCCAAGATCATTGGACTTCCCTGAACATTTACATCTATACTAATATAATAAAGCTGAAGAGTTAGTTAGTTTGTTTGTTTGTTTGTTTGTTTGTTTAAACGCGCTAATCTCTGGAACTACCAGTCGGATTCGAGAAATTATTTTTGTACTGTATATGATAGCCTGATTCAGGAGGAATAGTTTAGGCTATGTAGCATTAGGCTACACCTCTCAGGTAACCTTATAGATTGATTTTTATTCAGTAAGTCGGAAGAACAAGCGCTCACGAAAATTAGGGGCAAATGACCTCGTAGTTCCGCCCCTTAAAACAAAAAATAACTAACTAACTAACTAGCTTTAATAATACCTAAGTCTATTGGTGCCATGTAATGCGGGCTGCATCACGTCACCCCTACCAGTGTTCTGGTGCAGAATTGCGAGCTGCTTATAAATTAGTCACGGGGAGTAATTACTGCAAAAAGATTTCTTAGGCCCCTTAAAACAGTCATGATAACAATAGTATGCCTCTGTATAAGGGCGATGGTGTTGGTGCTTTCCGATCCTTATCCTTGAGCACTCCAGTTCTATAGTAGTATTCATTATCATCCATAAAACAAATAAATCCCCCGGGCGAAGCCGGGCACTGCTAGTATTGTGGAATTGGGTCAGCAACTACTGCGCACTGACTTACCTCGTTTCTTCCGCAATAAAACCTGGCAATAATAATAAATATTAATATAGAATGCCCAAATTACTGATCCGTACCAAATTGTAGTTAATTGTGAGTAATGACTGAGTATTAACCAGGCGAACGTTAACCCAAACATAACACGCATTCCCGTGGCGCCAATCGGCGAGGAGAAGAACTAAACTAACATGAATCACGACAAGCAACAGAATTAACTTGTGAAAGCAATTCAATAAAAAGAAGTTCAAGGTAGTTCCGTATTAAAGATCCTTTTCGCTCTATTATGAGCACGCAGAGGCAGCAAGATAGCAGTCTTCTATAATCCAAACCAATCTCGCTAAACACGAACCATTCCCCCCCTCGTAATTGGCTAACCTCTGCTACAAATCGTGTTTCTAATTTAGGACCGCAGCGAGGTTCGAAGTGCGCGTACCTTGATTGGAGTCTTCAATTTGGAACCGTGCCACCCAAGAACACGGGAGTTGGCTGTGCGCTTGGTCAACCATTTATCAGTCCCTAACTACTTCCTGTTCTGCGATCTATTGTGGTTGGACTCCCGGACCATCATGTCTGTTTCTTGGAAAGGTATTCTTCGACCCGTCCATTAGTCATTTTCAAGAAAATTTTCGATTTTTTTTATTGTCTCATTCGATAGTATGTCCTCTCTAGTTTCCAGAAATATATAGTTTATACTAGTTTTAATGTTGTTTAGCTCATGTATGTTCACTTTAATGATCGGTGTGCACGCTTTTCAGCAGCCGTCACTTTGACGCATAGGTGCAGCAGATAAAGCACACAATAATCTGGCTTTGAAACGGTCTACTCCAGAACTAAAACAATGTAGGAGATACTCACAGGTCGGAGAATGCAGAAGATTGACCTAAAATCACAAGAAAAGGCAGTTGAAAAGTAAGACTCTTCACTCTAAATGTCTACCTCAACTTCAAGTTACGATTTCTCTCACTTCATTTTTTTTTTCAATATTTGTCTTGACTTGGGCAGTTAAAATGTCCACTTAGAATACAGATATTAGTTTAATTTAAAAACTAAAATATAGACAGATAATGCAGCTATGTTGTAAAGCAGAATGAAGCTGTTAAATTGAAATTAGGGGTCGCGCCCCTCACAATTAATTCATTTATTCAATCAAAATAACGTAAATTGTAAAATAAAGCTAATATATTTGCCTGAATCAATGATACAAAAAAAGTCCTCTCGGCACGCCGGAAGGCGGAGGTAGTTCACCGGACAAACTTGGGGATAGGCGAAAATAGACAGAATATGCAGGTTTTCGTAGAAGGATCAGACCTCATTTATTGCGAGAAGATATTTTATAATTGGAGCTTAATTAACTTTGTTTTTCGTCATTTTATGCTTATTTTAAACATTTTATTGTCTTATGGGAACGGTAACCTTCTTGTCATTTGGGGTTCATTTTTATACCTGTGGTCACACTGTCCTTATGCAAGGTTTCGACACTGATGTGTAACTATGTAACGGTCTGTTACTTCTTCACGCAAAATTATATCTCCCGCAGAGATTTTGGTTGGTTCCTCAGTTTAGGGGCTGCGACAACGCGGTCATGTAACCCCGTGTACTTAGGGATGGCTGTATTAGTCTGTAATTCAGGTAAGGACTGCAGACGATCAATTTCAAGCAGTAGTTGCTAATGTTGGTACCAGGTACTACCGTCAACGACACGTAGCTGTGAACTTGGCTACTAGATGCCACCGCAACCAGCAACTCGCAACGAACGTTGGAACTTCCCCTCCAAAGGAAAGCATACTGGGGGATTTTTTGCGCTCTTAGAAAATCCGACGACTTCGGCCGACTTTGAACTCGCGACCTTGGGCATAGACATTCAGCATGCTACCAGTTACGTCACCGAAGCCGCTTCACACTTAGTCAGATGAAAATCTGAATCTGATCTCGTGCAAGTGCGTTATCTTGGCAACGTCTGATGGCTCATCCCTCATCAATTTAGTAGTGTTGCCATGGCAACCACTGATAGCTCTTGGCAT
The DNA here is from genome assembly GCA_946902985.2 of Meconema thalassinum. Taxonomy (NCBI): domain Eukaryota; kingdom Metazoa; phylum Arthropoda; class Insecta; order Orthoptera; family Tettigoniidae; genus Meconema; species Meconema thalassinum. The sequence goes on along the minus strand of OX336391.1, from coordinate 680,674,477 downwards.
ATTCTTACAATTCCGGAATCATTTTTCTCATCGCTTGGCATAATGGTGGGTCATATCAAGAATTCCTTCAGACAAAAGTTTTAGGTAATTATTAGGGGAATATTGTCCATTTTGTACGGTTTTGATATTGTGCCTATTAAGAGAGATATGATTAATGTTTCCCGAAAAACCCACTTTTTCCCACCCCTTTGGTCAATGGTTGGTGCTATAAAAAAAACTCTTCAAACATACATTTTTGGGCTTTATCCGACACATAGTATGAACGTTGAACGGATTCGATATGTCACATATTAAGAGAGTTATAGCAATATTTCACTTTTTCGAAAAAAAAAAAGCCCCCCATTTTCACCTCCTTCGACCGATTTAGCCCAGTAAGGTACTCGACCGAAATTTTATAGGTATACATATTCGGTAAAAAATTCAAAGTGATTGGTGCAAAATTACGGCAGTTATCGTGTCCACAAGAAACTGATATATATACAGTATATAAACTTTTGAACTGACGGTGGTTTTGGGGTCCGGGGGATGTGAAACGCGAAGATATGTCGAAATTTTCCGGAAGTCGAAACATGGTACCCATTGCAATAGTTAGCTTTCTAATGAAATCTACCTCTGGTTGGTTCCTCAGTTTAGGGGCTGCGACAACGCGGTCATCTAACCCCGTGTACTTTGGGTGAGTGTAGAATCTGTCTGATAAACGGTGTGAATTGTAATGGCTGTATTAGTCTTAATTCAGGTAAGGACTGCAGACGGTCAATTTCAAGCAGTAGTTCCTAATGTTGCCACCAGGTACTACCGTCAACGACACCTAGCTGTGAACTTGGCTACTAGATGCCACCCCAACCAGCAACTCGCAACAAACGTTGGAACTTCCCCTCCAAAGGAAAGTATACTGAGGGATTTTAGCGCTATTAGAAAATCCGACGACTTTGGCCGGCTTTGAAACCGCGACCTTGGGCATAGACATTCAGCATGCCACCAGTTACGTCACCGAAGCCGCTTCCCACTTAGTCAGATGGAAATACGGAATCTGATCTCGTGCAAGTGCGTTGTCATGGCAACAATGATGGCTCATCCCTCATCAATTTAGTAGTGTTGCCATGGCAACCTCTGATAGCTCTTGGCATTTTCTTATAATTCCGAAATCATTTTTCTCATCCCTTGGCGTAATGGAGGGTCATATCAAAAATTCTTTCAGACAAAAGTTTTAGGTAATTATTAGGGGAATATTGTCCATTGTGTACGGTTTTGATATTGTGCCTATTAAGAGAGATATGATTAATGTTTCGCGAAAAACCCACTTTTTTCCACCCCTTTGGTCAATGGTTGGTGCTATAAAAAAACTCCTCACATAAATTTTTGGGCTTTTTCCGACAAGTAGTATGAACGTTGAACGGATTCGATATGTCACATATTAAGAGAGTTATAGCAATATTTCACTTTTTCGAAAAAAAGCCCCCCATTTTCACCCCCTTCGACCGATTTAGCCCAGTAACGAACTCGACCGAGATTTTATAGGTATACATATTCGGTAAAAAATTCAAAGTGATTGGTGCAAAATTACGGCAGTTATCGTGTCCACAAGAAACTGATATACATACATAAATTATATATAAACTTTTGAACTGACGGTGGTTTTGGGGTCTGGGGGATGTGAAACGCGAAGATATGTCGAAATTTTCCGGAAGTCGAAATATGGGACCCATTGCAATAGTTAGCTTTCTAATGAAATCTACCTAAAGGATTCTGCTATACAACATTCTGAACATACAGCAGATCAATTTGCGACAACAATGACTCAATTAAGTTGAAAAAGAGCAAAGATATCGCGTCCTAAAATTGCACGTTATTTTTGTGATTACTTTTTGAAAACGACCCCCAAATTTATTTAATTTTTCTTTTTTGGCAAAAATCCACTAGTTTATATTCTTGGAATCAGTAATATCAATTTCAAGAAAACAAGATAACTTGTATTGAAATGTCTTCAGTAGTATCGATGAGCACCTCTACTTCCTATTTCTGTGCCCTAATGTGGTTGGACTCCCGGTCCATCATGTCTGTTTCTTGGAAATTCATCCGGAGATAGGGCAGATAACTTCGCTGTTCCGCCCCTTAAACAACAATAACTAACCATTCATCCGGAGCTTTGCGTGTATTTCTTCCATTTAAACCAATTTTCATTTTTGAAAAAATAGGCCCATGAGATCACCATTTGTCCGTGTGTGTGTCCCCCGAATAAAATATATTTGGCTGGAGCGATTTCAATGAAACTCGGTGAAGTCACAGGCCGACCCCGACCGTACCCTTTAAATTTTATTACGTATCTTCAATCCAACATGGCGGCTGTGCGAAATATTTCACCGGCATTCTCTATCTCTGAAACTATTAATGACTAGCAGTAGTGCCCGGCTTCGCCCGGTGGATTTATTTGTATTACAGAACTGGAGCGCTCAAGGATAAGGATCGGAATAAATGAAAGTAAATTTGAAAGCACCAAGCTGATAACCTCAGTATACTGCACCAACACCATCGCCCTTATACAGAGGCATATTATTGTCATGATGATAACTGTTTTAAGGGTCCTAAGAAATCTTTTTGCACTAATTACTCCCCGTAACTGCAATTTATAAGCAGCTCGCAATTCTGCACCAGAACATTGGTAGGGGCGACGTGATGCGGCCCGCATTGCATGGCAACAATAGACTTCGGTATTATTAAATCCGTTCTGGAGCGCTTGTTCTTCCGACTTACTAAACAAAAATCAATCTTTAAGGTTATCTGAGAGGTGTAGCCTTATGCTACGTAGCCTAAACTATTCCTCTTGAATCAGGTTATCTTATACAAAAATAACTTTTCGAATCCGACTGGTAGTTCCTGAGATTAGCGCGTTTAAACACATAAACACCACACAAACTCTTCAGCTTTATTATATTAGTATAGATATCACCCTGAAACTTTGTACGGTACTAAAGAGCACTACTTGAAGTTCACCGATGTGACTTCCAAAAATCTGTTAACTATAAAATGAACATGGTGGCCAGCGAAATTGAAACATATACATTGACATTTTTTTTTTTTTCGATTTCACCATCCGAACGCAGTGAAACTTGGTACAGCAAATGTTTATACACATTGTGATGTACTGACATATTATTTAGTTCAATTGTTTGCATAATATCAAGATGGTGGCTGTGCGAAATTTTAAAATATTTTTTTTATTACTTGTGTGCTAATCATGCGATCGAAGTGAACGTTTGAATAATGAACCTACGGAATAATCGTCATCTAATATTGCACAACTCAGTGGCTTACATACATAATAGTCCAACATGGCGACCGTCCAAAATATTTAGACGGTTCTCAATATCGACTAATGTAAGACAACAATCAAAGTGCAATTTTGTATGTTGATAGAGGCAATTAACATAAGTAGGATATATGAAAATAGGCTGTATAGTTCTTCACGGAACTACTTGTTTTAAATGTACTGGCATAGGTACAGATCATGAAGTCTCAAAGTTTCTCTAAGTTATTTGCTCTAATAAAAATAATAATTGAAATTATTATTTATTCATTATCAAACGTTATGATGTTGGAAGCCATTTTCAGTGTTGCTTTAGTAATCGGAATTTAATGTTTTTCAGTCGGTCTACCCAATTGAAGACTCCACGGGGTAAAGCCATTCTTTTCAGAAATGAGTTTATGACGCATGCTGGTGGCCAACCATCGTCACTAGAGATCAGTTGAAATTAAGCTATACTAATATAATAAAGCTGAAGAGTTTAAACGCGCTAATCCCTGGAACTACCAGTCGGATTCGAAAAATTCTTTTTGTATAAGATAGCCTGATTCAGGAGGAATAGATTAGGCTATGTAGCATTAAGCTACACCTCTCAGGTAATCTTAAAGATTGATTTTTGTTCAGTAAGTCGGAAGAACAAGCGCTCCAGAACGGCTTCAATAATACCGAAGTCTATTGTTGCCATGTAATGCGGGCCGCTTCACCTAGCCCCTACCAGTGTTCTGGTGCAGAATTGCGAGCTGCTTATAAATTGCAGTCACGGGGAGTAATTAGTGCAAAAAGATTTCTTAGGCCCCTTAAAACAGTTATCATCATGACAATAGTATGCCTCTGTATAAGGGCGATGGTGTTGGTGCAGTACATTGAGGTTATCAGCTGCAATAAGCGTTGGTGCTTTGAAATTTACTTTCATTTATTCCGATCCTTATCCTTGAGCGATCCAGTTCTGTAAAACAAATAAATGCACCGGGCGAAGCCGGGCACTACTGCTAGTTTCAAAAATAAAGCGGAATGTCACCGAGATACAGAGGTTTTTATTTTTAGTGGAAACGGGAAGAACGTCCCCAATCCTCTCATTTTTTTTATAATTCAACTTATCGGAAATAAATTTGGAAAAAGAAATTGTTTTTAAGTATTTCCTTTCAGTCTTTGAAAGTTTACATTCGCTCTCCTGAAAAATTTACAGAATATGACTTAGCTCGTTTTTCCAGTGGAGTCTCCAATTGTAATGGGTGGTTTCCCAGTCCAGAAAAAAATAGATCAATAAATAAACGTGGAGGTCCTGTATTGAGCAGATCTGGAACCTCAAGACCATACTGCACATCCGACGATGCAGAAGCACTACAGTCACATTTGTGGATTTCAAAAAGGCTTAAGATTCGGTTGACAGACAAACCTTGTTTAACAGACTAGAAGAATTAGGAGTTGACAGGAAGATCAGGGCCATCATCCAGGAAACATTATTGGGAACTATCTCAGAAGTGAATTTCATGGGAGAAATCTCTAACTCTTTTGCAATACATACTGGAGTCCGACAAGGGGATGGTTTTTCACTACTCTTGTTCAACATCGTACTGGACAAAATCATCACAGAATGGGTAAAGCATGTGAAAGGTATCCAAATTGGAAAGGAGAAAGGGAAAAGAGTCACTGTGAAATGCTTGGCCTTTGCAGATGATGTGGCCATCTTAACAAACAACAAGGATGAAGCCATATCAGCGCTAGACAAATTACATGATATCTAAAGTCAAACGGGACTTGATATTTCCTATGCAAAACACAGTATATGGATACCAAATCAACAGGAAGCATCACCTTGCGAACGCAATATGGAAAATCTCGCAGGTCACTCACTTCAAATATTTAGGAGAAGCCATCCAACCCACAGAATTGAACACCATTTCTAATGCAGAGAGAATACTAAAACTGCAGAAGGCGTACAAGCTGAAACATTATAACAAAAGAGCAGTATCTCGCAAAGCAAAACTGCGCCACTACAACACATTTGTCCTGCCTGAAGCCTTGTACGCGGCAGAAACCACAGTCATTAGAGGAATGACAAGAATTCGTGATATTGAGAAACAGGAACGAAAAATTCTTAGGAAAATCCATGGCACTGTTTTCAATAATGGAATTTGGGTCAGGAGACCAACAAAGGATTTATGAAAATACAGACACCATTATAGATAAACTTAGGAAAAGACGTCTGCAGTTCTATGGACACATTTATAGGAAGGATGAGAACAGACTCACTAAGAAGATTTTCAATATCGTGAATGCAAGTAAATTAAAGACCAGTTGGATAAAAGAAGTACGTGGAGACATGGAATTACTTAAAATCTCTGAAGACGACATTAAGGACAGAGAACAATTTAGAAATAAAATCAGAAACACGAAAATTGTACAAGTTTCAAGGAAAGATACATCAGGAAACAAGAAGTTCCGTGACGAATTAAAGAGCCTACTTTTCTTAAAATTAAGATTCATGCCAATGATTAATCTATATGGATCTATCTAGAATAATGCCGAAATTAAGTTGGTAATATCGAAATTTCTAATTAGTTCGAAATACTGTATACCTGGCATAATGTAGCCTAATAGAGAACTACAGTTGACAGCCCTGGTGACTGAATATATTCTTAGTTCCATCTCTTAAGGTACAGAATACAAAATTTGGTTGAAGTCCAATGGATAGCATGGACGTTACATGCAGTTAAACATTGGATCTAACAGCGCGCGTAAAATCATGTTGACAACAATGACATACATGTATTGGTCAGAAATAATCTGAAATAATATGATCTATTGCTGTGTGAATTTTGAATGAAATCCATTAGTTAGTATAGAAGTTGCATGCATTTTAAAATTGGACTTATCAGCAGGCTTAGAATCATGTTGGCAGCACTGACGTATATTAGTTACTCCAAATTGCTTGCATACTTTCTGATATATTGATATTAGGGTAACAAAAATAGAGACAGTATTTATTAACAGTTGGCAGCCCTGGTTACTCTTAAGAATCGGCATAGTCATATCTGTTATGGTAGACATAGCACACACGAAATTTGGTTGAAATCCAAATGATAGTATAGAAGTAACATGTATTTAAAGTCGTACCTCTCAGCAGGCTTAGAATCATGTCGGTAGCACTGAAGTATATAAGTAACTCCAAAATAATATAGAATGTCAGGTACTATACGTGTGCATAGTTTAAAGCTCTCGGCTTGCATACTTTCTGATATATGGGTATTTGGATTAAAACAATTGAGAGCATTTATTAACAGTTGGCAGCCCTGATGGCTCTTAAGAATACGTGCAGTAATATCTGTTTATGTACACATAGCACATACGAAATTTGGTTGAAATCCAATAGATAGTGTAGAAGTTATATGCATTTAAAATTTGGACCTATCAGCAGGCTTATAATCATTTTGGCAACACTGCCATGTATGGCCTCCTGGAAATTAAACTGCGATATTATTATCTATAAGTGTGCCAATTTTGAAATAATTCCCATTCATACCTTCCAAGATATCCAACATGGAGCTCAAATTTCAATTGCGATTTTTCATCAGTTGATAGACTGACATCATTTTCAAATATGGCCGTGAGATATTCAGGTATAGACCTTTACTCCTACCAAATTTTGTTTGGATTGCTGCAGCCGTTTAGGAGTTGATAGGGGCCAGACAGACAGACAGAAGGACAGACAGACAGACAGACAGACAGAAGGACAGACAGACAGACACACACACACATTTGCCCGATCTCATAAGTCTACTTTTTCCCCATTTTTACAAAATGTGAAAAGTAGGCTAAAAAAGAGAGGAAAAGGAAGTGAGGCTGTGATTGGCTCAAGTTCTCACGCTCTCCTGAAGGGGAATAATCGGAAATAATAATAATAAATGAACGTGGATGACCAGTAACGATCGTCAAGCGATCATCAGTTCCTTTACACTTAGGCTAATAATCTATGTTTACAAATATGGGTCATGATATTTACAATATGTACACTTAATTAGTTGCAATAGTAATTAACCTAGCACAACTCGTCGAGATATGTGATTTTATGTTGAGATACTGAAAGAGGTGATTGACCTACAAGTTTTGCCTGTTTAGTGTGATTATATTCTTGTTGTTTGAGTCTTCAGTCTTTTGACTGGTTTGATGCAGCTCTCCATGCCTCCCTATCCTGAGCTAATCGTTTCATCTCTACATAGCTACCACACCCTACGTCCGAGGCAATCTGTTTAACATATTTTAGCCTTGGTCTACCCCTACAGTTCTTTTCCTCGACCCTTCCTTCCATAACTAAGCTTGCTATTCCAGGGTGTCTTAGTATGTGTCCTACCAACCTATCTCTTCTCTTCACTAGCAGTCGCCAGAAACATCTCTCCACTCCCACTCGTCTTAATACCGCTTCGTTTGTAACCCACCCATCTGATATTCATCATTCTCCTGTAACACCACATTTCAAACGCTTCAAATCTCCTCTTTTCTGCTGCACCAATAGTCCAAGTTTCACTACCATAGAGCGCCACGCTCCAGACAAAGGCTTTCAAAAGTGACTTCCTAACACCTAAATCTATATTCGATGTCAACAGATTCCTTTTCTGTAGAAATGCTTTCCTTGCCTGAGCCAACCAACATTTTATATCCTCTTTGCTTCGTTATTAAATGGTCAGGTTGGTTGGTTGGTTCCTCAGTTTAGGGGCTGCGACAACGCGGCCATGTAGCCCCGTGTACTTTGGGTGTGTGTAGAATCCGTCTGATAATCGGTGTTAATTTTGATGACTGTATTAGTGTGTGTTATCTGTAATTCGGGTAAGGACTGCACACGATCCATTTCAAGTAGTTCCTACTTTTGCTACCAAATGCTACCGTCCACGACACCTAGCCGGAAACTTGGCTACTAGATGGCATCGCAGTCAGTATCTGGCGGCGAACGTTGGATCTAATAGAGCGTTATCAATTCTAACCTACAAATTTTAGCTTAATGGAAGGTTCTTTTATATGCCATAAATCTATGACATGGGCCCGCCGGCTTTACATTCCCTCCGAAGGAAGGCATACTGAGGTACTTTTAACGCTCTTAAAAAATCTGACAAATTCGGCCGGGTTTGAACCCGTGACCTGTGGCATAGAAGCTCAGCATGCTACCAACTACGCCAAATGGCCAAGTTATGGTGGATTGTGCACTTAGCTGTTTGAGCTGGAAGGTGTTTCCTGTCTTGTTACGTTATCCCGCAATCCTGTGTTTGTCGACCAATGTTTGTGACAATCAGTGGCGTAAGTAGGATTTGCTTCTCGAGGGAGGCGAGCGGAGTCAAATCAGAACTAATTCCGTTGTTGGTATTGTGTTTCTTGTTTTCTACTTTCAGTTTTGTTTTGTGTTTTTTGTTTGTGTTTGTTTTCTGCTTATTCATTTGAATTTTGTTTTTTCCGTTGAGTTTTTTAGTTCTTGGTTTTGTGTTTGTTTTCTGCATTTGCCTTTTGTTTTAATTTTTTTGTTTTTGGTTGTTGTTTGTTTTCTGCATTTGCTTTTTGCTTTCAGTTTTTTTTATTCTTGAATGTTGTTGTTTTTTCTTTTGCTTTTGTTTCTGCATTTATTTCTTTTTTGTTTTGGTCATGTCTTTATTTTTGCTTTTTGCTTTGTATTTTGGTCATGTGTTTGTTTTTGCCTTCTGCTTTGTGTTTTGGTTATGTGCTTGTTTTTGCTATTTGCTTTGAGCGGGAAGCAAACTAAGACCACCAATGGAAGCAAACCTACATCTCTCAATGTGCGGCCCAACACTAAATATGTTACACAAGCAAGGATAATTGTTCTCAAATTATAAACGTTCATAATACAGTCGTTTGTCAACAATCCGAAAAATGGCCTTTTTCAAAATAAAATTCTCATCGAATTGCGTTTTATTTAGTATTATTTAGCTTGGGGCAGGGATTGGCCCCCTCTCATAGTAACGCCACTGTAGGCAATATTAATTAACAACACAGATAATCATGTAATTTAACCAATACATTTGCTACAACGTGCTAAGAGACCACACGGTAAGCGTGTGACAGGTCTCCAATGGCTCTTTCGCCAGCAAATCAGTAAACCAACGTGAATTTATATAGACCTTGCACCCTCCGTATTTAGCATGCAGACTTTTTTATGCCCAGGATCGCAGGTTAAGAGCGGAAAAAATCCCTCAGTATGCTTTCCTCTGGAGGGGAAGTAAAGCCAGCGGGCCCATGTCATAGATTTATGGCATAAAAAACAACCTCCCATTAATTACAATTGTGTAAAGCTACATTATGGGTTTGATACTACTAACGCTCTTAGGTTCCAACGTTCGTAGCCAGGAGCCGACTACAGTGCCATCTAGTGACCAAATTTAGAACTAGTTGGTCGTTGACAGTGGCGTTTGGTAGCAAAAGTTGGAACTACTTGAAAATCGAGTCTGCAGTCCTTAATTGAATTAAAAACAGATAACACACACACTAATACAGCCATCACAATTAACACCGGTTATCAGACAGATTCTACACACACCCAAGTACACGGGGCTATAAGACCACGACATTGCAAAGCCCCAAAATGAATCAACAATAAACAATCCTCAGTGAAATGATGTACAGGGGATTTCTCGGAAAGGACTTAGAAGCTGGTCTGATAAAATGTATACTGTGTTGTTTGCTCGAGTCTGGGTGATAAGGTGGTTGGTTGGATCCTCAGTTTAGGGGCTGCGGCAACGCGGTCATGTAGCCCCGTGTACTTTGGGTGTGTGTAGAATGTGTCTGATAACCGGTGTTAATTGTCATTGAAACGAAGATTTTAGTTGTACGTGACCGTTAATCATGCGATCATGAGCCACGGGACGTCCTTTTTACGTGGAATCCGAACCACAGGACATGGCTTTTCATTTCGAAAATCAACAATGAAACAATCAGAGACATTCAAAAATATTACCTCCTATCATACTTGTCTGCTGAACCTCATCACCTCATTGAGAACTTACCCATTTCACAGAATAACTTTAATGTCGGCTGGAACTTGATTCGTAGTCGGTATCACAATCCCAAACTTATATCACACCTTCACATCAAGGAATTATTGTCTCTCCCGAACGCAACGCATGATTCTCCTAAAGGGCTGCGTTTGCTAATAAATCAACTTTGCAGCAATTTAAAAGCCATAGAAGCTTTAAAAATTGAAACGCCCTTACATGACTGCATGCTTTCGCATTTAGTTTTGGAAAGAATCAGTCTCAATCTCAGGAAACAATGGGAGAACGGTACCCGGTCTACCATCATGAGAGGCCAACAGCTGACCACTGCGCCACCACGCCCCTAATTGTGATGGCTGTATTAGTGTGTGTTATCTGTAATTCAGGTAAGGAGTGCAGACGATCAATTTCAAGTAGTTCCTACTTTTTCTACCAAATGCTACCGTCAACGACACCTAGCCGCGAACTTGGCTACTAGATGCCACCGCTACCATCACCAGGTGGGGAACGTTGGAACTTAATAGAGCGTTTATCAAATCTAACCTACAAATTTAGCTTCACTTGTACTTAGTGTAAGGTTCTTTTTTTTTTCTTTTTTGTTATCGAGTTTACCCTCCAGGTTGGTGGAACCCGCAGACTCAGCGAGGGAACTCACCACTACCGCCTCTACGGGAAGTGTCCTAGAGCTGGGGACATCTGGTTGGAGTGGATACAACTGAGGAGGTGTGATCAGCACCTCGCCCAGGCGGCCTCACCTGCAAAGCGAACAGGGGCCTTATAAGGGATGGGAAGGGAGGGGAAGATTGGGATGGAGGCGTCCGTGGCCTTAAGTTAGGAACCATCCCGGCATTTGCCAGAAGACGAAGTGAGAAACCACGGAAAACTACTTCGAGGATGGCTGATGTGGGCATCGAACCCCCTCTACTCATTTGGGACACCTGTGGCTGAGTAGATCCCGTTCCAGTTCTCAGACCACTTTTCAAATTTCGTGGTAGAGCCGGGAATCGAGCCCAGGACCTCCGAGGCGGCAGCTAACCACGCTGACCGCTACGCTACGGAGGCGACGGAAGGTTCTTTTACATGCCTTAAATCTATGACGTGGACCCACCGGCTTTACTTCCCCTTCGAAGGAAGGCATACTGAGGGATTTTTAACGCTCTTAAAAAGAACGACTACTTTGGCCAGGTTTGAACCCGCGATCTTGGGCATAGAAGCTCAGCGAGCTACCCACTACGCCACCGAAGGCGCGATGAAGGTGTGGTCTTGTCGGCTGGTCACAAGTGACTCCACAGGTTTGGAGTAAGTTAAGCACGCACTACCATCAATATAAGCTCGGACAAGCAAATTACATCGTTTATTCAACACGCGCCAACTCACTTGACATTTCTTGGAACTGTTTTCACATATTGCCTTGCCCGTGTATTCACAGCATCTTCATGGCGACCATAGTTCCTATTTTATGTTGTTGTTGTTGTCTACAGTCTCTCCGGGTGGTGGACCAGTCCTACAAGAGGGTACATGAATTTAAGTACCTAGGATCGCTTTTCACGGAGAACTCATCATGTGAGTCAGAAATCAACGCCAAGATCCAAGCAGGAAACCGAACTCTCTACAGCTTAACACAGCTTCTTCAGTCTAGATGTCTCTCCAGACAGTTCAAAATTCGTCTGTATAAACTCTGATCCAACCCGTTGAACGATATGGATGTAAGACATGGCACGACTTTCATAAACTACTCGTATTTGAGAGAAAAGTTCTTCGGAAGATCTTCGGACCGGTGAGGGATGTACACACGGATAACTGGAGGATTAGACACAATCATGAAGTAGAAGACCTGTATCATGATGCCAACACAGCTGGAACCATTAAAACCAGAAGACTGCAGTGGGCTGGACATGTAGACCGGATGGAAGACCTCCGATGGCCACGGAAGCTACTGGGTTTCATCCCCACAGGAAGAAGACCACCAGGGAGACCAATGAAGCGGTGGAGTGATGGACTCCATGAAGATCTGTAACAGGCAACGATACGTGTGGACAGTTAGCGGATGGCAGCGGATGGAGACGATGGAGGAGGATACTTGTAGCAGCGCGCGGTCCACTGGGCCTGATTGCGTAGAAGACGAAGAAGAAGAAGTTGCTATCTTGGTTTAGGGTAGCGTTTCTCAACCTATAGGTTTCAGAATCTATAGAATGACATGTCCTTCTATTTTAGCCCTTATCCTGCTGTCTTCCAGCCATTGGAATATCCCTATTAGGTTTATTTATTGAGCGTATGGCTTTACAGATACAAAATCTAATTTTCCACAGAATAAATCGTATACACAATAGCATAACCTTGCAAACATCTCTTTTGAATTTCCCCTTTTTCAACAACTGACAAAGTAGTCCAGGTTATGCTATTAATTTGGTTTTACGCATTTTAAATCAACAAAACAAACATATACTCTATTAAGATGGTATATTGGCTTTCACGGCCGGTGAATTAAAACTCAGCAATTCTTCTAGGTTTGTGCCGTGTCTTGTGTGGGGTTTCGCCTAGGACACCAAGCTAGGCTCATCGGCGGGCTCTTGGTGTCCCCGCCCGGATCCCCACAGGAGTGACGAACTGCGCGCCACCTCCCTTTATATAAGGTGCAACTGCACCACTTGACTACGAGAACTAAAAGCTCAAGCAGCCTTAACCTCCCTATGATGGCTTCCAAAAAGATGGTATATTGGCTTTCATGGCCGGTGAATTAAAACTCAGCAATTCTTCTAGGTTTGTGCCGTGTCTTGTGTGGGGTTTCGCCTAGGACACCAAGCTAGGCTCATCGGCGGGCTCTTGGTGTCCCCGCCCGGACCCCCACAGGAGTGACGAACTGCGCACCCCCTCCCTTTATACAAGGTGCAACTGCACCACTTGACTACGAGAACTAAAAGCTCAAGCAGCCTTAACCTCCCTATGAAGGCTTCCAAAAAGATGGTATATTGGCTTTCACGGCCGGTGAATTAAAACTCAGCAATTCTTCTAGGTTTGTGCCGTGTCTTGTGTGGGGTTTCGCCTAGGACACCAAGCTAGGCTCATCGGCGGGCTCTTGGTGTCCCCGGGGAGTTTTAATTCACCGGCCGTGAAAGCCAATATACCATCTTTTTGGAAGCCTTCATAGGGAGGTTAAGGCTGCTTGAGCTTTTAGTTCTCGTAGTCAAGTGGTGCAGTTGCACCTTATATAAAGGGAGGTGGCGCGCAGTTCGTCACTCCTGTGGGGGTCCGGGCGGGGACACCAAGAGCCCGCCGATGAGCCTAGCTTGGTGTCCTAGGCGAAACCCCACACAAGACACGGCACAAACCTAGAAGAATTGCTGAGTTTTAATATACTCTATTGCTTAAATTTATATTTAAAGATCATTAAATCACACAAAGCCTCCGTGGCTTAGGCGGCAGCACGCCGGCCTGTCACCGCTGGGTTCGTGGTTCAAATTCCGGTCACTCCATTTGAGATTTATGCTGGACAAAGCGGAGACAGACAGGTGTTTTTCTCCGGGTACTCCGGTTTTCCCTGTCACAATTTCATTCCAGCAACACTCTCCACTATCATTTCATTTCATCAGTCATTCATTTAATCATTGCCCCAGGAGAGTGCGACAGGCTTCGGCAGCCGGCACAGTTCATATCCTCGCCGCTTAAATGAGGGCTTCATTCATTCCATTACCTGACCCGGTCAGTCGACTGGAAACAGGTTGTGGATTTTCATACCAATAAATATAAGGGTACTCCAAGATGTATAACCTCCAACTGGAAGTTTTGGCGTCTTGCTGCTTTAAAAGGCCAAACAGAAGCAGCTATTTAAATTGATAAAGTTCTGACGGCGTTGTTACTGGCGGTTCCTTGGTTATATTCCATGTTCATTACTGTATCTTGACCGGGAGAGAGATAGGGTGACTACACCTATGGTTGAACGTTTACCAGTGGATGAACAGTATCTATTTACGTAAAGTTGATAAGGTTCAGTAGGAAGGCAAACTGACTATGAAACGGGCCTTGTGCCAAGATGTCGTAAGACAAAGTAGGAAGGCAAACCTGACCGTGAAACGGGCCCGGTGCCAAGATGCCGTAAGACATAGTAGGAAGCCAAACCTGAACATGAAACGGGCCTGTCAAGATGTAAGATGTCTCCTGTAGTTGAAGAGTCTTATGGCATCTTGGCACAAGGCCCGTTTCATGTTTGGGTTTGCCTTCCTACTCTGTCTTACGGCATCTTGGCACAAGGTCCGTTTCATATTCAGGTTTGTCTTCCTACTCTGTCTTACGGCATCTTGGCACAAGCCCCGTTTCATATTCAGGTTTGTCTTCCTACTCTGTCTTACGGCATCTTGGCACAAGGCCCGTTTCATATTCAGGTTTGCCTTCCTACTCTGTCTTACGGAATCTTGGCACAAGGCCCGTTTCTTGTTCAGGTTTGCCTTCCTACTGTGTCTTACGGCATCTTGGCACAAGGCCCGTTACATGTACAGGTGTGCCTTCCTGCTATGTCTTACGGTAACTTGAAACAAGGCCCGTTTTATGTTCAGATTTGCCTTCCTACTATGTCTTACGGAAACTTGAAACAAGGCCCGTTTTATGTTCAGGTTTGCCTTCCTACTATGTCTTACGGCATCTTGGCACAAGGCCCGTTTCATATTCAGGTTTGCCTTCCTACTCTGTCTTACGGCATCTTGGCACAAGGCCCGTTACCTGTTCAGGTTTGCCTTCCTACTCTGTCTTACGGCATCTTGGCACAAGGCCCGTTTCTTGTTCAGGTTTGCCTTCCTACTATGTCTTACGGCATCTTGGCACAAGGCCCGTTACATGTACAGGTGTGCCTTCCTACTATGTCTTACGACAACTTGAAACAAGGCCCGTTTTATGTTCAGGTTTGCCTTCCTACTATGTCTTACGGCATCTTGGCACAAGGCCCGTTTCATGTTCGGGTTTGCCTTCCTACTATGTCTTACGGCATCTTGAAACAAGGCCCGTTTTATGTTCAGGTTTGCCTTCCTACTATGTCTTACGGCATCTTGGCACGAGGCCCGTTTCATGTTCAAGTTTGCCTTCCTACTATGTCTTACGGCATCTTGGCATAAAGCCCGTTTCATGTTCAGGTTTGCCTTGCTACTATGTCTTACGGCATCTTGGCACAAGGCCCGTTTCATGTTCAAGTTTGCCTTGCTATTATTTTTGAATTTTTTGAATTTGAATTTATTTATTGTTTCTCTTATACAGGCCACTGAGGCTACAAAGCCTCTTTATGCAGCTCTCTTCATTCAGAGGGCGGTTAAATTCAATTGAATAAATGAAGGAAGAAAAAACTTAAACCTATACATACAGTTGACAATAGAGGTTCTTGTTATTACATCCGTTCACCTTGAACATGATCATTGTATAGCTGATAGATTACAATGAAGGGAGTGTTTTATCGCTCTGATAGGAAGTCCTGAATACTGGTGCAATTTATATTTATTCCAGTGAATACTAGCTGAAATACGGAATGAACCTTTGCATTTTTCGGTTCTGTGATGAGGTATCTGGAGCATTTGTGCAGTGTGTCTATTCGCACTGTTATGCACTGATTGCATGGGAGTTAGTGTGCAGTAAATATAAGACTGGAATTTTGAATTTTAGAATTTTTATCACAGTCAGAGCCATGGCATACTGTCTTCGTTCCTTTAACTTTAGCCATCCAATCTGGACGTAAAATGGAGTTATATGAGACTCTCTTGGTATATTGAGAACAAACCGCAAGCAAGCATTTTGCATTCTTTGCAATTTTGTATTGAGGACCACTCCCATATCATGGTAAATTATAGATCCATAGTCAAATATTGGTAATATCAAACTCTGTATCAGTATCTTTCGTACATTTTGAGGCAAATAGAAGCAAGTGCGCCTAATTTGATATAATGACGATGCAACCCTTTTCAGAATCATGTTTGTGTGATCCTGCCACGATAATCGAGAGTCAAAAATAACTCCCAGATTTCTTACAGCTGACTGGTACGGAACTGTTTGGGATGCAAGCTGTAAAGGTGGTACTGGGTCAGGTAGGGAACTGAGTAATTTGGTATAGCCGATGATGATCGTTTGCGTTTTTTCGAAGTTAAGTATTAGATTATGATCGAGTGCGTACTGAGATAGGCTTTGAATGTCACTGTTAATTAGAGCTACCTTCAAATGAATGGATTTCAGATCCCTGTGTAGATATAGCTGAAGGTCATCTGCGTACATATGATGTTGACAGAATTTAAGGACAGATGGAAGGTCATTTATATACACGGAGAACAGGAGTGGACCAAGGACCGAACCCTGCGGCACACCTGTTGTTACTTCACACCATTCTGAAACATTGTCATCGGCTAGGACTACTCTCTGACATCTGCCTGTTAGGTAAGATCTAAACCAGTTCGTTACTGACTTTGAAAGGCCTAGATTTCTTAATTTAACTAGTAGGATCTCATGGTGAACTCTGTCAAAGGCTTTGCTGAAATCGAATAGAGATAATATAGCTATTTCCTTCCGGTCCATTGCTAGACGAATGTCGTCTGTGACTTTGATAAGGGCTGTCAGAGTACTATGTTTTGATTTATATCCAGATTGGTTTTGGTTTAGGATATTGTTGGAATTTATATATTCATAAAACTGATCAAAAACAATCCGTTCTAACGCTTTCCCAATTGCACACAATATACTTATTGGTCTAAAGTCACTACAGTTTAAGGCGTTCGTGAATTTTGGTATTGCTTTGATGTTGGCTTTTTTCCATTGTGTCGGATAAATACCCATTTGCAGGCTATAGTTAAATATATGCAATAAAACAGGCATGAGGATATTCCGTTTCAATAGCGTAATAGATATAAGATCTGGTCCTATGGCTTTTGAAGTTATCCTAAATATGGCTAAATGAATGTCCTCTGGATATATATAGCCAAAATGAAATTCTTCCCGTCGGTCAGTAAATTTTTCCCTGTAGTTAGCAACAGTTGACAAAACTCTATTGCTGTCTACAACGGTTGACACCTTTAAATAATGCTTATTAAGCTCATCAGCGCTCATTGTTGGGTTATTGCTTTTGTGTCTGGATTTTCCAACACCGAGAGTTTTTATAGCTCTCCACAAAGCCGAAGAGTTTTTAGCTGAATTAATTAGCGAATAAGTGTAACGTATCTTTGTATTACGAATAACTTGCTGGGTTCTGTTGCGTAAGCTTTTGTATTCTACAATGTCCTCGGGTTTCTGTGTTCTGTTGCACTTCTTTCTGGCTCTATTTCGAGATCTTATTAGATCTTTTATTTCTGTGTTGATCCAGGCAGCTGGTGCGTGCCTCACGTTAGCTGAGCGCACTGGGGCATGGCGATCATATAAATCAATTAAAAATGTGTTGAATGTTTCGACCTTCTCATCTATAGTTTGCTGCTCGAGAACAGTGTGCCATGGAACTGAGATGGCATCAGCCTTAAACCTTTCATAATTAAACCTGCTGAAGTCTCGAAAAGTTCGAATACTGGGCTTATATTTTGGAGTTGACAGGGTATATACTGCGTATAAGAGATCATGTGCTGAGAAGCCAGAAGCAGCTGTTTGGCCAAACTCAATCACGTGCTCATTGCAGTTGGATGCTATTAGATCCAGAGTAGAAGAGGAGGTTGCAGTGTGATGTGTATCTTGATATGGGAGCCACGACAGATTGCAAGTATTTAGAGTTTCTACTATGTTTTTCGTTTCAAATGTATCCGACCCAAAATGGGCATTGAAATCACCGGCCAATATTACATATTTATAACTAAAAATGTGTGAAAGCATGTCATTTAATAGTAGTTCCATAAAACCGACTTTGGGTGCTCTATAAACACAAATAAATAATACTTTAGTATCTTTCAGGCAAATCTCTACGAATAGGTACTCAGGTCTGAAATTCTCACTATTTGGGGATTTGCAGATAACCCGGCACTTAATGTGCTGTCGAACATACACTGCTACTCCACCCCCTTCTCTACGTTGTCTGTCATTGCGGTAGATATTATATCCTGGCAAGGTTACAGATGAATCAGTAATGGACTTATTGAACCATGTTTCACTAACAGCGATTACATCAATACCGGAGTTAACAAATGTGTATTCAAATTCTGCGAAATGTTCTAGCATTTTAAGTGACTGCGTGTTCAGGTGAGTTACTTTAAAATCATTGGGTAATCTATCAGCTATATCACAAAGATAGGCATGCGTATCATACTCATTGGTACTAATATCCATGCAAAAGATCATTGAAAGTTATTGTAAAATTGTTAAACAAGAAATATCAAAAATTACAAAATCTAAAACTTAAGCTATTTTCTAAATATTAATCAATAATATCGGCTTGTATTTTGGCTAGACACTGTAGTTAAAGTTCCACCAGTAACCATATTACATGTTTGTGCTTACACTTGTAACTTTGATCAGTTGAGACCCCTCACATTGGCACGTATGAGGGTCCTTTACGTACGAGGAGCGGGAAACTTTTTCTTCAAAAAGTCCAATTCTCGGAGTGTTTTCACACGATGCCTCGTGTCATCAATGCGGATCAGAACAACGCCATCTGCAGTCCAGACACCATGTAACCCAAAGTGGCTTACTGCTTGTTTTACAATATCAGTCCGGGTTTTCGTCAGATCTTCTCTTCCAGTTATGCCGGTATTCCTTAAGTATTTCTTCGACCTGAAGAGTGCTGCTCGATCTGCATAGGACACGAACCGCACTATTATTGGCCGCTTCTTTCCAGCATCCCGGAGTCCTACACGATGAGATCGGTCTATTCTTTGGGGATCGATTGTCACATTCAACTTGGCAGCAACATCCATTACACACCTGTTGGTGTCCTCGCCTGGAGTTTCTGGAATACCAAAAATTCTCAAGTTATTTCGACGCTGGTACTGCTCAAGTTCATCAGTGCGGTCATTCAGTTGCAGCTCAAGTTGATTTATAGTGTCGTCTATGTAACTATGTAACATGAAACGGGCTCTATGCCAAGATGCCGTAAGACATAGTAGCAAGGCAAACTTGAACATGAAACAGGCCTTGTTTCAAGATGCCGTAAGACATAGCAGGAAGACAAACCTGAACATGAAACGGGCCTTGTGCCAAGATGCCGTAAGACATAGTAGCAAGGCAAACCTGAACATGAAACGGACTTTATGCCAAGATGCCGTTTCACACGGCCCGTTTCATGTTCAAGTTTGCCTTCCTACTATGTCTTACGGCATCTTGGCATAAAGTCCGTTTCAAGTTCAGGTTTGCCTAGCTACTATGTCTTACGGCATCTTGGCACAAGGCCCGTTTCATGTTCAGGTTTGTCTTCCTGCTATGTCTTACGGCATCTTGAAACAAGGCCCGTTTCATGTTCAGGTTTGTCTTCCTGCTATGTCTTACGGCATCTTGAAACAAGGCCCGTTTCATGGTCAGGTTTGTCTTCCTACTATGGCTAACGGCATCTTGAAACAAGGCCCGTTTTATGTTCAGGTTTGCCTTGCTACTATGTCTTACGGCATCTTGGCACAAGGCCCGTTTCATGTTCGGGTTTGCCTTCCCACTGTGTCTTACGGCATCTTGAAACAAGGCCCGTTTCATGTTCAGATTTGCCTTGCTACTGTGTCTTACGGCATCTTGGCACAAGGCCCGTTTCATGTTCAGGTTTGCCTTGCTACTATGTCTTACGGCATCTTGGCACAAGGCCCGTTTCATTTTCGGGTTTGCCTTCCTACTATGTCTTACGGCATCTTGAAACCAGGCCCATTTCATGGTCAGGTTTGTCTTCCTACTATGGCTTACGGCATCTTGAAACAAGGCCCGTTTTATGTTCAGGTTTGCCTTCCTACTATGTCTTACGGCATCTTGGCACAAGGCCCGTTTCATGTTCAAGTTTGCCTTCCTACTATGTCTTACGGCATCTTGGCATAAAGCCGGTTTCATGTTCAGTTTTGCCTTGCTACTATGTCTTACGGCATCTTGGCACAAGGCCCGTTTCATGTTCAGGTTTGTCTTCCTACTATGTCTTACGGCATCTTGAAACAAGGCCCGTTTCATGGTCAGGTTTGTCTTCCTACTATGGCTTACGGCATCTTGAAACAAGGCCCGTTTCATGTTCAGGGTTGTCTTCCTACTATTGCTTACGGCATCTTGAAACAAGGGCCGCTTTATGTTCAGGTTTGCCTTGCTACTATGTCTTACGGCATCTTGGCACAAACTGAAACTGTTCATCCACCGGTAACTGCTCAGCCATAGGTGCAGTCACTCTACCTACAAATGTTTCACATGTTTAGCATACGGGAGGCTCCATCTTCTCATAATTCCGAAAATACTTTGCTCACCCCTTGGCACAAGGGTGGGTCGTATCAAAAGTCATTTCAGACAAATGTTTTAGGTAATTTTTGGAGGACTATCTACCATTTAAAATTGTCTTGATTTTGTGCCTTTTAAGGGAGGTATAATTTTTTTCTCTAAAAACTCCACTTTTCACACCCCATTCGTTAGCGCTTGGTGCTATCAAACACCTTTAAATTTTTTGCCCTAATCCGAAAAATAGTACGAACTTTGAATGGAATTCAATATTCAAATACCGGTACTAGGAAAGTTATGGCGATATTTCACTTTTTCAAAAAATGGCCTCCATTTCCACCCCCTTGGTCTGATTTCACCCATTAACCCTTTGTGGGATAGTAGTCTCTATATTAACCACCTGTCATAAGGACAGTTTATGCTTTCCAAGACGCTAATAGTTGAATCCTCAAGCCGAATTTCGGAGAATTTTCATGCCTAAGTGCCAGTATTTCTAAAAATCAAATAGCAGCCCTATATACGTATATACTTGATGTAAAATCAAAACTAAAAACATTAACAATTATAGTGTAAAAAATAAAATATAAATATCGAAATAAATGTAATAAAAATAAAATAACAACAATAAAAGAAATATAAAATTAAAAATTAATATAACTATAAAAAGTATGAAAATAATTGTAAAATAAATTGTAATGGTTAATTAATTAATTAATTCAATAGAAAAATATCAAAATTAAATCTATAAGAACATAAATTGTAATTAAAAATAAGTACATAAACATAAATATTAGAGAAACAAAAAATTATCAATAATTATAATAATTGAAATGAATTATAAAGTAAAACCTCGTACAAAATAAAAATAGTTGAGCTCTATAAAGGTTTAACGAACTAGACCGAGATTTTATATGGTTAAATTTCATGTATAAATTGGTGCAAATGACGGGAGTTATCGTGTTCACAAAAATTGTTAAATTATTTACAAAACTTTTAAACTGACGGTGGTTTTGGCGTCTGGGGGATGTGAAACGCGAAGATATGCTGACATTTTCTGGAAGTCACAACCTGGTGCACATTGCAAAAAGCTATCTTTGAAGATTCCTTAAAGGGAAGAGACCAAGCTTAAGAGTGGAATACAATGTCAATATTCATTCGATTGTGGAACATGCTACAAATATTGTTGACAAATGATACTCATATCACAGCAATGACAAACTTGTGGTAACCAAAAGCAACATTTATAATGTCCAAATTCTTATTACTTGAGCGCCCGTGCGAGCTTTCGCAACGTGAATGTAGGTTTATGGGGTAGTAGAGGAGAATGTGGGAGAAGGAAGTTTTAAATATTGAAGAAATATGTTGTTGGCATGTTGAAGTCCCGAAGTTGATGGATGTGTAGTTGTTATCGGAGAAGATGTAACACTGCCAGTCACCAATGCAGTTGGCTTCGGGCTTGATTGTGATGAGGGCACAGTTTTAGTACCTGTTGTTTCACCATGTTTCTGCAGGTTGGGTTTATCTCTTGCAGTACGATAGTTTAGTGGCTTTTTCCTTGGCATATTTCACGCAGCGTGAAGGTCACTGCAAGGGAAATGAATGAGTAAACGTATTGTACAGAAATCTGAGATTAGGTAGTAGTCTATTGTAGGTCTTACCTTGTTCAGGCACATGAGAAGTAAACAGGCCAATGCAATGCAATAAATGCAAAGCATAAATACAGTCTGGAAATGTTCACATAAGTTCAGGCAAAAGTAAACAGGCCAATGCAATGCAATAAATGGAAAGCATAAATAAAGTCTGGAAATACAGAAGGACAATATAGGTTAGGTATCTTGCCAATGCCGCCGGGCAGCCCTGCGCTCTAGCGGCAGGTTCGCCTAGCAGTACGCCGTGGTACAAATAGTGTCAAGTCTTTGTTAAGCTATACTGGATTGACAGTGCTGTATGAGCAGTAGAGTAACTAACGGGATTTCATGTAAAGAGCGCTACTCGCATCCAGTCGGCCGTGTCTCGTCAAGAGCTACTGTTGCCTGGAAACGATATGACTTTCCATTCCTTCATGAGTTTATTTTATGACTTTATAAGCCTTTTCTCGAGTGCAAAATGGTATTTATTTAATTGTGAGGCATTTATGTAGTAAGTGAATGTGTTTCGCGCACACATTGGGTTATGCTGAACCTGTAGGTATCCAATATGTGTAGGTTGGTGTTAATAGGACCTTATTTTCGGTACAAAACTGGAATGGGACCTTAGCAGAATGATATAGGGAGGGACAAAACTGGAATGGGACCTTAGCAGAATAATATAGAGAGGAACAAAACTGGAATGGGACCTTAGCAGAATAATATAGGGAGGGACAAAACTGGAATGGGACCTTAGCAGAATAATATAGGGAGGGACAAAACTGGAATGGGACCTTAGCAGAATAATATAGAGAGGGACAAAACTGGAATGGGACCTTAGCAGAATAATATAGGGAGGGACAAAACTGGAATGGGACCTTAGCAGAATAATATAGAGAGGGACAAAACTGGAATGGGACCTTAGCAGAATAATATAGGGAGGGACAAAACTGGAATGGGACCTTAGCAGAATAATATAGGGAGGGACAAAACTGGAATGGGACCTTAGCAGAATAATATAGGGAGGGACAAAACTGGAATGGGACCTTAGCAGAATAATATAGGGAGGGACAAAACTGGAATGGGACCTTAGCAGAATAATATAGGGAGGGACAAAACTGGAATGGGACCTTAGCAGAATAATATAGAGAGGGACAAAACTGGAATGGGACCTTAGCAGAATAATATAGGGAGGGACAAAACTGGAATGGAACCTTAGCAGAATAATATAGGGAGGGACAAAACTGGAATGGGACCTTAGCAGAATAATACAGGGAGGGACAAAACTGGAATGGTACCTTAGCAGAATAATATAGGGAGGGACAAAAGTGGAATGGGACCTTAGCAGAATAATATAGGGAGGGACAAAACTGGAATGGGACCTTAGCAGAATAATATAGGGAGGGACATAACTGGAATGGGACCTTAGCAGAATAATATCGGGAGGGATAAGAGTTTTTTAGAAAATTCTCAACATTTGCCAAATGTTTTACTGTTTTTTGTATAAATCTCAAGTTTATAAGAAATTTCCTACCTCATTCAGGTCATTATATTTTTATTTGATCTTATATACTGTATTTTATCTTAAAGAAAAAAACTTTTTTCCTTTGCTCTGAATAAAAATGCAATAAAAGTCCTTAGAGTTTATGTTAGTGATCGAGATACATTTTGTATATGCAGATGTAATACACACCTTAAAAAAAGAAAAGTAGGAAATGTCTTATATACTTGAGATATATAAGGGAAACAGTAAAACATTTGGCAAATTTTGAAAATATTCTAAAAAAAAATCTTATGATAAAAATGTTGGCATTATATTATAAAGGTTGATTGGATTGCCACAAGCAGGCCAATGCTGTGATATGAGTATTATTTGTCAACAATATTTGTAGCATGTTCAACAATCGAATGAATATGGTCATTTTATTCCTTTCTTAAGCTGGATCTCTCCTCCTCCCACCCCCACCCCCCTTCCCCCTTCCCTTTAAAGCCAAACAAGCTATATCTGCCTGTGCAACATTCAATAAAAAAGACGCACCTCTGCTGGGTCCATCAAGACAATGTCTCCTGCGGCTAATATCGTTCCTGGCCAAAGTTGTTTCAACTTCGATAAACAGAAGGAAAATAAGAAGGTTGTGTAACATAAGAACTAAAGGATATGGCGGTGAAAGGGGAAAAGAATGAGATAATAAAAGAAAAGCGAGAGAGCAAAGAAAAAAAGTTTTCCTCACGTAATGCGGTAAGAGCTTTGCCTCATAAAGGAACTTCCATGCTAATGAGGGCGCTGGTGGTTGGCCTGAGGGTTGCACAAGATGTCGCCAGAGTGCAGCAGTAGCAAGAGCCTTCTTGCCTTGCCCCAAACTTGATTAAAATCATGAAGCAGAACATCGTAAAGAGCTTCCCTTCTCCTTGGCAAAGACGCTATGCTATACACAGCCACACATAGAATGTGTCACAGAGAGTTACATATTACAATATG
The DNA here is from genome assembly GCA_946902985.2 of Meconema thalassinum. Lineage (NCBI taxonomy): Eukaryota > Metazoa > Arthropoda > Insecta > Orthoptera > Tettigoniidae > Meconema > Meconema thalassinum. The sequence goes on along the minus strand of OX336391.1, from coordinate 680,649,754 downwards.
AAAAGACACTCTTTTAAACTTTTTAACTCGAATGCCACATTTACATATTATATTTATGGTATCTTGTACTTGTTCCATTTACAAGCCATTCCCAGGCTTTGAATAAAAAATAAACACCCCCAAAAGTAAGTTCTTTGGAAGTGAAATGAAAAGGGCATTTAAACATTAATGTCAACATGACAGTCTCAGTGTCAAAATAGCATCTTGTATAACAATTTTTGTGGAATCGTGTGCAAACGTTCAAATTTTATAAGAGCAGGGGGAGACGCAGACAGACATACAGGGTCTTTCATATAAAGTAAACACGGCAAGCGGCAGTCTTGTTATTCGCTGGTGCGGTGGGCTTGGCCGAGCTTGTGGCGCGCCATGGCCCGCAGCTGTACTATTGAAAACGCGCGCATAGTACTTACGAGGGCTGTTTTTTTTTTTTTCTTTCAAGTTCCGATGGACTGTATAAAAATAACAGATTTTACTACTAAATGTTTGCTTGTTTTATACTTATGTTCCAACATAATCGCCAAAACGATTGAAACATTTGTCGTATTGTTACGCCAGCTTATCAATGCCCTCGGCAAAATATTCTGCCGCCACTGAGGTGGGTACATCTGGACAGTCTCCTGAAGTGTTTCCTTTTTGGCGAGGCGTTGCCGCCCAATCATACCTTCAATTCTCGAAAAAGGTGAAAATCATTCACGACCGCACTGTACCATCGTTACGATAGACTTTTACAAAGAATTCAAATGTGAAGTTTTGGACCATCTTCCTTTTAGTCCAAACCAGCTATGAATGATTTTCACCTTTTTCGAGAATTGAAGGTATGGTTGGGCGGCAACGTCTCGTGAAAAAGGAAACACTTCAGGAGACTGTCCAGACATACCCACCTCAGTGGTGGCAGAATATTTCGACGAGGGCATTGCAAAGCTGGTGTAACGACACGACAAATGTTTCAATCGTTTTGGCGATTATGTTGAGACATACGAATAAAACAAGCAAACATTTAGTAGTAAAATCTGTTTGGTATGTCAATCTGTTATTTTTGTACAGTCCATCGGAACTTGAAAAAAAACACAGCCTTCGTAAGTACTATGCGCGCGCTTTCAATAGTAGAGCAGGGGGCCATGGCGCGCCACAAGCTCGGCCTAGGCCACCGCATCAGCCAATAACAAAACTGCCGCTTGCCGTTCTTACTTTATATGAAAGTCCCTGTACATTGATCCCGTAATTCCACTTATACATATATTTTTAGCCTATTTTCATTTATGAAAGAATTGGCTTATGAGATCACCTATTGTCCGTGTGTGTGTGTGAGCGTATGTGTGTGTGTCCCTGAGTGATTTCTATCTATATAGTACTATTTCGTGAGACCCCGACCGTGCCCTTCAAATTTTATTATGTCTCACCAATCTAATATGGCAGCTGTGCGAAATATTTCACCGGCATTCTATATCTCCGAAACTATTCCTGATATCACCCTGAAATTTCGTACGGTGATAAAGGGCACTACTAGACGTTTATCTATGAGACATTCAAACCCCTGTTAAATACAAAATGAACATGGTGGCCAAGCAATGATGAAACGAACGTTTAAATATACTTTTCTCACGATTTAACTATCCGAGTGCAGTGAAATATGTTAAATTAAATGTTTGTACACATTGCAATGCACTGACATCTAATTTAGTTCAATTGTTTACATAACCTCAAGATGGCGGCTGTGCGAAATTTTAAAATATAGTGTTTAAATCTTGTGTCCTAATCATGCGATCGAAGTCAACGTTTGAATAATGAACCTCTGTTGTGTTTCTCTATGGAAATGTTGTACTAATCGTTGGATGTTCTCAAATGAAGAAACGCATTGTTAAGTTTGACACCACAGGAAACAAAATTAATTGGACGCACATTCTCGAATTTCAATTTGCGCGAAAAGCAACTAGCAAACCCGCCCCGGCTTCGCCCGGGAACAGTTATGAATGCATTTAGGTAATAAGCGCTTTTCTTTCGATGTCAATGACCTATATCCGTTTTACGACTCGGCATATTCCCGGCCGAAGGCGTCGGATATTTTAAGAGCGTTAAAAATCCCTCGGTATGCCTTCCTTCGGATGGGAAGTAAAGCCGGCGGTCCCATGTCATAGATGTATGGCATTATAAAGATCCTTCCACTAATTACTCTTGTGTGAAGCTAAATTATAGGTTATATTTGACTAACGCTCTTAGGTTCTAACGTTCGTCGCCAGGAGCCGTCAGTGGTGGCATCTAGTAAGCAAGTTCAGAACTAGTTGTTCGTTGACGGTGGCGTTTGGTAGAAAAAGTTGGAACCACTTGAAAATTCAATGTCTGCAGTCCTTACTTGAATTAAAAACAGATGACACACACTAATACAGCCATCAGAATTAACACCGGTTATCAGACAGATCCTACACACACCCAAAGTACACTGGGCTACATGACCGCGTTGTCGCACCCCCTAAACTGAGGAACCAACCAACCAACCTTTCTTTTGTGGGGGAATGTCGTGTTTAAAAGACAGCATCAATTATAGCGCTCGAAAGAAATTCGCTGTACGTCCTTTCATTCAACTCTAATATTTGAATAAACTCTACAATTTGTATGCTTAATCTCTGTTAGTAACTGAGAAAATTTCAAGTTCTGAGTAAACTCAATTTAAAGCCTATACAGTAAGCTACCAAATATCAATCCAATTGTCTCGCTTGCAATGTTTCTCCGGTATGTAAAGAAATGACAATCACAATCAGTGAAGCTATTATGATTGTGTGATAGTCCCAAAGAGAAGGTAGCAAGCAAATCAAAATCGTATAGTTCCTGAGATGTGAATATAAATCTTAAAGGGTGCTGAAGCAAGAAATCCTATTAAATACAGTATATTGAAGACGTGATTTATTACAATAAATGGCATCGGAAAATGCTCATAATAAACCAAATATTTTTAGTGAAAGAGAAAAAAATTATCATATTCTTGAAATATTTTGGGGATAATATCACCTTAAACCTTTATAGGTTAGTGGTCTATACAGAGTCCGCCAGAAAAATGTATGCACTCTTTACGGAACAAAAACTATTTATGTAGTGTTTCTTTTACATTTAAATTTTGATTACACATGTAGTACTGTCTTTAAACATATGGGCACACGAGATGTTCAAAATGTTCACCGTTGGCTGCCAGACACAGCAGAACGACGAGCGGTCGCTGCGACGCCGTCCGTCAATGTCCTGGCGAAGGGACTCCAGCGTGCGCGGCTTACGTCGATAGACTTGATTTTTCACAGTTCCCCACAAGTAAAAGTCCATAGGGGTAAGATCTGGCGACCGTGGGGGGGTACTCAATGGGCCCTCTTCGTCCAATCCAATGTCCCGGCAGATTGTCATCCAGGAAAGCTCTTACTGCTACATGGTGGCGCCTCGTCCTGTTGGTAAAAGACTTCATCATCGGCTCTATAAAGCGCACGCACAGCTGGTAAAATTAATTTGGGTAACATTCCCAAGTACACTGCTCCAGTGACAGTACCATAAAAGAAAAAGGGTCCTAGTAAGCCCCTCGACGACAGTCCACACCAGACATTAACCTCTGGTAGATTGACCGCCTTGTCCACATGAACATGCGGATTTCCCGGAGTCCAGTAGACATAGTTATGTCGATTCACTGTTCCATTAAGTTTAAACTGGGCTTCATAAGACCACACTAACTTCGTCAGAAATTGTTCATCTTGGGTGAACATTTGCTGATAGCATTCGCAAAATCGCATTCGACGATCGGGATCATCCTCATTAAGCGCGTGCAGTAATGGTGGGATGTAAACTTTCCACTTATCTGTTTTCAAAATCCGTCGTACACTTGTACTGCTAATCCCCACATCCCGCGCACATTGCGTAGCAGACTTCTGTGGAGAATTAGGAAACCTTTCCAACACGTGAGCCGACAAAGCAGGACTAGTAGCTGTACGCGTTTATCCCTATCTTCCTTTGTGAATATCACATAACGTTCCATGCGTCTCAAACTTCCCAGTAATGCGTTTAATTGTTAGGCGTGTTGGGGATTCTCTTTCAAACTCCCTCCTCCACTGACGTTGCACTTCAACGGCCTTACCAAACCTGATAAACCACTTCAGAATGTACTTTCGCTGCTCGAACGTCAAGCGTGCTACAGCCATTTCATTTTCCCACTACCGTGATGTAAGTACCGACATCTGCTGAGCGAAATACCATGCTACAACATTTCAAAACAATGATAACAGTTGACAATGTCCATATCCCGATATCGTCTGACATTTCTGGCGGACTCTGTATATTAACCACCTACTATAAGGACAATGATGCTGATGGTTGAATATTCAGCGATATACCAACACATTTTATTTTGGAAGTGTTAATGTTAATGAAAACCAAATATTATCTCTTTATCACCTTGACCTAACTTTTTTTTTTCAATAAAAACAATTAATATTAAAAAGTTTAAAAAAATGGTGAGCCCAATAAAATTATATTTAAAAATAAATAAATAAATGTATATAAATTAAAATCATAGTACTTTTATGATCTTAATTTTAAGAACAGTAAAAGAAAACAAACATTAGCATTAATAATAATTTATATCAGGGTAAAATAATTTAAATTAAATTAAACTAAATACAAATAAAAGATCTTCAATACTATTTTGCCCTATAAAGGGTTAAACACGCCACCGAGACGTAAAAATCATTGCGTCAGAAAGCAAATATTGAACTTTATAAACACAGAAGTGTCTGTCTTACCTTACCTAGATGGCCACTCAAACCTAAGCCAACAGCACGGCGCCATCTTTCTCGATCAACCATCTTGTCCTCTGTGACTCCGTTTTTAGCCTACTTTCGATTTTTGCAAAAAATGAAAGTAGACTTATGAGATCAACACAGGGTGAAAAAAAGTGTGTCTGTCTGTCTGTGTGTGTGTATGTGTGTGTGTGAGTCTGTGTGTGTGTGTGTGTGTGTGTGTGTGTGTATGTGAGTCTGTGTGTGTGTGTCTGTGAGTCTGTGTGTGTGTGTGTGTGTGTGTGTGAGTGTGTGTACTCTGAATGTCTGTCCCCCCCTATCAATTCGAACACGGTGAATGCGAATTGAACGAAATTTGGTACAAAGGTAGCACTAGCAAAGGACACCTCAGTGTCATGTTTTATATCGCCGCCATCTTGACGGAAACGTAATGGCGGCCACACAAATGTTCAAAGCTTAAATCAAATTACGACTAACCTAATCATCCGATCTCTACCAAATTTTGCAACTACATACCTTTATGGAGGGAGCATCCTTTGACCAATCTAATAGGTTATTAGCCTAATAGTTTGCGGATGGCGGCCATCTTTGTGTCAAAATCGATTCTCCCTATTAATTCAAACACGGTGAAACCGAATGGAACGAAATTTGGTACAGAGATAGCACTAGCAAAGGGCATCTCAGTGTCATGATTTATATCGCCACCATATTGACAGAAACGTAATGGCGGCCACACAAATGTTCAAAGCTTAAATCAAATTACGATTAGCCTAATCATCCGATCTCTAGCAAATTTAGCAACAACATACCTTTATGGAGGGAGCATCCTTTGACCAAACTAATAGGTCATCAGCCTAATATTTTGCGGATGGCGGCCATGTTTGTGTGAAAATCGATTCCCCTTATCAATTCGAACACGGTGAAACCGAATGGAACGAAATTTGGTACAGAGGTAGCACTAGCAAAGGGCACCTCAGTGTCATGTTTTATATCACCGCTATCTTGACGGAAACGTAATCGCGGCCACCCAAATGTTAAAAGCTAAAATGTAATTACGACCAACCTAATAATCTAGTCTCTACCAAATTTTGCAACACCATATCTTTATGTGGGAAACATATTCAGACCAAACTGCAAGAACATCAGCCCAATAGTTTGCAGATGGTGGCCAAGTATGTGTGCAAATCGATTCCCCCTATCAATTCAAACACGGTGAAACCGAATTGAACGAAATTTGGTACAGAGGTAGCACTAGCAAAGGGCACCTCATATTCATGTTTAATATCCCTATAGCACGTTGTATTTCAACAAGCTACTACAACCAACATTCAATTATACTCCTTGAAAAGGACAAAGAGTTATAACAATACCCATGCATTTAGGAGAAAGTAGGCTATATGTTCTTTACTGAACATCTTGTTGATGTGTAACATCTTTCCGCTCGGTTGCTGGATAGTTTTGTGCGAGTGATTTTGAAAATTGGGGACGGAAGTGGATCGAAACGATCGAGCTGGCAGTGGTGGATCAAACGGAAGTATGCACTGCCCGCTCGATCGAACAAACGGAAGTGTACTTGCTGGCAGTGGTGGATCAAACGGAAGTATGCACTGCCCGCTCGATCGAACAAACGGGAGTGTACTAGCTGGCAGTGGTACCATGCAAAGGCAGCGTGATTTTTGTACAATTGAAAATGTGTGTATTGGAAACAAGGCAGCGTGTGCTCTGTAGCGCGAGAATGTTATGGTAGGTAATACAGTAGGCAGTGCATTTAGCAGGCACTGGTTTGACGAGCACAGTGGCAAATGTTTCACCGACTTTCATTTGTCATTGAGCAGTTTATGAAGCTTCACGTTCAAGGTTGAATATCGCATGGGGTAGGAAGTGAAAACTTGAGACTAATGTTGTTGAGTGTATGATAAAATAAAGACGACAAATGACATTTAAGTAAGCGGCATTATTGTCAAACTGTGGGTGAGTAATCAAATATTAAATGCATAACAGAATGTTGTTATATGAGTGGAATAAAAGCTGTATTTTCATCATTTGTGAGACTAGGTCACTTCATGATTGTAGGAAGCCATGTTTTGATTGTTTACGACGAATTGTATGAGAGCCTTGAGAATAATGAATGTTATAGTTACTGAGGAATGTGCTCACAGTATTTCAGAGTACTGTCGACGTTGTGTGTCACTTTGTTATTATGAATTATTCATGTAAAAGGAAGGAAGGAAGCTTGTGGTTTTGTGTGACCGTTAATCTCACGATCATGATCCACGGTACCTCCCTTTTACGTGGAATGCGAACCACAGGACATGGCATTTCAATTCGAAAATCTCACATGTATTGACCGGGAATCGAACGTGGTCTACCTTGGTGAGAGACTAACAGCTTGACCGCTGCGCCACAAGTGTGACAGTAGCATATCTCAAATTCAATCTATACATTCATCATAGTACCAGTATGAAAATGGAGTGTAAATTAACATCTTAAGAATGTCCAAGCTGTGTAGTATACGAGTAGGATAACATGTCAGATGTTACACATCATATGCGACTACTGTAAGGCTCGTATCTTTTTTTCTCATATATTTTTGGACTTGGTCCCACCAGCAAAGTCTCGGTCGTTCCAATGGTCGCCTTCCTCTGGGTATACCTTCCAAAAGTGCTCTTAAATTCAATTCTCTACTTCTTCTATGTACATGACCGGCCCAGCGCAGTCTTTGGCTTTTGGCACCGGCCACGATAACCGGTTCTCTGTAGAGATCCCGCAATTCCTTATTTGTTCTAATTCTCCACTGGCCATTTTCTACTATTGAGTCGTAGTATTCTATTTTCAAAAGTTACTAATTTCCTTTCAGTTTGCTTGGACAATACCCAGGTTTCTGAGCCGTACGTGACAACAGGAAGTATAATGCTTTTATACATTCTCACTTTAGTTTTCCTAGATATAATTTTACTCTTTAAGCGATTTTGCAGAGATCAGTAGCTTTTGTTGCCACTTGAGAATTCTTGATTTTATTTCTGCTTCTTCCATATTATTCTGGTCTATGATAATCCCCAGATATTTGAACTCAGTACAAAAAAACAGAAATAAAAACATAAGATTTTATCATAGATCTCAACAAGATGTTCAGCAAAGAACATATAGCCTACTTTCTCCTAAATGTATGGGTATATTTATAACTCTTTGTCCTCATCCCTAAAACAATCACATCTACCACCATGTATTGTTAGTTTTCTTTTATATTGATAATTAGCCAGTAAGTGTCAAAATCAATATTATATACTTTATGATGATTGAATAACAAAACTACTAACTTACTGTAATGCATTCACGTCCGTTAATCTCGATATTACGCCTCCAAACTTAAGAATCCTTCGTTTTGGGTATCTTCCCCTTTAAAAATCTGCGCCGATCACAATAGGTTGGTGCTGCGACCTAGCAGTGAATTATTTTATCTTCTACTCCTCTGGGTGTTCAATGAGCAGGCAGTTTAAAGTAGCCAGGAGGGAGGCGATCCAACTGGCAGTGTTTAAAGGTAATCGAAGCGCGATTGTGGTTAATAGTTGAACTACCGGAATTACAAAATCGCCATACTTCAGGAGGCCAGGTATTTACACAGCGGAATGTTTGGAACAATATTACCCACGTAACCCACAAGAGGACAGCACCGTACAGAGGCATTGAGAAGGCTGTGGTTGATGACAACGTGTATCTAGTTCTTCTATTCTCCTTTTCCTAATGTCTTCTGTTTATGTGTGATGCTGGGGCTGTGATTTTATTAATAAACGAGTGTATACATTAGCCTCTCCTTTAAGCTAAATGGCATTTTATTCAGTATCTCTGTAAAGAGCTCGTGCACATCACTTGTAAAAGAATTCACGAAAAAAAAGTGAACGACAGAAGTATTCGACCCCCTGTCAGCCGCGAGAGTCGAACACGCTAGCACTGAGCCAACTATGTCCTTAACATATGAATGCTATTAACTGACTTAGATACAACCTGTTAGCAAATAATGTCTTGAAATAAACGATTTCTTCACTGCAGTACATCTTCATTACAAATCATTACATACAGCGTTTATATTAGTGTATCAATAAGTTAGGGTATATCACATACAACAAACTAAAACTACTGAAATAAGACAGGCAAATGAGGACAGCTGCCATCTTGCCGTGTGACAGAGACGGCTCACCTCTTTTAAGCCACTCATACAGTATAATATTAAATTATAATAAATAACGGATCACGACCTTCAGGATAGCTTAAACCACCCTAGGCTCGATAATCGGAATTGGTGGATCTTAAGCTATTGATTATAATGGTTGCATAATTCACACGGCCGCCATCCTGAAATGGCACGGCTGATGACCTTGTAGTTTGGGTGAAAGACGCGCCCTATATAAAGGTATGTTGTTACCAAATTTGGTAGAGATCGGATGATTAGTTTAGCCGTAATTTGATTTTACGTTTTGAACGTTTGAGTGGCCGCCATTTAGTTTTGGTCAAGATGGCGGCGATATAAAGTATTACACTGAGGTGCCCTTTGCTAGCGCTACCTCTGTACCAAATTTCGTTCAATTCGGTTTCACCGTGTTTGAATTGATAGGGGGGGGGGGACAGACATTCAGAGTACACACCCTCACACACACACACACACACACACAGACTCACACACAGACAGACACACAATTTTTGGCCCTGTGTAGATTTCATAAGTCTACTTTCATTTTTTGCCAAAATCGAAAGTAGGCTAAAAATCAGTGAATGGTAACCATAAATTGATATGCTTAGAGACGTCGCGTCGTTGAGACTGGAAGAGCTAAAGAATGTTCTCCTCTCATCCCGCAGAGTAACCGACCGCTATTCATCACGAGGACCACGCCTAGTTCCTTCCTGTGCGGAGAATACCGATATTGCTACTGAAATTAATCGTCCGTCGATGTGCGGTGTCACGCTATCATAGCACCTGCCTTTCACTTCTTTCAATAAAGTGGCTACGCCCTTCCGTGATTTGAAAAGTGATTTCCATTTCTGGATGGTCCTCCGCTCTATAGGACACTTAGTGGGGGTCATCTTGCTTCAAGCAATAAACAGGTTGGTATATTGGCTTTCACGGTGAGTGAAATAAAACTCAGGTTTGTGCCGTGTCTTGTGTGGGGAAATATCACAAAATGCGTGACATAAAAGATTCCTTTTCGGGCATGTTACGTTCTATCCATTCACCAAGGTGCTTAAATTTTACAACCCGTTTGATTATTCTAAGAGTCACTTCTAGCCCCCTTGGAGCAGGATTAATGATTGTAGAAATCCTGTTTTTTTATTTTTGTTTTACATCGTGATGCCCTACTCGGTTGAACCTGCTCAGCTGATGTGTTGTCCTTCTTTCCCTCCCCAAATCTCTTCATCCTCCCGCTCAGCTTCTTCCTTCGTTCCTCTGACCAAGTTATAGTGGCTCTGGTGTTGGGTTTGTCTCCAAATTGGTGATTGTCGATTTTGGTTCTGAAATTACATCTGTCCTGTACAATGACTTCTGAGATGTTGATTTCCCGGAGATCTGTTTCAAATTCACGAAGCCAGCTGTTCTTGTTTTTTAATGAAAGGGCTAGGTTGAGAATTCTTTCAGTTAGTCTGTTATTGTCCATTCTAATAATATGTCCGTAAAATTTCAATCGTCTTTTCGGAAAAGTGTGAGAGATTTTTTCAGATTGACTATATAATTCATGGGATGTATTTTTCCCTCCATAATCCCTCTATACAAACTGGCCCAAAAATGTTTCGTAAAATTTTCCTTCTTTTTTTCTCTATGTCTTTGGTTAAAGATGCACCACCAATGATTAAAGTCTCCGATGCATAAGACGCTTCAGGTTTGATTACTCTATTATAGTGTCTAAGTTTTGCTTTTCGAGATATTGATTTTTTATTATACCTGTTCCAAGTGATCCTGTAAGCTTTCTGTAATTTGGAAATTATTTCTTTATTTGCTTCGCGGTTTAAACCAGAGGGCTGAATAATTTCTCCTAAATATTCAAATTGGTTCACTTGAAATATTTTGCCGAATTTAGTGGTTGTCCATCTAAGTATCGTGATGCTTCTTCCATGTACTGAGTTTTTTTCATACGAGATTTGAAGTCCTGTTTTGATGGCAATTTCATGTAATTTTTCAATTGAATGAATTGCGTCTTGCCTATTATTGGAAAGGATTGCTATGTCATCAACAAAGGTCAGACATTTCAAGTGAATTCTTTCTTTAATTAGTCTGCCAAAGGTTATTCCTTTACTTTCCTTTTCCCCGGTCCTGATTACATTCTCAAGTACTAGATTGGACAGTAACGGAGATAATCTGTCTCCTTGATGGACCCCGGTGTTAATAGTAAAAGGCTCAGATATTTTACCTAGGAATTTAACTTTTGAAGTAGTGCCAGTTAATGTTTGTCTGATTAATTCTCTTGTTTTTTCAATTATTATTATTATTATTATTATCAGTCCATTATTATTATTATTATTATTATTATTATTATTATTATTATTATTATTATTATTATTATTATTATTATTATTATTAAAGTTAATCTCTCGTGCAATGCAAATTCTTCTTATAGGCTAATAAATACATTAGAGGCATGCAGTATAGAGTAATATTTAATTAATTGTAATGTTTCTAATACCGTGTTATGTCTATAGCCTACAACAGTGTGCGGCTGCACAGGGTCCCGCAGGGAGGCACGGTAAGATGAAGGCCAGAGACGGTCCCTAGGCTGAAAAAATCTTGAAGTTGCTCTTTCCGCAGGACACCAACATTGCATGGAATGGATCTTTTGAAGAATTAATAATATTCTCACATGTAATGATCGAGTGGCTACGGTGACGTAGTTGGTAGCATGCTGAACTGCTGTGCCCAAGATGGCGGGTTCAAACCCGGCCGACGTCGTATTTTTTAAGAGCGTAAAAATCATTCAGTAGGCCTTCCTTCGGAGGGGAAGTAAAGCCGGCGGTCCCATGCAATAGATCAATGGCATATAAAAGATCCTTCCACTAATAAACTTAAGTGAAGCTCATTTTCTATGTTAGATTTCGTTGTAACGCTCTATCGAAGTTCCAACGTTCACCACTAGGTACTAGTATCATTGATATCTGGTAGCGAAAGTTGAAACTACTTGAAATTGAACGTAACTTGTAGCTCACCCTATCGTTGTCCGCTTCAAGCAGCTACAGCATCTGGCGAGCCAAACTTGTCCTCGGACACTCCCGGCACTAAAAGCCTTAATAATAATAATAATAACCCCTGGCACTACAGCCCTTGAAGGTCCTAGGCCTACCATGCGACCGCTGCCCAGCCATTTGGCCTGCAGATATTGGGGTGACGCGTGATCAGCATATCGGGTCCCCTCGGCCGTTATTCTTGGTTTCGTGATCGGGGCGCTGCCTCACTGTCAGACAGCTACTCAATTGTCCTCACGAGGCTGAGTGCACCTCGCTCCAGCCCTCACGTCAGTTTCTAAAATCCCTGACGGAGCCGGGAATCGAACCCGGGGCCTCCAGGTGAGAGGCAGGCGCGCTATCCGAACACCACGGCGCCCGCGCACTAAAAGCCATACGATAAATAAATATAAATAAAATCGATAGAGGAAAAAATTAAGAAAGTGGAATTGTAATGGCTCGTGGAGAACAATCTGGGTGAAGTATTGCACTTAGAATAGTCGCTACTATTCCGGGCAGAGTTGCGGCTGCCAAGAGATGTTTCTCAATATTAAAATTAATTAAAACCTATCTCAGAAACACCATGACCCAAGCACTCGCAATCCTCTCCATAAAAATGAATTGGCATCAAGTTTGGACTATAAAGAATTTAATAAAAGACTTCAGCCAGAAAAACAGCAGAAGAGTTCATTTTTAGCATTGTTTGTTACAAAAGTTTGGTGCTTTTCAGTCGGTCAACGCGAATGTACCCAAAAGAGCTGGGTTGTGCCCTAATCCTGAAATAAATTACATGAGATTAATAAATACACTAGGATGACCAGTTTCGATCGTCAAACGATCATCATCAGATCCATTACACTTAGGCTATAAAAGCTATGTTTGAAAATACAGGTGAAAATTTTGTACAATTATTTAGTTGCAGTGAGCTGGCGTGGCTTAGGCGGCAGCGCGTCGGCCTCTCACCGCTGGGTCTGTGGTTCAAATCCCGGTCACTCCGTGTGAGATTTGTGCTGAACAAAGCTGAGGCAGACAGGTTTTTCTCCGGGTACTCCGGTTTTCCCTGTCACAATTTCATTCCAGCAATACTCTACACTATCATTTCATTTCATCTGTCATTCATTTAATCCTTGCCCCAGGGGAGTGCGACAGGCTTCGGCTGCCGGCACAGTACATATCCTCGCCGCTAGATGGGGGCTTCATTCATTCCATTCCCTGACCCGGTCGGAGACTGGAAGCAGGCTGTGGATTTTCATTTAGTTGCAGTATTCATAATGCAACTTGTCAGTGTATGCTAGTTGTAGTACAGTGAGTCCGAGAATGTACTCCGCAGTGGCTACGTGCAGCTGCGAGAGGTTGCGTCATCAGTTTAGTTGGCAGCACGGTGTCCTTGATAGGATGAAGGCCACATGTGTGGGCTGTGGGCTGTCCAAATCGTCAGTGCGTATAGTTAGATTATTGGAAGAGTGCAACAGTATGTTATGAATGGCTGTGGTGAGTATAAAGTTTACTGTTAGTTTGTTATGATACAAGCGACAGCCATGCTGCCAACGTAACTGGTGACGTAATCACTCGCAGCAGCTTGTAGGAGCCGCGGAGAACATTCTTGGACTCCCTGTATATATGATGTTAGCCGGAATGATTAAATGGTGATAGAAATCAAGAATTTGTCTGTTTGGAGTGACTATATGGTTGTACTGTATAGTGCAGGCTATTACTTATCTGGCTGGATGTCCTCCGTTCTGTAGCTGCGAGTAGTATCAACTTCCCTCTTGAAGCAGTGACGGTCGACTGAAATGGAATGTTATCTCACTGAACAGGTTTTCCCTCCTCCCGCCCCGTATTCCTATGTGCTTCCTGTAGTCAGTGCATGTGTACTTGTGGCGTGTTGCCAAGTCTAGATAAGTTGTATGATATTGAATTCAGGAAGGTCTTCAACTATTAAAGACCGTGGATCAGTCCTCGCCATGCCTAAGCTAGAAGCCCTATACAAGCGCTGTACCGGTACTGTATTTTAAAATTAAAATATTACAATTCAATCAATTTATTTCACTTATTTTTATTCCTAGATGGTATTGAACCTCAGACACATCGGAAGTAAGGGCCTCGCAAATCTCATACCGCACAGGGCCCCGCAATGGCTAGCGCCGCCACTATTCTATATATACTGTATTAAAGAATATAGAATAAAGAACAGCCTTGAATGTCCCTTAAAGGGCAAAGGCCTCCTATAAAAGGGTAGCTCGTTTTCACTAATGTGGTGAGCTAGTCACATTAGGATTGTGCATGGTAATTGTATGGTTTGTTTTTGTCTTATTTTGTACTGTTACACTTTGACTTTCCCTCCCAGATTTCCTAGCGATGCACTTGACTTAAATTACTTTCACTTGCCCTATAGTCTGTCTTCCATGGTCCTCCACTCAGTTCTACTTCTTGCTTATCTCGCCCACTGTGGGCCTGCCTACGCTCTATAAAAGTCAGACCACCTTCGCCTTGGTCTTCCTCTCTGTCGTTTACCTATCCATGTGTCCCACATTGTAGCGTTGTATGTCCACCTGTCGTCTCGCATCATCGCGATGTGGCCTCCCCATTTCGATTTTTGTCTCATGGCTTTTTCTCCGATATCCGTCGATGATGACATTTGTGCCAGTTTCTCATTTGATATCCTGTCTGACCTTGTTACTCCAAGTATCTTACGTATCATCTTTCTTTGACTTACTTGAAGTGTGTGTTATCTGGCTGCTCGTAGCTGACCACGTTTGGCTTCCATATAATAGTGTTGGGAAGACGCATGATTCTAGTGTCTCAAACTTCAATCTTCTGCTCAGCTTCCTGTCCATGAGTATGAATTGTAGTGACCACATTTTTTTCCACGCTAAGGCAATTCTTCTTTTTATCTCTTTTCCGGTCTTGTCCTAGAATGAGATACGTTGCCCCAAATATATATATTCCTTTACGTATGGTAGTGTTCTTCCTTCCACAGAGACTGGGGTTTCTGCACTGTTTGTCATCAACAGTGTCTTTGTGTTATTCATTGACAGGCCTACCGACAGCAGTGGCTATGCTGGCTAAAGTGCAGCATTAGGTAATGGGGCCAAGCTCTCTGCTGACTCGGTAGACGCGTGGGTTCGAGCTCCACCGTCGGCCGTCCTTGAAATGGTTTTCCGTGGTCTCCCATTTCAAAATCAGGCAAATGCTGGGACGGTACCTTCTGATAGGCCACGGCCGCTTCCTTCCACATCCTTTCCCAGTTTCATTCATCTTCATCCATTCCATCTCTCATCCCGACATGCAGGTCGCCTACGGGCGTCGACTAGAAAGACCTGCACTGGGTCTCTCGGAGGCCACACGACAAAAAAAATTGACAGGCCTGCTGCTTTGCTTTGGGCGTTGAGTTGATGTAGCATCTTCTGAAGTTCTCCTAGTGACTTTGCGAAGAGTACCACGTCATCCGCGAATCTTACGTTTGTTAGCCAGATTTGTTTATTCCTTGTTTGTTTGTTTGTTTGTTCACTTAATCTTACGGAATATATCCTCCAGCAAGCACGTGAAGAGTTTGGGCGAAATTGGATCTCCTTGTCGCACTCCACGTTCCAGACGGAAAGGGTGGCCTTCAGTTTCTGTTTTCACCTTTGCAAAGCTACTGTATTATTCTTTATATATATAATTCTTCGACACGTGTGTATGTGACTGAACTCCTCCTAAACGACTGAACCGATTTTGATGAAATTTTGTATGTATGTTAGGGTGGGTCCATGTATGGTTTAGATTCACAATTTGACCACGTAGGTGGAATTTTAGAATTTTAGAACCACAATTTACACACAATTTTAGAACCATAATATACAGTCATAAACAGTCGTCATGGAAACCGCTAGCTTTAGTGAAAAGTGATGCTTTCGGACTGTGTGTCTCTGCACGTAGAGCCACCTGGTCGCAACCTGTGCAACTACCGCCATAACATACACTCCGCCCGTGGCGGAATGTTGTGTTTTATACCAAAGGTGGCAGTGATGCCGAATTCTACTTTATGTCTCTGCACGTTAGAGCGTTTCGAAGTCCCGTATGCGTTCATATACCATTCATCCGATTGTTATGAATCTTGGACGAGATGTTTAGTGCACTCCAGGGAATATGTTTGGCTTAGTAAATCCATTTTATAATAGATAGCGCACGACTAGATTCAACAAATGGGCGACAACGCGCGAAGCGTTTCAAAAAGGTCCCGTATGCGTTCAAATACCATTCGTCCGATAGCGATGAAACTTGAGTGAAATGTTGTGTACACTCCAGGGAAGGCTTCTAGCTTAGTAAATCAATTTTACAATAGGTAGCGCACGACTAGATTCAACAAATGAGTGATGACGCGCGAAGCGTTTCAACAAAATCCATATTCCATTCATCGATTGAGATGAAACTTTGATGAGTTGTTGTGCACACTTACGTGAAGGATTCTAACATAGTAAATCCATTTCACAGGCGGTTGCGCACGAGTAGATTCAACAAATGAGCGACGACGTGCGAAGCGTTTAAACAAAGTCCCGTATGCGTTCATATTCCATTCATCCGATTGCAATGAAACTTGGGTGAGATGTTGTGTACACTCCAGGGGAGGCTTCTGGATTTTTAATACCATTTTACAATACGTAGAGCACGAGTAGATTCAACAAATGAGCAAAGACGCACGAACGTTTAAACAAAGTCCCGTATGCGTTCATATTCCATTCATCCGATTGCAATGAAACTTGGGTGAGATGTTGTGTACACTCAAGTGAGGGTTTCTAAGTTAGTAAATCCATTTCACAGGAGGTTGCGCACAAATAGATTCAACAAATGAGCGACGGCACGCGAAGCGTTTCAATAAGGTCCCGTATGAGTTCAAATACCATTCGTCCGATGACGATGAAACTTGGATGAGATGATAAGTACACCCTACGGAAGGTTTCTGGCTTAATAAATCCATTTTACAATAGGTAGCGCACGAGTAGATTCAACATTTTAGTGACGGCACGCGAATCATTTCAACAAAGTACCGTATGCGTCCATACACCATTTATCCGATTGCGATGAAATTTTGGTGAATTGTTGTGTACACTCCAGTAAAGGTTTCTGGCTTAGTAAATGTATTTTACAATAGGTAGCGCACGAGTAGATTCAACAAATCTGCGAAGGCGCGCGATTCGTTTCAACAAAGTCCTGTATGCATTCATATACCATTTATCCGACTGCGATGAAACTTTGGAGAATTGTTGTGTACACTCCAGGAAAGGTTTCTGGCTTAGTACATCCAGTTTTTAATAAGTAGCGCACGAGTAGATTCAACAAATGAGCGATGGCGCGCGAATCGTTTCCACAATGTCCCGTATGCGGTCATATATCATTCATCCGATTGCGATGAAACCTTGGTGAATCATTGAGTTCACTCCAGAGAAGGTTTCAGGCTTAGTGATGAACCCATGTACCATAGGCCTCAAAGGGTGTCGAATCCATGTACTTTGAGAAAAGAATGAAAGAATCATACAGTTTCTAAGGGAACGGAGAGAGATTTCAAGCCAGGATTATAGCTTAACATTGTGCAAGCGCTAGGGCCAGGTGTTCCTTAGATGAGCTCATGCCTCTTGACATTTATAAGGAGCCAGTCATGGATATTATTAGAACGAGTGGAAAGTTTTGACTGTAAGACGAAGAAGCTGGACTCGGAAATTGCTCTTACGTTGCAGGAATATGGCAACCTCGCTGCTGAGTCAGAACAGGAATAATTAAATTTAACCCGTTTACGAGTATAAAAATAAGTAAACAGATACAGAACGGTGAATCATTTTGGATTAGAGATTTTTGTGTAAAGATAAACCTTGTAAAAATTGCACAGGAAAAAACTGCAAACGCAAGTAGACGTCATTGGGGGTTCACCGAGACCCAAGGAGTGGGAGAATAAAAAAAAACAGCACCACCCACACAGTTGAGGACGAGAAATTAATTAATGTCTCGGAAATGCACGATCGATTTCCATGCACAGGAAGATTATTTTACGTTTGGAAGACGAGCTGTCTGGAGATACGATTTTTATAATTGTGCGACAATTAGTTCAAAAGTTGGTCACGAAAAGGACTAGAGTTTTATCTTTTTTTGGCTGAAAGGTATAAAACTCCTGGCCTCACCAAGCCAATCATGCAGTTATTCTGACAGCCCGTGAGGGGGTGTTACTCTGCATCAGTGCATGCAGTCTACGAGAGCCCGTGAGGGGAACGTCACGCTGTATCAGTACATGCAGTATTAGTCCGTCCAGGGGGCGTTACGCTGGAGCATCATAACCATCAGTCTACGAGCATTCCGTGAGCGGAAGTGCTGCACCACATCGTATACGCAGTATTCAAGAGCCCGTGAGGGGGACGTTAAGCTGTATCAGACATCGATCCAGAGCCTGTGGGAGGCTATGCTACAAGTTCACCGAGTGTAGACCAGTTACGATATAAGTACGCTACGCTGAGGGTTAGCAGTTCGAGACTTTGAAGAGTCCTAATTTATAAAGAACATTAAATATACGGACTTTAAAGCAATATCGCCAAAGTAAGATACAGCGATCAGTAGGGAACTTCGAGTTCCAGAAGAACACTAGTTCAATACAGTTACGAAGTTATAAGAACTCCAACAAATAAACGGCGTTACGTTTAGTAAAGACATTGTTAAAGACATTAAGTCCTGTAAAGGAACTTTACAGTAATTACGATCGCGAAAGATAGAAGTTCAAGCGAAAGGAACTTAGGAACTTAGTTTCGAAACCAGAGGGAAAACGTACTCTAGTGAGAAAACGTCAAAAATATACGATAGACAGTATACGGTCCTCGAAGGGAGGCCAAGATATAGAAACTATAGGGTACGATAGACAGTATACGGTCCTCGAAGGGAGGCCAAGATATAGAAACTATAGGGTACGATAGACAGTATACGGTCCTCGAAGGGAGGCCAAGATATAGAAACTATAGGGTGCGATAGACCACCATATATAAATAAAGGTGACGGCAAAGAAAATACATTTATCGCCTAGTTAAAGCAGATAAAGTAAAGCCGAGTAATAGACAATAGAAGCAGTTTTGAGAGACTGAAACCAGTAGTTTCCATTGTAGGAGAGAGAAACTTTGAACGAGTAAAATCACACGTCCAATGCAGGTCGATAGGATTCACATCAGGGATCATCAACAGCCGACAGAAATTGTAAAAAATCGTTGAGATACGCCCGTGTGATAGGAGTGAAGTGTAAATATTGTAAGAAAAAAATAAGAGTATCATTTTAAGTGTTTTAGGTAAAGTGAAAGCGTTTTTATGCATAGTGATATGTGTTATAATATGTACCAGAGTAATATTTTTTAGTGTTTTAATGTGTGTTCAAAACGGATACACCAGTGTATAAAAAAAATGTTGTCAGTGTTAAATATAGTGAATATGTGTCAAGAAATTTCTGTACATAAGATGAGATTGTACAATATGGAGTAGGTCAAGAAGGTGGGCCAAAATGTCACATCAAACGAGAATAAAGGTCAGAAAGCGACCTTAAACATGTAAGTAAAGATTTTCATTATGTTTTGGTGTCGGGAAAAATTTTGTGTACAATTCCACCGGAGTTTTGAGTAGAAGGGATGTTTTTAAATGAATAATAACTAAATAAGAACGCGATCTGAACGAAAATAAAGTTTTAAGAAATAATAAATAATTATGTGAAATAATAAATCCTGTAGAGGAAATGCATGGAATAAAATGTCAGTATTTAATGAATGTTATAAAAGCAAGCGTAATAATAATAATTATAACAAAGATATTTACATAAAGGTAAATTTGAATTATATGAAAGAAATAGCTTTTGAGCTTTTGTAAGGAATGAAAACATGATGTGAATAACAAGGTAAAGAAATCTAAATAAAGATTAAATTGAATGATATAAAAATATAGAGCGTTGAAGCCTTAACAAATGTATAAGACATGATGTGAATGCGTGTTCTTAAAAAGGGAGCGATTTATTGTCAACGGAAAAGATTAATATAAGAATTAAGATATGTATCAATTGTTACTATGAAATTTATCAGTTCTTTGGAAGACATTCGGCCGTAAAGTAAATGTGTAGCGTAATGGAACGCAATTAAATAAAAAGTCACGCTAGGAACGCGTAAAAGTTAAAGTACTTGGTAAGTTACTTATGGAGGGTAGTTGATTGCAGTGAATTGAGATATGTTGTAAGTCCTCTAAATTGTGACGTGGATCACGAGGCCATGTGTGTATTATTTAAAAGGGAGCTAATGTATGGTATTATTGAGCGTATGTCATGTAGGCCACGGCCGACTTTAAATCGCGTCTTGTATAAGTCCTCCAAATGTGGAAATGTTCCCGAGGCATGTTAAGAGATTCGAACCTAGAATCCTTTTGTTGTTAAAGCCCCTAATTATTCGTCGTAGAATGTGTATTAATCTTCCCAATCAATGAGGACCCTCTCATAATTAATAAATGCCAAGGTTACGAAAGTGGTTTATGAGCCAAAGAATATTGTTGAATGGAAATAAGTGAAGTAAAAGCCAGGTCTCTACACAGAACTGAGAATAATGTGAAGGTTTGTTTTAAAGCATTGAAGAGAGCTGCCACCGTAGGTTAGGCAGAGAGTCGCTTTCCTTGTCATAAATCACGCCCGAGTATAATGGCCTGACCCTCATAGAGCGAGGGTGGGTGGGTCTTGTAGATGTGTTAAATACACCGTGAGTGTTTAAAGTTGTTAATGACCCGGGCGTTGAACCGAGGTCCTTGTAGATTGATATCATCGCTTGCCAATTCAGATCGTAGTTTTCTTATGTGATAATGGTCTTATAAGACAAATGAATTAAATAAAATCCCTATTGTAATATTGGATGGAAAATAGGAATACACGAGTTTTGTGAAGATAACTAGGTTTCGGGAGTGATCATAGTTTTTGACTTTGTCAAGTAATCTTTATAACTCTGGAGTACACAAATAGTTTTCCCGATCACCGTAGTGAATTTGCAAAACTTGAGAGAGATAGTAAATACGGAGAACATGTGATATGCCCAAATATTGAAGTGAATAATTAACATGTAATTTTAAATGTAATTATATATTTGTTTTGATGATAAGAAAAGATAAAAATAATTCTTGAGGTGTACAAAAATATGACACCATTATTATGGGAAAGTATCGAGCCAAAGAAGCTCGTAGTTATTTGGAACTTTAAGATAAGTACTTTATGGAAGTGAAAATAATCATGAATTGTTGGTTTTAAAGAAAACCATGTGTTTTAATCTAATATTTGTTTTATTTTTATGCTATTCCTTGTTCACTTTGGACAAGTAGAATGATATTGGTCAGTAGTTTATGTGTTTATTTGTTTGTAGCGCCATAATTTTTGATTAATTAAATGTGTTAAAATAGGAGTTGATTTTGTTGTTATTTTTGCAAGTGTATCCTCTATTTAATCCAAAATATGTAAGTCACAGAGTGGGAGAACTTACCGCAGCCCCGAAAAATCCCGAATTGAGCAATGCTGGCATACTGTGATTTGCATATTTCTTGCTGCAAGGGCACAGTAAATCTATTTTAAAATAGGTAGCGCATGAGTAGATTCAACGAATGAGTGACGGCACGCGAATCGTTTAAAGAAAATCCCGTATGCGTTCATATGTCATTCATCCGATTCCGATGAAACTTTGATGAGTTGTTGTGTACACGCTAGGGAAGGAGTTCAACTTGGTAAATCCATTTTACAATATTGGTAGCGCAGGAGTAGATGTAACAAATGAGTGACGACGCGCGAAGCGTTCCAATAATATCCCGTATGCGTTCATATACTATTCATCGATTGCGATGAAACTTTGATGGGTTGTTGTGTACACTTCCGTGAAGCTTTCTAACTTAGTAAATCCATTTCACAGTTGGTGGAGCACGAGTAGATTCAACAAATGAGTGACAGCGCACGAATCATTTAAACAAAATCCCGTATGCGTTATATGCCATTTTTCCAATTGCGATGAAACTTTGGAGAGTTGTTGTGCACGCTCCCACGAATGTTTCTAGATTAGTTAATTCATTTCACGATAGTTTAGAGGCAGTTAACAGAAATTGAAAAAAATATTGTGTATCCAAAAGCACTTCAAGAAACAAAGTTACAACACTTTCTTTGATTGGCAGGACAACGTCTGCCGGGTCAGCTAGTATACATCTAAAATCTGATTTACTACAGAAGTATAATTTGTGTTGATATCAACATATGAACTCATTGTACTGCCCCTTCAAACAATAATCACCTTCGCTATGCTTTCAAATTAGCATTTCCGGACTGTAAAGAAAATTGCTTTTCTACAATATTCACCGTCAGTGTTACAGATCAAATAGAATATGACTCTACATAGATTGGTTTTATATGTGTTTGGTATTCGCAAGGCACGATTCATTTGTTTCCTCCAATAAACTGCTCCCGCGTGCGTAAGGCTCTTGTTTGCGTGCACGAAAGAGGAAAATAGATGGAATTATGCAAATCACAGGCGATTTGCTCAATTTTTATGATGTTCGATATGTTTTATTCCAAATACAAAACATATTACAATTCCAACTTCATTAGTCGGCCACAATTGGAAAACTGTGAGACGACCAGTAGAATTCATGAAGAAGCCGGGGTAGGCAACCACGGGGCGCCAGCTGAGTCCGGCATTGCTTCCACTTACTTGTGCCGGGCTCCTCTCCGTCTTCTTTCCTGTCGGTCTCACTTGGTCAACTATTGTTCTCTTCCGACCCCGACGGTATTAGGGTATCCGAGGCCTAGGGAGTGTCTTCCTTTCTCGCCTTAATTGGCCCTTCTCTCATCTTTCCTGAACCCTCATTCTTCGACGGGTCAGACCTCTTGTCTTCCCTTCATATATCTCCTGCCTTCTGCACAAGGCCCTCAAGGAGGCAGGTTGTGTGTAACCCCAACACTTATGGTGCACTCTGGATATTGCTACACCCTCGAGGGATTCCTGTGCTGGGTCCAGTTTTCACCGTTTCCATTGTCTTTGGGACGGACCCTCTCTTCTTTCCCTTTCCTATCTGCCTTTCATGGCTCTCCTTCCTTCCAAGTCCCTCAATCCTCATTCTCCGAGGGCTGTCGGCATTTATTTCCCCCATTCTTTTATTTTCCTTACTCTTCTTTTGTTCTACTTTTTTTTTGAAAATGCAGTTCTTGGTCGCGTTGTAATCCATATACAGTGGAACGTGGCTAATTCGAACTTCTATAATTCGAAATCTTCTTTAGTTCGAATTATTCTCTTGGTCCCTAGCATTTTATATACAATCAATGCTAAAAAGTCGTGGTTAATTCGAATTATATTTTATTTATTTATTTATTTATTGGTGCCTTTATTGTGGCGAAGTTAGGGCTCTAGGCCCTCTCTTACACTTAACCACACACAGTGCAACTTACATGAATACTCATATGTTATTCTTAACCTACCAAACTTAAATACTAGGAAAACCTTAAATACTAGAATAAAATAAAATAAAATAAAAATTAAATTAAATTAAATTGGCGACTGCGTGAGATTAACTAAGCTATACAATTTAAATGACATACATTTTTAACAAAATTATACTATGGTCATTCACTCACACATTCATACACAAATTGTTCTAGTTGGCCTACGAATTCAAGAGGAAATCTTTACATGCACGTTTGAAAGTTGTAAGGGATGTACAATTTCTGACGTCACGAGGACAATTATTCCAAATTCTAGTTCCCGACACGAGGAAAGAGTTACTGAAGGCAGAAGAATGATGTAGAGGAATTGCAATTATAGATCCAGATCGCGTGTGACGATCATGAAAGGAAGAAAGAAAACGAAAATTACAAGAGAGATAGTGAGGAGTACTTTCATTGAGAAGTCGATAGATGAGGGTACAAATGTGCAGGTTCCTTTGTTATTCCACTTTTAGCCAGGAAAGTAGATCATAAAAAGGAGACACGTGTGAGGAAAATTTCAAGGAGAAAATAAACCTAATGCAGGAATTTAAAGCTCTCTGAAGTTTCTTGTTTTGTTCACCGGTAGCATCTACTAATACAACATCACAGTAGTTAAATATAGGGAGTATCAAGGTTTGGACGAGTTTTATTTTCAAGTTACGGGGTAGAACGGACTGGTGAATCTTAAGTGGATGAAGTGACGAGTAAACTTTCCTGCATGTATTAGTAACGTGCCCATCCCAATTCAAAGTTTCATTTAGTGTGACTCCAAGACTTTTTACCGATTTAGAGAACGGGATAGCAACACCATTTAGTTGAATTAAAGAAAGCGGTCTACTGTGTAAATGGAAAGGCAATTTAGTCTGCCCTATTACGATAGCTTGGGTTTTAATTGGGTTGATGGCAAGAGAATTTTCAGTTGCATAGCGGCTGATCCTCTTTAGATTTAGATTCATATTTTCAATTGCCGCATCTATGTCGTTTACTTTTGTGTGGCAATATATCTGAAGGTCATCAGCATATAGATGGTAATTGCAGTTTTCCAGTTTCGAAGAGATGTCGTTCAGATATAGAATGAATATAAGGGGGCCGAGAATTGAACCCTGAGGTACTCCATTTGTTTTGAACTTCCACTCAGTTCTGTTTTCATTAAGGAGTACACGTTGTCTTCGGTTATGAAGATAGGAGGCGAATAATTTGAGAGCAACGGGGCTAAGATGGAATGATTGCAATTTAGCCATAAGTATGTCCGTGTTAATGGTGTCGAATGCACTGCTGAAGTCTAGAAGAATGAGTATAGTCACTTTACGCTCATCCATTGCTCGTCTTACGTCATCAGTGATCTTAATGAGTGCAGTAGATGTGCTGTGTCCTTTCTTAAATCCAGATTGTGACGGATCAAGTAGTGAGTATTGCGTCAAGTACTGAAGAAGTTGTTCATGCATAAGTTTTTCTAGTATTTTGGAAACTGAGGAAAGTATGCTTACAGGTCGATAGTCGGATGGAGAATTAGCAAGAGAATTTTTCGGAACTGGAATAACTAAAGCATCTTTCCATATTGTTGGGAAGAAACCTTCTAAAAGACATGTGTTACAAATGTGCGTAATAATTGGCAGTAATACTTCTATCAGGTTAACGATAAAGGAAATTGGGATGTCATCTATTCCGACTGCTTGTGATTTGATAGATATTATTTTTTTTCTTACGACAGTATCATCTATTTTACGAAACTTGAATAACGGTCGGTGAGGTAGTGGGACACATCGCAGTGTATTTATTGTTGTTTGTATTATTTGGGGATCAGTTCTAATTATTTCTCGAGCAAAGTGAGCATTTAATTCATTGGGATTAATATCCTGCGTATTTGTGTTTTTAGTGCGCCTCCCAATACCTACCGACCTGAGTTGCTGCCAGGTGCTTCTAGCGTTCAAGTTACCGGCTAGCTGTTGGAAGTAGGCATACTTTTTATTTCGAATCATTTGTTTAACTCGATTTCTAAGCACACGATATTTTTCAAAATCGTCACTTGATAAGGTCTGCTTATAACGTCTGTGAAATGCGTCACGTTTGGCCATTGCGGATTTAATGTCACTTGATAGCCAGGGGGCAGTTTTACGAGTGACTTTTGCTGTTCGTTTAGGTGCATGTTTGTCATATAGTTCCAGCAGTATTTTGTTAAATCTGCTCACCTTTTCATCAACGTCAGTCAAGTGTAGTATATCGTTCCATGGACAGAGAATTGCGTCTTGTGTTAGTTCTTGAAGGTTCAATCTTTTCATGTCTCTATATGTTATGTATTTAGGTGCAGATTTTGGAGTTTTTAGAGAATAAGCTAAATAAATCAGGTCGTGTAAAGATATGCCAGGTACTGAAATCTGTCCGTGTTTTAGTATTTTCTGTGGGTTATTTGTGATAATTAAATCAATTAGAGTGCGTGAAGATCCTTGGGGGGTGTGTACGTGGTGAGTAGGACCGAGTGGTAATATTGTCATGTTACAAGAGGTAAACATATTCCGTAAACGATTTGCGTCAGTGGAGTCTATTAATATGTTTGTGTTAAAGTCACCAAATATAAGTACGTGTTCGTAGGTAGGTAACAGTCTTAGTAGAGTTTCTTCAAAGTCCATGAAGTTCCCTTCTTTAGGTGGTTTATATACTACACCAATAAGCACTTTAGTCACGTCAACAGTGAGCTCAACAAACATATATTCGGTCAAGGGGTCAGTAGATAGGTTCGATGTTTTTATAATCCTTGCCGCCAAATTGTTTTTATAGAATAAAGCTACTCCTCCTCCTCGACGCTTCAGTCGGTTGTGAAAGAGCGAATTGTACCCTACTAGACTTATCATGTTTAAAGGGACAGAGTCTTTCATCCAGCTTTCACTAATTGCTACAACGTTTACCATGCTTCCTTCAAAAATAGCTTGGAGCTCAGCGTGATGCGCTACTATGGACTGGGCATTGACATGAGCACACAGCAGTGAACGGGGAAATGTGGAAAATTCCCTTTCCAGATGATTGCGGGTGGGGAGAGACGAAGACAGGGGTTGGGGAGGGCTGGGAGACTCATTGTCAAGGTGAAGGTCATTATCTCTGTCGGGACTGAATGTAACGGTACCAACTACACTGGCCATAAAACAAAAGAGAGCATGCAACTTACCATTGTTTCCTCATGTATGCACAGGCCACTAGAAGCAATTAAACAACCACTCTCACTGAATTTAAAATTAAACCACCTATCACTTATGCAATCACTCACACTAAAATTAAAATAACATTAAACACACACTCACAATTACACACATTAACCTGTTCACTTAACTTCCGATACCTGCCCTTTTATTAAGCAGGCAAGTTCTGCTGGAGTGTTAACGTAATGTTTTTTACCGTCAGAATCCACTATCACTATTCGCCCATCCAGAGTGAAGGTGTTCCTTGCTCCAAAGTGATCCCTGGCCTTGTTGAGCATGTCCTTGCGTGATGCTGTGAGGGACTCAGTTATGAGGATAGGAGTTCCTTTGAGAAGTCTCTTGGCGCGCCAGACACGTTCCCTCTCGTGGTAGCGGGCGAACTTGACAATAATAGGTCTTCTACCGGTAACCACCACATCCGCAGACGATCTCTTTGGTTTCCCAATCGATGACACCGATCGATGCTCATCATAGTCAGTTCTATGTTAAGCTTGTCCTTAAGTACCTCCGTTACTCTAGCGTACACGTCTTCGTTAGGAGTTTCACTTACCCCATGTAGCAGTAGGCAGTTCCGGCGGCTGTACTGTTCTGCCTCATCTATTCGAAGTTCTTGCTTCACAATCTGCTCATTCAAATCCCTTTTTAAGTCACTTAGCTCCGTTATGACTTCAAGGCGAAAAGTCTCGAACTCCGAAGCTAGGGTTTCCACTTTCACGGAGTTGAGGTTGGTAGAAGTGCTCGTTTTGGATAATTCTACGTTTTTATGTGTAAAACGCCGATCGGAAGCCAACCAGTTGGGTCAGGAATTCCCGAAAAACGACGTTGTATCATCGGCATGCGGCCCCCACTCGATTGTTTTGCCTGCGTGACTAACAACACGCCTGCGACGCTCCTTCCGAGATCAATGCCCAACCCCTCTCGCCCTCCTATTGTTTTGCAACGCTCCAAATTAACTCGTAGCAGTGTTATCCCTTACACCTGTGTGGTAGTGCATGCTGTGTTCTGCAGTATTCTGGGTGGTTTGATTAGACTTGTTAGATTTCTCTAAGACTTAATTAGATTGCTGGATTACTGCTGTCGTTAAATAGGTGAATAGTACATTTTGGTTTTATTTAATCATTTGAAACTTTTGAGGTTATTCACGATACAGTCAGTATACCGTACCGTTGTCTGTTAATCTGCTTTGTTGAACGTAAATAATTATGTAAACGCAATACATAGTTTAAAAGCACTTGGCTTGTTAAACACCAATGTAAAATTATGTTTAACAAAGGTTCTTGGATGAAAACTTAACATACGAATATTTTGTCTACCCTTTTCAAAGAACTTTCTTAACTCGAAGTTTTGGATAATTCAATTGTTTTACTGGTCCCTTGAGGTTCGAATTATCCAAGTTCCACTGTACATCAAAAGGTTATGCTGTATGACTGTGAAATACGTAAATTAATTCACTTAATTTATATCGGTTTATATTTGTACGGGAAAATAAGACATGGTTCCGCAGCTAGCCGACACGGGGAAAGCTGTACAGTTTTTGCACGCGTCATGGTGCATTGCATTTGGATGGTTAAATAGCGAGAAAAGTCTATTTAATAGTTTCAATTTTGCTTGGCCGCCATGTTCGTCTTGTAGTTAACAGGCTTTTTAATGTCTCATAAGTGAGCCCTTTATCACCGTACAAAATTTCAGGGTGATATCAGTAATAGTTTCGGAGATATAGAATACCGATGAAATATTTCGTACAGCCGCCATGTTGGATTAGTAAGACGTAAGAAAATTTGAAGGGCTCGGTTGGGGTCGGCCGTAATATTACTATGACCTCACCGAGTTTCATTGAAATCGCTCCATCCGTTTAGAAGTTATTAGGGGGGCACACACACGGACAAAAGGTGATCCCATAAGCCTAATTTCTCATAAAATAAAAATAGGCTAAAAATTAAAAATATCAAAAAATTCACTGAAATTCCGTGCATTTAAGGGAGCTTCCCACCACTGCCTTCGTCCCATATTAGTGAAGATATCTCTACGAATAATCTTCAGATAGCCTCCCCATTCAAAGGGCATGCCGTTATCTCGAGCCCATCAACTTTCAAAATCTTCCTTTATACGCCCATTAAAGTATTCGGTATATTCATTGCTCTTTTATCGATAAAAATCGATAAGATAAATTTCAATTCTATCTTCCAGACCGCTCATAAATATGAGTTTTATCATAGCCACCCCCTGGTGGAGAGCCATTTATCACCTGTGCGCCGCAGTTTCAATCTTCATGCGCTAGGTAAACCACTTTGCTTAATAGGCACTGGCCAGTCGCAGTCCTTTCCTATATCAAACCCTGTAATGAACATCCATTTAAGTTATAATTCTCCTTTCAGTGTGATACTTCCAAGGCATGCAATGTTATTCAAGTGAGTGGCTTGGCAAATTTTGTTCTCAGTGTAGACCCATCATTGTGCCAGTGTTAGCAACCTGTGAAATATCTCCCATTCTAAAACTATTCCAAACCCCTTAAGGGGGAACAATAACGATTTTAGTGTTATAACTGTGTCCTGTACAACAATAAAGTATATACATTTCCAAGCAAACACACACATATTGCTGTTATAAGCAATTTCTTTAGGTTTGTGCTGTGTCTTGTGTGGAGTTTTGCCTAGGACACCAAGCTGGCTCGTCAGCGGGCTCTTGGTGTCCCCGCCCGGACCCCAACAGGAGTAGCGAAATGCGTGCTACCTCCCTTTTTATGAAGCGCACCTGCATCTCTTTACTGCGACAACTAAAAGTTCAAGCAGCCATAACCTCCTTATGAAGGCTTCCAAAATGATAGTATATTGGCTTAAATGTTCAAAATTGGAATGGTTGGTCGGTTGGTTCCTCAGTTTAGGGCCAGCGACAACACAGTCATGTTGCCCCGTGTACTTTGGGTGGGTGTAGAATCTGTCTGATAACCGGTAATTATTGTGATGACTGTATTATTGTGTGTTTCTGTTTCTTAATTCAAGTAAGGACTGCAGACTTTGAATTTTTCAAGTAGTTCCTACTTTTGCCGCCAAACGCCACCGTCAACGACTACTAGTTCAGAACTTGGCTACTAGACGCCACCGCAGTCGGCTCCTGGCGACGAACGTAGCAGCCTGAGCGTTGTTTACATTTTAATCTTATTTATTTATTTATCGTATGGCTTTTAGTGCCGGGAGTGTCCGAATCTAATTTAGCTTCACACAGGTGTAATTAGTGGAAGGTTCTTTAACATGACATAAATCTATGACATGGGACCGCCGGCTTTACTTCCCCTCCGAAGGAAGGCACACAGAGGGATTTTTAACGCTTCTTAAAACATCCGACGACTTCGGCCGGGTTTGAACCCTCAATCTTGGGGCTTGGGCATAGAAGCTCAGCATGCTACCAACTACGGCACTGAAGCCGCTTCCTCAGTTTAGGGGCTGCGACAACGCGGTCTTGTAGCCCCGTGTACTTTGGGTGTGTGCAGAATCTGTGTGATAACTAGAGACCGGATTTTAAAGGGAAAAATATTCATTAAAAAAGGACCAAAAAAGGGGAAAATATTCATTAAAAAGGGAACTGGTCAAGAGAATAAAGGAAATAAAAAGGTATGCATAATCAGTTAATCACTTCTAATTTAACTTTACTGCATTAAAGAATGGTATCAATTACATGTCCAACATTTGAGGATGTTAAGGATATAGGCCTATTCTCTTCTATGTAGTGTCCTTGTGTTACAGTGTTTATTGCATTAAGAACGAATTGAACCGGATGACATTTAACATTTCAATATGTTTGAAGGTCAAATTTTGTCTCTTTGAATTTAAAATATCTTTATACGAAGAAAATGAGCGCTCAACATCAACGGAAACCAGTGGGGAATACTTGGTTTTTACTCTAAACTCTAAATCAGTGCACTTCACTAGTTTTTCAATGTCTGGATTCTTTGCTAAGCTTGCCTTAAGTTTTTCTTTTGCGAATCCCTCAAGCATGTTGTCAGTTCTTTCAACCACACTCCACTGCACCTCCTTGGATAAGCACTGTTCTTCCAGTTGCAAGATGGCGGCAGGAAGAAACTTGAACGTATGCACTGCGTACAGCTCTGTCTCCAAATTCGGATCACTCAGCAGGTCCTTCGCTCGACCCACAGCTGCAGATTCAACATCGCCCAAAGACAGTATACATTCTTTTATCTTAGTGAAATGTTCACAAAGGAAAACAGCACATGAAATCCATGTCCCCCATCCAGTTATGATGGGAAACTTAGGTAGTGAAAGGCCTGTAAATTCCTTGTAAAGCTGTATTCTACTTGGAGCTTTAATCAATGTCTTCTTAAGTTCGGATATGAAGGCACTTGAAACAATATATTCCACCCTTATTGCTTCACATACCCTATGCAAAGCATGAGCAATACAAGTTGTATGGTGACGATTAGAATACATAGGCTTCAACTGTGCAAATGCTGAGACCATGTATGATGCTTGGTCCGTAACAACTTGCCACACTTTGTTGTACTGTATTCCTGATGGCCAGAGTTTAAACAGTCATTGAAACTCTGCATTATAGATGTAGAGTTTACTTTTTCCAATTCGTACATGGCAGCCAACATTGGTTTTGATGGGTCTTCTGTCAATGGCATCACAAGAATCTTTAGAACAGCTCTTGAAAGTGAATCGGTTGCTTCATCCAAAATGAAGCAAACTGGATGGTCTCCAACAACGTCCTTAACATTTTGTACATTAGCTTCATGAATTGCTTGTAGGTAACTCTTTCTAAGTGTACTTTCATCAGGGACAGTGCGTTGTGTGTATTTTTCCAAGAAACTCTTCATTGATGGGTTATTTACCTTATTTAAAGGAATTCCACACTGAACAAAGGTAACTGTGAGGTCACTGAAAAAAAACGTTTCGTTCCCTGCTTTTTTGTTCGGCCTTCTGAAAAGATTCCTGTAAAAATGACTGCTTGGAAACTTTCGCACGAATAGCTTTGTTTTTCTCATGTTTGGCATACTTGAGATGCTGAATTACTCTGTCCTTTATATGTTTTCCATCTACTTTAATATCAATATCATATAGAGAACATCGAATAACGGTACCATCCGTTTCGATTAAATCGTCCTTGAAACTGCTTACCGCTCTTCGCATTTTATTGCTAAAAGGCGACTTCGCCATCACTATTACAAGCTACTGCTGCCACTTAACGGTGCGTGCTATTCTCTATGACTCTGTTTCTGCTACTGAGGCGAGCAAGCTACTGTAACCAAAGAGAATAGGCTGTAACTGCTTCACACATTCTGGAGGGGATGCGACGAGTCTAACAACACCTGCGGGAGGGGTGAGGCGGTGCAGTGGGCGAGTTCAACTCTGGGGTGAGTTCGGTATAGAACCCGTGTTAATTCTTTCTTCCCTTACGCTACATCGGTATTTTATGCAGGTATTTTCCCTCAAAGTGAAATAAATTCTTGAGGTTTTGCCGTATATTCTTAAAAAAAGGGAAAATAAGGGCAGATGTAGGAGAAAACGGAAGAAGGGCTAAAAAAAGGGAAAAAAGGGGAAAAAGGGAAAAAAGGGAAGTTAAAACACGGCAATCTTGAGTTTTAAATACAGTTTTAACTCACAGTATCGATTATTTCTTGTTTCCAATAAAATTTTAAAAAAAGTATTCCCTTTAAAATCCGGTCTCTAGTGATAACCGGTGTTGATTGTGATGGCTGTGTTATCTGTGATTCAGGTAAGGATCAATTTCTAGTAGTTCCTGCTTTTGCTACCAAATTCTACCGTCAACGACACCTAGCTGTGAACTTGGCTACTAGATGCCACCACAACTGGCACCTGGCGGAGAACGTTGGAACTAATATAGCGTTATCAATTCTAACCAACAAATTCTTGCTTCACACAAGTGTACAGTAATTAGTGGAAGGTTCTTTTTCATGCCATAAATCTATGACAATTGGTTGGCCGGCTTTACTTCCCCTCCGAAGGAAGGCATACTAAGGGATTTTAACGCTCTTAAAAAAACGATGACTTCGGCCGGGTTTGAACCCACGACCTTGGGCATACTGTAGAAGCTCAGCATGCTACCAACTACGCTACCGAACCCGCCAACATACAGCTAATGAGCTATTAGTATTCTAACAGTGCATGACATATAACTTGCACAACAATTATATACATTCAAACACATTTGCCATTGAAAAAACAAATGTTTTAAATATCCGTATTGATAGTAGAATTAAATGTTTAAAATTATACGCCAAATCAATACTCAACACATATATATATATAGGACATGTTTCGACCTTCAATGAGGTCATCTTCAGGTTAAAAAAAAGGAAAATCAATTAATCAGTTGAAAAACTTGTGGATAAGGATCATGTCGTAAAATTATTTAATTATTTTATTTTACTTAATTTTATTTTATTTTGTTTAATTTTATTTTGATTTTGTTTTGTTTTATTTCGTTTTATTTAAATTGTTTTATTTAATTTTATGTTTTGTTTTCTTTTGATTTTGTTTTGTTTATTTTGTTTCATTTTGATTTTCCAGAAAACAAACATATAACAAAAAAAACAAACAAGACGAAGCAAAAAGAAAAAATCAAAAACAAAAGCAAAAGCTGAGAACAAAAAACACAAAGCAAAACCAAGAAAGAAAGGCAAAACGTAAAATTTAAAAGCAAAAGCACAAAACAAACACAAAACCAAAATCAAAAACACAAAGCAAAAAGAAACAAGATGTTCAGTAAATGAATGAGTATAGTTATAAGTCGTTGTTCTTATCAAAGAGTATAATAGAATCATTTCTTGGTTGAAGACCTTAGAAACTATTTACCTCTACCAAACACCACAACCTCGAAAACAACTGCTACCATCATTGAAGAAAGAAAGAAAGAAAGAAAGAAAGAAAGAAAGAAAGAAAGAAAGAAAGAAAGAAAGAAATCTACTATATAAAGCTCAAATACCACTGACTCATTCATTCATCACGAAATCTCTGAAACCACCAAACGGATTGGAATGAAATTTGGTATCCAGCTTCCTCAAGGGCCGCAAACGCCCACTAAGAAAGGATATTTGGATATTCAGGTTCTAAAGGGGTGTTAAGGGTGTAGACCTGCATTTCATTGAATAGCAATATCTCCCGATTGGTTTCATTGGGGGATGTGAAACTCGGCATATAAACTCATCATTAAAAATAAGAAGACATGTGTCTGAGGGTTTTTCGATGTGGTGTATATTATGAGGTGAAAGGGGTGAAAAGTGGGGGTTGAAGGATTCCTAACGGAGCGTGTATCCCTTAAACGACATAGGCGAGGAGTTTGGAACTCAGCCGAAAAAAATCAGCGTAAAAATAACAAAATAGGTGTTTGACCGTTTTTTTTTTCATAAATCCAATATAAGGGGCCCATGGGGAGGGGTGAAATTATGAGGGGAGGGGGACGTAATATGTCTGAGTGTAAAATTATACATGGCCTATGTTGTAGACAATAACACATTACATCTTTTTTGTCTCTTGCTATTTCATCATACGACGAATACGTAGGGAGTTATTAATGATTTTGTACTTTTTGGCCGGAATTTTCTAAGTCCCAGGAATGACATAAAAATTGATTCGAATGAAATTTCAAAAAATAGTTTTTTTAATACTTTTATTATATTTTTCACGTCTTTTAGCGTCCGAAACCAACATGATATTTTGTTGTTGTTTTTTTTCGTCCCATGCATTTTTGGTTTCAGGTGATAGACTTATTTTCCACTAGGACCCATGCTTATCTATCTATTTAACTAATGTTATAACAGGATTACAAATGTTATTGCGGGCGAAGCCGCGGGTAACAGCTAGTTATATATAAATAAATAAATAAATAATGAAAGAAAGAAAGAAAGAAAGAAAGAAAGAAAGAAAGAAAGATAAGAAGTATCTCAAGAATTTCATGGATCTGGAGACATAATCGACCGGACTGGCTGCGTGGCTCAGCGGTATCGTTCTCGCTTGCTGGGCCCTACGTTGAAGGTTCGAATCCTGGCGCAGTTAACTGGCATTTGAGGGTGCACAAATGGAGGGAGCCGTGTCAGTAGATTTACTGGCACGTTAAAGATCCCCTTCGGGGAAAAATTCCGGCACCCCGGCGTCTCTAAAAGCAACAGTAATTAAAATGGACGTAAAACCAATAACATTATTAATATTATTATTATTATTATTACATAATCGACCTGACGTGGGCCACATCCAACTTTGAGTTGAGGCATGTCTTTACACGTCTGGTTGTCCATGGTTTTCACAACCCTAATTGAATTAACAAATCTTTCCATGACCCTACAGAGACGTGTGTATACAAACTATGTGGATATTTTCGATTTCTATTTGGCTGCAATAAAAGTATTAATTAATATCCTGAACAAGCACCAACGGCTAGAGTTCAGGTACTATGTAAAAACGTTTTGTTCTTTACTTCAAATAACATTTTCAAATAACGCACAATAGGCTGTTATAAACCCTTTAAAATAAAAAGTAAAAATATATCGTAGTATCATATTGTTATTCTTCAAATTCGATGCGCATAGAATGCCAATGGTTGGTTGGTTCTTAAGTTTGGTTGGTTGGTTTGTTCTTAAGTTTGGGGGCTGCGACAACGCGGTCATGAAGCCCCGTGTACTTTGTGTGTGTGTGGAATCTGTCTGTTAACCGGTGTTAATTGTGATGACTGTATTAGTGTGTGTTATCTGTTTTTTAATTTTAGTACAGACTGCAACTTAGAATTTTTCAAATAGTTCCTACTTTTGCCGCCAAGCGCCACCGTCAACGACTACAAGGCCAAGTTCAGAACTTAGCTACTAGACGCCACCGCAGTCGGCTCTTGGCAACGCGTTATAGATCTTCTACCCGGAACGTACATCAGTGTAAATAACTTAATTACTGAAGATTACACTTTTTAACCCTTTATAGGGCAAAACTATTTTTTACTTTTATGTGTTTCTACATTTCAATTTATATTAATTATTATTATTATAAATAATGTTATTTTTTGTTTTTCTAATTTTAATGTTTATATATGTATTTTTAATTTTCAATTTATTTACTTTTGACATTTTTAATTAATTAACTAATTTCAAATTGATTTTTGCAATTATTTTCATATTTTTTTAGTTATGTTTATTATTTTAATTTTTATATTTCTTTTATTATTGTAAATTTATTTTTATGATTGTTTTTGTATTTTATTTTTACACTTTAATTGTTAATGTTTTTAGTTTTCAATTCTTTAAAATTTTATCCAACATATTACATCAAGTAGATACGTTTATAATATTTGATTTTTAGAAATACTAGCACTTTGGTATGAACATTCTCCAAAATTTGGCTGAAAGATTCAACTAACAGCATCTTTGAAAACATAAACTGTCCATATGACAGGTGGTTAATATAGAGACCACTATCCCATAAAGGGTTAAGACGGCCGCTGTCAGCACCGTGACTCGAACCAGCGACTCCCTGGTCACGGTTGTGGTGAGCTATTTATTTACGCACGGCTATGCGAGAAGTGCGGATATACAGGGTTTTTGAATAAGAACTCCCTAGATTTAACGTGTCCTAGAATCTGTACAAAGTGACACACACTATTCTAGTTTGTGGTGTGTGATTCATCAACTCCCCAAGTTTGGCTCCCCTGCAGTTTGCAGGTCTGCTCGACCTTGACACGGCCCCAGTGCTGTTTGTATCCTCTGTTCCCTCAGTTCAGTCCAGGCGTGCAATGTGTACCCCGCAACAGAAAGCGAAGTGCGTCATTTGGCTTGTTAAGACTGAGTTAGTTATAACAGTGCAACGTAATTTTAGACGTCAGAATGGTGGTGAACCACCTACAGCAAAAACAATCCGTCATTGACTAAGGTCTTTCAAGGAAACCGGTAGTGTTTCAAAAGCAAAATCACCAGGTATACCGAGAACTTCTGAAGATGTTGTTGAACAGATCCGTGTTTCGTGTGTTCGGAGCCCGAAGAAGTCATTGGTCAGACGTAGTCTACAATTAGGAGTGCCTAAAGGTATTGTGTATGATTTTGTACGTAA
Organism: Meconema thalassinum; assembly: GCA_946902985.2. NCBI lineage: Eukaryota > Metazoa > Arthropoda > Insecta > Orthoptera > Tettigoniidae > Meconema > Meconema thalassinum. The sequence continues at coordinate 680,613,054 of OX336391.1, read as the reverse complement.
AAGACTTAAGTTGCGCCTCTACAAATTGCAACTGTTACATGAAATAAAACGTGCTGATAAAATCAAAACTTGGAGAGTTGATGAATCAAACACGGCAAACTAGAATAGTGTGTGTCACTTTGCACAGATTCTACGACACATTGTAACCAGGGAGTTCTTTTTCAAACACCCTGTACAGTATCACATAGCCTATTGGAGAAATGCTGTGAAATTGTTTTCAACGCAGGATGGCCAGTTTGCTGCATTGACAAGAGGAATGGATACAGAAGAGAAATGAGCTTTAACCGTATTGTGACCTTAATGGGAGTCCCAATTGTAACTGGACTTTACAGCTAATTACATAATTTAGTGTGTTTACATGACACTGAGTGGGTAATCGAATTACAGACACCAAAGAGAATATGTAGTGCCACTTTCTCGCTTATTTGGATGCATCTGCAATTGGCATTAAACATGCTTTCAAAGTCCAATTTTAACCACTAATTTAATTGTTTAACACGTCATCAAAAACAGATAATGCGCGCGCGGTATTTTCAAGCAGCGGGGGTTTCATTCTCCAACACAAACACAGATCAGATCAGACTGTTCATCTACCGTAGATGCATCAAACATAACTTTTAAAATCTCTGTTTTAATGGAGAGCCCTTGTTTAGGATTTCAGTAATACTGTAGGATCTTTGTTCAATATTTCAGGGAAATCATTCAAAATATAATGGGGATAAGGTGGATGGTTGCTAGTAGAAACCAACATAGGCGGCTTCGGTGGCGTAGTTGGTAGCAAGGTGAGCTTCTATGCCCAAGGTCGCGGGTTCAAACCCGGACGAAGTCGTCGGATTCTTTAAGAGCGTTCAAAATCCCTCAGTATGCCTTCCTTCGGAGGGGAACTAAAGCCGGTGGTCCTATGTCACAGATTTATGGCATGATAAAGAACCTTCCACTAATTACACTTGTGTGAAGCTAAATTATAGGTTAGATTTGATTAACGCTCTTAGGTTCCAATGTTCGTCACCAGGAGCTGACTGCGGTGGCATCTAGTAAAGAAGTTCAGAAATAGTTGGTCGTTGACGGTGGCGTTTGTTAGCAAAAGTTGGAACTACTTGAAAATCGAATGTCTGCAGTCCTTACTTGAATTGAAAACAGATAACACACACTAATACAGCCATCACAATTAACATCGGTTATCAGACAGTTTCTACACACACCCAAAGTACACGGGGCTACATGACCGCGTTGTCGCAGCCCCTAAACTGAGGAACCAACCAACCAGAAACCAACGTAAAATTCAGGGCATTCTGGCATTTAATAATGAAAGGGTTCCATCATATAAATATTAACTTAGGATGTCAAATCAAATATAACTGGGACTTTGAACTTATCAAATCTCGCGCAAATCGCAGTCTCGGCATTCTACACAGATTCACAGAAATTTAAGACCTCATTGCACTTAATTTATACTTCGGTTGGTTGGTTATTTGGTACCTCAGTTTAAGAGCTGCGACAACGCGGTCATGTAGCCCCGTGTACTATGGGTGGTGTGTGTAGAATCTGTCTGATAACCAGTGTTAATTGTGATGGCTGTATTAGTGCGTGTTATCTGTTTTAATTCAAGTAAGGACTGCAGACATTCGATTTTCAAGTAGTTCCAACTTTTGCTACCAAACGCCACCGTCAACGACCAACTAGTTCTGGGCTTGGTTACTAGATGCCACCGCAGTCGGCTCCTGGCGACGAACGTTGGAACCTAAGAGCATTAGTCAAATATAACCTATAATTTAGCTTCACACAGGTGTAATTAGTGGAAGGTTCTTTATCATACCATAAATCTATGACATGGGACCGCCGGCTTTACTTCGCCTCCGAAGGAACGCATACTGAGGGATTTTTAACGCTCTTAAGAATCCGACGACTTCGGCCAGGTTTGAACCCGCTATCTTGGGCATAGAAGCTGAGCATGCTACCTACTACTCCTCCGAAGTCGCTAGCTATTAAATCGATGTCTACGAGTATGGGTGATGATATTTACAATATTTAGTTGCAATATTTATGAAACTAACGCAACTAGTCGAGATTTCTTGGCTATAGCCTATGTGGAAATGAATAGTTGGAGATGTCCAGAATACACCATTTTAGGATGAGAGCAGCACACATATGTCACATTGTGAGACGAGCATAGATAGGAGGATAAGAGATGACGAGACAACACAGGAAATTCCTTCAAGTTCAGTGCAGTCACTTCGGAGGGGAAGTAAAGCCGGGGGGCCCATGTCATAGATTTATGGCATATAAAAGAACCTTCCACTAACTACAATTGAGTGAAGCTAAATGTGTAGGTTAGATTTGATTAGCGCTCTATTAAGTTCCAACATTCGTCGCCAGATGCTGGTTGCGGTGGCATCTAGTATCCAAGTTCACAGCTAGGTGTCGTTGACGGTATCAAAAGTAGGAACTACTTGAAATTGATCGTCTGCATTCCTTACCTGAATTACAGATAACACACACTAATACATCCATCACAATTAACACCGGTTATCAGACAGTTTCTATACACGCCCAAACTACACGGGGCTACATGAACGCGTTGTCGCAGCCCCTAAACTGAGGAACCAACCAACCAACAGTGCAGGCAGTGGTGAGAAGAGCTGCGTGGGACCGGACAAGACATCGCTCAATCAGCTAAGAACACAATCCACTCCAACCTGACCTTTTAATAAAAATTATCTAATCACAATAAGCAAGCAAACTTGAAGGTCAAGCAACACTAACAATTGCTTAACAAAACAAGAAGTTCCGTGACGAACTAAAGAGCCTACTTTTCATGCCAATGATTAATCTACAGTATATGAACCTATCTAGAATAATGACGAAATTGAGTTGGTAATATATAAATGTCAAATTAGTTCGAAATATAGCTGGAATAATGTAGCCTAAGAGCACTACAGTTGGCAGCCCTGGTGACTGAAAATATTCTTAGTTCCATTTATTAAGGTGCAGAATATAACATTTGGTTGAAGTCCAATGGACGTTACATGCAGTTTGAGATTGGATCTATCAGCACGAGTAAAAGCATGTTGGCAACAATGTCATATCTTGTTGTGCCAATTTTGGATGAAACCCATTTGTTACATGTTACATGTATTTTAAAATAGGACCTATCAGCAGGCATAGAATCATGTTGGCAGCACTGACTTATATTAATTACTCCAAATTAATCTAGAAAGTCAGGTGCTATACGTGTGCAAAGTATAGAGCTGTTGGCTTGCATACTCGCTCATATATTGTAGTGATATTAGGGTAAAAAAATATAGACAGCATTTATTAACAGTTGGCAGCCCTCATTGCTCTTAAGAATACTTATAGTCATATCTGTTATATTACACATAGCACTTACGAAATTTGGTTGAAATCCAACTGATAGTATAGATGTTACATGTATTTAAAAATTGGTCCTATCAGCAGGCTTAGAATCATGTTGGTAGAACTGACGCAGTTAATCTAAAATGTCAGGTACTATACGTGTGCATAGTTTAAAGCTGTCGGCTTGCATACTTTCTGATATATTGGTATTTGGATTTAAAAAATAGAGAGAGCTATTATTAACAGTTGGCAGCCCTGGTGGCTCTTAAGAATACATTCAGTCATATCTGTTTGTGTACATATATTACATACAAAATTTGGTTGAAATACACTTGATAGTATAGAAGTTATATGCATTTAAAAATTGGACCTATCAGAAGGCTTAAAATTATTTTGGCAACATTGTCATGTATGGCCTCCTGGAAATTAAACTGAAATAGTATTTATTATCTACATGTGTGTCAATTTTTGAATAGCTCCCATGCATACCTTCCAGGATATCCAACATGGAGCTCAAATTTATAGTGCGTTTTTCAGCAGTTGGTAGCACTGACATCATTTTCAAATATGGGCTAAAGATATTCCGGTTTTGATCTTTACTTATACCAAATTTGGTTTCGATTGCTGCAGCCGTTTAGGAGTTGATACGGGGGACACACACACAGCCAGACAGACACACATTTTCCCGGATCGATCTCATAAGTCTACTTTTTCCTCATTTTTGCAAAATAGCAATACAAGATATTGCTACTGCCCAAGCGCTTAAGATTTGGCAACAGTGGCAGTTCGGGATTGCTCCACACACACATCGCCCCTGGTGCGATTCATTCCAAAATATCAAGTATACTCCGTCCAAGCTCTGCGGAGTGGCAGTGTGAAAGCACGTAGTCTGCGCATCGGAGTGACTCGACTGACTGGTTCAATGAGGCGCGATGCCACTGAATAAATAGCGCAGGAGGGTGGCGCGACCCTGGCTTCAACCAACACTCGCAATGGCTGCGCTGCCAAGCTCCGCCCATCGCATTCTCTCTTCACTTCCTCCGTGTGACGTCATGCGCAAACCTACTTCACAGATTCCGTGTGTCAGGTTATAGGTTTGATCCATCATTTCCGGAGAGCGGCATTCCGTGGAATACCCCACGCCAAGATTAAAGCTCCACACACATACAGTTTCCTATCGGTTCGTCGGAATGACGTTCCAGGAGCGATGAAAAACCGACGGGGGAATGTATGTGTATACGGACCACAATTGGAGTAAATCATTGTTGCTTTTAAATGAATAAAAAACACTTCAATTGTCTGACTAAAATGAATTCCAGCCTCAACATATCCACAGAAAGAATTTACATAACCTATGGCACTTAAAAAAGAGCTAACCAAATGCAGTCCCGACGAGAGGGACGCGCTACTGGGAAACGAGAAGTGGACAACTGTACTGTACTGTTTTTAATTTTCCTTCTATGTAAAATATAACCAATAAAAATAGTAATTTCTATAAAACATGAAATTTAGAAGAGAACAGTACAAGATAAAATTTTAAACACAAGGTGATCCCCACTAATAGTTCAACTATAAGACTACTTTAAATAAACTCATCTAATTTGAAATAATAGTAATGGATTTGATGAAAACCAAGAATGTTTTATGACCTATAACAACTAGTTAACTCTTTATGAAAACGTCACCTCCACCTCCACTTAAATAAGAAGATCAAATTAAGCAAATGATACACATTTACAGCAGGGGCGGCTCCTGATTATAATTTTAGGGTGGCCAGATGATACTATTGTTTCTTCATATTAAATATTGTTTTATATTTGTCATTTATTTTTGCCAATATTGCCATTATCATTCCACACAACTCAACATTTGAAACAAGTTTTAATAAATAGTTGATGCATTAACAACTGTTCTCACATGGCTCTTTATTTATAAATATATTCTCTCCTGTGCTTGGATGAAGAAAATTTATCTATCAGCTTGGCTGATGAGGTCATAATTATTTAATTTCTAACTTTGTGTTCAGAGCTAAACTTATAGAAGAAAATGGAGTTGTTAATAAAAATTCCACTTTCATTTTCCTATGTCGCATACAATCGACATATTAAATAACTACGTACCGTGCCACTAAAGTTAATACAGAAGAAATTAACTTCATCTACAGAACTCACTAACACATATGTATTGTACTTGGAACATCAGACAACTGAAAATGTATAAATATATTTTTATCTTATGTCAGCAAGCTGGGAACAATAGCTGAATACCTGTTTAAGGGCGTGGGGTGGGGTGGACCCTTCTCCCGTAGTCCAGACTAACAGAAGCAGGAAGTGAAATAGAGAGATCTTCTATTTCGCTCCAAAGCAACGCCCATGAAGAGAGAGAAAATTCCCTTCATAGCACTGAAGAATTTGCGTGCAATACAGTGTTTCTTCACCCGGCCCATGAAGCCATATACTTTACATAGGACTTTCGGTAGAGCGGCCCTCGCTATGACGATACACAGTACGAGTCTGTCAGGATCTTAAGCTAGGGATGAGTTATTTATAATGAATTCTCTTTAGAGATTCTAGAAGGGCAAACCACTTATTTTAAGTTGAGTATCTGCAATATAAAGTAATATTAAAAGACATTAATTAAACAAATTCTTTGCAATGCTGCCTAACGGCCTTGGGTGGGCAGGGCCCATTCGGCCCTTAGTGACGCACCGTCCCTGATTTACAGTATATTTGATAACAAATTTCGTATTATTAGCCTTTATGGTGTTTGAAGCCATTTTTCAGTGTTGCGTTAGTAAACAAAAGTTTGGTGCTTTTCAGTCGAACAACACGAATGTACCCAAATGAGTTGGGTTATGCCCTAAACCAGAAAAAAATACATGAGATTCATAAATACACTTGGATGACCAGTTTCGATCGTCAAGCGATCATCATCAGATCCATTACACTTAGGGTATAAAATCTATGTCTGAAAATGCGGGTGAAAATATTTACAATATATACGCTTGCTTAGTTGCAGTATTAATAGACTAATGCAACTCGTCAGTATTTGTTGGTTCTAGTCTATGTGATATTTTGGTGAGATACTGGAAGTGGTGATAGAACTTCGGAATTTGCCTGTTTGGAGTGACTATTTGGTTGTTGTGAATGGTCAATTCTGATTGTATTGTATCGTACAGGCTACTTATCTGGTTAGGGTCTTGTGCGGTCCGGCAGCGAGCAGTTCACTTGGAGACTTGTAACACTCGACTGACTAGTCTCCTATCTCACTGGGCTGTTTCCCCCTCCCCGCATTCCTAAGTGCTGTGTATACCAGGTGCAGGTGTACCTGTAGTGGGTTGCCAAGTCTAGATAAAATGTAGTGTATGTTACTGTATTCAGGACGGTCTTCAACTATTAAAGGCCGTGGAACCAATTCAGCCACGCTTAAACTAGTAGCCATGTAAGCGCTGCCCAGTCTCTGAGAATGTCCCGGCACTTTTAATACTGCCGTGAATACCGGCCTAGTCGTCACGAAAGCTGATAAGAGGAACACCACAGTAATTCTGAACAAAATAGAGTACATCGATAAAACGGTCGAATTTCTGAACAACAATGAAATCAAGGAACTAGGAAAAGACCACACCAACAAATTCCGAAAACAAATAAAAAGTGCGTTAAAAGAAACATAATACATATTGACCAAAGCCGAAATATCAAAATTAATAAACATGAACCCGAAAATACCGTCATCGAGATGCACCTAGCCAAAAGAAACAACCCAATAATTTAAATGAACACACTTTCATGGAAAATTCACCCTCTCTTCACTCTACTGAAAAACACACCCTGTCGGAAACAAGACACAACATAGCGATGCAGCCAAGCTAGAAAGAAAGGGGGAGAAAAGGGGGATAATAATAGGAAAATGTTATTAGAATCGGGATGTACGATGTACCTTTTCTTCAATAAACCTAGGCCGGTATTCACGGCAGTATTAAAGGTGCCGGGACTTTCTCAGAGACCGGAGAGTGCTTACATGGTTACTAGTTAATGCGGGGCGAGAATTGATTCCACGGTCTTTAATAGTTGAAGACCGTCCTGAATACAGTAACATACACTGGAATTTATCTAGACTTGGCAACCCACTACAGGTACACCTGCACCTGGCATACACAGCACTTAGGAATGCGGGGAGGGGGAAACAGCCCAGCGAGATAGATTGCGCACGCTACCTGTCTTAGAAGCGCAGATAAGTGTCACAGGAGCTCATGTCACCACGGACAATTACTAGAGCTGAGTCATATCCTACTCGCGCAACTGTACCTGTCAACGAAGCAGAGACACAAGTAAACAGAGAATAGTTCCCATCTCGCCCGCCGGCAATCAATTGTGAAAGGGTAATACAACCAACAAATACTGACAAGTTGCATTACTAATACTGCAACTAAGCAAGTGTGCATATTGTAAATATTTCACCCGTATTTTCAGACATAGATTTTATAGCCTAAGTGTAATGGATCTGATGATGATCGCTTGACGATCGAAACTGGTCATCCAAGTGTATTTATTAATCTCATGTAATTTTTCCCCCCAGGATTATGGTATGGTTGTTTGGTTCCTTAATTTAGGGGCTGCGACAACGCGGTCATGTTGCCCCGTGTACTTTGGGTGTGTGTATAATCTGTCTGATAACCAGAGTTAATTGTAGTGGCTGTATTAGTGTGTGCTGCTGTTTTCAATTCAAGTAAGGACTGCAGATATTGATTTTTTTCAAGCAGTTCCTACTTATGCCGCTAAACGCCGCCGTCAACGACTACTAGTTCATAACTTGGTTACCAGACACCACCGCAGTCGGTTCCTGGCGACGAACGTAGAAACCTAAGAGCGTTTGTCAAATGTTTAAAAATTATTTAGCTTCACACAAGTGTAATTAGTGGAAGGTTTTTTAACATGCCATAAATCTATGCCATGGGACCGCCGGCTTCACTTCCCCTCCGAAGGAAGGCATACTGAGGGATTTTAACGCTCTTAAAAAATCCGACGACCTCGGCTGGGTATGACCCAACTCATTTGGGTACATTCGTGTTGACCGACTGAAAAGCACCAAACTTTTTTGTATTAGCCTTTATTAGATCTTGAATACATGTTCAACTATTTTCTTAAATAATTTTGTAACGACGTCTATTTTTCCTAGACTTGCATATTCTAAATTGGATTTTCATTCATTCATTCATATATTTGCTATGGGGGGTGTGTCCCCCGGTGGCAAATTGGATATACATAACAAATAAATAATTATACATAACAATTCAATAACAATTATACAACAATTAAAATGGAGTATTTACACAAATAGTCAGTCTTTTCTTAAACACACCTATATGTTTGGGGAAAGGCTCAAAGACTGCGGCAGGTAGAGAGTTCCAGTTATCAATGGCACGGTTTACAAAAGAATATTTACCATAATTTGTTCGCTGTGGTCGGCCCTTAACTTTGAAAGGATGATCGCTCCTACCCATGTAAGTGGGCTTTCCCAATCGTTTGCTAAGCTCACCCCATGCTGGTTGATTTGTATACGTGTTGTACATAGCGCAGAGTCTAGATTTCATCCTCCTAGCCTCCAGTGACTCCCACCCAAGTTTCTTTAACATACGGCTCACACTGCTCCTGGGATTTAAGTCACTGAGCACAAATCTAGCGGCCTTTCTTTGTACCATTTCCAACTCATTGATGAGCTCTACTTGATATGGATCCCAAACCGCCGAGGCATATTCCAGAATAGGTCTTACAAGTGACAAATAGCCTAATTCTTTAGCAGAGGTACTACTTCCTTTTAATACCCTCATTACAAAGTACAGGGATTTGTAAGCTTTTGAAACTAGACATCCTGCATGACTATTCCATTTCACATCATTCCTTACGTGAACGCCCAAATATTTGCAAGAATCTTCTTCTACAAGTATTTCCGAGCCAATGTTATATTGAAAATCCTGCCTTCGCACTTTCCCTATTTTTAAGAGACTACATTTTCTTGTGTTTATTTTCATTTTATTTTCAATCGCCCACTTATAGACCAGGTTCAGGTCCTCTTGAAGCACTGCATTGTCTTGTGAGTCATGTATCTTTCGATATATTACACAATCATCCGCAAACAATCGACAGTCACTGCGAATCCCATTTGGTAAGTCATTTATAAACGCCAAAAATAACAAAGTTCCGATTACGCTGCCCTGAGGGATACCCGACGTTACGGTAATTTCATCCGAGAATATGCCTTCGACTTTCACTTTCTGTGAACGACCCGTCAAAAATTCTTGGATCCATAAAATTACTCTTCTATCAATCTTCGTCGAAGCTAATTTATGGAGTAGCATGTCATGCGGCACGACATCAAATGCCTTCGCAAAATCTATAACCACGGCGTCGACTGAAACTCCATGGTCTAACGATTCGCTAATGTCTTGAAAAAGTGATAGCATCTGACTCTCGCATAAGTAACCTTTCCGAAATCCATGTTGCCTATCATTAAACCATGATAATGTTTCCCACTGTTCCCTCAAGTAGTCGCAAATGAGATGCTCCATCTGTTTACAAACGATGGACGTAAGGCTAACCGGCCTGTAGTTGCCCAATTCAAGTCTGCTCCCTCCCTTAAATATTGGGACTACCGTAGCTCTTTTCCAGTCATCTGGGATTTGCGCATTGTTAATGGACACATTAAACATCACCTCCAAGTATCGTGCCACGGCCCTACCTCCTAGCTTAAGTACTTCACTAACAATATTATCAGGACCCTTTGATACATTGAAACGTAGTTTTTGTATTAGCTTTACAATTGCTGACTGGTTTATTTGGAACAGGGGAGCCCCTGATTCGTCGTTAAGGTCCAACACACAGCTATTGGATTTATTGAACACACTACCGTAAAAGACATTTAATTCATTAGCAATGGCCTGTTTCTCAGTAATTAATTTACCGTCACCGGACATTATCATCGACAAATTATTTGAATTTCCCTTTCTTCTCCTAACATAACTGTAAAAAAAAATCCACCCATCACCTCCCGAACCAAGTAAACCTTGCATATAACTGTCATGAGCAGCCCTCTTTTTTTAAGACGAGCTCTCTTGATAAGGACTTAACTTTCAACATATACTTGTCACTATCATGTCTTTTATTGTATAATTTCCTAATTTTCCGTTTAAGACTCCTGATTTCTCGTGTGTAATACTCAGGATCTGGGATTTGTTTCAGCAATTTAAATAGGACAAATTTATCAACAGCGCTATTTAAAATTTTCAAAAAGTTAGTCCACAGGATATTAATGTGATTTCCTTCCGATGCCCATCCTACAAATAGCTCATTCAAATACCCCTGAAACTTGCCCTGATCCGCCCTGCGATACTGGAATATGATCTTTTTTGCTACATCAGAGTCTAATTTTGTAATGTCACCATATCTAATATTTTATTCAACCCCAGAATGGTCACTAATTCCTGGTACTTTCAGACAGTTCATATACAGCTCTACAGGCCTTACGAGATAAACATCTAAGGTATTATTGTCTCTAGTTGGGAAGTCAACTACTTGGGAAAATCCCCCCTCCCTTAAGAATTTATTTGCAGCGCTCTGAGCTTGACCACAGCTAGATGACTCACCAGACCAGTCTACTTTGGGGAGGTTTAAATCTCCAGCAATTATAATGCTCTTTTTCATAGCATTACCCGTACAAGTTTTATCATACAGTGTTTCGAGGAGAAAAAAGTTATCTTTCGGTGCTCTATACGCCCCTATCACCTGAAGAGGGGATTTATTTCCTTTATCCGAAATTTGTACACATAACATTTCATGATCCATATCAGCCCACTTTAAGAAACTAGCTATATTTTTGCGCACACAAATAAATAGCCCACCACCTCGCTTCCCCCGATCCCTTCTGTACATTTCGTAAGTCCCTTGAATTATTTCGCTACTATTTATGTCCTCATATAACCAAGATTCAGTTGCAATGACAATGTCCGGAGAATACGTCTCTACAAGATTCCAAAATTCATTTAAATTATTTCCTAAACTCTGACAATTAACCTGCAGTAATCTTAGAGTCTTACCTCCGCAGCAAATATCTCGAAATAGCTCCTTCTGTTCCCATCGGCTGGCAACCTCTGGACCTGCTCCTCCTCACAAAAGCCGGCACGAACCGATGACCCTGTCATGTAGGCTCCCTAGGTTAAAAGCGCCCCGTCGATTTAGATGCAGCCCGTCTCGGGCGAAGTCACGGCCACCAATCCAGCAGTCAGCTTCTACGTACACTAATCCCAGTTGTGCACATACCCAGGCCATGCGGTCATTTACAGTCTTAACTCGCCTTAACGAAACATCTCCCCGCCGAACAATGCCACTCATTATAATTTTTGCATTTCTAAACTTGCTTTTAGCTTTTCTACCTAGTTCGTAGAGCTCCCCCATGATGTAATCAGCTGTGGCCCTCTTCTTCAAATCGTTCGTCCCAACATGTAGCAACAACACTTTAACTTTGTCACAGTCCTCTACATTTGATTCTTCCACTTGTTGGGCAAGCTGGTCAATTTTAATCCCCGGATAACACCGCACTTTCGCACCTGATTTCCTCGAGATATTCGCATTCCATCGTATCATTGAATCACCCATTATGATAACGTCATCCTCAGTTTGCTCCTGCACGCCCTCTTCCACACTGATCCCAGTAGAAAGCCGTTCAGTCACATCCTTCACTGTTTCTTCTGATTCACGAAGCTTTGCTCTAAGTTCCTGTATTATTTGATCCCTTGCTTTGATTTGCACCCTCAAACAGTCCGGCGTATCACATACTTTACAAAACCAATTTCCGACAACACAATCCTCCTTCTTGACCTTAATACAGCCGAAGTGAAACCATTTCTCACATAGTCCACACTCAACACCATTCTTCAATGTTTTACTGCACGTTGAACACTTTAAAGCTGCCACTGGATCATTTGCCTGATTCACAATTGGAGTAACAGGCCCTGGATTCACTTCCACTCCACCAATAACTAGCAATGCAGCTATCACTAGGACTATGAACCACAAGTTGCTAGGTCCCGTACGCACACACAAACACCGGAAATCCCGACTACCCTTCGCATACGACAGTCCGATCCTCGCCCGATAACACTCCAGAGAACAACCCATTTCAGCATACCTGAGAGCTCGAGAAAAACACGACCTTTCACTTTGACTGCCAACTGATAACTCCAAGAGTTGATTTCTATTTTATCACTATCTATAGAAAATAACCATTTAGTACATAAGTATGTTATCTTAATACAACCCAGGCTGAGGAAGACCCCTTTTCGTTGGTTCCTCAGTTTAGGTGCTGCGACAACGCGGTCATGTAGCCCCGTGTACTTTGGGTGTGTGTAGAATCTGACTGATAACCGGTGTTTGATGGCTGTATTAGTGTGTGTTATCTGTTAGGTAGATTTCATTAGAAAGCTAACTATTGCAATGGGTACCATGTTTCGACTTCCGGAAAATTTCGACATATCTTCGCGTTTCACATCCCCCAGACCCCAAAACAACCGTCAGTTCAAAAGTTTATATATAATTTATGTATGTATATATATATATATATATATATATATATATATATATATATATATAGAATTACAGGCTCTATAAAGGAAAACCTGCAGTGCAGATCAACACAGGACCAAGACAATTTGGCACAGGTTTTGCGGTTAGCAAGTCCGTTACAGATTCAGTAATTGATTTTACTTCACCATCAGAAAGACTCTCAACACTCTCAATAAAATCGGGAAACAAGGTATACACACTGATTAACGTGCATGCACCAACGAATGACTACAACAGGAAAGACCCTCAGGTAATAGAAGACTTCTGGGAACTTCTGGAGGAAATCACGAACAAAATTCCCAAACATCATGTCAAGATTCTACTGGGGGATTTTAATGGTCAGTTAGGAAAAGAAAAGAAATATAGGAGAAGTACAGGACCATACACTGCTCATAGCAGAACCAATAAAAATGGTGAACACCTTATAAGCTTCTGTCAAAATTTCAATCTCCAAATTATGTCAACACAATTCCAGAAGCCTACGCGTAAATTAACAACATGGATATCCCCCAATGAAACACTTGGAGAATTCCAGATTGACCACGTTGCTATCTCTAGAAGGAACGCTAAAGAAGTCCTTAATGTGAAAACCAGGAGAGGATTCTTTGACTCAGATCATCATTTACTACAAATCAAGGTAAAATTTCAACCCAACAGACAAAGGATAAGGGGAACCCAGCTTTTCCGAACTGATCCAGAATACCTTGAATTCAACAAGATGAACATCATTGAAGAAATCCGTCAAATGGATACCACGAGCTGGTATGAACTTGCAGAGAAAATGAAACAAGCAATAAAATTCGGTCAACCTCCGAGAAAGAGAAAACATAGGTGGTGGAACATCACATGCGATCATGCTATTGAATATAGGTTTAAAGCATGGAATAATTTCAACAGCCATAAAACAACAGAAAAATGGCAAGAATTTGTGCAGGTTCGGAAAAACACTTCTAAAATTATTCGCCGAGAAAAGCGCAATTATGATAATAATAGGCTAAATGAAATAGAACAGGACTTCACTAAGAACAACACCAGAAATTTTTACAAGACCTTTAGAGAAAATATAGCAGGCTTTCAACCCCCTAGTTTATGCTTCCAACGACCTGATGGATCTCTGGAAACAAATACGAGCAATAATTGTGAAATTCTAGCTAAATATTTCAGTACACTCCTTAATTGCGAAGCACCTTCTGAACAACTTCAATTTGCAAAACCAGTGCCCAACCTTGATTCACTTCCACCATCACATGAAGAAATAGTGGACATAATCAAGTCATTAAAAAACAATAGAGCCCCTGGTGAAGATGGACTTATTGCAGAAGTTTGGAAATTGGATCATGAACACATAACACCAAAAATTCACAGAATAATATCAGATGTCTGGAAAACAGAGAAAATCCCAAAAGAATGGAAGAGTGCTTTGATACACCCACTCCATAAGAAGGGAAGCAAAACTGATCCGAATAATTATAGAGGAATTTCGCTTCTTCCAGTCGCTTATAAAATTCTCTCTAAAGCTTTGCTGAATCGACTCGAGCCACAGGTGGACCACCATATTGGAGAATATCAGGCAGGTTTCAGGAAGGGAAGGTCCTGTATTGAGCAGATCTGGAACCTCAAGACCATACTGCACATCCGACGATGCAGGAACACTACAGTCACATTTGTGGATTTCAAAAAGGCTTACGATTCGGTTGACAGACAAACCTTGTTTAACAGACTAGAAGAATTAGGAGTTGACAGGAAGACGAGGGCCATCATCCAGGAAACATTATTGGGAACTACCTCAAAGGTGAAATTCATGGGAGAAATCTCTAACTCTTTTGCAATACATACTGGAGTTCGACAAGGGGATGGTTTATCACCACTCTTGTTCAACATCGTACTGGACAAAATCATCACAGAATGGGAAAAGCATGTGAAAGGTATCCAAATTGGAAAGGAGAAAGGGAAAAGAGTCACTGTGAAATGCTTGGCCTTTGCAGATGATCTGGCCATCTTAACAAACAATACAAGGATGAAGCCATATTAGCGCTAGAGAAACTACATGAAATCTCCAGTAAAACGGGACTTGATATTTCCTATGAAAAAACACAGTATATGGATACCAAATCAACAGGAAACATCACCTTGCGAACGCAATATGGAAAAATCTCGCAGGTCACTCACTTCAAATATTTAGGAGAAGCCATCCAACCCACAGGATTGAACACAATTTCTAATGCAGATAGAATAGTAAAATTGCAGAAGGCGTACAAGCTGACATGGAATCATTATAACAAAAGAGCAGTATCTCGCAATGCAAAATTGCGCCATAGTAGTGGGATGAGGGGGGAGCTGTCTCACTTAGGAAGTTGTGAGCCCCTGCGACCTTGGAATGGAAGGAGCCATGCTAGGAGGGCGTGCTTGGATTGGTTTTTTTCGTCTCGTTGTGCTCTTTACGGGAATGTAGGTGTCGAAAAGGTGAACTTAGGGTTTTGGGTCGAAAAATGCGTTTTTCACATTTTTGCCGATTTTTGGAAAACGGGTTATGCTAGGAGGGCGTGCTTGGATTCGTTTTTTTCGTCTCGTTGTGCTCTTTACGGGAATGTCGGTGTCGAAAAGGTGAAGTTAGGGTTTTGGGTCAAAACATGCGTTTTTCACATTTTTGCCGATTTTTGGAAAACGGGCCATGCTAGGAGGGCGTGCTTGGATTCGTTTTTTTTCGTCTCGTCGTGCTCTTTACGGGAATGTAGGTGTCGGAAAGGTGAAGTTAGGGTTTTGGGTCAAAACATGCGTTTTTCATATTTTTGTCGATTTTTGGAAAACCGAAAACGTGAGAATGACGTGTGTGATAGTATTTATTTCGTCTCTTTATTCTCTTTACGTGGATATAGACATGAAAAAGGTAAAAAGCTGGAAACATGGTTTTCTTATGGAAAAGGTGTTTTTTTTGTTCATTTTCGCGTTATTTGGAAAACGAATGAGGCGATTTTTATGATGGGCATGTCGATGTATTTGTGTCGTTGTTCAGTTTACGGGAATGTAGGTATGGAAAACCTGAAATCATGGTTTCCGTCATTTTTTTTTCGAGATTGTTGAGGAAAACGGGGAAAAAGTAAGAAACCAGATTTGAAGTCACGTTAGGTTATGCGCTTTGATGTTAATAAAACACTTATGCATTATTATTATTATTTGTCTTGACTGGTCAGGGCTCACACGCAGAGAGAGAACTTGCTTAATGCAATGAGAATTGAAAGCATTGAGACTGACCCACGGCGATCCAGACAGACACAGGTCTTATCATTGTACGTGCCTCGCAGCAGAGAGAGATAACAGCCTGTTGTTCACATGCAGGTGGCTGTTATCTGACCCAGACGTGTTACCCGATATCTCGATGAAGGACAAACAGCTCTGTCGAAAAGCTGATCATTGCATTCTCACGCATACTCATGCAGAGATTGCAAAAGCTTGTGAGAATCGGTCTGACTTGTGCGCTCCATGACATCCTACTCATAGGAACAAAAAAAAAAGTAAAGTGTTAACTTTGCATCTTGTTGAGGAGACATATATGTTCTGAGGGTAAGAGAGACTCATCATTCTCGTGTTCATCTTTGAAGGTGACGGATGCAAGTGCCTTATGCTCTTTGTAAAATATTACGTGAACCGCGGCCATACTTGTACTAAGGTAGGTTCATTATTGTTAATTATGGCATGATTGGTTTTATTGTTATTTTGTGTATGCATGAAAAGTAAGTTAGTGACTGATGGTATTTTTGGGGGATTTCGTTTGTTGCAGATTTTTAAAAACAACATTATTAAGTCTGGGAAAGCAGACAGAGAGAGAGACAGTGACAGTGACAGTGACAGTGGCGGCAAAGAGCACATTTGCTGAAAGTATTATAATTCATTATATGGTGAGTACATGTTGTTCCATTACTTTTATTGTTGTTGTTGTTGTTAAATGCATGTCATTTATTTCACGGAAATTT
Source organism: Meconema thalassinum (assembly GCA_946902985.2). NCBI lineage: Eukaryota > Metazoa > Arthropoda > Insecta > Orthoptera > Tettigoniidae > Meconema > Meconema thalassinum. Next base: position 680,596,115 of record OX336391.1, on the reverse strand, counting down.
ATATACTTATGGCGTGTATTTATTATTGTTTTAGAATGAAGATATATATGGAGTGAATAGGTTTTAACTACCTTGACGCTTTCGATATTAAAAAAAAGAGGTGAGTCTTTGTAAATGACTTTGTTATTTTCGAGTGAGTGTCTTATTTATGTGTGCACACTTGAAACCTTTTGTTTTTAGCAAGTCTTATGAATGAATGAATGAATGAATGAATGAATGAATGAATGAATGCACATGTTTAATGTATATAACCATGACTAATAATGGATTGTATTGATTTGTTTTTCAGATAAATCATTGGAAACAAAAAAAACAAGATAAACCTTGTCGTTGATATTAAAACTATAACAACTTTGTTGGTGATCATTTCCTGCTGGGGGCCCAAATTACTACAACCATTGTCTACCTGTGAACGAGATTGTGTGTGCCAGTCAGTAAAAATCGATAAGTGTGGTCGTTTGGAATTGGAGATTTTGGATTAACCTATTTTAAGGTAAGGGTTGCACGTTTATTAGTCCATTTTATAATCATGTCTATATCAGAGAGTGAAGTGTTAGTGTGGCAGCCTTTGGCCAAATGTTTCAAAACGCGAGTATGCTCAGGCCGAATTTACAATGCGAATCACTGTCTGTCGCCTAAAGATTTTGTGGAATTATGTTTTCCCATTTTTTTGAGTGAATGTGAACAAGGCTTAAGATTGCATCAGGCTTTAAAAATAAACTTCGAACTACTATGTGAATTTACATTGATAAAAAATAATGTTGAAGAGAAACACACCTTCAACCTTTGTACAAAAATGGAGAAAGTACTGATAGCCGATAATTTGGAAACGTGGTATCAGGAGAAAGCTATTCAAGCGCTTATCACTAAATTTGATAAGTTGCAAGAGGGTCCCAGTGGCTTGGCCCTCAATAGCATTGCCTATTTGCAAATCAATATTTGTAAATACAATCCATTGAATGCAGGAAGTAGCTATATTGCCACACCGAGCTTTATCGCTTCCAGAAAGGCAGTGATCAACATACGCAACAAAGACGATTACTGCTTTTTGTGGAGTATAGTGAGCTGCCTGCAACCCTGTCAGGGCAGTAATTGTGATAGACCAGGGAAGTACAAAGAATTGTTTAACCGCATGAAACAAACTCTCAATCTCGAGCGTGTTTCATTTCCCATGCCTCTAGATAAAATTCATTTATTTGAGAAAGATAATCCAAATTTCTCCTTCATGGTGTATGGCATCGACGGATCCAATATTGTGGGCCCCTTGTATGCCACCAAACAGGTAAAGCAACATCACATTCACCTGCTTTTCCTGTCTGATGGGGATAAAAGCCATTATTGTTGGATAAAGAATTTAAGTAAATTGGTGAGCAGCCAAGTGTCTAACCATAGGTGTGCAAAACACATTTGTGAGCGCTGCCTTCAATATTTTGGAACTGATGAACTTTTGAAACGACATACAGAAGACTGTGAAGGGCAGACGGCAGTAAAGCTAGTCTTGCCCGAAGGGAATGACGCAGTCTTAAAATTTAAGGCCACTAATAAACAAGACATGATACCATTTACTGTTTACGCTGATTTTGAGGCCCTTACTGTTCCCATTCAGGGATGTGAACCAAGCCCCCATACAAGCTCAACCTATCCAGTGCAGAAACATGAGCCTTTTGCTGTAGCCTATTATGTTGTCTGTCACTATGATAATTCACAATGTGAGTATGTAAGTCACAAAGGTCAGGATTGTGCGCGGTGGTTTGTTGATCAAATGGCGGCTTTAGCAGGCAAAGTAGAAACTATTTTGAACAACCCTGTACCAATTCAAATGAATGACGTACAGCAAAGAGAATATGATCAAGCCACCACCTGCCACATATGTGAAAAGCCAATCTTAGGCGGAGAAAAAAAAGTAAGAGACCACTGCCACAGGACAGGGCATTTTAGAGGTGCTGCCCATAACGAATGCAATTTGAAGTACTCTACACCTCGCTTCCTCCCTGTCTTCTTACACAATTTCTCCCGGTATGACCTTCACTTCATTGTAAAACAATTTGCTCATGTAGATAAGAGCAAATTCAGCATTTTGGCTAAGAACCATGAGAGCTTTACCTCACTTTCATGGAGAAAAGGAAGCATGAGCATTCGCTTTCTCGACTCATTCAAGTTTATGTCTAGTTCGCTGGATAGTCTTGTGAAAGGCTTAAGCGAAGATGAGTTGAAACATACCCATTCCCACTTTACGGATACAAATCAATTTAAATTGTGTGTTCGTAAAGGCCATTTTCCATACGATTATGTGGAAAGTTACGAGGTGCTTGAAGAAACGACTTTGCCGCCAAGAGAAAAATTCTTTTCTCAATTGACTCAAAGCACCATCAGTGAAGAAGACTATGCCCACGCACAGCATGTTTGGCGAGTGTTTGGCATAGAAACCATGGGCCAGTATGCTATGCACTACTTAAAATTAGACGTGTTGTTGTTGACCGACGTTTTTGAAACGTTTCGTCAGCTATGTCACACGATTTATGGCCTTGACCCCGCTCACTACTATACCAGTCCAGGGTTAAGTTGGGACGCCGCCCTCAAATTTACCCACATTGAGCTTGATTTACTGACGGATCCCGATATGGTACTCATGATGGAAAAAGGGATTCGTGGGGGATTCGTATCGCTCAATCAGCGACATGCCAAGGCAAATAATCATTACATGCCTGATTATTGTCCCGAAGAACCTGAATCCTATCTAATGTATTTCGACGTAAACAATTTATACGGTCACGCTATGAGTCGACCACTGCCGTACAGAAACTTTGTCTGGCTGTCTGAGGATGAAATTAAAGATTTTAATGTGCATAGCGCTAGCAAGCAACAGGACGTAGGGTATGTTCTTGACGTCGACTTAGCTTATCCCTCCCATCTCAGACAGCGACATGGTGATTTCCCCTTTTGCATAGAGAAAATGGTGCCGCCCGAGAGTAAGGGCAATCATAAGAAATTGATGGGTACCTTGTATGATAAAAATCACTATGTGTTGCATATTGACATGCTGGTAGAATGTTTAGCTCAGGGCTTAACCCTGAAAAAAATCCATAGAGGTATTTCTTTTTGTCAGAAACCGTGGTTGAAACCATACATGGATTTAAATACCAGTCACAGACAAAGTGCCACTCAACCATTTCAAATCAATTTTTTTAAACTGATGAATAATTGTATCTATGGCAAGAGTTTGGAAAATGTACGGCAGTATAGGGACATTAAATTGGTCAACACATGGCATGGACAATGGGGGGCTCAAAAATATATTGCAAAACCAAATTTCAAATCTTTAAACATTATTGATCATGATCTACTGACTATTGAACTTGCTAAAACTAAAGTGGTCATGAATAAGCCTATCTATTTAGGCCAAGTCATTTTAGATTTTTCAAAATTGCACATGTATAAATTCCATTATGGTTTTGCAATACAGCGATTTGGTACCATTTCCTTGTTATATACAGACACGGATAGTTTTATTTACCATATCCGTGACTGTGATCCGTATGTCGTTATGAAACAAAACCCAAAATGGTTTGACACGTCCTCGTTTAGTGACAAGAACGTGTTCGATATCCCCCGTCTGAACAAAAAAGAAATTGGTTTAATGAAAGATGAGTGTTCAGACACCATGATGACTGAGTTTGTAGGTCTCGCTCCGAAAATGTATAGTTTTCGACAGGTGGATCGATGCGAATCTATGCGAGCCAAAGGGATTAGCCAGCATGTGGTTAAACGTCTGTGTGGATGATTATTTACATGTCCTTCAGACCCACACAGCCATGGCACATAGTCAGTTTAGGATTCTCTCAAAAAATCATGATTTATTTTTAATGAAGCAGCGAAAACAAACACTCGCTTTGTTAGACGACAAGAGACAGTGGTGTCAGGATATGATGACAAGCGTCCCATTTGGTTACAACCAGTAGTGGTTGTAGCTATTGTTGTTGTACAACACGGCAAGTGTTTGGTTTGGTTGCTATCAAATGCGAGATGCCATCTTGAGCCTCGGAATAAAAATAAAAAATTGTAGTGTATCATATAATTTTTGTTTTTTAACCTGTGTGCATGGGTGTATGCATGGATGTGTGAATGCCTGTAAATAGTTGTACATAAACTGTATGTCTTGTGCTATTTGCCTGTCAACGCATAAAGAGAGCCATGCATCAACGTTTCCATGGTTCACTGTGCACAGGCTAGATTAAAAACATGTTGACTTCTTTAGGTTAGGTTAGGAAAAAAAACAAGTAGCCACCCTCACTATTGTTGTCGCTTAGTAGGCCTCATGTTTCAGCAAAGTGACCATTCACCCTCAGTAGGCATGCGGTTTAATAGGCCACACTAGGGTGTGGCTTAGTAGGTCTCATGCAAGAACAAAAGAATAATAATAATCTGCTGCTTTTACTGTGGACAAAACTCTCACTTTATGGCTAGAGTTATGAGTGGTGATATATTTGAAATATCTGAACAGAAATTGTTTCTTTAACCTGTTACATGTTTTTTTCCTAACCTAACCTAAAGAAGTCAACAGACAGCTGGTTATTTATTTGTGTTTTGCTTATTTTTTATTTTATTTTTTGCCATTGACTTAGGGGACAGACAGTGTATATAGTGCATTGTTTTTTTTTATTTATTCACTTAGTAAACAGCAACGACTACTTTTCAGATTCAATCATGATCCACGGTGAAGATCGTTTTATCGTCACAAAACACACCACGTTCAATGAATATGCCACGATGGTGTCTCATAATCCTCAACGTGTGGCCTATCCTTCAGAATATAGAAACACGAAAGTACGCATTGACACCACATTTTATGACAGCTTCATGAATCGTGATGATAATGATGATGATTTGTTTCATGACCCAGGGCATCACTTTTGTAAATCCTGTATGCTAAATTTTGGCTTTGAAAATAATGTATCCACACAAGTGATTCATAAAGCATGGTATGGTTTAACCATGAATCAAGTGATTGTTAAATTAGCTGACGAGGATCATTTTCCAGATTTCTGGTGTACAATATGTACAAAACCCCTGTTTAATGTTTATTTTCCAATAACCTCTCAAATGTTTTGTTTTCATTTTTATAAATTTCCTGCTGAGGAATCAATCACTTCGTATCGACAACAAGCATTTCGCCAACTTTGTCTTGGCTTACCTATCAATCAATATTCGCCTCATAGAATGAGATTTGTTAGAAACTAACCACATGATGTCATGATTATCGCTTTTTTTTGTTTACATTCGGCTTTCAGGTGCATACTTGACGTTTAGAATACATTTGGCTATTTTGTTTGTTTGTTTTAGTTTATCGTGTATACACGTTGATAAACACATACACACTGGTTTAAATTTGTAGTTTTGAACTTTGTTTTGTTGGATGTAGACATGGTTATTAAATGCATAGCGTGTTAACTTTGCCTTTTTATAGGTTACCAAAAGCATTCCATGTTTGCTCTTAGTATTTGTTGATACTATTTATTTAACAGAATGTTGTGTGAATTTGCACATCAACAGAGCAAACGAATACAAGTCATTCGACTAGGGAATGACAGGCTAATTCCCATTCACAACAGAGACATGCATTTACCTCCAAGAGAGAGAGATCTTGAAAATGATTCACACACTTAATTTTGATAAAACATTTCCTATTAAATAATTTCCAAATGTATGTTTTGACTGAAAAAATGATACAAACATTATTATTATATTTTTATCCAATACTATCTATCTACAAATTCAGGTCATAAACACTCAGGATTTAAAAAAAAAACACACTTTAATGTACAAAGTTATTGCTATTGTAATATAAGAACGAGAGTGTTAGAAAGTAACACTCTTTTCTTTGGTTATAGACAACCATGGACGCCTTGAACGCCATTGGTCAAGATTGTGGCTTTGCACGCAAGAAAATGAGTGAATTGCCTACGCAAACACCCTTTCGCATACATAAAATTCAAAAACTGAAAACCAAATTTGGTGAACGAGCTCTTTGCATTTGTCAAGACTTTGAGACATTTCTTCCCACACGATTTAATAACCTACCTGATAATGTTATGGAAGATGTCAATTCCAGTATTCACCCTGTCTATTTAATTTATGAGGGTGAAAAAAATAATCGATGCATGGTTCGTTTTGTAAAAATTGAAAACGAATAATCATTGTACGCTAGCCGTAACTTTTTTGTTTATTCATGCCCTACTCTTTAATAACTATAATAAAATAAAATTATTTTTTGGGTTCAACAGTTTGACGTTTATTAATTGTTGCTCAACGTTTACCATGATAAATAATAATAAAAATAAATTTTCAAAACTTATGCTTAATGGTAGATTTTTTTGTTTGTTTATAGGTTTAGTACAATTACCATGTATATATATTTTTTATAATAATAATGATGAAACTATTAGTTAAAATAATGGACTTTTGTCCTTTTTTATTGTTTGTGATTTAAAATAGCATTTATAGCAATTTTTAAACAATTTTTATTATAATTTATAATGATCAAATTCTAGTAACATGTTATTTTATTCAATAATAATAAGCGTTTAACAAAAAAAACTGGTTCTAGAGTAGATAAAAGATTTCATGCTGTCATTCGTTCTGCTAGACTGCCATTTGAAGCTGATGAATAATGATGGACTTTTGTCCTTTTTTTGATTGTTTGTGATTTAAAAAAAATAGGTTTAGTACAATTACCATGTATATATATAATTTTTTATAATAATGATTATGAAACTATTAGTTAAAATAATGGACTTTTGTCCTTTTTTATTGTTTGTGATTGAAAAAATAGATTTACTACAATTAGTAATATTTTTTAACGATGCACTGCTGTCCCTTTTTATTGTTTGTCATTTATAATTATAATAATGAAACTATGAGTGAATAATAATAATGGAAAAAAACACAACATGGACTCTTGTCTTTTTATTTATTTTTTTGTCATGATAACAGTGATACTATACATTTTTTAAAATAAATTCATTACGTTAAAGTCCATATCTAGATAAAAGTAATTTGCTCTTCATAGCACCAATCACTATAAATGCTGCCATTCGTTCTGCTAGACTGGCATCTGAAGCTGTTAATCGTTGCTTGGCAATGCTTAACAAGACTTTGTCGGCAATGCGTCTTAGTGTGGGATCACTGTTTTCATAGGCTTTATCGTGATTAAGGCATGCATGATCCAAAGCATTGATTCCCATATCCCCTCTCCTCAAACGATCTTGAAGACGAGTACCAGGGCCGCAAAAGCTGTAAGCAGGTAAGTGAGCTTCGAATGGTAAGTTTTTAATAATGTTATCAATAATTCCACGGCCAGTACACCTGGGACATAGAGGTTTCAATCGGTGAAAAACACTTTTTTTGTTGTTCTTCTTCTTCTTGTTCTTGTTCTTGCTGTTGTTGTTGTTGTTTGTCGGCAGCTCCTGACGAGCATGGTAGGTGGTGGTTGTTTTCCGCATGACAGCCATGGAATGATGAAACAATGTCTTTACACTGAGTTTTATGACCATGATATAATTTCATTAATTGGCATGTGGCACACTGTCGAATGGAAGGTATTTTTGCCATGGTTAATTGCTTGTGATGGGAAAAATGACTGCATGGTTGTAGTTCACTCAATACAGAGTCGTTAGTCCACTCGGCAGGCGCCTTTTCCCAAATTTCTTTGACAGCGTTGGCAGCAACATAAAAAAGAAATGATTTAGGTAGTGCTAATAATTCATGTTGTGTAAAGCTAATCAGTTTTTTCTTGCACACAAAGAACTTTCCAATAGCCTTGTCGATTGTAGTGGCGTCCATGTCTATAACGTTGATGTTATCACCTCACGTGTACACGTCTCACTGCTATCATTGGACGATACACTTTCAGTTTTCATTTTATTGAACAACTCCCAACATGCACTCGTGGTGAGCCAATGAAACAATTGCCATGCATGCGCTAAGGCTTTATTCTGAATATTGTCGCAAGGACAAGTGTCCATGAGCGTTTGCAGGGATGGACAACCCAGATCTAAAAGGTCAATACATTGACAGTGAGAGGGTAGAAATGGTTGAAGCCACTGGCGTTTTTCACTCCCTTTAACAAATAAGACATTGGCCGAGGACAAATGGGCTTTCATGACAATGTCAAGATACTTGTAAGAAATATCACCCTTGTTCCATGCTAACTGCAAATGATTTTCAATCCATTGGCTCTGTTTTTTATCTTTTTCACTAAGCAACTCGAAAGCATAGGGAGGTTTAAACACCAAATGAATAGGGTTAGACACCCAAAACGTACTACAATCGATAAAAGCAACTTCCTTAAATATAAATTTGTTGTCTGCAATTTTAAACCCCTGACAATCCACGATGAGTGTACGCATCATGCTTTTTTATTTTTACTTGTTACCTCATTGACGTCTAATCAACAACTAACCCATGCCATGGTTTAACATGGCAAAATCAAAGGACTTTAGGGGAAAAAAAGGAAAAAATGAATTGAACAACAGCGAAATATTTGTTGAGGTTTTATTCATAACAAAAAAAAAACTTACACTTTTATTACAAACAAGTGTGTTGGCTTAATTTGGAACAGCATTCAAATGAATAGTTTGCACATACGGTCCACAGGTATCTCCTAGTTTTGTAGGGTCTGGTACAATAACCGGATAATTCAAACTCCATGGAATATTGCCCACATCATAGCGATTGAGGTAAGGGCAGGATGGACTCCATCGCTGATGATCGCTAAAGGGTCGATCCCCTATTTCCCAGTTTCCAATTTCAATGTTGCAAAAAATACACTTGACCACATCCCCACGTTTTAAGTAATAAAATCCGCTCGCAGCCAATTCTCCACATTCCATAAAGGGAACTGTCCATGCTTCAAAAGTTTTCAAACGATTAAATTCACATTTTAAATTCCATGGTTTGTCTGTCACGTTGTTGTTGTTGTTGTTGTTGCTGTTGCTTATTGAGGGACACATGATGTTTGTTGTTGTCGTATGTGCGCACAGTGCCAGAGCGCAACAGATACTGTGCATGCAGACGCTTATCATCAATCCTATGAATGATGATCTTTTTTTGTTTTCATTCGACCACAGATGGCTTACATGCTGGTGACATAATTGGACAAAGGATGATATTTCACTTGTCTAGCATGAATAATCAAACAGTAGGCACTGGTATGGTCTGGGACATTTTCTTGTGTTTCAAAATCTACCCTTAAATCAATGGTGGTGATTTTCATAGATTCTTCTAGATACGAACAGTCGAAAACAATCAGTGGTGCTTTTGCTTTAAACCCTTGTGGCGACAACATAGGACAATCCTGTTTTTCATAATAAGACGATTGAAATTTAGCGAACATGTCATAAAGGGGACCAAACTTATTTTTTGAAAAATTGAGTTCCAACCCCTCATAGGGAAAGCAAACATTATTTAAAAATAGTCGTATATTTCTCAAGTGTATGTGATCAAACAAGGTGACATCTTTGCTTTGTTGGTATTTTCTATTGGTTTGAAAACCAATAATAACATAGAGGGGTCTCTCGGTAGAGCGAGCCGATTTGACACTCCAACTATGAGTGTCAGTGGTAGGTAGCAAGGGGTATTCATGCAGACACCAACTTCGAAAGGCGATAGGCAAGGCTTTATCTTTTTGCACCAAATTTAACATGCTTAGCTTTTTACGATCCGATAGCGTCACATGGGGCACTTTCCATAGTAATCGAAGCAGTTGAATTTTTGAGTCTATCACTTGGTCAGAGGCTCCTTTCAGTGCATTATAATCACTGCGGTCTCTCACCAGATACAAACTTTGTCTTGCGTTTAAAATAATACGCTTGTGATCTTCGGCAAAGCCAAGGAGTAATTTTAAGGGTAGGAAGCCTGTAAAAGTGCCATCGGTATGAACTAGCCAGTTATTGCTACTGTTGGGACACCATCCTGCCATAGAAAGCGTTTTACTTTCCTCCTCGCTATAGGATGGATATAATTTCATAAGACTAGTCATGCCCACATTTCGAGTCATATCTATGACAATATCATTTATCACATAACGTACTTCAGAAAACAGAAAAGCCAAACCATGATTCGCCAACGCAGACGTTGTGGGCGTACTGCCATCTGCTTTCATTAATTTACCCTCAATTTGAAGGACACTTTCATGAGGTAGAGTAAAAATATCTTGATTGTTAATTATGAATTGAATCTCGTCATTGTTATTCAGACCTGTTGCTTGAGGTTGATAGGAATGCATATCAATGCGCACGACGCCATCTTCCACTTGTATGGGATTTAACACTTGCAACAGCTCTTTGTTCATGATTGGGGTGTAGCGTATAACCAAGGCGTTGTAAGCGTTGTCGGTTTACCCGTGTCAACCGTTTCATACACGGCGGGCAACTAACCGAGCTCGTAGACGTTGTTGTTGCTTTATAGATAAATTTCATAGCGTCTTTAAAACCAACTTGTAGGTCACAGGGGTGTTGGCGTCCAAAGCAATCAGTTGTTGGTTTCTATTCACTAAGCGTAAGGTAATATTACTAATATCACTGACACACACAGGATGATAGAGAACTACTGAAGGGTTTTCACGAATAATATAGCCGCAAGGAGAGGTGACAATAAAATCATACAGGGAATGGCTTTGTTCTTGATTCGTAAATACGTCTCTAATAATATTGCAAGTTACAGAAATGTGATGGTCCTCGATGAATTTCACTGGATAATCTGATTCATGGGGTTGCTGAGCTGCCAACACTCTTGGTTTAAATCCTAATAAAGGACCAATAGAATGAACTCGTGTTTCAAAGTCAATGTTAAACGTAGAGAAAATACGACAGCGATGAGTTATTGTATTGGCTGTAAGTTCAAATTTGTGTGTCCCATCCGCAAATGGTTTGACACCAAATTGTTTTATCATCGACACGCTAATGGCCTCATGCACATCGTCTATAGTATAACCTCCAGGGGGTAGTGTCAACATATAATCATCATAATAAAATTTGTCATTAATATCCACTTGAATATTGTAAATTCTGTTGTAACTTTCCAAAGAAATTAATCCTAGCACATAGGATTGTTCGGGATGCAATTCAATGGGAGGGAAAAAATCCAGGGACACTTCAGGCCCGCGACTGTGCACGGTAAAGGTCTTGGCGTTGACATTCATAATGATGAAACTGATGGCTTAACGCGACCTCTTATATAAAAAATGTAAACTCAAACGGCCACACTCTTGACTGTCAAAGGTTTGTTGACGATTCACATTATAGAATATCTTTACCCGGTTTCCCAAATAACGTATCAACTCGATCGGGGGTGGTAAATTTCCATAACTGTCAAAGTACCATACTGTGGAACCTTGTTTCACATAGGCTACAAAATGGGTTCCTGGGCCTGCATCATCATCTAAATTCATCATGGCTCGTTCTTCTTTCCACGGTGCTTTAGGTAATTCATTTCGCATAAATACACCTCGAAAATGAGAAATCTTTAGTTGTTTGGCATAGCTTTCCACTTCTTCATGGGTCATGGCATGACGAGGCAGTTGGCTTAAGCGCTTATCGATGAAGATGGACATTTTTTTTTTCCTTAGACGGTAGGCCATTACCTTGTGGATAAAAGACTGGCTTTAAAGGGTTGCCATTTCTAGCTCCCATCGCAATGGCTTCTAACGTTTTATTGTGTCGCTCGCTTTCTTTGAGTTGTTGCTTGCCTTGCTCGACGGCTTTTATGGTTTTCGCTACAGCGCTGGCACCACCCAAAATGGACCCCAAAGCTGCCAACCCTGCAAATAAAGCCGGCAAAAAACCCCCACGCTTAGCAACAGGAATGACTCGCCCACGTTTTTGCTTTCTTTCTTTTCTTTTTATCGATACATAATGCTGCGATTTCGGAGCTGTAGACAATCGCACCGCTTGTAAAGCTTTTTCGATAGCCACTCTTTTTAGATTTTGTTTAGTTTTTTTACGTTTTAACACTGGGTGTGAGGCAGATCGACTTGGTTCCCGACCTGGCTTTTTTCTCTTTTTGAGATTTGATTTTTTCATGTTCATAGCATATCTTTTTTTCACCATGCTGCTACTTGGTGAACCTTTCACAGCAAACATTCGATAACAACTAACGTAGAGAACCTTATTTCATAGCACTATATTCCAATTCTATATAAAGCGGGAAATCATTCACCGTTTTCCCAGCTTCATTTTCCTCAAACGTAAGCATAAGATGAAAGGATAATTCATCTCCCACATTTACTCTTTGATGGTTGTGGGCCAACACTCTATCACCGTTTAGTTGTATTTTTAAATGTTTCTCATCAGGCATGGCATATTTAATATGAATGACACCATCATAATGCAGTCGATAACGACTTAAACCGGAAGCAAGCATATAGGTAAGATCATCATTCACCAGTGGTAGTGGTGGTGGGGAATGGTTTTCGTCATTGTCCAGTTTTTGATTTGACAGGTACACTAAAAATACAGATGGGACAAATTTATAAAGCCTTTTCATTTGATAGGTCACATAACGTTTCGTGCAGACATCATTTTCGTCTCGATGCTCTTGCACATCAATAATACGATGATGATTGGCTGAATAGCCCTCAGCGGTTAGTCTCGGGGCCATGTGATAGACACTTTGCACTTTGCGATCGACATAGCTTTTTGTTGCCACCTCTCGTGACTGTTTTGACAAAGAGGCGGCCGTGGCCATGGTTACACGAGCTCTCCCAAACACGTCCATGGTGATAGACGTTAACTAACCTATCTTACTCACCGTTTGCCTATATATATAAACCTTATACACACATGAAAAAACTCAGTCATCGACACAATGGAATTAATGAAACAACCCCATGCTTTGCCCGTCTCTGATTTGGTTTCAGAGCTATCACTGTCCGTGTGCGAACCTAAACGTCATGGCACCCTATTCCCATCTACCGTTCGATGTATTATGGTAGGGCCTTCGGGTTGTGGAAAGACCAATGTTTTGCTGAACATTATTACCGCACCTCATGGCCTACGATTTCAAAATATTTATATTTTTGCCAAATCCTTGTACCAGCCTCTGTACGTGTATCTGGAACAAATTATGTCTTCGTTAAATAAAGAAGCCATGGGCTATTTTACATTCACCTCACCTCAAGATGTCATTCAACCAGACCGCATTCAACCAGATTCCATTATAATTTTTGATGATATTGCCACTCAACGACAGGCCATTATTCAAGAGTATTTTAGTATGGGACGCCATAAACAAGTGGATTGTTTTTATCTAGCTCAGACCTATTCCAAAATCCCCAAACAGTTGATTCGTGACAATGCCAATCTCATCGTTCTCTTCCGCCAAGACTCTAGAAATCTCTATCATATTTTTCAAGATCATGTGAATCCAGATATGTCCTTTACAGCTTTCACGCAATTGTGTGCTTCGTGTTGGAACCATCATCCCCATGCCTGTTTGGTCATAAATAAACAGAGTGAACGATGTGAGGGACGTTATCGCTTGGGTTTTGATCATTTTATTTCTGTTTAAAAAGACCTAGGGTTGGACATTTCCTGTTAGTGTGTCTTTACCTTTACCATGGCGAACGCCATAGGGTACAAGAAACATGTTCAAATCATGCAGCGTATTATTGAGGCACGAAATACGATTCGACATAAATTTCGTGAATTGCAACGTTTAAAAAACGTCAATCCTTTACCCATGATAAAACATGCTCCATCATCGGTTGATCCCATGAGATTTAAACCTAATGCTTCTGCTGCTACTGCTGCTGCTGCTACCTCTCAAACCAAACCCATAACAAGTTCAAAATTTACTCAAACAGAATCCACACGACAGGTAAAATCCTCCTCTTCCTCCTCCTCTAATGTTAGTGAACAAGAACATCAAGAACATGAAAAGAAAGAAGAAGAAGAAGAGCATGAACAAAGTGAAAGTGACAGCGAAAGCGTATTTAGTCCTGAAAGAAAAAAGAAATCGTCACCCCTTCAACAGTTTCTAAAAACAAAACAAAAATCTTCCGTCATAGCGGCAACACCGTCTTCCTCCACATCGTCTCCGTTTTCACAAGTCTTGGCAACCCCTCAAAATAAAGCTCAACTCAAAAACATTTTAATCAAACATTATGGGGCAACCCTGGAACCGTATTTGACCCTTCTATTTATTGGAAAGACAGATACCACGTATGGTGTTCGCTATGAGAATGATAGTTTTAAAATTGGGGATTCATCCATTAAATTTGCTCGTACGAAAGCTCTCATTAAAAATATCAACTATAAATTAACACCAGGTCTGTTAAAGCTGCTATTTTCTCGCACCCCCTCGACACAAGATTTTACGTCCGAGGACCTTGCTAAATATAAATCCATTTTATTAGACACCAACGCTCACAAAAGAAACTATAAATCCTCTCAGCAGGTCAATGCCAATATATCCCAAAAATATAAAACCATCATTGCAAACATCTTTGGTAAGCAAAAACATCACTCTGCCTCTGGTGTAAGGTTTAAGAAATTAAAACCCTACCTAGATATAACCTTTTGGAATAATCCCAATCAGTTAGTAGAGCGCTTATACTTGCTTCATGCATCAAAACAAGCTGGTCACACTGGACATGAGGCGGAAATCGCCGACGTTGAACAACAACTCCGAAATGCTAAAATTATCTTATAAGCCATCCCCCATCAAAGTGGGCATTGCTCATGAATTGCATAAACCAGCCCGACGCATTTATGAACGTCGTCGTGTCATTTCCAAAGGAATCGATGACCTTTGGCAGGCAGACCTGGTTGAAATGATACCTTATTCTAACGTTAACGACGGTGTACGCTATATGTTGACTGTCATTGATGTCTATTCCAAAATGGCTTTTGTTCAACCAGTAAAAAATAAAACTGGTATCTTAGTCACAAAGGCCTTTCAACATATTATTGAACAATCAAAACGTCAACCTCACTTGTTACAAACCGACCAGGGGAAAGAATTTTTCAACAAGGATTTCTCCAGTTTTCTCAAATCTAAGGATATTCACCATTATGCCACCTATAGCAATCTCAAAGCCAGTGTGGTCGAGCGGTTCAATCGAACATTAAAAAGTTATATGTGGAAAGAGTTTACAATACATGGTTCCTATCGATGGATAGACTGGTTACCTCAACTTGTGTCTCGCTACAACAACACCATTCATTCCACCATCGGCATGAAACCTCGCCTCGTCACCAAGAACCTACCCAGACTCAATAGACTGTTTAACCCTATAAAAAGGGTAGATCCAAGGCGACATCGCCTTAAAATTGGAGATTTTGTTCGCATTAGTAAACATAGAAGTGTGTTTTCAAAATCGTATACTCCACAATGGTCGACAGAAATTTTTAAAATTCGCCAAGTCAAGCTAGGTCAACCAGTGACGTATCTCTTAGAAGATCAGAGCGGTCAACCCATTCAGGGACGATTCTATTATGAAGAAGTGCAAAAAACATTATATCCCAACGATTATCTCATTGAACGAGTAATTAAAGTCAAAGGTGCAAAATATTTTGTAAAGTGGTTAGGTTTTCCTTCCACGTATAATTCATGGGTCAATAAACATAATTTTTTGTAATAAAACCCTATTTAATTATTTTGAAAAAAAAATGTATCATATGACCTTTCATTATTCCCACCCTTTTGTTTATTACATGTCCAATAACCGCTTTGTTCGAGCCCATGCCAATCTGTTGCGTTGCATGATGAGTCCATAATGAACCTAGGCTATGACATACACATTATAAATCCGCACATTGTATAATGACACCTGCCTCTTATCTCTCTCTGCTGCGAGGCACGTACGATGATAAGACCCGTGTCTGTCTGGATCGCCGTGGGTCAGTCTCAATGCTTTCAATTCTCATTGCATTAAGCAAGTTCTCTCTCTGCGTGTGAGCCCTGACCAGTCAAGACAAATAATAATAATAATAATGCATAAGTGTTTTATTAATATCAAAGCGCATAACCTAACGTGACTTCAAATCTGGTTTCTTACTTTTTCCCCGTTTTCCTCAACGATCTCGAAAAAAAAATGACGGAAACCATGATTTCAGGTTTTCCATACCTACATTCCCGTAAACTGAACAACGACACAAATACATCGACATGCCCATCATAAAAATCGCCTCATTCGTTTTCCAAATAACGCGAAAATGAACAAAAAAAACACCTTTTCCATAAGAAAACCATGTTTCCAGCTTTTTACCTTTTTCATGTCTATATCCACGTAAAGAGAATAAAGAGACGAAATAAATACTATCACACGCGTCATTCTCACGTTTTCGGTTTTCCAAAAATCGACAAAAATGTGAAAAACGCATGTTTTGACTCAAAACCCTAACTTCACCTTTCCGACACCTACATTCCCGTAAAGAGCACAACGAGACGAAAAAAACGAATCCAAGCACGCCCTCCTAGCATAACCCGTTTTCCAAAAATCGGCAAAAATGTGAAAAACGCATGTTTTGACCCAAAACCCTAACTTCACCTTTTCGACACCTACATTCCCGTAAAGAGCACAACGAGACGAAATAAACGAATCCAAGCACGCCCTCCTAGCATGACCCGTTTTCCAAAAATCGGCAAAAATGTGAAAAACGCATGTTTTGACCCAAAACCCTAAGTTCACCTTTTCGACACCTACATTCCCGTAAAGAGCACAACGAGACGAAAAAAACGAATCCAAGCACGCCCTCCTAGCATAACCCGTTTTCCAAAAATCGGCAAAAATGTGAAAAACGCATGTTTTGACCCAAAAACCCTAAGTTCACCTTTTCGACACCTACATTCCCGTAAAGAGCACAACGAGACGAAATAAACGAATCCAAGCACGCCCTCCTAGCATGACCCGTTTTCCAAAAATCGGCAAAAATGTGAAAAACGCATGTTTTGACCCAAAACCCTAAGTTCACCTTTTCGACACCGACATTCCCGTAAAGAGCACAACGAAACGAAAATAACGAATCCAAGCACGCCCTCCTAGCATGACCCGTTTTCCAAAAATCGGCAAAAATGTGAAAAACGCATGTTTTGACCCAAAACCCTAAGTTCACCTTTTCGACACCGACATTCCCGTAAAGAGCACAACGAGACGAAAAAAACGAATCCAAGCACGCCCTCCTAGCATAACCCGTTTTCCAAAAATCGGCAAAAATGTGAAAAACGCATGTTTTGACCCAAAACCCTAACTTCACCTTTTCGACACCGACATTCCCGTAAAGAGCACAACGAGACGAAAAAAACGAATCCAAGCACGCCCTCCTAGCATAACCCGTTTTCCAAAAATCGGCAAAAATGTGAAAAACGCATTTTTCGACCCAAAACCCTAAGTTCACCTTTTCGGCACCTACATTCCCGTAAAGAGCACAACGAGACGAAAAAAACCAATCCAAGCACGCCCTCCTAGCATGGCTCCTTCCATTCCAAGGTCGCAGGGGCTCACAACTTCCTAAGTGAGACAGCTCCCCCCTCATCCCACTACTCGCCATTATAACACAGTTGTCTTGCCTGAAGCCTTGTACGCGGCAGAAACAACCGTCATTAGAGGAATGACAAGAATTCATGATATTGAGAAACAGGAACGAAAAATTCTTAGGAAAATCCATGGCGCTGTTTTCCGTAATGGAATTTGGGTCAGGAGACCAACAAAGGAACTTTATGAAAATACAGACACCATTGTAGATAAATTTAGGAAGAGACGTCTGCAGTTCTATGGACACATATATAGGATGGATGAGAACAGACTCACTAAGAAGATTTTCAATATCGTGAATGCAAGTAAATTAAAGACCAGTTGGATTAAAGAAGTACATGAAGACATGGAATTACTTAAAATCTCTGAAGACGACATTAAGAACAGAGAACAATTTAGAAATAAAATCAGAAACACGAAAATTGTACAAGTTTCAAGGAAAGATACATCAGGGAAAAAATGGACAGAGGAAAGGAAGAAAAAGCACAGTGAACTAATGAAGAGGTTTTGGGAAGAAAAGAAGAGAGGAAAAGGAAGTGAAGCTGTGATTGGCTCAAGTTCTCACGCTCTCCTGAAGGGGAATAATCGGAAATAATAATATATATATATATATATATGTATATCAGTTTCTTGTGGACACGATAACTGCCGTAATTTTGCACCAATCACTTTGAATTTTTTACCGAATATGTATACCTATAAAATCTCGGTCGAGTTCGTTACTGGGCGAAATCGGTCGACGGGGGTGAAAATGGGGGGCTTTTATTTCGAAAAAGTGAAATATTGCTATAACTCTCTCAATATGTGAAATATCGAATCTGTTCAACGTTCATACTATGTGTCGGATAAAGCCCAAAAATTTATGTTTGAAGAGTTTTTCTATAGCACCAACCATTGACCAAAGGGGTGGGAAAAAGTGGGTTTTTCGGGAAACATTAATCATATCTCTCTTAATAGGCACAATATCAAAACCGTACAAAATGGATAACATTCCCCTAATAATTACCTAAAACTTTTGTCTGAAAGAATTTTTGATATGACCCACCATTACGCCAAGGGATGAGAAAAATGATTTCGGAATTATAAGACAAGAAGTTCCGTGACGAACTAAAGAGCCTACTTTTCATGCCAATGATTAATCTATATTATGGATCTATCTAGAATAATTACGAAATTAACTTGATAATATCGAAATTTCTAATTAGTTCGACAGTTGGCAGCCCTGGTGACTGAATATATTCTTAGTTCCATCTCTTAAGGTACAGAATACAAAATTTGGTTGAAGTCCAATGGATAGCATGGACGCTACATGCAGTTAAACATTGGATCTAACAGCGCGCGTAAAATCATGTTGACAACAATGACATACATGTATTGGTCAGAAATAATCGGAAATAATATGATCTATTATTGAGTCATTTTTGAATGAAATCCATTAGTTAGTATAGAAGTTACATGCATTTTAAAATTGGACCTATCAGCAGGCTTAGAATTATGTTGGCAGCACTGGCGTTGGCCTAAATAATTTTCTCCAAATTAATCTAGAATGCCAGGCACTATTCGTGTGCAAAGTTCAGAGCTGTTCGCTTGCATACTTTCTGATACATTGGCATTAGTGTAACAAAAATAGAGACAGTATTTATTAAAAGTTGGCAGTCCTGGTTACTCTTAAGAATCGGCATAGTCATATCTGTTATGGTACACATAGCACACACAAAATTTGGTTGAA
Source organism: Meconema thalassinum (assembly GCA_946902985.2). NCBI lineage: Eukaryota > Metazoa > Arthropoda > Insecta > Orthoptera > Tettigoniidae > Meconema > Meconema thalassinum. The sequence continues at coordinate 680,576,856 of OX336391.1, read as the reverse complement.
ATCCAAATGATAGTATAGAAGTTACATGTATTTAAAGTTGGACTTCTCAGTAGGCTTAGAATCATGTTGGTAGCACTGATGTATATAACTTACTCCAAATTAATATATAATGTCAGGTACTATACGTGTGCATAGTTTAAAGCTGTCGGCTTGCATACTTTCTGATATATGGGTATTTGGATTTTAAAAAATGAAAGCCTTTATTAACAGTTGGCAGCCCTGGTGAATCGTAAGAATACGTTCAGTAATATCTGTTTATATACACATAGCACATACGAAATTTGGTTGAAATCCAATTGATAGTGAAGAAGTTACATGCATTTAAAATTTGGACCTATCAGCAGGCTTATAATCATTTTGGCAACACTGCCATGCAAGGCTTCCTGGAAATTAAACTGCAATATTATTATCTATACGTGTGCCAATTTTGAAATAGCTCCCATTCATACCTTCCAAGATATCGAACATGGAGCTCAAATTTCAATTGCGATTTTTTAGCAATTGGTAGCACTGACACCATTTTCAAATATGGACGTGAGATATTCAGATATAGATCTTTACTGCTACCAAATTTTGTTTCGATTGCTGCAGCCGTTTAGGAGTTGATAGGGGGGAACACACACACAGCCAGCCAGACAGACAGACAGACAGAAGGACAGACAGACAGACAGACACACATTTGCCCGATCTCATAAGTCTACTTTTTTCTCATTCTTGCAAAATGTGAAAAGTAGGCTAAAAATGACTCCAAATGACAAGAAGGTTACCGTCATCATAAGACAATAAAATGTTTAAAATATGCATAAAATGACGAAAAACAAAGTTAATTAATCTCCAATTATAAAATACTTTCTCGCAATAAATGAGGTCTGATCCTTCTACGAAAACCTGCATATTCTGCCTATTTTCGCCTATCCCCAAGTTTGTCCGGTGAAATCTACCTCCTCCTTCCGGCGTGCCGAGAGGACTTTTTTAATTGAAGTAAGGACTGCAGACAGTAATTTCAAGTAGTTTCTATTTTTGCTACCAAATGCTACCGTCCACGACACCTAGCTTGTTGACTTGCTACTAGATGGCATCGCAGTCAGCACCTGGAGGCGAAAGTTGGAACTAATAGAGCGGTACATACAAATTTTAGCTTCACACAAGTGTAGTTAGTGGAAGGTTCTTTTAACCCAATAAAGGGTTGAAAAGATGTTTCAGTAAACATAAAAGCATTAACAGGTGTCTCTTTATAAACTTAATTAATAACCAAATAAATACACTGGTCTAAAATAAATTGCATATTTCAAGCTTATGTATTTGAGGAGCAAACATACTACACGTGCTTTATCCGATAACTGTTTTTATTTATTTGTGTAGCGTATAGCATTACACATGAATCACAATAATAATAATAATATCTGCCTAGCATTCGCAGATAACCTCGCAATTTTTTCAGATTCCCTCGATGCAGCCGCAGCGCAAATTAATGAACTCCAGATTCAAGCAGCAAAAACGGGCCTTACGATCTCCTTGGAAAAAACAGAATTCATCACTAATATGAAGCTAGCGCCAAAAGAGCTGGATGTAGGACAGGGGAAAATCAAGCAAACGAAAGCGTTCAAATATTTGGGTGAGTGGATAGACCCCAATTTCTCCGAGAAGGCAGCTTTCGAGTCACGAATCAGGAAAATGGAAATGGCATATAATCTAACAAAGGCCATTTACAACAAGAAATCCATATCAACAAATGCCAAGTTAAGACACTACCAAACAGTCATCCGTCCAGAGGCTTTGTATGCTGCAGAGTGCCTTGCAATGCATCGCAAGGGCCTAACAGAGAAGCTGGAAGTGAAGGAAACATTCTAAGAAAAATCTTGGGTCCGGTAAAAGAAAATGGGGAATATAGGAGACGGCACAACCACGAACTTTACACCCACGTGGAAAAAATAACTGATACCATGAGGAAACGGAGAATTGCCTTTTACTGTCATATAACAAGAATGAACCCAGCACGATTGACAAATAGAATTTTCACCTACTTCCTCAAAAGGAAAACCAAGGGACCTTGGTTCACTGAAGTGGACAAAGATTTACAAGAAGTGGGAATTACAGGCAACGATATTTGGGAACGTGCCACACTTAAACAAAAACTAACAGCACACCGATGTTTCCAAGAAAAGCCAAAGCTTCCAACTGGCAAGAAGTGGACTGCAGAAAGGAAACAACAGCATCGAGAACTAATGCGAAAGTACTGGGAGGATGTTAAAGCTCGATGCAGCAAGAAACAGTTGAAATGACGTGGTCCTTAGATGGCCGAATCGAAATAATAATAATAATTACAATACTAGCACAGATATCAACCTAATGTCCAGTCTATTGATCCAGTCCAGGCTCGATGGTGTAGCACTGAAAAAGTCGTTAGGATCACCTCAGTAGGGGAGGATTGATACACTTTTTTGAAAATGTAGTATAACTGCTACTTTACTGGCTTCAGATGTTCTCTTTTTTAGTTATAATTTCTCCTTATATTTAGGGAACAAGATGTTACAATTTCAGAAAGTTTACATCAACAGATTTTTCACGAAGTACAAACATGTCATCACCTACGAAGTGTATCAAACCTCCCTGTGCTTGGGAGATTTGATACACCATTCAGGGAGGTATGATACACTGCACATTATTGTTAATTTAAGGAAACAAATAGTCACAAATATTTCAAATGTAAACACAGGTCACATCAAACAGCGTTACCACAGATTATTTATTCCAGCAAACCCTTCTTTAAACATTATTGCTACAGTTCTCTTATGTTTCGAAATAACCTTTGGCTGACTCAACACCTTTTGCACTTGATCTTTATCAATAATACATTCGTCTTCTGTATCAGGCCATCTTATTTTGCAATCTTCCACAACGTGCCTGATGGTCTGGTTCGATGAACCACAATCACAGCAGGGGTCTGGCCGCTTCCCACAAACTCCATGTCCGATAACAACGTGCTGTTATCTTGGAGTTAACACATGAGCCAATGTGCATGTCGTCATGCAGCAATGAAAATACTACATCATGCAATATCCAAAACTTTTCTTGACCAGTGTACATGAAAAATAGATCTTCAATTCTGCTTGAAAAGTATTCAATTCGTTAAATTATGTTCTGAAATGTTTTTAAAATGTCTTTATACTATAATGATTTATTTTTTCTTAACTTCTGCTCCGTCAAAAATAACTTATTCCAAAATTACCTCCACCCCTTGTCCTCCATACGTGTGGACACTTCAAAGCAACAACCCTCGAAAAGAATCACAAATCGTTGTAATACCGGTACCGGTACTCTATACGTTATGAAAACAAATGCAGATGGCGCAATACAGCTAAATATACGAGATTGGTCAAGAATGCGGGAAGAACAGTTCAGAAATAATGAATCGACTATAATGAACAGCATTCAACACAGTAGCGGCTTCGGTGGCGTAGTTGGTAGCATGCTGAGCTTCTATGCCCAAGGTAGCGGGTTCAAACCCGGCTGAAGCCGTCGGATTTTTTAAGAACGTTAAAAATCCCTCAGTATGCCTTCCTTCGGAGGGGAAGTAAAGCCGGAGGTCCCATGACATAGATTTATGGCATGATAAAGAACCTTCCACCAATTACACTTGTGTGAAACTAAAATTATAGGTTATATTTGACTAACGCTCTTAAGCGGACTACACACTACCATGCTTAACACGACGTGCAGAAATAGCGACAACATGCTAATGTGTAGTCCCAGTGGTGTGCATTCATATTGTCTTGAGTGGTCGACGCTACTGTCCGTAGTTTAGTTGCTAGTTGTGTTCTTGTTTTGGTGAGCATTTTGGGAACAATGGCTGATTCGTCATCGTTATTGTCAGCCCAATTTCTACCTGTGTTTATTGAAGAGTATAGGAAGCACCGATGTCTCTGGCATCCAACAGGAATTTGAAAGCAGCAGCCTACAAAGAGTTGGTAGAGCTTACTAAAGATGCTGTACCTGGTTGTGATGTTGATTTCATTAAAAAGAAGATAGATATGATTCGAGGCAACTTCAGACATGAGAACAAGAAGGTAAAAGGTTCTATGATAACAGGAAGCGGAACAGATTCGGTGTACCAACCGAAACTTTGATATTATAACTTGTTAACGTTTCTAAAAGAACTGTAAGAAGCTAGAGAGTCAACTTCTTCTTTAGATCCTCCGCCTGAGTCCGAGGACCAAATTGAGGAAAGTGAAGAAACAGCATCAGCGGTAAGGTTGTTGCAATTTACAAAAACTAAGTTACCGGTAACGTAAAACAAGTTTGCTTATTTTCGAATTGATCTCTTTTTAGTTCATATTGTGAATTATTTGTAATATTTTGTAAATTTCATACTTTATACTTACATAAATTGTATGAATTAAAAAGTACCTCAGTATTTTGTTTAAATGATACGCGGTACGAATCACGAGAATGACGTTTCAATCATTCTTCGGCAATAGTGTCTGGTTAATGTGGACCCTCTGTGATCATTCTGTCCTGCCATGATACCTGGCCTACTGTGGTGACGTACTTGACGTATGAATCCCTTGATTGTATGGCTTGACAAGATGCATGACGTTTCATGGTGTTGGTGTGTTTCTCCATGCACCTGGAATGACAGTTCCCGAGGCACAATCCTCCTGATCAATTAAAGTTGGTGACAAATAGTTCTTTCCAAGTTTCTTTCTCAATAAATTGTGTAAAACTACACTTGATAAAACAATGTACTCGACCTTATCAGGTGATAGTGTAATAGTTCTGTGAAAATTTTTGAGTCAAAACTCCAAATGCGCTTTCAACAACTCTTCGTGCTCTGCACAATCTATAGTTATATAGCCTCTGATCGTATGTCAAACCTTTTTTGGGAACTGTTTTAAAAAATCTTCCCTTAAAGAAAAGGCTTCGTCACCAACAAAAACAAAATTAAGTCCTGCGACTGTGTTATCTTTGGAAGGAATGTTAAGCGCGTTAGCACCAAGTTTGTCATAAAAGGTTGAGTTTCCAATCACGCCTCCATCCGACACTCTTCCATTTTGCCCCACATCAAAGTAAATAAATTCTAAATTAGCCTCTACAATGGCTAAAAGTACAACACTAAAATAACCTTTGTAATTATAGAAATAAGAACCACTGTTTGCAGGTTTCACGATGCCGACGTGTTTTCCATCAATGGCTCCACCACAATTTAGAAAGTTCCATTGTTCATAAAATCACGCGGCAATATGCTTCCAATCTTCCTCACATGTAGGGAACTGAAAAAAAAACACGGTAAACAATTTTTAACATAATTAATCAAATAAAAATCATTTTTAAATAACACGTTTTTATATAAAGAGCAACATTTAATAATTACTTAACATGGACCAAAAAGAAAAACATATTTTTTACTCAATTTACACGTTTGAAACTCCGTACACATTGTCGTTAAATTGTAACTAACCAACTAAATACTTACTAAGACGACAATCGTAATTTTTTACAAAAACGTGGGGCGCATTTCGTGAATTTTTCATAATGCAATAACTTTTATGATAGTGTGGAACGCGCCCCGCGTTTTTGTAAAAAATTACGATGTGATTCCGTGCAGTAGTTTTCGTAGAAAAGGGGGGCCAGACACGACGACGATGACAAAAAGTGACCTAATAAAAACATTTTAATAATACAAAAATATTTAACATAGTACTGTACGTTTAAACGATAATTCGGATACGCGAGATCTGTAATGGGAAAAAGTTAATTACAATAGATAAAATAAATCTATGGTTTTCAGGTCAGATCGGCTAGTCCTATTACACCATTAGCTCCGTCTTCTACGTACGGACGAAAGAGGAAGGCTAAACCCGAGTGTGAAACGGCGTCCTATCTTGAAAAGGCGGTGTCCATGTTGGAAAAGAAGGAAGATGACTGTGATAAATTTGCAGCAAACGTTGCTGCAAAACTCCGCAAAATGGAGTCATTGCAAGTAATTTTTGCTGAGAATTTGATTAATCAGGTATTATACAATGGTATGTTGGGCAGACTTCAAGAATACTCGACATTCAACATCCTGCCTATGACTTTGGTTAGTACCAGCACTGATAGTACCGGGAGAATTACACCATTCCCAAGTACAAGTACATTTTGCCCTTCTGAGGACAAATCTCATTATAGTGAGACACAATTCTGGCAAATGTTAATACCTTTTGTAGATACTCTGAAAACTGTAAAATTAACCTTAATGCATTTTCAGTAATACAGTAAATAAATGAGAATTTCATAATAAAATACTTGTGATGAAATTTTTGTTTACAACCTAGTCCAGCTTGGATACTCTTTGAAATTTTTGAATGTACGCATTTTAAGTAAAAAATCAATTAATTTGCAACCAATGTAAATGTAATATAATAAAATTTACCTTCACGTAGTCATTGCGTAAAATATCATAAATAGCTTTACATGTATCAGGAATTATTTGTCCAAGTGCTTGAGGTGAAATTATGCTGGAAAATTTCAAATCTTGAAGAGTTCTCCCAGCAGCAAGATATCTGAGAGTTACTGCTAATCTTTGTTCTGCAGTAATCGCCCGTCTCATCTTTGTGTCGTTTCGCTCTATTTTTGGTCGTACTTTTTCAAGAAGGTAACCAAAAGTCATATCATCCATTCGAAGATAATTCCTATAATCATCGGGGTTGTTTTCTCTCATCAGACGTTTTAATAATCTCATATCGGAGTATTTGTCCTTTTGTTGTAGCCATGGTTTGGTCCACACAGCTCTGTTTTCCCTTATTTTCTTCTTCATATCATTTAAAGTGCTGATTATGAGAAGATTCATAGCTTGCTTTTGTTGTAGAGTCATTTCACTTAGAAGAACCTAACTTTGTAATTACACTAAATCATATTATCACTTTTAATATTTACTTTCATTTGAATTACTACAAATAAACTTGCATAATTAATAAAATCTGGACCTCAAAGAAGCAGCTCACGGCACGTCAACAGATAGACTGACATTGCAGTCGTGCCGTGCCAGGCATGACAAGCCACGCACGTCGTGCTAGGCATGGTAGTTTGTAGTCCGCTTTAGGTTCCAACGTTCGTCGCCAGGAGCCGACTGCAGTGGCATCTAGTAACAAAGTTCAGAACTAGTTGGTCGTTGACGGTGGCGTTTGGTAGCAAAAGTTGGAACTACTTGAAAATCGAATGTCTGCAGTCCTTACTTGAATTGAAGACAGATAACACACACTAATACAGCCATCACAATTAACACCGGTTATCAAACTGATTCTACACACACCCAAAGTACACAAGGCTACATGACCGCGTTGTCGCAGCCCCTAAACTGAGGAACAAATCAACCAAACACATGTAGGCCGACAAAATTATTAATTGTTGAGTAAGAATTGAAAATTAGGTCGCTATCTTACTCAACAGTTGAAATCCTGAGTCTGCCACTGTGTTGACCTGCAATGTGAAGAGACACGCCGAAGAGAGAAATCTAGCACGGCTTTCTGAAAGGGTAGAGAAGTTTTGTGAGCGACAAGTGAATATCCTGTATCTGGGATGTGTTTATACATCTCCCGGCTTGTGACAGTTCTCTTAGGGGATTTGCAAAAGAAGAGGAGCTCAACAAATAAAGTTATCAATGATTCACGCTTCGTTCACTCAACTCGACCTGCAAATAAAAGAAAGACATATTCTAAACGTTGGCGCACAATGACGCATCGTTTAAATTGTAGCGTTTGCTCCACAGTAAAAACAAATAACAATCCTCCTCCTGTTTGTATTATTTGTGGTATGCTAATAGTCTTGCGACTTCGGTGGCGTGGTAGGTAGCATGCTTCTTTGCCCAAGATCGCGGGTTCAAACCCGGTCGAAGTCGTCTGATTTTTAAAAGCGATAAAACTCCCTCAGAATACCATCCTTCGGCGTAAAGCCGGGATGTCATAGATTTATGACATGTAAAAGAACCTTCCACTACTGTCGGCCAAAGTATTATGTGCACTCGAGTTTGAAGGTTGTTTGTGAAGTAACCAATAGATCTACATAAAATCCAATCACATCATCATTTTTGTCGTTCTATTTTACGTTAGTTCATGTAGGTTTGGAATTTTTAATTTATATTTTAATATTTTTTATCGCCGTTGGAACACAAAAAGTGCCCATTTTTAAGCGTGTTTCAACCATGCGTCACATTTAAGAATTATTATCTCAAAAACCCGTCATCAGATCGAATCCAAATTTTAACACAGTATACAGTGGAATGTTGTATAACTGGCTTATTAATTTCAAAATTTTGTGTGTCCAAAAAACAAACATGTTATCCTTTTTGTAAGATAACTTTTCTCGGCTCGGAGTGGTTGGAAGATGTAGTAATCCTTAGACATCATAATGTTATGCTGTATGACTGTGAAATACGTAAATTAAATCACTTATTTTATATCGGGGAAATAAGACATGGTCCACGAGCTAGCCGCTCCGGGAAAAGCTGTACAGCGTTGCTGAGATGGAGCCCATCACTTCCGAGCGAGGCGCGCCATGATGCGTGAAGGGCTCCATTTCGGCAACACTGTACAGCTCTTCCCGGAGCCGCTAGCTGGAGAACCATGTCTTATTTTCCCGTATAAATACAAACCGATATAAAATAAGTGAATTAATTTACGTATTTCACAGTCATACAACTTTTTGATGTATAAGGATTACAACGCGACCAAGAACTACATTTTCCAACCAGCCCGAGCCGAGAAAAAGTTACCTTACAAAATTGATAACATCTTTGTTTCTTGGACACACATCATCATCTTGCACAGTTTCCAGCCACTGGCCGGGTCTGTTTGGAACACAAGCCTCTCCAACGTCTTCTGTCTTCCCACCATCTCTCAGCCTCCACCCTTGTCCAGTCTTCTCCTCTCTTCTTCACGCTTTCTTCCACCCCCTTCAGCCACCTGTCTCTCGGTCTTCCTCTCGGTCTCTTTCCTTCCCCCTTCGTCTCGTGTACTCTCCTGGGTATCCTCTTCTCCTCCATTCGTTTTACATGTCCATACCATCTAAGTCTAGATTTCTCTATACCATCCTGTAATGGTTCCTCCTTCATTAATTCTCTGGTCCTCTCATTTCTTATTCTGTCCATCTTTGTAGCTCCAATACTGCTTCTCAAGAACCTCATCTCACTGGCCTGTATTTTGCTCTTCTCCCTTCCATTCATAACCCAGGTCTCCGAGGCATACGTCAGGATAGGGACATAGTACGTCCGATATATGATCTTTTTGCTGTTCTGAGGGACATCCTTGCTCCATAACATGCTTCTCACACACCTCCGAAATGCTTCTGCCTGCCTTCCCCGCTCACTTATTTCTCTATCGTTTCTTCCATTATCTTGTATCAGGCTTCCCAGATACTTGAAACTCTCCACTTTCTTCAGCTGTTCCCACCAATTGTTATTCCCGTTGTGGTTCTTTCCTTCTTCCTTGTTGTGATCACCATCTCACTCTTATTTATGCTAAATTTCATCCCATGTCCTTGTATTATTCCTTCCCACACGTCCTACTGTTCCTGTACCTCCTCCTCCTTGTTTCCTCAAATCATCAAATCATCTGCAAACACCATTGCTTTCATCTTTCCTTCCCCAATTACTTGTGCCACTCGAGTCATTATGTCTTCCATCACCACAATGAAAAGTAACAGTGACAGTGCACTTCCTTGTTTCAGGCCGTTTCTCTGTTCCAACCAGTCTGATCTCTCTCCTCCCACTTTCACACAGCTCACGCTTCCCTTGTACATCTCCTTTATCCTCTTTATAGTCCATTTCTCTACTCCTCTATCCTCCAGGGACTTCCATACTTTGTTTCTGCATACACTGTCATATGCTTTCTCAATGTCCAGGAAGGCCATCAGTAGATCTGTTCCATACTCATAGTGCAGTTCTTGTAACTGCCTTACAGCAAAAATCAAATCCACTGTGGACCTTCGTGCTCTGAAGCCATGTTGTTCTTCCCTCATCCCTCCTTCTATCCTTGTCCTAATTCTCTTTTCCAAAACTTTCTCGAAGATCTTTGCACAATGACTCATCAGTGTTATTCCCCGATAGTTTCTGCAATCTGTTTCTTGAAGATCGGGACAATTATTCCTTTTTTCCAGTCCTCTGGGGTCTTCCTATCCTTCCATGCTGTCCTCATCACTCGGTACAACCACTGTATCCCCACCTCTCCTGCTGCTCTCACCATCTCCACACTCAACTCATCCCCACCCGGTGCCTTCCCTCCTTTCATCTTGTTCACTGCATCTTCCACTTCCTTCCATGTTAAGTCCTTTTCTGTTTTTTATGCATGTGAGATTTTCGAAGTGAAATGCCATGTCCTGTGGTTCGGATTCCACGTAAAAAGGAGGTCCCGTGGCTCATGATCTCAAGATTAACGGTCACGTTAAACTACAAGCTTCCTTTTTTCCTTTTCTGTTTGCAGTTCATCTTCCCCTTCCCCTATTTCTTCCTTCTCACCATCTTTTCCATTTGGGTTCAGAAGTTCTTCAAAATATTCTTTCCACATTTTCTTCAGTTCTTCCCTATTTTCTATCTCTTGTCCCCTTTTGTTCACCATTCTAATATAATCCATAGGATCCTTCCGCCTCTTATTTTTTACCATCCCATACAGGACCTTTTTTGTACCTTCACTATCGTCCTTCATCATCTTTGTCCACTCTTCCATCCACTTTCTTCTCTCCTCAGCCACTACTGTCTTCGCCTCCTTCTTTCTTTCCTGGTACTCTTCCCTTGTCTCTACCGTCCTATTTTGATACCACCTCCTAAAGGCTCTATTCTTTTCCCTTACTATATCTTTTGTCTTCTCATTCCACCATGGTGTTTCCTTCCACCTCCTCTTACTACTTGTCCTCCCACGTACTGCTTCTGCTGCACCTACTAGTGTCTTCTTAAATCTAGCCCATTCCTCTTCCACCCCTCTTTCTTCATCTGTTAGAATTCCTTCCTTTACCATTTTGAGGTACTCGACCCTTCTTTCAGTTTCCATATCCTTATACGTCTTTCCTGGTTCTCAGTCCCTTTCCTCTCCTTACTCCCTCTCAGGTTCATTACCAGCAATCGATGGTCGCTATCCAGGTTCTCCGATGGTATAACCTTGATGTCCGTGATGTTCTTATTTAGTTCTTTCTCATACAGTATAAATTCGACCACCGACTTCCTGGTCAAGTCATCACTGTACCATGTGATTGTGTGGCTCTCTCTTTTCTTAAACCAGGAGTTCCCAACTAGCAGGCTGTTCCTCTGGCAGAAGTCCAACAGTCTCTTTCCTTCCTCATTTCTTCCACCCCAACCCTCTGGTCCTAGAACACTCTCATAACCTTGTCTTTCACTTCCTACATGGGCATTGAGATCCCCCATAACAATCATATTTCTTCCTACCAGCTGCTTCTGCAATTCCTCTTCAAACTCCTCCTTCTCTTCAGAGGCGCAGCCTACTTGTGGAGCATACACTTGCACTATTTCTACGGTCTCTCCCCTCAGTGCTACTTTCACTTTCATCATTCTATCACTTATTCTCCTCACTTCTTCTTTTAAACCATCTCGTACTACTACTCCCACTCCATTCCTCTTTCCCTCTTCGTTCCCACTCCAGTACAGTCTATAGCCCTTTCTCAGTTCTCTCCTTCCTTCCCCTTTCCACTATGTTTCTGCCAATCCCAATAAATCCAACTTCCTTCTTTCCATCATATCCACTATCTCCTCCAACTTCCCCGTCAGCATTCTTAGGTTTAAAGTTCCAAATCTTAGTCCGTATGTACAGCCGTGTCGTCGTCTATTGTATCCATCCTGTCCGAGGCTTGTTCCATTTTTGAAAGCATTTGGTTTCATCCACTACTGGCTTGCTGGGCCTATCGTAGCTTTACCAGAGCCCTGTTAGCCATCACTTTTCAGGGTTCCTGTAGGACCTTCACAGCTACCGTAACGGTCCCGGGGAACACGAAGTCCCCACTGTACTTCGACCTTACAGGCGATCCCCTACTTTGTGCCGTTGCCCGTCTCCCACGACGTGGACGAGGGGTTGGACTTATGGGAGACAAAAAATATTGAAATTAATAAGCCAGTTATACAACATTCCAATGTATATTGTGTTAAAATTTGGTTTTGATCTGATGACGGGTTTTTGAGACAATAATTCTCAAATGTGACGCAAGGTTGAAACACGCTTAAAAACGGGCACGTTTTGTGTTCCAACTGCGATAAAAAAATATTAAAATACAAATTAAAAATTCCAAACCTACATGAACTAACGTAAAATAGAACGTCGAAATTATGATGTTATTGGCTTTTATTTAGGTCTATTGGTTACTTCACAAACAACCTTCAAACTCGAGTGCACATACTACTTTGGTCGACAGTAAGTACAATTTTGTGAAGCTAAATTTCTAGGTTAGATTTGATCAACGCTCTATTAAGTTCCAACGCTTGCCGCCAGGTACATCTAGCAGCCAAGTTCACAGCCAGGTGTCATTGGCGGTAGCAATTGGTAGAAAAAGTAGGAACTACTTGAAATTGATCGTCTGCAATCCTTACCTGAACTACAGATAACATACACTAATACAGCCATCACAATTAACACCGGTTTTTAGACAGATTCTAGGCATTCTACACACACCCAAAGTACACGGGGCTACATGACCGCGTTGTCGCAGCCCCTAATCTGAGGATTCAACCAACCATGCTAATAGTCAGCCTTCAAGATTACAGGGTGTTTGCTTTTCGCAAAGGTACAAGAGTACTTATTTGCACAAATCCCAACTCGGATTTGAAATTTTAAAGTAATTTATGTACATCCACTCGATTCTATCAAATTGTCACGGAAGCAAATATAAATGTTCTAAACGGATGTTAAGGGGGTTAAACGTGCATTTCATTGATACTCGGCATATAAACTAATCATTAAAAATAAGCAGACATATGTCAACGGGTTTTTCGATGTGGTGTATATTATGAGGTGAAAGGGGTGAAAATTGGGGGTTGAAGGATTCTTAACGGAGCGTGTATCTCTTAAACGACATAGGCGAGAAGTTTGAAATTTAGCGGAAAAAAATCAGCTTAAAAAAAAATGTAAATAGGTGTTAGACCATTTTTTCACAAATCCAATTTAAGGGGTCCATGGGTAGGGGTGAAATTCAGGGGGGAAAAACAGGAAAGAAAGTGTCCTAACTGATTGACTGACTCACTCACTCATCAAACTCTGGGGGAAAACAGCTTAAAAATAAGTAAATAGGTGTTCGACCGTTTTTTTTTTTCATAAATCCAATTTAAGGGGTTCATGGGGAGGGGTGAAATTCTGAAAAATAAATGAAAGAATATGTCCTGACTGACTCACTCATCATCGCCCAGAAATAATTATTGAAGTTAGAAACGTGAAATTTTGGGGATATGTTCGTTGTATGTCGAAAACGTCCACTAATGATTTTTGGATATTCAGGTTCTAAAGGGGTGTTAAGGGGGTAAACGTGCATTTCATTGAATAACAATATCTCACGAGTGGTTTCATTTGGGGATGTGATACTTGGCAAATAAACTAATCACTAAAAATAAGCAGACACGTTTCTAATTATTTTTCGATGTGGTGTATATTAAGAGGTGAAAGGGGGAAAATGTGGGCGCAGAGGTTTTTTACTTGTGTAATTTTATGATGTGTACTTTTTTTTTCATAGGAAATAGGTAAAAGGATTTTGTGTTTAGTCAGCGTGTTTAATATACTGTATCTCACTTATTTCCTATTTACGTTTGTGGTCGGAAACCGTGTTGTGATTTTGAGTCGAATTTCATACATGCGATGCGACGTGACGTGTAGATTTAGATATTTATGTGCCATTGTTGTGCTATATTGTCTGGTTGTTTACGATCTTTACCAAATTATTATTATTATTATTCAAAACTAAACGATAAATCAAACATAGCATTCATGATTGAGACCTTGCTAAGTATAGTCTTTACAACTACAGTTTTCGCGGGCGAAGCCGCGATGGGTAAAGCTAGTTCCTATATATAACTGTAACCGGATGGGTACCCAAGAACAGGATTCTTCCTCAGGGTCGCGTTCAGTTCACTTAATCTTATGCTAATATGCTCTCCTAGGTGGCGGAGATAGGCTATAGGGCTTGAAACACACCAATGATCCTTAACATGAAACACCTGTCGGGGGATACAACTGGGGAGGTGGGACCAGCACCTCGCCCAGGCAGCCTCACCTGCAAAGCGAACAGGGGTCTCATAAGGGATGGGAGGGGAAGATTGGGAGGGATAGGCAACGAAGAGGTAAGGAGGCGGCCGTGGCCTTACAGTATGTACCATCCCGGCATTTGCCCGGAGACGAGTGGAAAACCACAAAAGCCACTTCGAGGATGGCTGAGGTGGGAATCGAACCCCATTTACTCATTTGGACCCCCAGAGGCTGAGTAGACCCCGTTCCTGTCCACATACCACTTTACAAATTTTGTGGCAGAGCCGGGAATCGAACCTCGGACCTCCAGGGTGACAGCTAAGCACACTGACCACTACACCACGGAGGCGACTGTGATCAAAATTAATACATGTATTTTTTTCCAGGAGTGTTATTTACTTATTATTCATATATTATTATTATTGTTATAATAAGAACTGCAGCCAATGGCCATAGCAGGGTATTTTAATTGAACGCCCGAGGGCTCCCAACAAGTTCAATTTCAAATAGTTTCAACTTCGGCCACCAGATGCTACTGTCACTAACACCTAGCGTGAACCTTGGAACTTGATAGAGCGTTTCTAACCAGTCAAATAACCTACAAATTTTGCTACACTCTACCAATTGTAGTGGTAGGCTCTTTTACATGCCATAAATCAATTACAAGGGCCCACTGGCTTTACTTCACCTCCGAAGGAAGGCATACTGAAGGATTTCAACGCTCTGAAAAATCCGACGATTTCGACCGGGTTTGAAACCGCGATCTTGGGCATAGCAGTTCAGCATGTACCGTACCAAGTCATTGGGCGAATTAGTGTTGATTGACTGAAGAGTCACAACTGACAGTTTGCAGGGGCAACACTGAAAGAATGGCTTCAAAGCTCTACATAAAAAATCATGCAGAGGAATATGTAGCCATGAAATGATCAGGCTTATTCTTCGAGGTTTCCGAGTGAATGTCTTTTATGAAACAATATTTCGTTGGTTGGTGTGTTCCTAGTGTCAGGTCGTGCTATCTTTAGTGACAGTGCTTTACTTGGAGTATTATTCACCCTGTTATCTATCTATGCCAAATTTTGTGTCATCGATTGCAGCATTGATTATTAGGCATTGATTGGACATCTTATTGTTTACTGTGACCTACGTGTAAGAGTCCACGGACAATCACCTATACGATACCTAAGGTCTTTTAGCAAATGACAGCGTGACATACTTATCTTCTAGATGACAATCAACGGATGAATTTAGGTTATGTAGGCCTACAGTCATTTTCACGCATGAACAGCTGAGTCAAATGCTCATGATTTTTTAAGGCAAAACTTAACTGTTCTTCTCTGCTCAAAAGTGCCGTTGAAGTCGCGATCGAGAAATCACTGGAACAGTGATATGAAATCAAGTTCTGTACCAAAACTTTTGTTTTGTGGAAGAAACGCTGTCTTAATATTTTGCAGCTGGACGTGATGCCACGTTATCAAGGAGTAACAGCACTTTTCTTTTATCTCCTTGGCTTACAGGATTGAGCCGCGTCGCATATAGGTTATTATTTCCCGACGTTACGGCTGACATTGCAGCAGCCTTATTCATGGGTAGGTTCGTACTCAAACTAACGGTTATTGCCAGTCAGATGTGCTTGCTTGCCCTGCGTTGTCATCTCGCTGCTCGCTGATTGGTCCCCGCCCCTGGCAGTCGCGCGTTAGGAGAACTTTCCAAATGTTGCTAAGTTTGAAACCATCATCGCGATTGAAATTATTGGGATGCTTCACGACCTCTATTGCCTCTCTAATTAACCTGTTTTGATATCCAGGAATTTTAGCAACAGTTTCGGCCTTATCAAATTCGATGGCGTGTCTCGTTACGTCAGCATGTTCAGCTATTGCAGATCTGTAGTTTATCTGTTTCGTGTCTCGAATGTGCTCTGAAATCCTAATGGAAACGCATCTTTTTGTTTGCCCTATGTAAGCCTGTCCACAGGAGCAAGGCACTTTGTAAACTCCTGCGTCCTGGTTTGGCTGCTTTATCTCGTTTGACTTACGCACCACTTGCGTCAGCTTGTTTATAGGATGCATCACAGTTGTCACATCGTGTTTCTTAAGCAGCCTGGCGATTCTATCTGTCAACCCCTGTACGTACGGCAGAAAGGCTTTATGGTAGGGCCTATCTTCGTTCTTTTTGCCAGTTCTTCGGCTTTGTTCTACCTTCCGTGTGGCCCTATTTATTTGTCCTTTGCTGTAGCCATTAGCTAGTAGCGTGTTCCAAACATGTTTCTTCTCTTCATTCACGCTATCCTTATCGCAAATGTGGTTGGCTCTGGTGAGGAGTGTTCTAGCTACCATTTCTTTCTGCGATGGAGGTGACATGAGTTCGCATGTAGGTACCAATCTGTGTGAGTATCTTTCCTATAGACCCTGTGTCCGAGCGTGTTATCTGTTCGTTTATAGAGCAGAACATCAAAGAAGGCCAGCTGATCATTTTCTCTACTTCCATTGTGAAGTTGATGCTCGGATGTCTGGAGTACATGAAATCTAGAAATAAATAGGGCCACACGGAAGGTAGTACATAAATCTATGGTCTATAATATAAAAATCCAACATGGTGACCATCCAAAATATTTAGATGGTTCTCAATATCTACGAATCTATTACAGCAATCAAACTGACAATTTGTATGTTGATAGAGGCAATTAATATTAGTAGGATATATGAAAATTGGCTCTTTAGTTCTTCACGGAACTACTTGCTTCTTTTAAGTTTAATTCCAATTTATTCTATAAGATTTCTAATCAATATAAAAATTTAACTTTCAATTAACGTCTCCTCAGCTTGCTGTGTACGTTCGAATAGTAAGCCTACCTCTTTCAGTAAACACCGCGCGGGAACTGAAAGCACACCTCCAACAACGGAAAATAATTGTGTGTTCGAAAAAAAAACTCTTTCTCTCGCTTTACCGCTATAACGTAGCCCATAATAATGCAATTGACAATGAGTGATTCTATCCCTCCAGAATCAGTAGCCCGCTGTTCATGAATTTGAGTTTGTTACCGCACCAGCGTAGTTCCGAGAATTGAGACTGGGTTCTGCTCGAAGCTACTAGAAATCGCTGAGACTGCAGTTCCAGCATGAATGAGAACATTCTGGTAATTGTTGCAGTGTTATAACAGAGTGTGGACAGCAAGTGAGTGAGCGCAAGAGTGAGTTGTATGATAGTCGCATTGAGGTTGCAAGTGAACTGGTGTCAGCACTTTGTTACATTAATTAACGAGTGTACTACTAGATTGGTGTCCAGTGCCTGATTTATTGCTCTGGCTCAGGAATTCAAACAAGATTTCATAGCCACTGATGGAACTGTTATGCGATGTACTATTTGTGATTCAGGAATTTTGTTGGATGAAAAACACCAGCTCTAAGCATCAAACAACGAATTCCAAGATCTAAAATCAAATGAATAAGACTCTTCATGCAAACAAATCGCGGCAACCTCCATTAGCCTACGAAATGCGTTTTTCTTCAATAAACCAAAATTTGAAGGAATTAAACATTGATTTGTGTGCAGCTCTTACAAAAGCAGGAATTCCACTCAATTAGGTGAACCATACAGCCTTCAAGGGATATCTTGAAAAATACACAAAGATGTCAATGCCCATTGAGAGTACTTTAAGAAAAAACTACATGGAGCCTGTTTACTGAGAAACCGTACAAAGAATCAAGGTGAAAGTGTCTGATTAGAATGTGGGAATCATTGTGGATGAAACCATAGACTGAATGGAACGATATGTTTTGAACATTTTAGTTTTTCCCTTAGCAGGGGAGAACGTTAAGCCCCTTGTTAAAAATGCGTGAGCTGCAGAAAGCCTATGCCAGTACAATAATGCAATAAATTATGGACTTCTGTCAAAAATTCTGGCCTACTGGTATTTAGTTAGAAAAACTTCTTCTTGTGGTTACGGACCAGGCTCCACACATTGTTTCAGCTGTTAATCCAATTGAAACCTTTATTTCCTAAGTTGAAGCATGTGACATGCTTGTTTCATGCCCTTCACAGGGTTTGTGAATCAAATAGGACATCGCAAATCAATAATTCATATCTGCCCTGAAGATTCTACTGAAAGCTCCGAATCGTGTTGTTGCCTACAGGGAAACCACTGGCCTGCCCCTTCCAAATTTCCCGGTCATTATTCGCTGGGGATCGCGGATTGAGTGTGCTGCGATGTTGTGTGAGAATTTTGACAAAATTAGAGAGTTTGTGCTTTCTTTGGATCCAGCCGACACAGGTGCAATTTCCAAGGCACAGCAAATTCTGTTACCGGAGAAAATACATAGTTTGCAGACAGAACTATATTGTGTCCATAGTTACAAGGGGCAGATGACCTCCTAGTTCCGCCCCTTGAAACCTCAATAACCAGTGGCATTTTCTCCAATACCACGGGGTAAGCACCGCTTACCTAGCATACTCTCATAAAAATTAAGTTTATATTATGACTTTCTAACGCACGAGCAACAGCAAAATTAAGTTCTTCGTCCTCTACCCAGTTCTTCACGATCGCCCACCACTACTTTGTAGAGAAAGAGGAAAGAGCCGGTTGCTATGACAACGGCTTTTGTACCTCTAGGAGCCTTCTGGCCCGGAACACCGCTATGGCCGATGGTGTGGTACACCAAGAACGTCAGATTGTCCTTGATTGGCTAAGACAGGGGGTGTGGCGTTCCGTAGCCACATGCGTATCGAAGAGACAAGTCAAAGCTGGCAGCAGGGTCTGCTTCGATTCGGGCGGCTTACCCTCGTGAGCATGGAACACCAGCACTGCTAAATATTATTTGGCACGCTTCCCCAGTCTCCACCCTCCATCGCGCGGTTATTCACCGCAAGAGAAAGTTCTGAACATCAGACCCGACCTTCGCTGGGTGCGGTAGTTGCATTTCTGATTCGTTCCATTAACTCACCACTGTATGTATTGGAGTGCAATAAGCAAAATGTAGTATACCGTAACTAGATATTATTGTGTTGAAGTGTATGGTGCGTTGGAATCTTCAGAGTGGCCCATCAACCCGAAAAGTTGCTCTGATTATTATGCAAATTATATTCAAGGAGTATGTGTAAAGGATAGATCATTATGTAAGTACAACCTAGTTCTGAAATCTACTGTGTTTAAACATCTAACTCGGAAAGCAAAGACATGGAGACATCCAAATTCACTTATGGGTGAATTTCAACTGGATCATGTTGCAATATCAAAAAAATCAGAACGTGAAATCCAAAATGTGAAGGTCCTGCGTATTAAAATGAAAGGTATTCCGTTTAGGAACAATGGAGTGAATGTTGAAAAGGCAATGAAAACGCCAAAGTAAAACATCGGTGGTCTGAAGTCAAATAACACTTTTGCGGAAACACTCCACAACAAACCAAAAGATGGAACGCCATTGTTACTGCGGCTTCGGAATCCATTCCTCTTGATAGAATGCGCAAGCACCCTTGGTGGAACGATCAATGTGATCACGCAATAGAGGAAAGAAGAAAAGCTTGGATCAAGTGGAATAACAAGAAAGACTATGTGAACCTTGAGAACTTTCTCTGCATCAGGAAAGAAACTTGTAAAATTTTAAAATTGGCAAAAAGAAATTTACACAAATCACAAATTATTCAAATTGAAGATGATTTTCAAAGACACAAAACAAGGGATTTCTATCAAACTTTAAAGCACCAACTGTCCAAATACGTCGCCCCTACTCTTCACATCCGAGGATCTGATGGTAAACTTAATCTCAATAAAGACTGTGCTAAAGCCTTTGGAGAATATTTTGAAACCCTTTTGAACACTGACATACCTACTGGACAACTTGCTTTCAATCCTAGCGTTGCATACCACGACAGCTCACCACCCTCTGTCGAAGAAATAACACAAATCATCAAGGGGCTAAAAAATAATAAGGCCTCTGGGGAGGATAGTATTGTGGCTGAATTATGGAAATATGCAGATAATGACTCCATCATTTGTCTCCAGAAAACCATTGAAGAAATATGGCATAGTGAAAAGTGGCCGGAGGATTGGACTTCCGCCATCATTCATCCTATACATAAGAAAGGGGATAAATCCGACCCAAATAATTATAGAGGTATTTCACTGGTATCGGTAACGTACAAAATATTTGCAAGGGCTCTTCTGAACAGAGCAGAACCGATATTAGACCGTCAGTTAGGGGAATATCAAGCTGGTTTCAGGAAATCAAGATCCTGTCCTGAACAAATTCATAACATTAAGACCATAAACTGTACGGTACGATCAAAACCTTGTTGTGATTTTTGTGGACTTTCAAAAGGCTTATGATTGCATTCATAGAGACACAATAATTAACACCTTACGTGAGTTTGGCCTAGACAATAAATCAATTAATTTGTTCAAAGCAAGCTTAGAAAACACCATTTCTAAGGTCAAATTTCGTGGTGAATTGTCCGAAGCCTTTGCAATCAAGACTGGCTGTAGACAAGGTGATCTGGGATCACCGATGCTGTTCAACTGTGTCTTGGAAAAAATTATAAGAGAATGGTTAACAATCTTACCAAATAATTATGGTATTCGAATCGGTTATAAAAAAGAAGACCTGAATATAAACTGTCTCGCTTTTGCAGATGACATTGCTTTGTTCGCTAATACAATGGAAGAGGCCACTGACCAACTTAATAAACTACAAACCATAGCTGCTAAAACTGGACTTAAAGTGGCCTTCCATAAAACTAATTTTATCACAAATATCAAAGATGCCTCAAAATTCATCACGATTGGTCTGCAAAAAATCAAAAAAGTCCAATAATTGAAATACCTAGGGGAATGGATTACCCCTAATAATTCAGAAATAGCTGCCATTGAGAGCAGATGTAACAAATTGGAAGGTGCCTTTCAAACCTGCAAAAACATTTACAAAAGTAAAAGCTTGTCCCAGAATGTCAAACTTTGTCATTATAACACAGTAATTAGGCCGTCAGCACTGTATGTTGCAGAAAGTTTACAGATGACAAACAAAGGTCCATTGAGAAAATTAGAACTTAAGGATCGGAAAATTCTAAGGAAAATATTAGGACCTGTTAATTATAATGGTACTTACAGAAGAAGACATAACAATGAATTATTTGAACATATAGAAGATTTGGTGAGTGTGATGAGAAAAAGGTGAATGTCTTTCTTTGGACATTTGGAGCGGATGGAGCATCATCGACTTTCATATCGAATCCACTCATCAATATCTAAAAAAATGTCGTATTGTAAATGGTCGATACAAGTTAAAAAGGACCTAACAGAAGCTCGAATCAATCAAGCTCTGGTTTGGGATAGGAACCTGTTCAGAAAGGCGGTTAAATCAACCAATAATCTACAACCTTTAACATTTGTGATGCCTCGCCCTCAATGCAAGTGGACGGAAGAAAGGAGAGCAGAACATTCGTCAAGAATGAAGATCTACTGGCAGACAAGAAAACAAGCATTACAGTGATCATATGAGTGAAGAACATCGTGGTCCATGGATGGCCGAAACGTCTCAAAAAAAAAAAGTACATCCGTATAATTTGAATAATATTTTAAAGACCATTTACATTATTTAAAAAAATTGTTGGTTATTGTGGTATCAAGTGCAATCTGTTCTCATTTGTACAAAATTAATTAATGTCACTATTTACTGTACCTTGGCGGATCACTTGTAGTTAAGTTCAATTCTTTTCTTCCTCAGCGAATTCATTAATTACGCGGTCGTGAAAATCAGTGTTCCCCTGCAAGCTGCACAATAACTACTTTTCAATTGAAAGAAGCGCGAGATGTGAAAGTCTTTCTTGATGTATCGAGTTTCCGGTGAAGGATTTTATACGTTTCATGGTAGAAAACGTTCTCTCCGCTGATACACTAGACGCTGGAATTGTTAGTAGTCTACTAGTTTGCATAGGTTAAAGACTACCCCATAGGCTACGCCCCAATTTAAGTCATTCAAACTAATAAGCTGTGAAAGCCTACATCAGTACAATTTGAGTGATATTTGCAAAGAAATATTAACTGAACATGCAATACAATGCCATAAGATACTACAGTAGTAGCATGTTTATTATTCTAATGTTCGCTTAGGTCTCATAATAGAAAATAATAATAATAGACTAATGTTATTGGTTTTACGTCCCTGGTAACTACTGAGGCTTTTAGAGACGCCGAGGTTCCAGAATGTTGCCCCGAAAGGGATCTTTAACGTGCCAGTAAATATACTAACACGGGTCTCTCGCATTTGCGCACCCTCAAATGCCGACTGTCTGCGCCGAGATTCGATCCCACTATCTTAAGCTCGGCAAGCGAGAACGTTACCGCTGAGCCACGCAGCCAGTCATAATAGAAGATTTACGGGTATTAACCTAAACGTTTAGCTCCTTAGACCAAGAAATGTGAACAACAAAAACACAAATTGCCACACTGTTCAATCGTCGAATGACACACGATACGAAAAACTCGCCAACCCTGTTGTTGAATAATTTACTCCGCACTTAATGTAGTTACATGGATTGGCATGCCTGAAATTGAAAAGGGGAAAATGAGCTGTGCTGTATTACAATTTCTTATATTTTTTTAAAATGTGTGTAGAGTAATTGTTGCTACTTCAGACATCAACCTGTACATTGCTAAGGGCATAGTTGGAACCGGGTGCTGAAGTTGCTTTATGGTGTAAGCATATACTTTGAGTCTTCTTCACAGCTTACCCTCGAATAAATTCCACGCCACGCCACTGTCAATAACTAACTATAGTTACAAGTACCCGACTGCAGTTATTAAACGATTAGAACGAAGTCTGGAAAAGGAAAAACAATGGGTTATTTTTACTTCCGTGAGGGAGCAGTTACATGGCTTTGCCAAAGACAAACTTGAGTCTAGTCTTCAGAAGAATCAAGACTGTGTAATTCACCACATCTGTCGAGTTGCCATTCCGAGTGAATACTAGGTTTGCCCTACTGATTTCTGTGGATGTCGAAAGAAGCTTTAGCATCTACAAAGACATTCTATCTCCTAATAGAAATAGACTTACTTTTAAAACTGAGAGATGCTTATTAATGTCTTGAAGTACAACAGCTTCATGTTTTTTCCCCTTCTCTTTATGAGTGATTTGATGTACTTATTGCAATTCAATAAACTAAAATAGAGGAAAGTGAAAATTAGTTGAACAACCAGCACCTATTTTTTAACCTTATTTGAGCACCTTTTCCTTTCCATTGTTCATATAAAATTTGCACCTAAAAATCCTAACCCTATTCATAACCATCAACATGTCCACCTACTATAACCTCACTTATCCACCACTATTCCCTACTATCCCTTGCTAGGCAAACATTTTAGTATCAAAGAAATAGAACGGAATGGGAATCAGACATAGTAATGTTCATTTGAACATTGGGAGGGAGAATGCATCAATTAGGGAATGAGTGATGATGCTGAACTATTACATTTGTCACACAACCGAGCAGTATTATTCACATTGTTCTTCTTTCGAATAACCCATTCGGAGGATACGATGAATCGACTTTGGCTATTGTCCATTGTATTCAATTTCCTTTGTTTCCTAATTTCCTTCATCCTTCTAGAGTCCACTTTCTGCGAGTTGTTTGTTTGTTTCTTTCTTTCTTGAAATTTCTGAATTAAGAATACCTTCTCTGAAGAGAGATCTGTTTGCTCTAGTGTGTCTGAATTCTGGAGTTCGTCAAATCTTTGTCAATCTCGATAGGTTTGGATTTGTAACTATTCAGTAGGTTGAAGTACTCTTTAGTTAGTCTACTATTTTCCATTCTATAAATATGCCCGAAAAACTGTAATCTTCACTTTTTCATTAAATCAGTTCATTTTTCATATTTCAAATATAAAACTCTATTTGGTCGTAACCTATATTCTGCGTTATTATTTCGTTTAGCTCCCAGTATTTTTCTCAGAATTCATCTTTCAGTCTTCTCTTGTTAATTTTAGTGTTTCTGCCGCATACAGAGTTTCAGGTCTGACCCCTATTTGATAGAGCCTTAATTTAGTGTTCCAGGATAAGGTTTTCTTTTATTATATATATATTTTGTCATATGAAAACATCTTTGTAATTTAATTTATGCATACGTGTTTCTATTGCTGTCTCTTCCTGTGAGTCGTTCACATAGTTCACATTAATATACCAATAACGTGACACACAAACGCCGACGGTTCTTGCAACAAATAAAATGTGTTTAAAATGAAACAGAGAAGAACACTGCCGCAAACACCAGTTCGAAATGCAATACAAAGAATGCAAAACAAAACAGACTTGACATGAAACCATAACTTTCATTAGCGGATTTTAAACTTGAGCTTCTACTCGGCCAATAGTGCGAAAGCTTCACATTGGTTGATGGGCGAAGCCTATTGGTTACACAAAGCTACGAAACCCTAGTGTTCATTGGTTGATTGCAAACTTCGCGCTCCTACTCAGCCAATCGAGTGACGTCTTACACAAAACGTAGAGTTCATTGGTGGATTTCAAACTTGGCGCTCCTACTCAGCGAATAGAGTGATGTCTTACATTGGATGACGAGCAAAGCATATTGGTTACACAAAAGTGATTGCCTTCTCGTTCACGTACGGGGCATATAAGGAAAATGGCAATCAAACCGTCTGAATAACGAAATAATGTAACGAGAAAAATGTTAGTCATAAAACAGGATGAATTTTAGATTTATTTTGAGAAAATATGGTCACATTGTTAAAAAAAAAGCTCAATTTTAATTCGTTAAACTGAAACTACAAAATTCGTTAAAAAGAAATATTTTAACACACAACAAATAGGGAAAAGGGAAGGAACAAAAAAAAAAGTTATTCTGAAAATTTCATTACACTGGTGTTTGTTACTGTAGTCATTGCACTCTGTTTTTGTACTGCAAATTTTAGGCTAAAAAAAATATGAGAGGATTATGCGAGGAAATAAGGTATATCCTAAATAAACCCGCAAGTATAGCAAATATACGAGCATTATGTGATAAATATTTTATTTGATGAACCTTAGCAAACAGCCTCTGGGCCGCATGATAAGTGTAGTTACAGGAATGATGAAACCTACAATACCAGGAGTAATATAGCTGTGAATAATTATTTCAAACAGCCAAGATTGGATATGGAGATCAACAAGAGAATGCAATGTGAGAGTTTTCTACAGTAGGAGTTTAATTTGGGACAAAGACCAGTGAAGGCTAAGAAGTGATGTATAAGACCTATTATTTACCTATAATGGTAATGACTAGGGCCCGGATGTTATTGCCGAAAAAAACGTTTAAAAATGCACTTTAAATTTTCAAAAATGACTAATAAATGACCTAAAACATCGAAAAATGCACTATAAAATGGAGAAAATTATCTTATAATAATAAACTCACCAATAATTAAAAAATGACACCTTAAGCTCAAATTGAAAAGTCAATCAAAATAGATTTCTAGCACTTAACAAAAGGTTTATGTTCACTTTAGTCTAAGTTGCACTGCACTACGAATGTCATTCTGATGTTGTCAAATGTAAATGATCTCCGGTTATCAGCCAACAAGTTTTTATATGTTGGAAATCTGCGTTGAACATCAACTGATGTGATCAGAGCGTACTTGAAGTGAGAAAGGTCGATTGCTGTTAACTCGGAGAGACGTAACTCCTTCATATAAAGCTGTGACATGACTAAATTGAAGAAAAAAAAATGACCTTAAAAAGCCGATTTCTCTAAAATATGACCCAACAATTCTACCAAACCTAAAAATATGCTCTTAAAATAGAAAAATAGCAAAAATACAAAAAGATGTAAAATAAAAATGACATATTTGAAGACGGGGTGGCCGTCCGGAATTTCTATGTACTTCAACATTGATTCAGACAGCTCAGTAAAAAGAGGACATGTCATCAACATCCGGGCCCTAGTAATGACGTATCGAACAAAATTCTGACCTATGACCAGGAGATATGAAAGGCACCCGAAATTAAATTCCTGAGGAGCATGGTACAGAAGACAAGGAGTGATCGAGTGAGAAATGAAGACATTCGAAAGGAAGTGAATGTACAGTAGCTGAATGATAAGCTGGAGCAGAACAGATTGAGATGGTATGGACATGTGAAAAGGATGAATGATGAAACAAGTGATGGAGAGGACGAGGAAGTCCTAGAGTAAGGTGGATGGACTTGGTGGAAAGGCTGTTTGAGAGAACGGAACCTGTAGTGGAGTTCAGTGGTTGAAGAAGAATGGTGGCAGACAAGAGTTAAGTGGAGAGTGTCATATTTGCTCCGACCCTGCTCAAGCTAGAAAATGATGATCTCTTGCCATCAATTGACAGACACTCAACTTTTAGGTACATAACAGAACATTAAATAAACAAATAACACCTAGGAACAATACATATATTTTTTCATCAAATTTAAACAAAAATGATTCTGATCATTGTATGCTAGATGAAATCAAGCACCAGATCAATGGCGTGACAAAAGTACATGCGAGTAAATAAGAGTAAGGACATCAAGGTCTTCCCCAAAGGGACTGTCCTACAGTTGGAGAAATACTGCTTTGAACCACAGGAAATGTAGAAGGGATAAGAATTAAAAAAATGGATAAAAATATATTTACAAAGATTAAGTATATACAGTACATAAATTAATTATAATTGCACATCACAATTTGCTATATTACATTTGGTAAGAAAATTTGACTATAAATATCTGATTTCTTACTACTCTAAATAATACAACTAAATCTTAAGCACCATTCCTCAAAAACCATCACACAAAAGCAAGCCATACTACTACATTCATCTACACCATCTTCTCTTGATCCTTATCATTTACGCAGGAAATTCCACACAAAGTTGCTCATTCATCACAGTATTTACATAAAAGCTGGAATGCCCCATCCACGAATCTGAAACAAAATTTCAAAATGTTATATACAAAAAGACAACAAGCTGGACACACAAGAACAGCAACACAATGACATGCAGATGAGGGCAGAGGGAGACAATCTCCCAAGCCAGACATACCAAGAATTTATTCTCATTTTTAAACAGAAACAAAGGGGAAAAACAGTTTTTTTAAATTTATAGAAGCAACTGCATTTACCTGAGCATTGATTCTACCTTTTTTGGTGAATTATACCTTTCAAAACATGGGTGAAGCTCTAACACAAAACAACATTCATAGGCGTTATCATGTTGGAAGCCATTTTTCAGTGTTGCCTTAGCCGTATATACCCGAATACCCCACACACATTTTTATACAAAATCGGACGTGAAAAATTGAGGAGTGGGTATTCATTGAGTCATCCAAATTTTTTAAAGATTTAAATTGCCCACCACGCGCACGTATCCGCTATATGGTGCTATTGCTTGTTCAAGTGTACTTGTTTACCGTATTTACTCAGCTATAGGAGCCCCCTTTTTCCTAAATTTTTAGTTCCGAAATTAGGCGGGGGTGTACCGTATTTCCTCGCATAATTGTCGCACTTTTTTTTGCCAAAAATTCGTGGAAAAAAGCAGGGTGCGACGATTATGCGAAGAATATTTAAGTTCAAAGAATATACAGTATCATTATTTGCTGCACGGGCCAGTCATTCGCGTAGCGTGAATCTGGCATGAGTCATAGCCTGCAGTCAGAGACAGGCTTCTTTCTTCTAACAAGGTCACGACAGGTTAACGCTCGCGGAACGTGCTGACGAAGCTGGCCATTGCGTCGTGGTTCATAGCCCGCAGGCATAAAGACTAGATTACATTCTCCTGACAAGATCACGCCAGATTAGACCTATAAACTCGCGGAATGTGCGCTGACCATTCGCGTCGTGGTTCATAGCCCGCAGGCATAAATACGATATTACTTTCTCCTGACAAGATCACGCCAGATTAGGCCTATACGCTCGCAGAATGTACGCTGGCCGCTCGCGTCACAGTTCATAGGCCGCAGGCCTAAAGATGAGATTACTTTTTGCTGACAAGACCACGCCAGATTAGGCCTATAAGCTCGTGGAATGTGCGCTGGCCGTTCGCGTCGCGGTTCATATCCAAGCAGGCATAAAGGCAAGATTACTTTCTCTTGACAAGAGCACACCAGATTAACGCTCGCGGAATGTGCTAAGTGACGTAGCTTGCCGCTCGCGTCACAGTTTATTGCCCGCATGCATAAAGACTATTTTTCGTCTGACAAAGTCGCGGCAACATGTGCAACTGACTGGCGCACTTATACGAACATGCTATGCGACGATTATGCGATGAAATTTTATAAACCTATTTTAGTGTTTGAAACGTGGGGTGCTGCAACACCGCACGTGTGACCGGCCACCTGTCGCATAGCGCGAGTCATAGTCCGTACGCACAAAGTCACGCCTTGTTAGCAACGGAGCACGCGTATGATTGAATGGTATGGCCCAAGCACCCGACAATAATCCAACATCTGGTATACAAAGACAAGTATATTCCAGGATTATTGCCAACCACCAGCCGTACACATTCGCACTGCGCTGGCTGCGCTCCTTGCTAGACAATGACGGACAGGACTCTCAATAATTAAGGAGGGGTACTATACGCGATAAGTCTCCCATAAATCCAACCCCTCGTCCACGTCGTGGGAGACGGGCATCGGCACTAAGTAGGGGATTGCTTGTAGGGGCGAAGTACAGTGGGGACTTCGTGTGCCCCGGGACCGTTACGAGGGAACAGGCCTCGGACAGGACGGATACAATGGACGACGACCTAGCTGTGTTCATGGACCGAGATTTGGAACTATAAACATAAGAACGCTGACGGGGAAGGTGGAGGGGATAATGGATATGATGGAAAGAAGGAAGTTGGATTTATTGGGATTGGCAGAAACAAAGTGGAAAGGGGAAGGAAGGAGAGAACTGAGAAAAGGCTATAGACTGTACTGGAGTGGGAATGAAGAGGGAAAGAGGAATGGAGTGGGAGTAGTAGTACAGGATGGTTTAAAAGAAGAAGTGAGGAGATAAGTGAAAGTGAAAGTAGCGCTGAGGGGAGAGATCGTAGAAATAGTGCAAGTGTATGCTCCACAAGTAGGCTGCGCCTCTGAAGAGAAGGAGGAGTTTGAAGAGGAATTGCAAAAGCAGCTGGGAGGAAGGAATATGATTGTTATGGGGGATCCGAATGCCCATGTAGGAAGAGAAAGACAAGGGTATGAGAGTGTGCTTGGACCTAAGGATTAGGGCAGAAGAAATGAGGAAGGAAAGAGACTGTTGGACTTCTGTCAAAGGAACAGCCTGCTAGTTGGGAACTCCTAGTTCAAGAAAAGAGAGAGCCACACAATCACATGGTACAGTGATGACTTGACCAGGAAGTCGGTGGTCGACTATATACTGTATGAGAAAGAATTAAATAAGAACATCATGGACATCAAGGTTATACCATCGGAGAACTTGGATAGCGACCATCGATTGCTGGTAATGAACCTGAGAGGGAGTAAGGAGAAGAAAGGGACTGAGAACCAGGAAAGACGTATAAGGATATGGAAACTGAAAGAGGGAGATAGAAGGGTCGAGTACCTCAAAATGGTAAAGGAAGGAATTCCAACAGATGAAGAAAGAGGGGAGGAAGAGGAATGGGCTAGATTTAAGAAGACACCAGTAGGTGCAGCAGAAGCAGTATGTGGGAGGACAAGTAGTAAGAAGAGGTGGAAGGAAACACCATGGTGGAATGAGAAGACAAAAGATATAGTAAGGGAAAAGAATAAAGCCTTTAAGAGGTGGTATCAAAATAGGACGGTAGAGACAAGGGAAGAGTACCAGGAAAGAAAGAAGGAGGCAAATCGAGTAGTGGCTGAGGAGAAAAGAGAGTGGATGGTAGAGAGGACAAAGATGTTCGAGGATAGTGAAGATACTAAAAAGGTCCTGTATGGGATGGTAAAACATAAGAGACGGAAGGATCCTACGGATCATGATAGAATGGTGAACAAAAGGGGACAAGAGATAGAAAATAGGGAAGAACTGAAGAAAATGTGGAAAGAATATTTTGAAGAACTTCTGAACCCAAATGGAAACCACGGCGAGGAGGAAGAAGAAATCGGGGAAGAGGAAGATGGACTGCAAACAGAAAAGGACTTAACATGGAAAGAAGTGGGAGATGCAGTGAGGAAGATGAAAGGAGGGAAGGCACCGGGTGGGGATGAGTTGAGTGTGGAGATGGTGAGAGCAGCAGGAGAGGTGGGGATACAATGGTTGTACCGAGTAATGAAGACAGCATGGAAGGAATGGAAGACCCCAGAGGACTGGAAAAAGGGAATAATTGTCCCGATCTTCAAGAAAGGTAGTAGAACAGAATGCAGAAACTATTGGGGAATAACATTGATGAGTCATTGTGCAAGGATGTTTGAGAAAGTTTTGGAAAAGAGAATTAGGACAAGGATAGAAGGAGGGATGAGGGAAGAACAACATGGCTTCAGAGCAGGAAGGTCCACAGTGGATTTGATGTTTGCTGTAAGGCAGTTCCAAGAACAGCACTATGAGTATGGAACAGATCTACTGATGGCCTTCCTGTACATTGAGAAAGCATATGACAGTGTATGCAGAAACAAAGTATGGAAGTCCCTGGAGGATAGAGGAGTAGAAAAATGGACTATAAGGAGGATAAAGGAGATGTACAAGGGAAGCGTGAGCTGTGTGAAAGTGGGAGGAGAGAGATCGGACTGGTTGGAACAGAGAAAAGGCCTAAAACAAGGAAGTGCACTGTCACCGTTACTATTCATTGTGGTGATGGATGACATAATGACCCGAGTGGCACAAGTGATTGGGGAAGGAAAGATGAAAGCAATGGTGTTTGCAGATGATTTGATGATTTGGGGAAACAAGGAGGATGAGGTACAGGAACAGTTGGACATGTGGGAAGGAATAATAGAAGGATATGGGATGAAATTTAGCATAAATAAGAGTGAGATGGTGATCACAACAAGGAAGAAGGAAAGAACCACAACGGGAATAACAATTGGTGGGGAACAGCTGAAGAAAGTGGAGAGTTTCAAGTATCTGGGAAGCCTGATACAAGATAATGGAAGAAACGATAGAGAAATAAATGAGCGGGGAGGCAGGCAGAAGCATTCCGGAGGAGTGTGAAAAGCATGTTACGGAGCAAGGATGTCCCTCAGAACAGCAAAAAGATCATATATCGGACGTACTATGTCCCTATCCTGACATATGCCTCGGAGACCTGGGTTATGAAAGGAAGGGAGAAGAGCAAAATACAGGCCAGTGAGATGAGGTTCTTGAGAAGCAGTATTGGAGCTACAAAGAGGAACAGAATAAGAAATGAGAGGACCAGAGAATTAATAAAGGAGGAACCATTACAGGATGGTATAGAGAAATCTAGACTTAGATGGTATGGACATGTAAAACGAATGGAGGAGAAGAGGATACCCAGGAGGATACACGAGACGAAGTGGGAAGGAAAGAGACCGAGAGGAAGACCGAGGGACAGGTGGCTGAAGGGGGTGGAAGAAAGCTCGAAGAAGAGAGAAGAAGACTGGACAAGGGTGGAGGTTGAGAGATGGTGGGAAGACAGAAGACGTTAGAGAGGCTTGAGTTCCAAACAGACCCGGCCAGTGGCTGGAAACTGTGCAAGATGATGAGACTATAAGCGATTTCCAAGAATTTTTTCTTATGGCTCTAGAAAATTAAGGGGGGTACTATAGGTGAGGGGGTCCTATAGCCAAGTAAATACATTTGTTTAAAATAGTGACAAAAATATAAAAAAGTAAAAAATTTCCATACAAAAATGAGGGTGTGGGGATTATTCATGTGCGGGTAATATTCGGGTATTTATGGTAAATGAAATTTAGATGCTTTCCAGTCAGTCAACATGATTGTACCCAAATTGTAATGGGTGTTATTCCCTATGAGATTACATCACAACCATTACGATGGCTATCATCACTGGATCCTTTACACTCAGGCTATTGCTCTATGTCTACGAATATGTTTATTAATACAATATAATTATAACACCCATTACAATTTGAGTACAATCGTGTTGACTGACTGAAAAGCATCTAAATTCATTTCAACATTTATAGAATTGA
This sequence comes from Meconema thalassinum, assembly GCA_946902985.2. Classification (NCBI taxonomy): domain Eukaryota; kingdom Metazoa; phylum Arthropoda; class Insecta; order Orthoptera; family Tettigoniidae; genus Meconema; species Meconema thalassinum. The sequence goes on along the minus strand of OX336391.1, from coordinate 680,544,596 downwards.
CTCTTATGCCCGTTGCTCACGGTAAAATTTTCCTTCAAATTTATTGTACAATTATTTAATTTTATAAAATTTCTGTTGCTCACGGTCAAATTCAAGTTTTATAAAACCTTTGATAAAACTTTCCATAAAATAGGACATGTTCTATTCCGTAAAATTAATTTTACAAAACGAACCAATCAGGGAAGCTGACATGAAGATGATGCTGGTGCCACGTGGTGAGAAGATTGTGAAGCTCCCTTGTAAGCAAACACTTCGAAAATGGCAGGCTCCGGCTGGACAAAGGAAGCTGTTAGTGTTTTACTGGACGAGTACCAGAAATATCAGTGTTTGTATGAGGTTAAAACGCCCATATACCACAATAGAAATGCAAGAAGGGAGGTAGAAATCTCAATCGCCGAGTATGTTTCACAAATTCGACCGAACACAAGCCAGGCTGATGTGAAGGCGAAGATAAACGGGCTTCGAACTCACTTGCAGTCTCATTTCAGGAGAAATGGCTTGCCTCACGTTAGTGTCCAGTCGAATGATTTTGGGACCAACAAGATCTAGGAGTTTTTTAAAACTGCTTTCGTCCATTCTTAGAAAATTTCTATCTGAATTCCGATCTTCTAACCTCAACTCATTTTCGACCAAGGACAGCATTCCTCTACTCTTCTCTTCTTTTTATCCATTCCCGAGTCCAGGACTTCCTAGCATTTCTCTTCTTCCTTTTTACCACTGTACGACATATAATTGTAGCCTAAGCAGCAATTTTTGCTTTGTTTGTTGGAGCCATACTCTCAAACCGGGTGTGTTGAACAGCTGATTCTTGGTTCAGAAGTTTATCGGTAGATGGCGATCCTGATATATCCACGGATTTTATAAAATAATTTTACAGTGAACAACACAGCTTGCTTTCGTCAAATTTTTATAAAATGAGTTGTAAAATAAATTTTAAGAAACATTTTACCGTGAGCAACGGGCATTAGAGAATTGTTTCTCTTAACTAGTGATGTAAAATACCCAGGTATTTATAAATCGGGGTAAATACCTAGGGTATATACTTGGGTAAATACCCAATTTGGGTAAATACCCGGGTATTTTAGATTTTTCATTAAAAATCCTGTGTCGTGGTAAGTTGAACCTTGAAAAAGGGTACCGGTATGCAAACTATTCTACATTAACTTTTTAGAAATATAACAACATTAGGTAGTTAATAAAAGTAAATTAAATTATCATTGGGACTTAGAAACGGAATTAGAATTGGGAATTAGATCAGGAGATATAAACTAACAACTCCACTACACTGATCACGTTAGGTTAAGTACAGTAGGCATCAAACAAACAGTAGAGAATGGGAGGGAAATACAGTGTCAGTTTGAATTCTGGGTAGGATGAGCTGAGCACTGTTGACAACCCATATGCTTACTGGCATACTCTTCACCCATTATGGAGCCCACATACTACAAAAACTTCCTGACAAGCATTTACATTAATAGAGGACGATTTAAAAAATTAATATTTTTTTAATAATTAAAATTGAATGAAAAATAACACAGCACTTTTACTAAGCATTCTCTTTTTCAAATGTCCTTTCTATTGAATATATTTTATTACCTTTTGAGTTTTGGCATACACATTTCAATTAATATGCATATAGCCTACTCGTATTACTACAAAAGTAGCTTATCCCTCCCACATCTTTGATGCTCATTTCCAGTACCGTAATAAAACTCTACCTTCTCAATATCTTGGTATTTATTAAAAATTTAAAACACGAAACAACCAAAAGGTTTTATTCAATATTTTACTTTAGTTTAAGGAAAAAAACACACTTAAAGACAAGGTTACAGTGCCAAAACATAAATACCCAAAAATACCCCAACGTCCATTTTCTTTTTCTTTTAGTTTTGAAGGATCAATATAGTTCCCGATTTCAATTTAAGGCATTAAATACCTGTGTTTCAGTCCTTGTTTGTCCAACACTTCATCAACACACCATAAAGTGTTGTACAAAGCTAAAAATAAAAAAACTGAAAATACCCTTATTTTGGGTATTTAAATGACCACTGGGTATATACCTGGGTAAATACCCAATTTATATTTACCTTCCCATTGGGTATTTACCGGCCCACATCACTACTCTTAACCCGGGAGAGGTCGCGCTGCAGTCTTTTAGACCAGGTTCGTATTGTTCACGTCACCATTCCTCTCAACATCATGTAATTGTAGCGGAGAGTTTCAACAACAGTTTCCTGCTGTCCGCCAGTCCACTGTTACGAGATTAGTTGAATTATTCACTAATTATACCAGACCTGGTCTTTTCCACCACACGCGACCTGACGAGTTTTGCATTTTATGATGGACTCTGAGGAAGAAGATAGAATTAGGACGCTCTTAGAGAGTGCGGAGAAGGAAGAACACAACAGAAACGAAGTACTCAGAGTGCAACAAGACAGAGTACGAAGGGAACTGTTTGACGTAGGACAACAGGGGAATTTGAGGATGATTATGATGATGAAGGTGAAGAAGACAAATTGCCTTTCAGTGAACACAACATAGACTCAGAGGAATCTGTGGATGAACATGATTGTGGTAACCTGTTGCATAATTCAAATACAGTACAGCACACAGAAAACGCACCATTTTCTGCCTCTACCGGAAGAAGTAATAGTTATGCTAGACCAGTGTACATGGCTAAAGATGGTGTTACAACATGGCAAGTACATTCCTCTCAACGATGGGGAAGGACACGCCGACTCAATATAATTTCTCACCTACCTGGACCCTAGGGTGATGCTCGCAATGCTTGCTCTCCAATAGAAGCTTGGAGTATATATTTTGCAGATTCCGAAATCGAAAAGATTATGGGATTTACAAATATGTGGATTGAACAAAGTCGAGCGAACTTCACCCGAGAACGTGAAGCTCTTCCTACAAATGTTCGAGAAATGAAAGCAGTGTAGGGGCTGCTTTACCTTGCTGGCGTTCTTCGTTCATCGCATCAAAATCTTGAAGACATGTGGGCAACAGAAGGGACAAATGTTGAGATCTTCAGAACGACTATGAATCTGCGTCGCTTCAAATTTTTGCTTAGAGCTATGAGATTCGATAACATTCATGACAGAGATTAGAGAACTCAATCAGATCGTCTTTCTAAAATCCGTGAAGATATTTCAGACTTTTGATGATCGATGCTCGCAGGCATATTCACCAAGTGAATATTGTACAGAGGACGAAATGCGTTTTTTGTCAATATATACTTAGCAAACCGGCCAAGTATGGCATAAAAAATTTGTCTTAGTTTGTGCCAGAACATTATTACACAGTTCGTATGGAAGTTTATCCCGGCCAACAACCAGAAGGACCCTTTAGATGTGAAAATCCACCATGAGCCATTGTTGAGAGAATAGTACAACCAATATCAGGCACTAGGAGGAATGTGATAGTTGATAACTGGTTTATGTCCTTCCCCCTGGCCATCTCTCTTCTTGAAAACCACCGTCTAACATTTGTCAGAACTCTGCTTGAAAACCACCGTCTAACATTTGTCAGAACTCTGCGAAAAAATAAACAAGAGATTCCTCCAATATTTATTGCACCAAAGAAGCCAGTCAACAGCAGTATTTTTACACTTAGAGATGACTGTACGTTGCTCTCCTATGCTTCCAAGAAAAATAAGGTCATCCTATTGATTTCCACTTTCCATGATTCTGACACAATCGATGCGAGTTCTGGAGAAGCTAGGAAGCCTGAACTCCTAACCTTCTACAACATGACAAAGGGAGGTGGCGATACTGTCGATGAACTGAAAGGGACCTATTCAGTTTCAAGGACTAGCTGTTGATGGCCACTCACTGTGTTTTACTTATTGAATGTTGCTGGGATAAACGCATTCATCGCCCTAAGGGAAAATACACAGAAAACCATAATTCGCTGACAATTTCTGAAGGAGCTTTCCAGGGAACTGTGTCTAGAATTTTACAATATCGAAAAACAATTTATTGTCTATCCAGGGAGATGAAGATGAGAATAGGCAGCATTCTAAAAGAGCGCAGTGAGCCAAATGCAGTGGAATGTGAACGGCCTGCAGTATCGAGGCGGGAAACAGGACCTGGTCGTTGTGCCTACTGTGATTGGCGCAAACACAGAAAAACTAAGACCCAGTGCAGCACATGTCAGTCATACATATGCAAGGAGCACACAGTTTCAACATGTGTCGCATGCGCATCGAAAGGTGGCGACGGCGAATGAGGAACTGAAGTGCTCATAGTGTAGCCTATTACACACTTTTTACTTGTATTGTTATTACAGTTATTGCGTTTTCATTATTATTAGAAATACCGTATTTGCTCGCGTATATCTCGCACCCCATTTTTTATTTGAAATTTCAGGGGAAAAAAAGTACTCGCATATATCTCGCATTCATTACTGTCGCCATCATATAAATGACCGTAATAACCTTGAGGTAGAAACACGTTCGATATAGCGGGCCACAACAGTCGTCATTGTCCAGGAACTTACCCGAAGCGTTACTAAAAGGAAGAGCGAGCAACAACGAGTTGATCTGTACTTAGATAAGAGCCGATTAGGGATCGAGGCGCCGCGTGCAAGCATACGGCGCAGCGTGAGTGTTAGCACGCTGTACATCGTTCGCCAAGTCTTCGGCCGCAGTTGGTTAAATTCGCCGCCTTGAGACACATTCGAATTAGAGATTAGCGCGCCACGTCAGTTGCGGAAGTAGGCCTACTGTTACATCGCAGAGAAACCCAGTTCAGTCTCCTCAAATCTCAATGATTTCGTCTTTACGCATTGCGTCGCACCAGAGCTCGGCCGCGTGCAAGCATACGGCGCAGCGTGAGTGTTAGCACGCTGTACATCGTTAGCCGCGTCTTCGGCCGCAGTTGGTTAAATTTGTCACCTTGAGACACGTTCGAATTAGCGATTAGCGCGCCACGTCAGTTGCGGAAGTAGGCCTACTGTTACATCGCAGAGAAACGCAGTTCAGTCTCCTCAAATCTCAATGATTTCGTCTTTACGCATTGCGTCGCACCAGAGCTCGGCCACGTGCAAGAATACGGCGCAGCGTGAGTGTTAGCACGCTGTACATCGTTCGCCACGTCTTCGGCCGCAGTTGGTTAAATTCGCCGCCTTGAGACACGTTCGAATTAGCGATAAGTGCGCCACAACAGTTGCGCAAGTAGGCCTACTGTTACATCGCAAATTTTGTGTTTTTTCGGGAATACGGTCATTTCCCGCGTATATCTCGCACCTAAAATTTTCACACATATTTTCGGTCAGAAAAGTGAGAGATATACGCGAGCAAATACGGTAGTTGTATAGTTCACATTTCAATTAATATGACTATTAAGATTTTGAGCTAATTTTGTAATCATCATCTTGCACAGCTTCCAGCCACTGGCCGGGTCTGTTTGGAACACAAGCCTCTCCAACGTCTTCTGTCTTCCCACCATCTCTCAGCCTCCACCCTTGTCCAGTCTTCTCCTCTCTTCTTCACCCTTTCTTCCACCCCCTTCAGCCACCTGTCTCTCGGTCTTCCTCTCGGTCTCTTTCCTTCCCACTTCGTCTCGTGTACTCTCCTGGGTATCCTCTTCTCCTCCATTCGTTTTACATGTTCATACCATCTAAGTCTAGATTTCTCCATACCATCCTGTAATGGTTCCTCCTTCAATAATTCTCTGGTCCTCTCATTTCTTATTCTGTCCATCTTTGTAGCTCCAATACTGCTTCTCAAGAACCTCATCTCACTGGCCTGTATTTTGCTCTTCTCCCTTCCTTTCATAACCCAGGTCTCCGAGGCATACGTCAGGATAGGGACATAGTACGTCCGATATATGATCTTTTTGCTGTTCTGAGGGACATCCTTGCTCCATAATATGCTTCTCAAACTCCTCCGGAATGCTTCTGCCTGTCTCCCACGCTCATTTATTTCTCTATCGTTTCTTCCATTATCTTGTATGGGACTTCCCAGATACTTGAAACTCTCCACTTTCTTCAGCTGTTCCCCACCAATTGTTATTCCCGTTGTGGTTCTTTCCTTCTTCCTTGTTGTGATCACCATCTCACTCTTATTTATGCTAAATTTCATCCCATATCCTTGTATTATTCCTTCCCACACATCCAACTGTTCCTGTACCTCCTCCTCGTTTCCCCAAATCATCAAATCATCTGCAAAAACCATTGCTTTCATCTTTCCTTCCCCAATTACTTGTGCCACTCGGGTAATTATGTCATCCATCCCGAAAATGAAAAGTAATGGTGACAGTGCACTTCCTTTCAGGCCGTTTCTCTGTTCCAACCAGTCTGATCTCTCTCCTCCCACTTTCACACAGCTCACGCTTCCCTTGTACATCTCCTTTATCCTCTTTATAGTCCATTTCTCTACTCCTCTATCCTCCAGAGACTTCCATACTTTGTTTCTGCATACACTGTCATATGCTCTCTCAATGTACAGGAAGGCCATCAGTAGATCTGTTCCATACTCATAGTGCTGTTCTTGGAACTGCCTTACATCAAAACCACCTTCCTGCTCTGAAGCCATGTTGTTCTCCCGTCATCCCTCCTTCTATCGTTGTCCTAATTCTCCTTTCCAAAACTTTCTCAAACATCTTTGCACAATGACTCATCAGTGTTATTCCCCGATAGTTTCTGCATACTGTTATACTACCTTTCCTGCAGATCGGGACAATTATTCCCTTTTTCCAGACCTCTGGGGTCTTCCTTTCCTTCCATGCTGTCCTCATCACTCAGTACAACCATCGTGGTTTCCTTTTGGGTTCAGGAGTTCTTCAAAATATTCTTTCCACACTTTCTTCAGTTCTTCCCTATTTTCTATCTCTTGTCCCCTTTTGTTCACCATTCTAATATAATCCATAGGATCCTTCCGCCTCTTATTTTTTACCATCCCATACAGGACCTTTTTTGTACCTTCACTATCCTCCTCCATCATCTTTGTCCACTCTTCCATCCACTTTCTTCTCTCCTCACCCACTACTCTCTTTGTCTCCTTTCTTTTCTGGTACTCTTCCCTTGTTTCTACCGTCCTATTTTGATACCACCTCCTAAAGGCTCTATTCTTTTCCCTTACTATATCTTTTGTCTTCTCATTCCACCATGGTGTTTCCTTCCACCTCTTCCTACTACTTGTCCTCCTACATACTGCTTCTGCTGCACCTACTAGTGTCTTCTTAAATCTAGCCCATTCCTCTTCCACCCCTCTTTCTTCATCTGTTGGAATTCCTTCCTTTACCATTTTGAGGTACTCGACCCTTCTATCCCCTTCTTTCAGTTTCCATATCCTTATAAGTCTTTCCTGGTTCTCAGTCCCTTTCTTCTCCTTACTCCCTCTCAGGTTCATTACCAGCAATCGATGGTCGCTATCCAGGTTCTCCGATGGTATAACCTTGATGTCCGTGATGTTCTTATTTAGTTCTTTCTCATACAGTATATAGTCGACCACCGACTTCCTGGTCAAGTCATCACTGTACCATGTGATTGTGTGGCTCTCTCTTTTCTTGAACCAGGAGTTCCCAACTAGCAGGTTGTTCCTCTGGCAGAAGTCCAACAGTCTCTTTCCTTCCTCATTTCTTCCACCCCAACCCTCTGGTCCAAGCACACTCTCATAACCTTGTCTTTCACTTCCTACATGGGCATTCAGATCCCCCATAACAATCATATTTCTTCCTACCAGCTGCTTCTGCAATTCCTCTTCAAACTCCTCCTCCTCTTCAGAAGCGCAGCCTACTTGTGGAGCATAAACTTGCACTATTTCTACGGTCTCTCCGCTCAGTGCTACTTTCACTTTCATCATCCTATCACTTATTCTCCTCACTTCTTCTTTTAAACCATCTCGTACTACTACTCCCACTCCATTCCTCTTTCCCTCTTCGTTCCCACTCCAGTACAGTCTATAGCCTTTTCTCAGTACTCTCCTTCCTTCCCCTTTCCACGATTTTTCTGCCAATCCCAATAAATCCAACTTCCTTCTTTCCATCATATCCACTATCTCCTCCACCTTCCCCGTCAGCGTTCTTATGTTTAAAGTTCCAAATCTTAGTCCGTATGTACAGCCGTGTCGTCGTCTATTATATCCATCATGTCCGAGGCTCGTTCCATTCTTGAAAGCATTTGGTTTCATCCACTACTGGCTTGCTGGGCCTATCGTAGCTTCACCAGAGCCCCGTTAGCCGTCACTTTTCAGGGTTCCTGTAGGACCTTCACAGCTACCGTAACGGTCCCGGGGCACACGAAGTCCCCACTGTACTTCGCCCCTACAGGCAATCCCCTACTTTGTGCTATTGCCCATCTCCCACGACGTGGACGAGGGGTTGGACTTATGGGATTTTTTAAGTAGCAAAAATCCAGAAATTTCCTTACAAAAATAAATTTAAAACAATAAAATGAATCCCAAAAAAAAGAAGAAAAAATCATAACAAATAAATAAAAACAAGGAAAAAATCATCACAGTAAAGTAATGGATCATTTGAAACAATCTGGTCTAAAAGACCCAGCGCGACCTTTCATGTCCCAACGAGTCAACACGACCTCTACCGGGTTAAAGGGGCATTGTGAATGAAACTGGGGAAATTCATTTTCTTATTTTGCTTGTATTCATTCAAGAATCATGGCAACAATTTAAAGATATCAGTATTTTCCTTTTACCGGTAAATGAAAATCTTTTTTACCTGTTCATAAAGCAACCAGTCGAAAGCCTCCAGAGTTTAAATACAGGTATACAAGTAACATTTTATTACCTGTTGCTTCAGTTTGTGACCGAACTACTGCCCAGAGATTTCATGAGCCGGTAACATTCCTGCAGACGTTTGCGATCTCCTATCCGCTCCAAGGTCTTGGCTGCTTCGGCCAGCATTCCAGCACGCTCTCCAGGAGAAGACAGCAGAGATGCTGGTAAATGTCGGCAAGCCATGTACAATGCAGCAGCATGCTCACGCTCACCACCCATCTCTTGTTGCGATTTGTCTGCGAGAAAATAACACAACTGCTAACTCTAAAATTTTCTAGTGTAGTGCTCCTCAATACAGATAGAGCATCAGTGCTGAGAATGATATATGCTAGTATAATCTTCATTCATCAATTGAATTGGTCGGAGCTGAAAAGCATCAAATCAAAAATGGCCATTTTTTAAACATTTAGTTTTCTGAAGTATTGACCCAAGAGCCTTCGAACGGCATAAGTGAGAATTAAGTCAGCCTTCAGTTTAAGCCAGAAACCACTGCTACATGTAGTGCTTTTAGAGGAGAAAAGCATTAAATCAATGACTTGCTGCCTTTCAGCGCCGTATTCCGTCCTTAATGTTGGTCGCACTGAAAGTTTCCCGCATGTTACAGTGCTATTCTAAATTACACTTATACAGGGGTTAGGTGTTGTTTATCTTACAAAATCCATTTTGAAATAAAATATCATGTGAAATATTCACTGGATGGCTTTATGCCGCACTAAACAAACCACGGAGTTGAAAGGCATTAAGTCACGTTACCAAAATTGATTTAAAAAAAAAAGTTCATTAAATTAAAATTGCTATTCCACTAACACAAATATAACCTGAATAGTTGATTTGCAACATAGAGGACTAATATAGTGTGTTTGTTAAGTTCTGTTCTGTCTCCTGAAAGGTAGAGAAAACGGACTTAATGCTTTCAGCTCCGACCGATTCAATTAAACTGTTATGATTTGTGCCTTAATGAATTGGTATCTTGAAAGAATTGTGATCAATACGTGTGTAATAATAATTAACTGAAATCTCTAGCTTAATTTTCATAAATTACAGATGCCATGCCTAAAACTTTCCCTGAAATGAACTCCTGTGACTCGTCATAGAAAGGTGCGATCTCTATGGGAAAAGTCATAATTAACCGAAAACATGAGTTAAATATTCTTGTGCATAATTCTGCTGGTGGGGATAATTGTTTTACGAGGCAACATAACCGAAGTCATCTGTCCCAACATTCTAGCAACATATTTTTCAGAGTTGGAGATGTGTTGCTTTGTTTTAAAATGGGACTAGATCTAGTATCCTACTAACACCATTTAACTATATTAAAATTCTGTTTTTATTTTTATTTTCAGTCATCATCTAAAATGGCTACAAAGTGTGGAAATTGAGTTATGAGTTGGTTAACTTATATTTTATCACCATGTAATCATAAACTAAAACCTGTTTAGCCCATCACATGGATAATCTATATGACAGGAGTGTTTTGTGATGTGAAGGACCAGTAGAATATTTGAGTATAGACATCCAGCGTTGAGAAAAGCCTGTGGAGCCTTATGGCGACAGCGTTGCTAACTCGAGGCAGAGGTAGCGCTGACGTCGTGCGTTATGTTCGCCCACTTCGAGTACTGCCCTCTCATAAGTTAGCAAGTCAACAAAACCCCAGCAGCAACCTGAAGTAGAACACATCCAGGAAGGAGCAGTTTTTCAGGTGTTAATGGATTGAATCAGTATTAAGGATATGCGAAGAGAACCAATAACTACATTCATTTCGTTGTTATATGCAAGGTGGCCACTCAAATCGTGAACGATTTTCCAGGAGTTTTCCAGGAGTAATTCTTATTTTTCCAGATTTAAAAATAAGCGCGAGTCCCGGGGGGGTGTTTACTTATACATATGTTGACAAAAAATTGTGGCGATTGCGTTATTGATACGCAAGCCTACACACAAATGATTTAATTGTTGTTTTAAAAATGCCCCTGTGACTCAACTATCTGCTTAAAAAAAGAGAAAAGAATGCCGCCTGCAATTTTATTGCGGTGAAGTTGTCTTTACCTAATATGTTTTACAAAAATACTATCGTGTGCTCTCCCACACAGAAACAGGTAGCCTGAGGAAATTTCTTTCATTAACGATAAGAGTGCTCACCCAAAACCGCAGCAGGAGTATGATTTAAGATGGAAAGATTTTTATAATTAATTAACAGTGGCTATTTTCTAGGAGTTTTCAAATTTTTCGTCTTTTTCCAGGAATTTTCCGGGAGTTTTCCAGACCTAATAAAAATCCAGGAGTTTTCCAGGATTTCCAGGAGTAGTGGCCACCATGTATATGACGCATTACTGATTGACAGATGTCGAGAGCACTTCCCTTCCTTCTCGGATGTATGCTGACGATGTTAACAATTTTTACGTCAGCAATGCTGTTGATCATCACCTTTTTTTGTTATTAGTTAGGCTATAATATAGTTTCTTTCAATTTCATTCTTGTTGTTTTGCTTAGATATTTTGTAATATTGTAGCGAGTTAGCCGTGCGGTTAAGGGCGCACAGCTGTGAGTTTGTATTCGGGAGTTAGTGGGTTCGAACCCCACCATCAACAGCCCTGATTCAATCGAACAGAAAATAAAACAGACACACAAGAGTTACACCAATGACGGATAGTGCTTCAGAACTTATGTTGCCGGCGGAACTGAGCACGTGCTCCACTCCGGGCGAGCATGCAGCACAGGACGAGGCTCTTCTTTCCAGCGTGCTAACCTCGAAAATTTTTAAATTACCAAGACGTAATATAAATGATACTTGTATGCAATAACAAAGGTAATCAATTGACAGATAATTGTAGGAAGCTATTAAGACAAAAAATATCTATGTTCAGAGTTCCTACATGATTAAAGGTGAGGTAAACAAAAAACAGTGTAGGGAGGGGGGGGTTTCTGTTAAAAGTAAAAGCCCATAAGACCCATAGTCTTTCCTCAATGCTGGATGCTCTATAGATGGCACAAAAATTTCTCTGCCAATACATGCGTAAAAAAGCTTAGAAAGCTTATTTTTACCCACACCAACCCACATTGATATGTCTTCCCTACAAGATAGTTGTACATCTTCCACAATGTAGCTGAGAATCGTTCCAATAGCTTACCTTTACCGCCACAGATAATTGAGGAGCGGTTATGTCTGTGTCGCAAGCTGCGGTCCAACAGCTGCTGTGTACGTCCAGGAGCAGCTCCAGCCATCATCCTAGCAGTTGCTTCAAACAGGAACACTCGAGGCAGGGCAGACTGGAAAAGACAGTTAGTCCTTGACTTTCAAACCAATTAGAGTAGCATACCTGCCAACCTTCGGAAGTCAAAAATAGGAAGATTTTTTAAATTATAGATTTCATCATGCGCAGTATACCGTGGCGAGGGCGAATGAGGGTACATGAAAGACTGCGTGTCTTTATTGGCAAAGTATGAATTCAGCATAAAATTCACAAAAATGTAAACAATCATCAATCATCGAGTAGTATGTTTGGCCAATATTTAAACGTAAGAGAACATAATCGTGTGTTTAAAGAAAATGCATACAATCATTCGTATGGATTACACGTCGAATTCGCTACCACATATTCATTCTACTTTAGATTCCGCCATGGTCCGTATTGACAAGAGATTATAAACCAATATAAGACAATATATTTCCGTCAATCAATACCAAACGGAAATATATTGTACTATATTGGTTTATTACCACATATTCACGTAGGCTTGACGACTGTTTGTCCGTAATATACCACCAATCAGTATGCGGTACGGCGATCAGCTGACTCACCATTCCGAAATCGCAGCTATGGAGCTCACAGCCAAGCGAGGAACTTACACAAACTTGCACAAAAAACCAAGGTTACGCTAATCACAAAAGAAATTACGACTTACGAGAGAATCTCCTTGAGCAGGGTGTCTACTGTAAGGATGAAGTAAAAATTAGTTACTTTTTAGCTACCTTTTAGTTACCTTTGAATTCAAGATACGACTGCGGTCTGCATGTAAAGGGGCTTATCACGAGGTGAAGAAAAACAACAATGAACTGTGTTTAAAGCGGTAAATACAATTCACTTAGGGAGTTATAAAAAAATTTAAAATAATAAATACTAGATATTTATTATCAAATGAGTTGTTTCAGATAATATGTCGTCTTGTGCACAAGGCGTTTTTATAATTGCCAAGAGGTTGCTCTGCTCTTGACCGTTTGGCGAGATTTCCTTTGTCACCACGGTAGATCACGAAGAAATTTATGGGACGTTAGGTGATTGTAACCGAATTCTGTCTTCGCAGTCAGGTACGGAGAAATTTTGAGATGTTACACGATCGGCGCTGGTCTCACCCGTTTGTCGAGATTCCAGTAGTTTTCGCGATAGAACACGGATAACTATCGTGATTTAGATAATAGGTGTCACTTTTAGTCGTTCGACGAGATTTCCATTGTCCTTGAGGTCGGGCACGAGAAAATATAGCATTATTATGCAATCGGCGCCACTTGCTGTCCGTTTGACAATAATCCAGTTGTCCTCGTCATTGAATGCGGATAAATATCGCGATGTACCGCAAACGCTGCCACTCTCTGCCGTTTTACGAGATTCACGTTGTCCTCGCGATATTGTGCATACCGCGCCGCATCCGGCCGTTGAACGATTGTCCATTTGTCTGACAGAATGGTGGAGGCAAGCTCAAGGTTGGACATGGTTAAAATTCACGAGTAGTTATGGACAAGTTGTATGGCCGGCGCCGTGATTCCCGCCGTCCCTATGCTGTGGTTGGGAGTTCATCAGTTCAGGGTGGATCACGAGGAGAAATTAGTATTGCGACGCTACGTAGGCTGTCATATCTAAGTGGGTTAATGCACTTCTCGCTCCGCGTACGCTTTTGAGTATACGGTCATGGGAAAAGTAGCGAGTAGGTTTTGGAATGTTCCGTGATTGGTGCCTGATCACCTTTGACGGGATTCCCGTAGTCCTCGTGGTCACAAGTTCACGCTAGGGTACGGGTTTTATGATTTAACGTAACCGACGTCGATTTCGGTCCATTTGACGAGATTCCCGCAGACAAGTCGTGTGGTCAGCCGGCCGTCTTGAGTATGAGTGTTCGAAGTAGATATCAAATATTAAGAGGCGGCCGTAGTGAGATCCTATTTCACATTTCATTTCAAAACGTTGCCACTAGTTTCGTTGTAGTCGCTCTCCCCTAGTAGTTGCATGGCCCGTACATAGGTATCAGCACGGATTACCCCCTACTGTGAGGGGTGGTTCAAGGTCGCGCGTGCGAGAAAGTTCAAACTGCCCCGGGGTCCGACACGGAGAAATGCAATCTCGTGGCAATGTGCCTCACGAATATCGAGACCAGGAAGTTCGAAGTGATAGTCTGTATAGGCTACGGTACTTCCAATTGAATGGCCGAAATATTTTGCTATAGATAAGCTAATAGTTAAACTACGGATTACGGAATTCACAAGTGACTGAAATATCCTTGGCGTTCCTCGTGATGTAGCGGCTAGTATTCTTGGCTGTCGCCCCGGAGGTTCGGGTTCGATTCCCGGCGCCGACAAGAAATTCGATTCATTCTTGTCTGATGGCTGGAATGGGGCATTCCAGTGGCAAAATTGAAAAGATGTGGTTTCGATTCCCATCTCAGCCATCTTGGAAGTGGTTTTCCGTGATTTCTCACTTGTACTCTGGCTGCGTGGCTCAGTGGTAACGTTCTTGCTTGCTGTTCCCAAGATTGCAGGATCGAATCCTGGCGCAGCCAGCTGGCATTTGAGGGTGCGCAAATACGAGGGAGCCGTGTCAGTGAATTTACTGGCAGGTCAAAGATCCTCTTTGGGGCAAACTTCCGACACCCCGGCGTCTCCTAAAGCCGCAGATGTTTAAAGGGACGTAAAACAATAACATTATTTTTATTATTATTATCACTTCTACTCCAGGCAAATGCAGCCGACTCCTTCACAATCCTCATCTGAATGACAAATATACTGTACACACTAATAGAGCCATCACAATAAGACGGGTAATTAGACAAATTCCAAACACACGCCAAGTACACGGGGCTAGATGACCACGATGCCGCAACAATTACTTTGAAATGCGCTAATGAGTTTCAAAAAATACGGGAACTAGTCCTCGCACGGGGAAACGTGTTTTACAGGTGTTATAAGGATGCGCAGTGACCGACCGCAGTAGTTACACTTGCTAAGGTACAGCACAAAATCATGGGTGCCAAGCTATCTTCAAACTCGATAAACAAGTGCGTTCGAACCCATGGGCCGTTGTTTCAATGTTTAACTGCATTATTATGCATATTTTATATTATCTTGGTAAGTCTTTATTATTATTATTATTATTATTATTATTATTATTATTATCATCATCATCGGGATCTTGCCCGGTGTGGACCCGTCTGTCCAGCCCTCTAACACCGGCGGTTCTTCTTCTTCTTCTTATTATTATTATTATTAACTGGCCTCGGTGGCCGAGAGCGCTAACGCACTACCTCGTGCCACGCTGATATCGAGAGAGCGTGGGTTTGAATCCCACCTCGGCCGTCTTATTATTATTATTATTATTAATAATAATAAAAATATTTTCCGGATCTTGCATGGGGAGGGGGGGGGGGGAGGAACGCCTGTTCAACCCCCTACCATCGGCGGCTTCTCTTACTAATGCTATTATTATTACTAATAATAATAATAATATTTCTAAAATTATTATCAGTTTCTGCAAATTTAGGAGGATTATAAATTAATATTACATAATTTGGCAATAGAGGTGGGGGAGGGCAGGATTCTCCAGCCCCAGGACCCATCACCACTCTCTAAGGCCTTGCATCCGGGGGTGACACACAAGAACGCTTCACCACGAGATGGTCTTTAAAACAGTATGTTATACTTAATGTGATAACGGAGAAAGAAATTAAAATGTTATTCTTAAAGCTCTACCATTTCCTTACAGATCTCACTTACACAAAACTGCCTATGTTGCGAAGTTCGAAACCGAACCACAATAAGGTTTCACGCCGGCGTTGTTGTTGCTCATGCTCCATTTGATTGTGCATATTCAATCATTTACTTTCATAAACATCTTCATACTGACATTATGGGGTTTGAAGCCATTTTTCAGTGTTTCCTTAGTAAACAAAAGTTTGGTGCTTTTCGGTCGGTCAACACGAATGTACCCAAAAGAGTTGGGTTATACCCTCATCCTGAAAAAAATTACAACTCTTTTGGGTACATTCGTGTTGACCGACTGAAAAGCACCAAACTTTTGTTTTATCTTCATAATAACCTTAATTGTGATAAAGAATCGTTCAGACTAAACTAATTCCTGAAAAAAGTTGAAAAGTAAATTTTCAAACACTTTTGTTTGAATATTTCAGTTTACGATAACATCGAAAAGATACGTAAGGAAGCCTACACCCTAGTATACCTGTAACTTAGTAGTATGGTGAAAAACTGCTGTTTATTTCCTAGAATTATACGTATTTTCGTGTTTTTGTAAGTAACCATGACAAGTTATTTTTTTCTTTTATTCTTAACAAAGGAGATATTTAAAGAAATGTAGAATACATTTTTTGAAATTACATTTCTCATCACACAGGATTCAACGATAAGCTATAGCATATTATTATCAGGACAGAGTGACTTCAGCTCATCCTTTCGCATTGCCTTTTCCTCATCAACAACCAAGAAATTTCCAGAAACTACAAATTCAGTTGCTCTAGGGAAAGAAAACTAAGATCCGTTTCCCACGATTATCACATCACCATTCATGAACAAATATGGTGCAATTAAATGGGGCAATTGTGATAAATAACTAATACATGTAACTTTTTCTATGAGTGTATTTACATATTTATATCTTGTACCCCGCCCATCATTGGGCACAATCGTGTTGACCGACTGAAAAGCTACGAAAGACAATATTATAGCCTATATAAAAAATCAGTAGTAGTGGTGAAAGATTTCAGTCTATTCCTGTAACAACTTAGACCAGGAACTCATCCTAGCATCAACTCTTACCGCAGATTCATTATAAACACAAATACGGTACTTTTGATTGCCTGTAGCAGCCTTCCCTGGATACCATAATACTGTACTTCAGAATCCTCAGTTTCTTTTCTCTTGGTACTCTTCCGTACGCCTTCTCTAGATCTACAAAATACAAAAGTCTATTCCTCTCGTAGTATTCCTCAATCACTTGGCACATACTAAAAAAAATATATCCTCACATCCTCGTTGTGGTCTAAAGCCACTCTGGGTTTCCTCCATCTTACTCTCGGCCAATGATTATGCCTGAGTATACTTCAACCTGACCGCGTTGCCTACAAAAGTAAAGAACCTCAAGTCCATAACATTTGTGAGATGAAGTGTGCATTTGGGTCATACACATTTTATCCCCCAATAAATGGTTTGAATAATGAAGAACTATTTACATACCTCAAATCAACAAGGGATATACAGTAGATACCCGATTAGAGTTCCTGGCTGTATCAAGGGACAACTAACAGGCGTCCTGAGCCACAGCGACTGGCTGCGTGGCTCAGCGGTAATGTTCTCGCCTGCTATGCCCAAGATAGCGGGATCGAATCCCCGGACAGTCAGTTGGCATTTGAGGGTGCGCAAATGCGAAGGAGCCGTGTCAGTAGATTTACTGGCACGTTAAAGATCCCCTTCGGGGCAAAATCCTGGCACCCCGGCGTCTCTAAAAGCCACAGTTGTTAAAAGGGACGTAAAACCAATATTATAAATATGAGCCACAACATCCGGCAGACTCCCGCTTAGCATCACGTGGCTGGGAGACCCCACACCAGACCATACCAAGACTTAAATTCTTGGCAGAGCCGGGAATCAAGCCCGGGACCTCTGAGGTAGCCGACAACATTGCTGGCCACTGCGCCACGAGGTGTTTTATACATAGCACAGTATGTATTAAAAGGGCATATCAATAAACAGTATGGCTGTAAAAATTATGCTATACGCGTGTAGTCTCCACCCCCGCCCCACCAATTACGTAGACATGAAAAATGAATGAAGCTTGTAGTTTTACGTGACCGTTAATCTCGCGATCAGAGCTATGGGACCTTCATTTTTACGTGGAATCTGAACCACAGGACGTGATATTTCACTTCGAAAATCTCACTTGCCAGGAATCGAACCTTGGTGAGAGCCAAGCAGCTTGACCACTACACCATTACGTCCCCCAAAAAGTGAAGGAACGTGGGAATCATATAATCCCCGACTACTGTCGACCAAAATATTATGTGCACTCGAGCTTGAAGGTGGTTTGTGAAGTAACCAATGGACCTACATAAAATCCTATAACATCATCATTTTCGTCGTTCAGTTTACGTTAGTTCATTTAGGCTTGGAATGTTTAATTTATATTTTAATATTTTTTATCGCAGTTGGAACACAAAAAGTGCTCGTTTTAAAGTATGTTTCAACCATGCGTCACATTTACGAACTATTATCTCACAAACCCGTCATCAGATCGAATCCAAATTTTAACACTATGTGCATTGGAATGTTGTATAACTGGTTTATTAAAATATAAATTAAAAATTCCAAACCTACATAAACTAACGTAAAATAGAACGACGAAAATGATGATGTTACTGGATTTTATGTAGGTCTATTGGTTACTTCACAAATAACCTTCAAACTCGAGTGCACATAATATTTTGGTCGACAGTAGATACGTAGACGTCAAGAACAGATGATGAATTAGAATAAAACAGGCTTAAAAATAATGCCGGGATAGATCGTTGGTTTCTTAATATACGTATTTGGGCCATAATATATTTTGAAATATATATTTAAAAATCTGAACTCAAGTCCTAACGATTTCAAAATGCTATACCACACAGAAGTGAGGAATGGATTTCGGGAGTGAATCCACACTGCGAAATAATTGACGTTCATCTTTTTACAGCATATAAACACATCACTCCTCGGCGCCTGGAACATTACCAGTACTCAGTAAAATAGAGGGTACATAATAATGTAAACAGAGTTTCATATTGGCATATATCATCTACTCTGTTTTGAGTCTCTAATCTCCGGAAGGACGAAATGTTTGTAAAACCGGTCAAGTAACGGGAAAAAATACTCTCCCAAAAGTCTATCATATCTCTGTATGAGTTCCGTTGTAGGCTAATCCTTTTTGTCTTCTTGTAGTATGAAGCTGCCCTTGAGTCTGGTAGTGAAAATTGTGTTTGATGTCGAAGTTTCCTATTTCCTTTTCTCCCACTTTAATTGTAATAGTAATACTACTAATAATAATATTGGTTTTACGTCACTTTTAACTACAGTGGCTTTTATAGACGCCAGGGTGCCGGAATTTTGCTAGTAAATCTACTGACACGGCTCCCTCGCATTTGCGCACCCTCAAATGTCAGCTGACCGCGCCAGACTTTAATAATTGTATAGCCTCTTCCGGGATAAAATTGTTCGTGTAGGATGGGCATTTGATTTAAAAACACAGTATTCACCAATAAGTCAATCCGTGCTCATTACAAAGCCTTACTATTTTTTTTAAAGTCATAGTACTAATAAAAATTGTTGCACGGTAAAAGGTATAACGTGCACTTTAAAGTTCTATTGCAGCTTTTAAGACAATAGCAATACCGTAGTGGAATGAGCTTGTCCGCTGCTCATTGTATGTGAAAGGGAGGCATGTGCTGATCTCCCCACTCCCCTGCATGGGGAAAAGCCTGAGCTGGCCTAGGCCAAATGTCTCAACTAATCTCTGTCTCTGTCTTGACCTGTTTCAAGGACAGGACTTTGCGACGTGACATCTGACGGAAACTGTCTGAACTACCAGCACCTCGACACGGCTAGCATTAGCAACTCAATATGCTTACATTTTCTAAAATCACGATTAAACATATACAGAGTTCTTAATTTGAAAATATGATTCAGTAGCACAATAGAGAAAACTATAAGCTGTCTTGCAGTGGAGTTTGTTTCTGTTTTCAACATCATCTGAAGGCATTGAAGAGGTTTGGAAAATTGCAGTTCAGAACTCTATTTTATATGGAGAATTGTGATTTTAACTACACTTTTTATAACTATCTTTGTATTCCTGTTCGATATGCTTTTGCACCGATGAAAAGTGTATAAAATATTACAGCGGGCTATAGGAACAAAATAATTTTACCTTGTCCCGTTTCTTTATAAAACGTTTCACAAACTTTTCACCCATGTTACAACAAGTGCTGGGCTGGCGGTCGGCCGTTCCCACTCCGGCCGGCTCTTAAGAATTATTCTGAGAGGATTGCACGAATAATACGACTAGAGGACACTTTTTCTTTCGAATGCGAATCACGAATTATACAAGTTTTCGAAATAACCGGTGAGATTATAATATATCCGATGGAACCAAAGTTCGAAGGAAAAATCGACATATAACGGAATTTCGAATTAACCATACTGGATGTCGCAAATTTACGAGACAGATTTATAAAAATAAGTTATAGCCCAGGTATTTCGAAGCTTTTTCATAATTCTTTTTCGAAACGGTAACATTTCGCAAGATTGCGACATTAAATTATTTCAATGGGTTAAGTGGTCTCCGCCCAATCAATTAAATAAATTATTTTTCGTTATTTCTGGACTTAAATTTAGAGATGGGACTATCGACTACTTTTAACCATCGACTGACTAGTCATTCATTGGAAGAAACTATCGACTAGATAGTCGACTACTTTCAGTCGAATGGTTACCTGAATTCGCATACCTCCTAAGCGTGTTGTTTCATGTATTCGACTGAAAGTAGTCGCTCCTAGGCAGCGTTCAAAGCACTGCAAGCCATTATCGGCTGAGTTGAGTCGTACCAACAGATGAAAATCAAACTTCTCCTTAACCCACCTATTTTTTCAGACGTTAGTTTGGACTACTCGACGCTCGGCAACATGCAAATGGTCAAAGTTATTTATTTATTTTTACTGTGCTTCGAAATGGTGGTTTACGTTGTGTAGAGTGCAGTCATTATTTGCAATGTTGCACATTTCATTTAATGCAAAATGTGTGAGTAAATGTTCCCCGATACCGGTATTGATACAGGGCACATTACCTGTATGTATTGCGGATAAGTGAAGTAATAGACCAATACTTAATTAACCTAAGAGTAAATTAAATCACTATTACTGAGAGGGAGTTCTTAAGTACCGGGAACAATTCCATAGCCAACATTGAAATAATCACACTTCATAGTAAATACACACGAAAATAGAACACTTTATAACAGCAACGAGGGCGAACTTTCAGTGGAGATGTTGGCAACAATGTAAATACTAAGTTTTTTTAATGCGCGCGCTATCCATGTGCTGAAACAATTGACGACCAGAACGTAAAACTATCCGAGCGCGTTCTACATGTTAAAAGTTAAAACACAATTGGGATATGTCGTTTGCAAACGACTTGTTTATGTTACGGTGAGTAGTCGTTGAATTCATTAGACTGGTTTTTAAAAGCAGTCAAACAAGTCGATGGATTTAACATTTTTCAGTCGACTGCTGCGGTGCTGCCCATCTCCAAACAATTGACGACCAGAATCAATTTGTGCGTACGGTCAAGCTGTCCTCACAGTACCCGCTGCAATAGATGTTGAGATTCACATCACCACTCTATCTTATGATAGATGTCAGTACATAAAATCAGCCATAAGGCAACGGCAGTTTAACCACAGACAACGCTACAACTCTTCCATCCCTGCCCTCATGTCTTTGCCACTAACCCCTTCCCCCCCCCCCCCCCCTCCCAAACAGCACGCCACTGCTAGGCCTGCTACAACAACTCTCAGCCATAACCCTGTAAACTACAGCTAAACCAAACCCAGAAACCCCTAATACACTTCATTTGCAGAGCAATAAAATCCATAAAACAACTCCGCAACAAGCTTCTCAAAAACCTAAATTATAAACGAAAAGACTACTCCACAAACACCAAAATCAGTAAACCTCCCTCATTTCAGCCACACTACACCTTAAACAGACATAGAAGGCATAGTCATGACCCCTTCATGGAGTAGGCTATTGTCTTAACACGATCATGTCTCCTTCAACTTTTCTGAAGACTTCATTAAATTCTATTAAAAAAATCATAAACTCATTCCACAAATCTTAAAATCAGTATACATCCCTCATTTCAGTTACTCTATTCATTAAACAAACATAGAAGGCATAGCCATGACCCCTTCATGGAGTAGGCTATTGTCTAAATCTGACCACGCATACTACAACCTTACTCTAATTCAAAATTACGGCTAAATGATCCATCTGACTGGGAGGCAAAGGTATTTACCGGCTTGCCTGGGATGATGTGCCACAAAACCGGTATCTGGAGTTCAAACATAACCTAAATATTGAATTGTCCAATAACTTGGACAATTGGATTTAGGCTATTTCATTGAAAGAATCAACGAACTGTATAAAACTATAGGCACCTACAGGTATACTTAACTTATTAATTAAAGCTCTACAATAAACATACAGCACAATGAATTTTAACATGAAGTTATCCTGAAGAAGTCGTTTGATTAGAACGACTACTTAAATTCGAATGATTCCATTCGCTTGGAATTAGTCGTTTGCCATCGACTTGTTTCATTCGAATGATTTCCAACGATAGTTTTGGGATCAGTCGTTTGCAAACGACTTGTTTATGATACGGTGAGTAGTCGTTGAATTCATTCGACTGTTTTTTAAAAGCAGTCGAATAAGTCGATTGTTTTAACTATCGACTAATTCGACTGTTTTCAGTCGACTGCTTCCCATCTCTACTTCAATTTGACAGTCTCCAAATAAATGCGAGAAATGCGAGGTTTCTGATTAGTTTCAGAAGTTTTCACAAATAAACGTCTCGCGAAAAGTCAGGTTTCCTAATAACACAGATAAATATTTCACACAAAACTAAAACGTCTTCTTGATGCCGAAAATATACGCTGAATGATGTATACCACTCAAGGTATCCTCAGTATGCATTTCCTTGAGCTCAGGCACGGGGAAATATAGCTTATGCAAATCGGCGCCGCTTGCGTGAAACTCGCTCCATCGCAATCTCTGAGCCTAGCGGCGCGAGTTTAAACGATTCAATCCGCCTTCAAAAAATTTTCGTTACCCGAATGTAAAATTCGTTACTTTTTCGTTACTTTCGTTACCCATTTGTAAAATTCATTACTTTTTCGTTACTTTCGTTACTGGTAGACACCCTGTTGAGAATGGAAATTATTTGCAGTTCCTTTTTCTTTTACAATATATCACTGGGGCCCAAAATTTGGAAGAAATAATAGTAATTAAGAAGATCGGAAGACGAGGTGAAAATTCGGAAAGTTCGGAAAGTTTCCGAATAAATCGGAAGGGTTGGCAGGTATGGAGTAGACCTTAAATTGAGGAAAATTGACAGAGCTCCATAATTAATTCGCAAATCAGCCACATTTTTACATGAATTTCAGGGTCACAAAATACAGCGGACAGTGACTAATGCGATTAGAAATCCTTTACATAAGTTTATCCCCCAGTCGAAGGGGTATTAATATCACTCCATGATATGTCAGCTTTATAAATAAGATGGTATATTGACTTTCACGGCCAGTGAATTAAAACTCAGCAATTTTTCTAGGTTTGTGCCGTGTCTTGTGTGGGGTTTCGCCAAGGACACCAAGCTGGCTCATCAGCGGGCTCGTGGTGTCCCGCCCAGACCCCCACATGAGTAGCGAACTGAGCGCTACCTCGCTTTTTATGAAGCACACCTGCACCTCTTTACTGTGAGAACTAAAAGCTCAAACAGCCATAACCATTAAATTAAATTAATTATTTCAGTAGTAGGCCTATAGATCCCTCCTGGGGCGCTCACAAGCGACCGATCGTGACAAATTAGCAAAATGAAAGAGAATTAGACATTAGCAGTGACTAAATGCACTCAAATTTCATAAATATCTATAATCTCTTTAAAAAATTACTTTAAAAAATGTACGAAGTGTACGATTTGCAGATACTGTTCCTGTAGGAAAATATGCTCCATAATAGCTGTTCACTTCTCATTTTCGCTACTGTGACGCCTGTTTCATTTCATTTCAACATTCTGAGGTCTTTTCTTTCTCATTTTGCATGGATTTCAGAAACAGTAAATGAAAGGAATGAGTAGGCCAACTCAAATCGTAAAAATTCACAAATATCAAATAATCGGTGAGTGTTACAGCTAAGCTGTCAATCGATGGACTCAGCACACAAATGCTGATGCTCTAACATGCTGCAATTAAGAGTTGTCGTCTAAAACCTTAGAACTCTCATTATAAACCTATTGGGGAAAGTGTAGTTTATGAACATGCAAGATTTCTCGCACGGGTCCGCTAGTCAAATTAACACATTGCCTACCGGATGCCTGGACATGTCGCATTCCCTGTGGACCGGATATTTTGCTACTGAGAATATTCCAGTGCACTAGATTATAAAAAAGTACATAATTGTGGAAATAACCCAGATATTATCTTTCTAGTTAAAATGAGTATACACATACCCCTAGTAGTGCTCAAGGGGGTGATGTATTTGGAAACATAACACAATGTGTAGTGGCAGCTTACAGAAAGAGCAGATGGAGTATATTTGAGGTTAGTTTGGTCAACAATCAAAGTACGGTATGTACTTTGGTTGTTATTACGTCGCCTAGAGACCTGAATATCACTCTCTCATTCAGTTTCTACTAATTCACTATAACTTGTGCCATTTGAACGATAATATAAACGATAAATCTTATCATCTGATTACACAAATCCTCCATCTTGTCATTCATTGAACCAACAGAAGGAAGTTCGATGTTTCGAAACAAAATCAAAGAATAAAAGAAGGCCATGAATAGACGGAAGATGGCACATATACATCTATAAATGTCCTTCTCAATGTGCTAGACCGAAATAGTTCAATACATGGTCAAGAGATGTCCCAGGAAGACCGAGAACAATGACGTGTATAAAACAGAGATTTCTCGGGGCCCGTCTTCCATGTGTTAAGTGTCTACACTACATAAGAATGTGCATAATTTAAGCATCCATTGTCCGTTTTTCAGAAGATGGCAAAGATGTTTGCTTCGGAATATTGTTGCAGTAATACTGTCGTAACAGACAATGGATGAGCCCAGTAACATAGTGTGCAACAAATTTTAAGCAGAAAAATTACTGAACTTGTGGCAATAATACTGGTGAGGAATTTTTCACTCAATTCAGTGTGGACACACCTGCTTTACTTATAACCAGTGTCGTTTCGTTTATTTCTCTTTTGCCTGAAGGTCACAGCCAGCCATTTTACGCATCTTATATGTTCCATGAGTCCGGCGCACCACGCACCATAAGTGCCATATTTTCCCACTACAGTACATCTCTAGTAACTTACTGATCGCGTCAGGAGTTGGCAGTCAGGTTTGAACTGCAGGGGTCTTCCCGCTCACTGCGTATCGCGCATTCCAAAAACATTCAGTTGGTCACTACTTGCTTCACTCACTCATCACATTCCTTACCGGGTGAGTTAGCCGAGGTCGTTGCGGCATGACTGTTGGCAGTCGCTCACGTCAGGGAGGCGAGGAGGTTCGAATCCCCCCGCCGGCAACCTTGAAGATGGTCTTCTGTGGTTTCCCATCTTCCTTCCAGGCAAATGCCGGGGTTGGTCCTTAACTATAGGCCACAGCCGCTACCTTCCAACTCCTCGACCCTCCCTTCCAACTTTCCTCCCCAACGGTACTTGTAGCTCACCCATTGGGTGTCCGTCTCGAAGCAGCTACAAAACTGGCAAGCCGAACATGTCCTCGGACACTCCCGGCACTAAAAGCCATACGCTAAAAAAAAAAAAATCACATTCCTTCTTTCAGTGGCTGAGTGTCGCCTGCTGCAATGACAACCCTTGGCATGCGGCAAGCCGATATATTTAACTTAGGAAGAGGCGGGCTGCGCATGCGTATTGCAAGACCCCCCGCACCCCGTCACAGCGTGTTCAACTGCCATCTCCTGCCGCGATGACAGTATTGATACCTTTAAGCAGCAAGATATTTCACATTTCTATTGTTTAATTACCAGATTTAGCAGCCTTTAAAATTCCCTATAGCAATCTTTCTTAAGTATCCACTGCGCTTGTACGGAAATGTACCGTATTTCCTCACATAATCGCCGAATATTTTTAGACAAAAATTCGCAGAAGAAATGCAGGGTATGATGATTATGCCAAGAAAATTAAAGTTCAAAGAAGAAAAAGCAAAATAATAATAATAATAATTCTCCTTCTCCTTCTTCTTAGCGTGCCTGTCCGTGTCGGATGCTGGCGATCAGCATGGCTATTCTGGCTTTATCTGTGGCAATTCGGAACAATTCTTCAGAGCTTTTGTTGAACCAGGTTGTGAGGTTGTCGAGCCAGGAAATTCTCCTTCTGCCGGGCGATCTCTTTCCTTCTATTTTTCCTAGTAGTATAAGTTGAAGCAGCTCATACCTTTTTTTGATTCCTCATAATGTGACCAAGGTATTGTAGTTTACGACAATGATGTTGATTAGTTCTGGTCTTTTTTTAATATACTGTATCATTATTCGCTGCATACTTGTGCACTTAGTTAAATTTGGAAATCCCATGTATTTCACTTTTGTCGAGATCACCATAGGATTCTTTTATTTTCTCATTGTGAACACC
The DNA here is from genome assembly GCA_946902985.2 of Meconema thalassinum. Taxonomy (NCBI): domain Eukaryota; kingdom Metazoa; phylum Arthropoda; class Insecta; order Orthoptera; family Tettigoniidae; genus Meconema; species Meconema thalassinum. Next base: position 680,518,177 of record OX336391.1, on the reverse strand, counting down.
ACGTACTTAACATCACGCACGGGACTCTGTTGCGATGTTTTCACTAAAGTAGCCGATGCTAGACTGGCGCAGGGTGTCCCTTGCTTAAGGTTGGGCCTGTTCACTGTGATTAGCAGCGTTTCATGCGACGGCTTATTGAATATCTACTATACCTACTATAAGGCATCCAACGTTTAGAATGAAGCATTGGTCTTATGGCACGTTACGACAGGGTTGCCACTTCATGAGAGGAGGCAGTACAAAGCGTTTAGCGTACACTTTCCGCACATATTGCGATTGTGCACTAACGAAGACTTGAATTAAATACTGTATAATAATACTAATAGTAGACTAACATAACACATACAACAAAATTAAATTAACTATAACATCATTATAAAGTCATTATATTTAACATTCCTGCTATTCTTGCGAAGTGTATTACTTAGCCTCTTTTTGCGTGGCGACTGTCCACTCTCACTGCGTATTTTAAAAACGGTAGTCTTTGATATTCCTGTGGCCAGAGCAGTTTCATTGACTAAATTATTTATACTTTCGTTAGGTTTAAGATTCTTAAAATAACTGAACACATTAATTAAGACCTGTTTTTCCCTCCTTCTGAGCACTTGACCATGCTTTCTTTTCACAAAACTATCCATTGTTGTACATGAAATACGTAAAATACAACACGTTAAGTCTAACATAACTGCTGCACACACACTCAAGATAGAGACTGCTGAACAACTGAAATACAAGCATGAAGGGCACAGTAATAAAGCTGTGAGTAGCAAGCTGCACCCCGCTGTCCTTCGAAACTTCATTCATATAATCTGCAGTCAATGAACAGCCCGGCCTGTGTAAACAATTAAACCTACACTCTGGGTAAGCAAGTAGAAAACTTCTTCCAACATTCCTCTACAACTTTCAAACTGACATGACACAGTTATCTTTAAAAATAGAAAAGTTGGCAGCATAAGAACTTTTTCAATGCTGCTATGCGGTTATGAGAGAATATTCAGAAGTTTTACCTACATGAAAATTGTAATACTGCCAGTATAAAATATTTCAATAATCCATCATCAAGACGGCACATTTAGCTACACGTGTGTGAAAATTAGGCATCACAAAGTCAATGCAACATGATATAAGATCGATTTTACTAAAATGGGGACACAGTTTATAGTTTTTTTTAAATATGGATATCTAATTTTTCTAGCATTTCTATCAAGTTGACGTAGTTCTAACACAGGACAAAAAAGATCGGCAAAACATAGTTCTACCCGAATATGCTGTTTTTTCGACAAAGAAAAATTTTAGACTGATATGGCAACAATGTATTGCTAGAAAATGACAGTGTCATACATGTCTCACGTGCAACAGAAAGAGAGAAGAATATCCCTATCTAACCAGTGCTTCATTCTAAACGTTGGATGCCTTATGTACTTATTATGTCCACTGTACAACACAACTTGCTTTGTTTGAGGTGCTAACTCCTCTTGAGGGACATGTTTCAGACTTCCGAGCAGTCCATCATCAGCCTAGTTCAGTAAATTATAGTTTAAAATATTCACTTTGTTGGTGATGGTCAAGCGTGTTAAAATACATAAATGAGGATGAAATGAAACTGATTGGTGGATGAATAAAAGTTCTTTTAAAAGACGATTAAAAAGACATGTAAAAGACGGATAAAAGTTTAAAAATACGTCGCTCTTGATGTCCGGTGCAGCTGAATATGATGATGGGAAATTGCTGTGTAAAACAAGGAAACCGTTATGAGCTGATGGGCGAGTACCAATTGCACGAGTCAAGTTCGCGTCTTTCCGACTTACATGAGTGAGAGGAGGTCCGCGCTGATCATCTTCTAATGAGCGACTGGCCCAAGCTTGCTCACCAACCTGTGTCGCGTTGGGGAGGCATGGCATTTAGATGTTGTGACGTAGCGGAGTGCGCCGTCCTTGACTCGTCTTTAAGCCTCTCTACTGTGTTTAACAACACATTGTCACAGAATGTGATGTCATTTAGATTTTTTAAAGATTCCAATCTTTGGTTGACATGTATTTCCATGTTTGCCTTTGTTCGGTAAATGTAGTATTTTCAAGTCGTTCTCTATGGAGCCAAATTTGTGATTTTCCTCCTCCATTTGTTTTGCCATAGCGGAGAGTGCATGTCTGATTTTAAAAGACCTCCCTGTTTATCCAATATAGTTACAACCACAATCTTTACATTTTAATTGATATACACCTGACTTATTGAATCTTGTCATTCCGAGGCCAACTCGCCGAAGTGATGGGTTCATACAAGTTTCATTTCCCTGGACTGCCACTGAACACGACTGCTGACCAGCGAGCTGTTTGTCGGCTGCTCACGTAGCGAGACTCATAGCCAGAGAGATAGACTTTCTTCCGACAAAGTCACGTCAGGTTGTAAGCTCACAGTAGCGTGTGCGACCGACTTGCGCACGAATACGAATATGCTATGCGACGATTATGCGATGAAATTGTATACCCAATTTTTTGTAATTGAAAAGTAGGGAGCGACGAATATGCGAGGAAATACGGTAAGTTGGCAACATTGACAGTGATAGGTGTTCACACTTGTACACGGTTGTTACAAGACCAAGATTTGCATTTTCCCTGACTTAAGATCCCATTTTCCCTGACCACCATTACTATATTCTGATGACCGTATGAACATATTTTAAAAATAAAACCCGTCGAATTGATTAAACGATAGTTACTGATTTACATCTTCGAATCGCATGGCATATGGTGATTATTATTTTTATTTTTATTTAAATACACGTCCATGCTAACTTGTTTTCCAGCTACTGTATTACACGAGGTATGTAAGCTATCTCATACAGAAAAAGTCTCTTTTCAGAGATTGTAAAGAAAAGGCTTAAAGAAAGAATTGTAACCTAAAGTTAATTTTAAGAATTAACCCAGTTTTAGATGCCGTGAGCACTTCAGAAGGCATGGAAAAAACTGGCTTCATCTGACTTTTTTAATAAATTAATCGGTTATGCTAAAAAAGTAATAACAGGACAAATAAATTTTAAAAAAATGTATTCAAGGAAAATAATTTTTAACTTCTTTATTTGTCAGTACACTGAGTTCACAATGAAACTTCTTACTGTACATTCAAAAAGTTATTGCAATTGTTATAACTAATGACTAAAACCTATGGCCTAATAGTCAAATAAAACGATGGGTAAGTAACGTACATGGCACGGATTCTTTCAAAATTATTGCTAAGGTAAGAAAGAAATAAAAATAGGTAATCAAAAAAATGGCACAAGGAAACCATTTAATTGGACTCAAAAACTATCGGACTTATTTACATCCATTGACTGCAAAAGCCCTTTTCATTGTCTAGGAAGCAAACAAGTATTGCACGGACCCACAGACAACACAGAAAGACATTTAACACTTTGTAATCTTTTACGTCTTACGACTGCGCCATGACTGACATCAATGGATTACAAAATCCATACGCGATCTAGGTGACACTCAGTCTGGTATGGCACGGATTCGTTGATACCTTATCCTATACTGATCAAAATTGAAGAAAAAAAGAAACTTAAAAGCTTTAATGGACGCCTGATGTACACTAGAAAGACCATACATCGTGACATGTTTTGTGCCTGTAAGATCTTATTGCTATAATTACTAACACTTAAAATACATAAACAATACTGAGAAAAAATATAGATATCGAAAACACAAAATTTAGTGACTGATACTGGTAAAGAAATCGATGGACTAAAACAGGAAATCCACGCATTTGGCTCGGAGTATACACCTTTTTGCTACATTCTTAGCGAAAGTAAGTACGATCACATTTTGAAAAGCTAACACACTAGCTTTAAAACTTTCGTTGCATACATCTATTAGAATAACTCCCTACAAGTACCTGCTGTTGAGCAGTTTTAAACGTTCTTCAATATCATTTAGTTCGGCTTCTTTTTCTAACATCAATTTGACTCTTTTGGTTTTCAACTCTTTTACCTCGTCTACAATTGCTCTCTTCTGTTTTTCTTTGGCCTCGTTCTTTTCTTTTCGGCGGCCCTCTCCTCAGGCGCATTTTCATATTCTGAAAGAGCATGCCTCACCTTAACGAGCATTTCTTTGGTGACAGTCACTTTACCTAACTCTCCCTCGGATTGAACACCATCGTACACTTGTCGTAGGCCTATGAGAGAAGGTTCGAGCTGATTTTCGACTATCATCTCTGTATTAGTATATCAAGCATAGGTGCTATGCCGAAGGTACACGAAGCGAAACTTGGGCGAACCTAACACGGACGAGATTAAAGGGGACGCGAAGGGGGATGGTGCATGTGGAGTAGAGGCTTTGGCCACGAACAAGCGCGATTCCCGATGAAACGCGACAGACTTGGGCAAGGGAAAGTGGAGGAAAGTGTGTAGTGGGGACAAACGACGAGACGAAGTATCGAGAGCAGCAGGGCTACCGCAATGTGTTCCTTTTTTGCTCTCTCTCCTTTATTTTACAATTTTAGCATTTTGCAGCCCTAACCCGACAAAGCGAAGGAGCTTTGCACTATAGGCAAATAGACAGATTCACGCTTTTATTTTTAAAAATTAAAAAGTTCCCTGACCTTGCAGAAAATTTTCCTGACATTTCCCTGACTTCCATGACTGGAATTTTTTTCCATGACTTTTCCCTGACTTCCCTGACCTGTAACAGTCCTGTTGTAGTACAACACTAGGAATCTATTACGCTTCAGAAACCAAGAATTTTTAAAACCTTGATATAATTAAGTTCTACAGAGAAAAAACAGAAATATTTTTGATCCACTACAATGGCAAATCCATGAATTAGAAGTACAGCTTTCAAGACAGTCAAAAAGTTTTGATCCTCTTAAAAGCCACACTTTGAATTCACAGCTCTGTCATTACATTGGATGATCTCTAGATTATACCATTTTGGATAAGAAGTTCACAGTAAACATAACTTGCAGAGATTTATCTTGTTCCATTCCGGGTGATGTTTGTTTATCTGCTGACTGACAACACCACAGTGTTTGGAGGCTTATTTTAACAAATGGAAGACGGGCCCCGAGAAATCTCGTAGTACGCTCGCCAGCGGTAGATGACGGGCCCCAGAAATCTCGGTTTCATACAAGTCATTGTTTTCAGTCTTCCTGCGACATCTCTTGACCATGTATTGAACTATTTCGGACTGCACATTGATTAGAATAAATCGTAGATGTATATCTGCCACTTTTCTTTTATTCACGGCCTTCTTTTATTCTTTGATTTAGTTTCGAACGTCGACTTTCTTTCTGCCGGTTCAGTCAATGGTAAGATGGAGCGCTTGCGTAATTCAGTGTTAGCTGACGACAATATTTTAAAAGAATTGTATGCCGATGATCGTTCAAATGGAAATAGTGATATTGAATTAGTGGAAAGTGAATGTGTGAGTGATAGAGGAAGTGATATTCAAGCCCCTACACGCCGTAATTTACCTAATGTGCCTATTTATTCAAGTGACCTTGCTTGTAGACCAATCTAAACTCTACCATGATCATAACATTCACAAGTATAAACAGTCACCACACACTCAAGTGCTACTAGGAGCATTGGTGAGTACTCATACCAAATTTGAAGATAAAATCTTGACTAGTTTAATATTTATGTACATTTTTTATAATCAAGTGCACTCTAGTATGCTCAGTAGAAAAATGTCCGGTCCACAGAGTATGTGACAATCTCGTCACCAATGTGTTAAGGCAGAACTTAAATTGTTTAAACATACAGTATTTGCTCGCGTATATCTTGCACTTTTTTTACTGAAAATATGTGTGAAAATTTTCGGTGCGAGATATAAGCGGGGAATGACCGTATTCCCGAAAAAACACAAACTTTACATTATTGAAACAAGGCAACTGGCATACGGTACTCGCCCTATTCATTGTCACTGCCGTCACTGCTGCCAATCTCTGCGTGCATCATTCTGTTCATCATCCCTTACTGCTTCATCCTGACTTTCGTCTAATGCATTTGGGATGCCCGTCTTCAAGAAGCTCTTCACAACATTGTCCGTGGACACCATCGATACGATCGAATAGAAATTCGTTATGGTTATGCGACATTAGGAGTATTCGACGTCATATTGGTCCGTATTGACATATTTGACTGATAACAAAAAATTTCGTCTATTCAATACAAAAATTTTATTATTGAAATAATATTATTTCATTATTGGGACATGTTTCGAGCTGTCAATCAGCTCATCATCAGCCAAGTGCCCTCACAAACATAATAAAACACTCACCAAAGATACAAAGTTCATAAACAAGTACAATAAACAACATGCATTAAAAATTGACATAATAAAACTTAGCATCCTATAGTATTTACTCGAATACGACCCGCCCCCGAATAAGACCCGCACCCTGATTTTGAAGAACAAAATTAAAAAAAAAAAAAACTCAAAATTATGTACAATCGTAACTAAATAAACAGAATAGCATTTATCCAAAATAGTTTCCAACAGTTTTGAAGTCGTCCTAAAATAACACACATCAAACGATTAAAAATACAAATAAAAGTACACAAACACTTCATTCATCGTCATCAGAAGTACCAACTTCGGAACTTTTATCACCATCACTTTCCCACTAAATGTCGTCATCACTGCCATCCATAGCATTGGAAATACTACATTTCTTGAAGCTCTTCCGTATGAGATCTCCCGAGATACGATTCCGGGCGCTGAATACGACCAGTTGGAGTCAGTGTGAGCTTATCGGCCGCCATCTGCTCCGTATACAGCTGTTTCAAGGCTGCTTTGAACGGGCGGTTCACGCAGACATCCAGTGGTTGTAGCATAGACGTCATCCCGCTCTATCACGAATACATGACTCGTCAATATCATACAGTGCACTCTCGTTAATTCGCGGTAATTAATGCACGAACTTCCGCGAATTATCCGCAGTTATTTTTGTTAAGCCTAGGAAAAACAAAACTATTGGTTAAAATATTGAAATAGGCTTGAACACGCGAAATAATAATTTTAACTCCTGATTGTAGTGTCTTATACGACATGCTAGGCTACTGGTAGGCCTATGTGGATTATGCCTACATTAATATATTTAAAAAAAGGCGTCATTACTTTTTGTTTCTTAGATCGTTTGTTCTATTTTTCGATTGCACATTTCCAAAGAAAATATTATATGAAAACGAAAATTCATCTCGTTTTTCTATATAAAAGATAAGTGTGACTAGAGACACTAGCTTGACTGTGGGAAAATTTCGGGATTTCCGTTGCATCACTCCCGCACTCGAAATCTACTGGATTTCCGTTTTCCTCACCAACAGTCAAATGCCATGCTATTTCTTCTTTGCTTTTCTGTAGTAAATCATAATCGTCTTTATCGACGTCTAACTTGCCCGTTCGAAATATCGTCGTTACAAAAGTCGGCAAGCGCTTGCTTTTGTACGAGCGGAGTAGCGGTACTTTCCTCCCGACTAGTTGACTGCATGAAGAGCATCGAACAAACACGCTCTCGATGTCGTGCGCGTTTGCGCCATTACGCAATAATCGCTGTTTACAATATGCTGTCCGCACATCCACCCTTCACAACTCACAGATCAGCGACCTTGGAGCGTGGCTGTTGGGAAAGGGAGGGTAGGTTCCGAGTGAAAGTGCATTCCTCTTGTATTGTTTGGGCTTCAAAGACAAAGGAAATCTGTGCTATACCACTCGCGGCAACATGCGCGTAAGTTTCGAAGATTGCGCAATTAGGCCTACTGTTGCATCGCAGAGAAATGCAGTTCAGTCTTCCCTAGTCTCAATGATTTCGTCTTTACGCATTGCGTCGCATCAAAATTCTTTTAAACGACAGAGATTGCTTAACTTAGCGTGATGATTAGTTGCTGTGAGAATTCCCAATTTAAAAAATACTCATGGAGACCCGCGAATTAACCGCAAAACGAATTATCCACACGCGAATTATCGGGAGTGCACTGTATTTCCTGCCGGGCACGATTTCCAATAACTTCAGCTTCCCTCACAACTTTCAGCTTCTCACTCACATTAAACGACCGCAAACTCTTCGTACAACTCATGTTTACACTCGGAAAACGTGGGCGAGGAAGTATGACGCCGCCTGCTTACGGTAAAACAAAGTGATAGCCGGAAGAAGGCTAGCACCATCTAGCGGATACTCACAACACCCGATATCGCGCGTGGCGGGCAATTTAAATCTTTAAAATCAGGATGACTCAAATAAGACCCGCACCCCAAATTTTCACGTCCGACTTTGTTTAAAAATGTGCGGGTGGTATTCGAGTATATACGGTAATATAATGGAACCATCTAATGTTCTTCAATAAAAAGTTGATGTTACTTCGTTCTGACTTCCCCACACACGCAACAAACGGAGCTGTGTCATGCACATTCTGTTGACTATCATTTTGACCAGCCCACAAGTCATCATATGAAACGGATGATGGAAACTCCCATTGATGTGACAAGGTTCTTGTTTCGGCCCTCATGAAGCCTCCTCATAAAGTTAAGACAACCCGTGTGGCTCCTGATTGACAGCTCGAAACATGCCCCAATAATGAAATAATATTATTTCAATAATAAAATTTTTGTATTGAATAGACAGAAAAAAAATTTATCATTCAAATATGCGACATTAAGAACCTATGAAGAAGACATCATACGCTCGTTAAGTATGATTCAAAGCAGAAAAGGAATTTAGAACGCAGACACTTAGCGATACGATCGATCATCTTCCATATAGATTCCTCGCTACATGCACGAGCGAGCTCTAATTTAGCCAACCGCGGCCGAAGACTAACGATTTACAGCATGCTAACACTCACGCTGCGCCGTATGATTGCACGCGGCCGAGCTCTGATGTGACGCAATGCGTCAAGACTAAATCATTGAGATTCGAGAAGACTGAACTGCGTTTCTCTGCAATGTAACAGTAGGCCTACTTGCGCAACTGTTGTGACGCACTAATCGCTAATTCGAATGTGTCTCAAGGCGGCGAATTTAGCCAACCGCGGCCGAAGACTAACGATGTACAGTGTGCTAACACTCACGCTGCGCCGTATGCTTGCACGCGGCAGAGCTCTGATGTGACGTAATGCGTAAAGACAAAATCATTGAGATTCGAGAAGACTGAACTGCGTTTCTCTGCAATGTAACAGTAGGCCAACTTGTGCAACAGTTGCGGCGTGCTAATCCCTAATTTGAACGTGTCTCAAGGCGGCGAATTTAGCCAACTGCGGCCGAAGACTAACAATGTACAGCGTGCTAACACTCATGCTGCGCCGAATGCTTGCACGCGGCGCCTCGATCCCTAATCGGCTCATATCGGACAAGTTCGGATCAACTCGTTGCTCGGTCTTCCTGTTAGTATCGCTTCGGGTAAGTTGCTGGACAATGATGACTGTTGTGGCGCGCTAAATTGAATGTGTTTCTACCTCAAGGTTATTACGGCCATTCATATGACGGCGTCAGTAATGAGTGCGAGATATATGCGAGTACTTTTTTGACCCTGAAATTTCAAATTAAAAAATGGGGTGCGAGATATACGTGAGCAAATACGGTAAGTTTAGCACAATTCACACAAACGAGTTCAAATGCCATAATCCTTCTCAGCCCATGAAAATTGATGTTGTTTCATTTTAGGTTGTTTCATTTTAGGGAGATGGTCATTGTAGCGATTTCGCTCCGTGTACTTTGGTGTGTGTAAAATTTGTCTGATAACCCGTGTTATCGTGGTATCTGTAGAAGTGTGGAATTTGTAATTCACTTGAGAATTGGGATGGAGGCAGCTGAGATCTTAAGTTAGGCACCATCTCGTAATTTGCATATTTCATGTTACTTACTGGAACAAACTGCGTGAGTCTCCTGAGAGACCCAAGGTCTCTCTGAAATCCTGTAAGGACGGCACTTGGAACGGGAACAGGGGAGGTACTGTTTGTCGTTTCCATATCGAGCCCTTCCTCTTCCCACACAGTGGTCCTGGTTTCCAGCAGCCAGTCACAAACAAGCAGCTGAGCCAACTGGAACAAAAAGTTAGTCTTCATGGTAGCAATCTCCAGAATACATACACAGAACACTGTCACTTCCAGCACAAGAAGTAAACAATACAAAATATTGTCAGAAGAATTATTTCACATTAAAAAGAAGTACTGCATTTTATACTCTTCAAAATACACCTAGGTCAGGAGCAATGGAAAACAACAATGTTAAGTTTACTAACAATACAAAACTAGTACAATGAAGGTGGCAATCCATCTGCTTCAACTGTATCATTAGGAGGTGTATTTCTTGGTAATAACGATACCCGCAAACATTTTTCATATCTTCTTTCTTGCCCATATATGACCTTCTAGGTACTTAGAGGAGCATATTTTAGCAAAATGAACTCTCGAAATATCACGAAATCTGATTTATTGCACGAATTGCACAAATAATCACGAAATATACTCCACTCAGTACGAAAAATGCTAAATATTATTGAAAAAACACTCCAATACACGTTTAAATGCTTCTGAGGAATTCACCGTCGTGGTTTCCTTTTCATTTGATTGATAGTGCTGCATATTCTCTACACAAAAGGCCACAAAGCCAAAAGTATGTGCATACCTGCCAACTTTTGAAAAGGGCTATCAGTAAAACTCACGCGCGACAAAAAATCTAACGATTTTCGACATACCCCGGCTTGACGAAAATAATAATACTTCTGGGCTACAAAATACAATAACTCATGCTTTAAACAGGATACTTCAATGAAATCATATCTACTTACATAATTTGTAGATGAACATAACAATCAAGAAGAAATCCATGTTAATCAGCAGCAGGCGTGGTGAATATTGGTTTGGAGCAGACATAACAGGACTTCCTTGATAGATTACGCTGATATACGATAGTTGAAAAAGGCTTTAAACAATAAAACTTGTTTAACGTAACACAGGCAAGAAATAATATAATACACACTGCAAATCACATGCTAGTTCGACTTTTAAGTCATGGTTGTGGCCTTTTTAGCTTCCTGCAAACAGTCTTGAGAAAATGTTTTGTCATAACAGGGACCAGAACTCCTGGTCTTCAAAATAGAAATAGACTCCAGAGATTCATTGGACATGGATGACCTGAACTGTGTTCTATTTTTCTTCACAAGGCTAAAAAAAACGTTCACATTCTGCATTGCTATGGGGTATGGTGAGAATAGAGAGCAATACTCTAGAAATTCGGTTATACTTAAGAAGTCCATCGGCTCCACGAATTCTTGATATTTGTGTCCAACTGGAATCACTTGCAGCATCTTGATGTGCAGCCAAAGTGTCATCTACCTGAAGAGCTGTGAACTGCCTCTGAAGCTCATTCACCACCTCATCTGTAGTTTCATTCTCTTCCTTGCATAACATGATAGGAAACTTTTCCAAGAAAAAACGAATGGAAGATAACTGTGCATCTTCAATTTTGTCTAACCTAGCAACTTGAGCATTCTTTAACACGTCATCCTTGAGTGGAAACTTGTTGATGATGTAGTCACAGGCAGTATAAAAGTAGTGTCTCACTGATGAAAAGAAAAGGGATTTATCTGTATCCGGTCCGTTCTGAAGGCACTTAACAACTTCAGATGATGCATTTTTTGCCATTTTATTTACAATACATGTCGTTTTCGGGCGACCACAACTATATTTCTTTGCAACTTCTGATGTGGGAAACATATTAAATAAAGCACCAGCATGATCAGCCGCACTTAAGGGCACATTGTGTTCCACCAAAAAGGAAGTAAACAGACACTCGGCCCTAATTACGTCATTGTCAACGTTTCCAGACTTAGCAAAAAAGGTGTTGATTTTCTTGCTATCTTCCTTCGATTTAACATAACTAATGTGTTTACCGCACTTCACATGATTACTTAAATCGTTTTTTCCACCATGTGCAATATTAATATCACACCCACATACCGTGCAAAAGGCAAATTTTTCTCCCTTTTTTGATTTTAGTATGCACGGAAAATCAACCGAGTATGATTCTTTAAATGTCTGGAAGTACTGTTTCTTATTGGATTTGTTCATTCTCGATATCTACTAAAACATCGAAAGGAACCTGGATCACTGAACGTCACATAAAATTATAACATAAAACACTTCAGACAGCCAACACTTCATTAAAACATGTCAAAACACACAAAGTCTTAAACCCCGATGCCAACCTCGTGAAGAAAGAATATGCACATGGTAGAAAGAAAAAAACACACACGTGGAACGAATGTAATTAGTCCAAGGAATACAGGAAACTGCGAAGCACGAAGTTATAGCACAAAAACTCGACCGCTTCATTAAAATATGCCATAACCTTAAAAGACGAAAACATTCAAGGAACGCCAACTTCGTGAACAATGAACAACTAACGTGGTCAAAGAATATGGTTTAAATCGCAACGAGCGAACGGAGCGGAACAAAGAATATGCGAAGCAGAGCCTGTCGACACCTAAGATTCACATGGAAGAACGGTTATCCCGGCTTCAAATTCAATCACAAATGACGACACAACTATCACACGGTTATAAGTACGAATCATATCAAAGAACGAGTTATCGACTATCGTGGACTTGCCTTCGACCCACGCAAACAATCGATTGTACGGAAGTGGGCGGTATTATCGAATGTAAATTATCGTTTCAAATTTTTTCCGCGAAATCGTAAAATGACACCGTTCATCCGTAAAACCGTAAAATGCTGCAATTTCCGTAAATTTTACGGATAAACCGTAAAAGTTGGCAGGTATGTATGTGTATTCAGTTCCGCGATCTCTAAGGCTATCGATAAAATTCTATATCTGCTATCGATGACATCAAATGGCGTTGTGGTCGTAGATACAGCAGTGCGTGTTCACGACTCAAAACTTTATCGGCAAACATCCAGCAATTATAACTTTGAAAGAATAATGGATTTTCCGCCTTCAATACTGTTTATTACTATTACTTACAGGGACTAGTTTCGGGGGTAAATACTCCCCCTTCCTCAACCTATCCAACAAAACTACACAATGGAAAAACTTTCCATGTACAAGTTCATACAAAATACATGAAGAACAAAGAATAAAGAAATATTATTTACAGTCCCACTCGACGCTCAGCTGTAAAAGACTTCGCAAGGTGAATTCCGGTTTGTTTTTGTTCACGCCCTGCGCACTGCAGTTCCTGGCGGCACGTGACGCGGCCACAAATTTTCTCGCCATGACGTTTGCCAAGAGCAACAAGGGGACTAGAGTGGTCCCACGATGACGCAATGGGGACAGCGGACCGCAGCACCGGCCCAATTCAGGAGTTACTAGGCCTTAGTGATGCAATAAAAGTATCTCCTTTGGAGCGTCGAGCGGGACTGTAAATAATATTTCTTTATTCTTTGTTCTTCATGTATTTTGTATGAACTTGTACATGGAAAGTTTTTCCATTGTGTAGTTTTGTTGGACAGGCTGAGGAAGGGGGAGTATTTACCCCCGAAACTAGTCCCTGTAAGTAATAGTAATAAACAGTATTGAAGGCGGAAAATCCATTATTCTTTCAAAGTTATAGTTACGTCATACGGACCTGAATAATCGACATTATGAATCCAGCAATTAAGTATAAAATGCCGAAAACTAAAATCACAACAGTTTTCTCGAGGGCCGAGGGGTTCTATGTATTTGACGCTGCAAGATAGATTCTAATGTGTAAATAGTCCAATGTTTGTATTCAGTGGGAACGAAAAGACACAAGCGATAAACATTGCAGGGACTCAGAAACGTATAAAAAGAGGAAGAAAGAAGAAAATGAACAATTCCAAGCGGAAAATAACATTCGGCGATGCTCAACACATCGCAAAGAAGTTGAAAAACCCCCTGATCACATAATTTGTTAGATTTACCCGTTACTATAAGGAAGATTTCAGAAGAAACATACATCATTATGACAATTTATTTCGCGAAATACCCACCGAAATAGAGCAAGTTTTAACATCGAAATCAAGAGTTTTATTTCACCAAAAAATAAGGCCCTTATGTATCATGCTACCTGCTTGCTCTTAACCATTTAACTGCTATGTATTTACAGATGAGTGATCAACCCTGTGCTGAGTTATTTTCACAAATCTTAGCCCCATTCTAAATCATGGCCCTAAATCAATTTAACATATTCTCCCTTCTCTTATTGGTTCCATACATCACATACCGTATTATATTAGAGCTAAATTTTACACACATGTACAGTAGATTCCCACTCAACCAACCTTCGCTTATCCGACATTGTTCCCTTACTGAATTGCATTCCTGGTTGCGAGTAAGTGGTGTGCACTAGATCAGCTGTTTGAACTAACTTACCCTAATATTATCGATTTCGTGAATGCTGACGAAAATGAGGATGGTGAAGAAGAACAACGAGGTATTGCAGAGCAAAAGGATAGTACGATGTATCACAGTGAAGGATTAGGCGCATTGGATATGGCATTAATGTAGGCTATGAGGAGCAACAGCCAGAGGCAAGCGCAACGGAGGTGTTGATATTTCGTCGATGACGAGATCTCGCACCAAGAAAACTTGAATCAGTAGGCAAGCAGACTTTGTTCAAGTTTCTTTTCTTAGGCATTTCGAAGTTTTAGTTCAATACTGCATGTACAATATTGAATTCATAATACAGTAAATAGAGTACCGTAAAACATGTCTGTTTCAGTAATGCAGTATAGCCTATTTCTTTCTTTCTTTTTTTTATTTTTTTTTTTTCAAAGTAATTCTGTATTAACCGACATTTTCAGTGATCCGCCGTACTCCAGCTCCAATTTAGGTCGGATAATCGAGACTCTACTGTACTCAAGTAAGTTTCCCTCAGGAGTGCACCTGGAAAATAATTTCTGGGTGGATTGTGGATGTAGGCAGACTGCCTTATATAGTGACTGGCTAAAACAATTTCACTAAGGGTAAAAAAATCAGACTTTAGGGGGAAAAAATCCCCCTATGCTCCCTCCAGGGTACAGTAGACACTAGTCGAACTACTAACTGGTCTGTTGTCAGCCATTTGAGCGCACAGAAGTCAGACGTAAGTTACACTTTGCCATCTCCTTGAAGAAATGAATAGCGTAATTCGCATCACTATACTGTAGAAATAATAATAATAATATCGTAAGGCCTCGTGTGCAAGCTTTGTTAATCGACGCCCAGAGGGCAACTTGCACGTTGAATTTTATCCGTCCTTGAAGTGCCATGAATGTCAAGGTTAGATATGCAAGCTCCTTGACACTATAGCGCTTTCTAATAGAGAAATGGGGAACTTTGTATTGGCGGAAAATCACGAGATTAATTTTGCCATTATGAACACGGCCTACTGAATTCAAATGGGTTACATGCTAACAATCATGACATGCGGGCATATTAACACAACTTGACGCTCCAGGCGTCAATGTCAAGAAATGTTCAAACTTCAAGCCACATTGATATCAGTAAAAATGAACAGTGACTGACTGACTTCGTGTAGCGACAATATTCCATGTGAACTTACTCACATTTCCACGAACTCATGGGCTGGAGAGCCTTTTTAGTGATCTTTTAACGATGTGTACATACATTTTATTCCATGTTGTTGACCTGTTTTTACGAAGTTTTATGCATATTTTTAATGTTGTTACAGTGTCTTTGATGTGATGAGATTGTTTCTTTAGATTCGATAAATTGAGGCTGAGGAAGGGCTATTTAATAGCCCAAAACATGTACCACTGTTGAATTATATGTAACTTGATGTATTGATCGACGGACTAACATATTTGCAATAAATCAAAAATGTTCTACTCCTTCCTTAATACAACGGTGGGGATTCAGCTGCTTGAACTGTATCTTGCCTGCTTCGGTTCAGAAGTCCACTAGGCTTAAATTTTAGTAATATGAACAGGATCTTTTCTTTTGAGCTTTCGAGAACTGTTATCCTCTACCAATTACCATAAGTACTAAAGAAACATCCTGCATTCAATAGTTTTCACTTACAGATTTGTGTTAAGAAATTTAAGTTTCACGTGTAAAAAAAAAAGAAGTCCAACACATTCAACCATCAGGAATTACCACCACATTTTGTCACATAACATTGTAACACATAATATAAGAGGAGAAATAATACAGTGGGACATCCATTTACTTTTAGCACAGGGACTAAAATGTTTTCCTAAGGGGGCACATACAGCTTAAGGAGCCACAACAATAACGATGTTAATATTATAACTGTGCCTGTCACAAATTTTGTACAACAATGATATACATTTCCAAACACACACATCTTGCTATTAGAAGCAAAGTTAAAAATTTTCAAAATTCAAATGGTAATTATTTTTATCAATTTTTTCAAAATGTGGTTCTTGTTTTGTGCTGACCTTCACCGTTTCCCTGATATCTCCCGTGTTTATAGGAATTTTTGGAGTTTTCTTTTTTTAATGTGGGTGTTAAACCTTCTGCTGCAAAATGAATCTCACTAAAAACCGTTGTGACTTTAATTAGTCTTAGTATGAAACATTAACATATTTTTTTAGTTTGCTCAGAATAAAAATGGAAATAATGATGCTTAATTAATTAATTAATTAATAATGTGCAGAATAAAATGGAAATAATGACGCTTAATTAATTAATTAATTAATAATGTGAACATATCCGAGATTCATTTTGTAGCAGAAGGTTTAACAACTACATTCAAAAAGAAAACTCCAAAAATTCCTGTAAACATGGGAGATATCAGGGAAACTGTGAAGGTCAGCACAAAACAAGAACCAATTTTGAAAAAATTGATAAAAATAATTACCATTTGAATTTTGAAAGTTTTTAACTTTGCTTCTAATAGCAAGGTGTGTGTGTTTCCTTGGAAATGTATATCATTGTTGTACAAGATTTGTGGCAGGCACAGTTATAATATTAAAATCGTTATTATATTTTGGGAATTTATACAATGGTATAAAGAAGGACTCCAGTCCTAATGCACAGATTCAGTCAAGTGATAATATATCTGAAGAAACACCACCAACTTGGAGTGAAGTAGAATCAGCCCTTAAAAGTATGCGCAATGAACGAGCTACTGGCTTTGATGAACTAAGTGCAGACATGATTAAAGCTGCTGGCCCACAAAGAATTCAATGGCTATACAGGGAGATAAGGGCAATATGGAAGGATAAAATAATACCAGATGACTGGGAGAAGGGAGTTATAGTTCCCCTGTTTAAGAAAGGAAGTCGAAAAAAGTGCAACAACTATAGAAGTATTACTTTACTGTCTCATGGTTTAAAAATATTTGAGAAGATTCTTGAGAAAAGATTAAGGAAAATTTTTGAATCCCAATTGCAAGAAGAACAATATGGATTTAGAAAAGATAGATCAACTATAGACCTCATATTCACACTGAAAATGATATTGGAAAAGCACTGGGAGAAAGATCGTAATTTGACATTTGTGTTTCTAGACATCGAAAAAGCATTCGATAAGTGTCCCTAGAACAACTATATGGGAGTGTCTTAAAAAGAAGAATGTGACTATGGAACTCATTCAGAGAGTAAAAATGCTTTTTGATGACTGCTACTGCTGTGTTCAAGTAGGAAATGGATATTGAGATTGGTTCCTGACATCTAGAGGAGTGCAACACGGCAGTGCCCTTTCACCATTACTATTCATCACCATCATGGGTGAAATCATAAAGGAAGTGAAGCAGAACACCAATATGGATCTTCAAGCATTTGCTTTTGCAGATGATATAGTTATCTGGGAAAATAATGAGCTGGAAGTCCAGGAAAAGCTGAACATCTGGAATGATCATTTCAAAAAATATGGACTGAAAGTAAGTGCTACAAAAACTGCTGCAATGTCTGTTAATAGACAGAGAAGTAAAGATAATATAATGCTGAAGGGTGTACAATTGGAAAAAGTAAACCGGTATCAGTACCTTGGATGCTTAATATTAGGGGTCGACGGTGCACCGATTTTTCGGTTTCGGTACGGTACAAAGGAAATTACCGACCTCGGTTCGAGACGATAAAAAACTCGGTAAAAGTTCGGTTCGGTTCAAGAGAAATAAATACCGTAATTTAAGGAAACCTTTTTTTAGACATCCAAAGTATTGTCCTTTATCATCAATGTTTTACTTCAATAGTTAGTAATAATAATAATGATCGTGTGGCCTCCGGAGAGGCCTAGTGCAGGTCTTTCTAGTTGACGCCTGTGGGCGACCTGCGCGTCGTAATGAGGATGAAGTGATGATGAAGACGGCACATACACCCAGTCCCCGAGCCACGGGAATTAACCTCAGGAGATTAAAATCCCTGATGGCTTGGCCGGGAATCGAACCCGGGGCACATTGGGCCAAAGCTTAGCGCGCTAACCATTTAGCCACAGAGCCGGACAATAGTTAGTTAAATACAGTAAAACTTCTTGTATACGGTTCATATTTATACGTTTTCTATACGATTTTTTCCTGGTCCCGGCAAGCCTATATTTTCCATGTTAATTTATCTCCGATATACGTTTTACATTTATTCGTTTTTCACGCTTATACGATAATATTTTAAGTCCCTTGCAATATAAAGCATCATTTATACGTTGCGTGTTCTGAGGAAGTACATATGTTCGAATGCAAACTTTTGTTACCGCCTGTACTTCCGTTCGGAAGGATGCACCGCGTGCTATATTATGTTACGATGGCCTTGAGCGACACCGGTGGTCACGGCGACACTCGCTTGCCAGAGTGTCGTAACAAGGAAGAACAGCTTGCGTAATAAGCAAGCGCTATTATTGTGTTAGCCTTTCAAAATAACAGGAAGCAGCCATAAAACACAGTTAGACAGCATCTGAAGCTTATGTTAAGATGAGCGGAAGTGTTTTACGATCGCCGATATATTAAAAAATATATTATTTCCGCTTTTATAATTTTCATTCGTGTTTTTTTTAGGACTTCTCGTCAACCCATTAAAAATACGCGATTGATTCTGTGTTCTAATAATCTTGCGTCTTCAGACAAATGAAAATCCATTAATTTAGGCCTACACTACGGCATTTTATTAATGACGATGAAGAGCCGCAGAATAATACAGTGGATTTTAATGATACTGTCAATGCTCTATGGACTATCAAACATTTTGTGATGCACCATAACGATTCTGAGGAAATAATGGCCGAATTATATCGGTTTGAAAATACTGTTCACTCCGTGGCCTCGGCCAACAAAAAACAAGTCAAGATAACAGACTACTTCGTAAAGTGACTCAATTTTCTTTGTTTTGTTATATCTGGGTGCATTTCTCTTGTAGTTGTTTTGTTACATATTGCCGATTATAGTTAAACAATCGTATTATTATTTCTTGTTTTTCACTTCTTAACGGAAACCCTCGCTCGCCCGCCGCCCGCGTTGCTAGCCTGTCTCCCGCCAGGCACTTGCCGTAATGCGTAGCTCGCGCGGCACAGTCATTGAGTAGACTATAGCCTATAGTTCACTGCTGGTGCTGAAAATGTTCGCCATTCATTGCTACACATCGCTGGCACCTGTTCATGAAGTTGTCATTTACGTTCTGAAGTTCCTCAGCACCGATATACTCTATTTCAGCTGTAATATACCTTAGTCCAAAGAATATGGACTGTTAAAGCCGTGGCGTCAAGAAGCGCATACGGCAAAGTGCTTGGCGAGAACCGGCTCGCGGCGCGAGTGAGGGTCCCTGTCGCTTTTAAAACAAAGTCCCTGTATAACCCATATTGTCACATACATTTTGCAGTTTTTATTTACCGACTTTCATTTACGTGATTTTCACATTTATGCGTGTTTTTTTTTCCTTTGGTCCCCTGGAAATCGTATAAGTGAAGTTCTACTACCAGGGTGTCTACTGTAAGGATGAAGTAAAAATTAGTTACTTTTTAGCTACCTTTTAGTTACCTTTTAGTTAATTTTAGTTACCTTTGAATTCAAGATACGTCTGCGGTCTGCAAGCAAAGGGGCTCATCAAGAAAAACATCAATGTACTGTGTTTAAAGCGGTAAATACAGTACAATTCACTTAGGGAGTTATAAACATTTTAAAAATAATAAATAAATACTAGATATTTATTATCAAATGAGTTGTTTCAGCTAATATGTCGTCTTGTGAAAAAGGCGTTTTTATAATTGCCAAGAGGTTGCCTTGCTCTTGACCGTTTGGCGAGATTTCCTTTGTCCCCGCGGTAGATCACGAAGAAATTTATGGGGCGTTACATGATTGTAACCGAATTCTGTCTTCGCAGTAAAGTACGGAGAAATTTCGAGATGTTACACGATCGGCGCTGGTCTCACCCGTTTGTCGAGATTCCCGTAGTTTTCGCGATAGAACACGGATAAAATATCGCGATTTAGATAATCGGTGTCACTTTTAGTCGTTCGACGAGATTTCGATTATCTTTGAGGTCGGGCACGAGAAAATATATAATTATTACGCAATCCGCGCCACTTGCTGTCCGTTTGACAATAATCCAGTTGTCCTCGTCATTGAATGCGGAGAAATATCGCGATGTATCGCAATCGCTGCCGCTCGCGATATTATGCATACCGCGCCGCACCCGGCCGTTGAACGATTGTCTATTCGTCCTGACAGAATGGTGGCTGCAAGCTCAGGGTTGGGCATGGTTAAAATTCACGAGTAGTTATGGACAAGTTGCATGGCCGCCGCCGTGATTCCCGCTGTCCCTATGCTGTGGTTGGGAGCTCATCAGTTCAGGGTGGATCACGAAGAGAAATTAGTATCGTGACGCTACGAAGGCTGTCATTTCTAAGTGGGTTGATGCACTTCTCGCTCCCCGTACGCTTTTAAGTATAGGGTCACGGGAAAAGTAGGGAGTAGGTTTCGGAATGTTTCGTGATTGGTGCCCAATCATCTTTGACGGGATCCCCGCAGTCCTCGTGGTCACAAGTTCACGATAGGGGACGGGTTTTATGATTTTGCGCTACTGACGTCGATCTCGGTCCATTTGACGAGATTCCCGCAGGCAAGTCGTGCGGTCATCCGGCCGTCTTGCGTATGAATGTTCGAAGTAGGTATCAAATATTAAGAATTATTCTGAGAGGATTTCACGAATAATACGACTGGAGGACACGTTTCCTTTCAAATGCGAATCACGAATTATACAAGTTTTCGAAATAACCGGTTAGATTATAATATATCCGATGGAACCAAAGTTCGAAGGAAAAATCGACATATAACGGAATTTCGAATTAACCATACTGGATGTCGCAAATTTACGAGACAGATTTTTAAGTTTTTCGAAGCTTTTTCAAATTTCGAAACGGTAACATTTCGCAAGATTGCGACTTTAAATTATTTCGAGTTATTTCTGAACTTCAATTTGACAGGGTCTCCAAATAAATGCGAGAAATGCGAAGTTTCTGATTAATCTCAAAAGTTTTCGCGAATAAACGTCTCGCGAAAAGTCAGGCTCCCTAATAACACATATATTTCACACAAAACTAAAAAGTCATCTTGATGCCGAAAATATACGCTGAAGGATGTATACCACTCAGGGTATCCTCAGTATGCATTTCCTCGATGTAGGGCACGGAGAAATATAGCTTATGCAATCGGCGCCGCTTGCGTGAAACTCGCTCCATCGCAATCTCTGAGCCTAGAGGCGCGAGTTTTAAAGGATTCAATCCACCTTCGGAAAATTTTCGTTACCCGTATGTAAAATTCGTTACTTTTTCGTTCCTTTCGTTACCCATTTGTAAAATTCGTTACTTTTTCGTTACTTTCGTTACCGGTAGACACCCTGACTACTAGAGCATAATAACTCTTCTGATGAATAAAATTAAATTATGGACTTAAGTGTTCCAGTGTGAGCCTAATGTCTATTTAAAGTGTGCATCAATTGGCTTACTCCACTCTAAAAGGGCAAGTTTGAAAGTTAATGGAAACATGTATGAGATTATTAGCTGTACATTTTTTCTGTATTTTAAATAAAAATTGTGCTATTTGGCAAGTATTTGGTTTACTGTATAGTCATTAGAACTCATGTGTTACTTTTTTCTTAATGGTTTACAAATTACTCTAATTTAACATGTTAAAATCAGCCGAGCTGTACCGAACCGATTTTGTACCGAGAACCGAAGTACAATTTTTTTTACCGAACCGAACCATACCGAACCCAAATTTTCAGTACCGAAGACCCCTACTTAATATCAAGTGACAACAGAATACAGCTTGAATTAAATAACCGTATTCAGAAATCAAGTCAATTCTATCAGTAAGTTCGATATCTACTCTGGAATAAGCAAGTGCCACTAAGATCAAAACAAACTCTGTTTCGAATATACTTTGTCCCTATATTGACTTACGGGTTGGAAACATGCACAACTACCAAAAAAGATTACAGCAGACTTCAGGCTTCAGAAATGAAGTTTCTAAGAAGCATGCTTCAAAAAACTAGGAAAGACAAAGTAAGAAATGAGAAGATAAGAGAACAAGCTGGAATAAATCAGTCCCTGAAGGAGACCATAACTAGGGCACGTTTGCGATGGTTTGGTCACGTCAAACGTATGACAGAAGGAAGAATTGCAAAACAATGGTTACATACTGAGATTACTGGAAAGAAACCTGTTGGAAGACCTAGGAGGAGATGGTTGGACCAAGTTGTAATCGAATTTATTCAGTTACAGTAGCTCACCCTCGGATTTTGCTTCGTGCATTTAGTTTGGGGTATTTTATTCATATCTTATTATATTGGGTTAATGTGGGGTTGCAGAGGTGATTTTTATTGTGCCTGTGTATTTTTGTGTGGACGGATTCATTTTTGGATGGTCCGGACAACCTAGGATCACTGTTTATTAATTATCGGTTTTTGGATATTTGATATTATAAAATACGGGGTTTATTGAGATTTATTACGTTTTGGGAACAGGGATATAAAAGACTGTATTATTACCTGAAGTAGAAGCATTATTTCATTTTGGTTTGGGGTTAATGTGTTTATTTTAACTAGAAATGTTAAAAGTTTCAATTGCTGGCTGTACTATAGGTACACGAGTCACAATTTTCGAAGGCTGGATGTTGGGGCATATGAGAAAGTTAAACGGTAATTTGACTTATTTGTGTCAAGCCAGGAAATGCCTGGGCTAAGAATAGCCTTAACTCTGATGACCCGGCGCAGGAAAAGTACTCAGTGAAGTTAGTGTGCGCTCAGCAGAATTACGATCGTCAAATGTTCCGATGTTGCCACGAATATCCACTTGGAGTGGGCGCGCGCCAATTAGTTCCGGCAGGTCAAAGCACAGGACTGGGTGGAAGGATATTCATGCGCCAGTGTTTTAAAATGGCGTGTTTGATGCTGTTACGATGTCTTCTTGCGAATCAGGGTCGTTCTATGTGATAGGGCGGTAACGAACAGCAAAGGCAGTGATAGTTGTCCTCTGAGCTTCGGCTATTGGTAACTACATTATTTCAGTGTTCTTAAGGGAATCAGGGTCGTTTCACTTGCCGTGGTGCAGTAATGAACAGCTGGGACTTTATAAGCTTTCACTGAGCTTCGGCTATTGAAACTTACATTATTATGGTTCTGTTCAAGTACCATGGGTTGTTGGTGCAAATCACGCCGGAAGGACGATTATAACACATGACTATACATCTGGGCCTAACAAGCTATTTGTGGTCCACATGTTGGAAAGTGGTGGCGAGCGACTTATCGTGGATCGAGCAAAAAAGACTGTGGAACAACGCTATAATCGCCGACTGTTGGAACTTTTGTACATTTTCGGTACAAACTACACAAGTGTAAATATGATAGGAGGCTGAATGCCTGGGGTCAAACTGACCAGAAGTGTTGTTGCTCTAAGAGCGTAGAAGCAGTGAACAAAAGGTACTGTACAGAAATTATTACAAGTGTATTGAAGGGTATTTTCTGTTGTATATTTGTGTACATATGTGTTAGAACAGCCAATAGATTATCATTTTAAAATCCATGTGTGTTTATATTCCTGTCTTGCATGAACCTGTACATCAGCAAACGCATGCCAAATGCCCTACGCCTGGGAGAAAGTGTTTTCATAGTCGGGGCAACAGCTATGTATTTATTTCTATTTTATTCAGGAAGACCCATATGGTCAACCTTGGCGCCCATTCAAACTTGGGAAGTAACGTTAAAATCACTTGTGGCCTGTATTTAAAGGCAGTAAATTCTGTAGGTTTGTGGTAAATGAGGGTAGTTAAAGTTAAATCAACTCCAGCGAGGAGGGGAGAGGGTTTCAGTGGCGAGCCCAACGTGAGGTCTTAGACATGCTGATGTGTACCAGGACACAGGAATTAAACTGTAGGCATATTTTCGCAATTTTACATATTTTCAATTAGGGATGGCTACGTTAGAGCCAGGATGCAATTCTGCTTTGTTGGTGGACGGTGTTGGTGGGCAGCAAAACCAGACGGGTTCCGATAGGCAATTTTTTACAGGGATGGGGGAAAATAGTAGAATCATGGGAGATTTATTAGGGCAGGGGGGAGATGAATTAAACATGGGATTAGGATGTCAGAGCACAAGCTCTGAAGGTAGTAGTAATTCAGAGGTGAAGGATGGCGATACTTCTGTGGCAGCGAGTGGTGATGATTCAGATTCGATGAGAGCCATGTTGGAGAAGCTCCTGTTTCTTAGTAGCAGTTCCGAGGAGAGGATAACCAGTCAGATGGCCTCCCAGATGAAGGAAATGTCAGCAAAGATAGATGAGGTCAAAGAGCAGGTGACTATCCTAGACAGCAGTGTTACTCGCCAGTTTAGTGAAGTCAGAGTAGAAATCACTAATCTGGAAATTAAGCTAGGTGGTCGGATTGCTGCTCAGGAACAAAGGTTAGAATCTGAGTTAGAGAAGCTAGGTGCCAAGCAAGAGAAGTTGGCAAAGGAGGTTTCAAGCCAGGCACTGAAGACTAGCGAGAAATTTTCCAGAACAGATAGGAAGTTGGAAGAGCAGAGAGTGGAGATAATAAGCATCGTAGAAGAGAAAATTGAGGTAGTTACGAAGGAAAGTAGCAGGAAAGTAGAAGAGGTTAGGGATAAGCAGGCTATAGTAGAGCAGAAGCTAGTAGCAAATAGTGGTGAGTTTGTTTTATTAGGGAAGAAGGTTGATGAGAATATCAGTGAGGTCAGAGAAAGAGTGACTAGGATAGAGGAAGAAACGGAACGTGAAGTGAAGAAGTTGAAGGCAGGTAGGGGTCATCCGATTCAGTTTTTAGGGCACTGTAGCCAGAGTCGAGATTACGAGGTTCCTAAGTTCAATGGTAGGACGTTCAATCCTATGGAATTTGTGAAGTTAGTCGAAAAGAAGTTTGCAAAGGGGTTAGATGAAGGATACTTAGAATGGGATCGGGTGGAAGAACTGATTTCAGCTGCATTTGTTGGGGAAGCTAGGTCTTGGTACCAGGTATTCAGGGAAGGGTTCAGTGGCTTGCAGGATTTCAGGGAAAAGTTTATGGACAAGTTCTGGGATGATAATATCAAGGGGAGGGAAAGAGACAGGATTCTATTTGGAAAATTTCAAGGAAACGAAGGGGTCACTTTGACCGAGTATTTCTTGAACCATGTCCTTATTGGTCAAAATTTAGAGCTAGGTGGTAGTGAAGAGGATCTTGTAAGGAAATTAGCACGTCACTTTTCAGATGACATTAGGACTGCAGTATGCATGCAGAATATAGTCTCAATTAAGGGCATGGAAAAGTTGCTTGGGAGGTTCGATGCTTTGAGAAAGACAGGTAGGCAACGTCAGGGAAATATGGGTAACCAGAGGGAAGGAAATTTCAATGGGGGCAATCAAAGGGAAGGAAATTATAATCAAGGGAGAGAGAGGAACTGGAATCAAGGTAGAGGAGACAGGGACGGAAGGCAGGAGGATCATGCGAGAGGAAGAAATAGGAATGAGAATCAGGGGTACAGGGAAAACAATCAATCAGGGAACGGGCTACGTGAGGTAGGGCAGGGAAATAGGGGGCGTGGTAATGAAAGGCAAGTTGAGAGGAACAATAGGCCAGGAGGTTTAAACTCCGACGGGACTCACTAAATAGGGCAGGGGGAGAGTCCTTGCATAGCATTCCTGCTCACGCTATGGAGGTAAGATATAATTTGGATGTCAAAGAGGACTTATTGGAGGAGGAATTAGGTGTAGAAAAGGAGGGAAGCGAGCACATGTTTGTCCATCCTGTCATCAAGGTAGAGATTTGGGGCCAGGAAGTCGAGGCGTTACTAGATTCAGGCAGTATGTGCAGTTGTGTGAGTAGGGAGTTCTACGATGAAGTGAAATTGAAGGAGATACACATGGAACATATCCCAATTTCAAATGTGCACATTGTGTCAGCTGTAGGTACAAAGTCACAGAGGATTAGGACTCAGGTTTGTGCACCCATTAGGATCAACGGGTGGAGTAAAAATCATGTGCTGTTAGTTGTGCCCAATTTAGTGCACAAAGTCATCTTAGGATCCGATTGGCTAGGCGCAAGTGAAGTTCAAGTGGGGTGAGCAACAGGATTGGGTTAGGTTAGATTATCAGGTTGATGGTAGAGAGTCTGTTAGTGTCGCTGGATGCATTCAGGTCAGTAAGGAGGCTTCTGAGGAGGAAGAGTTAGGTGTCGGCATGGTGTCCAGTTCTTTTCCTGTGTGTAATTTGGTCATGAGAGATGATCGTGAGTTGAGTGACGTTGGTCACACTGTTGCTGAGTTTGAGGCGGTTGTTAAAGACACCATGTTGGACGAGGGTATGAAGTCGGAGTTGCTTGATATTCTGAGGGAGCACAGGGAGGTGTTCTCAGAGAAACCTGGGTGTACTCACGTGTACGAGCATAGTTTCGACATCACAGATAGGTCGAGCTTTAGCGGTCCTAGGTACCCGATAGCTCACTCTCACATGAAGGCAGTTGGTGAGGTGATAGATCAAATGCTTAATGACGGCATAATCGAGAACAGCAACAGTCAATACGTAAATCCTTTGGTGGTGGTAACCAAGAAGGATGGTTCCATCAGGCTGTGCTTGGATGCGAGGCAGGCCAATAAGAGGATTGCACCAGACCATCAGCGTCCTGAATTCACTGAAGATCTAGTGCAAAGATTCAGGGGTAGGAAGTTTCTGTCCACTATAGATCTGAGTTCTTCGTTTTGGCAGATACCGCTACGCAATGAGGACAGGCCTTTCACTGCTTTTTGTTATAAGAATAGTTTTTATCAGTTTCGGAGGGTGCCTTTCGGTATGAGGACTTCGAGTCAGGGGTTAATTAAGGGGCTTAACATTGCACTTGGACCTGAAACAAGGGAATACACTACAGCTTACATTGACGATCTTGTGATTGCCTCTCACACATTCAGGGAACACTTGCAACACCTTAGTACAGTTTTTGGGAAGCTCATTCATGCAGGTTTCACACTTAAACTTAAGAAATCCACTTTCTGCACGCAACAGATTACATTTCTAGGTCACACTATTTCACCACAAGGGGTTAGACCAGAACAATCAAGATTAGACACTATTGGGAACACAAAGGCACCACGCAATGTTAAGCAGCTTAGGTCTTTTCTGGGGGTTTGTGGGTATTTTAGGAGATTTGTATTGAGGTATTCATATCTTACTGGGGCTTTCATGGATTTGTTACAGAAAGGGGCTAAATGGGTTTGGGGAAAAGAAATGGATGAGGCTTTCATCAAATTAAAGGAAGGGTTTAGAGAGGCTGTTACTCTGAGTTATCCGAGTCCTGATAGGGAGTACATTGTAATGACTGACGCCAGTGATGTGGGGATTGCTGGAGCGTTATGTCAGCGTGATGATGATGGTCACCTGGGTATCGTGTCGCTTGCTAGTAGAGGTCTGAATCCCGCGGAAAAGAGATACACTACTAGTGAGAAAGAACTGCTAGCTATTGTATATGCGCTGGGGAAGTTCCGGACGTATGTACTTGGCTACCGGTTCAAAATCTACACTGACCATAATGCGCTGACATTCATATTATCATGTAGGATCACCTCAAATAGGATTTCTAGATGGATATTGGCAATTCAGGAGTATTCTTTTGACATATTTCATGTAAAAGGCTCAGAGAATATACTTGCTGATTTTGTCAGTCGCCATCCAGAAATCGCAGGTGATGGGGTGGGGGTAGATAGTGTAGGGGACATTCTGGTGTGTGCTGCCAAGACAAGTGATAGATCTGAAGAGGGTGCACGTGTGAGGAAGATACGTGAGGAACAGAGAAGGGACAAGCAGCTGGGAAGTATTGTTGCATAGCTGGAGGCTCGTGGTGATGATGACATTGTGGTCAGGGGCACCAAGCAGTTCAAATGGGTGAACCTCATGGTAGCCATGAAGTGTCATGGGGACGTGTGGTGTGTGTGTGTTCCTCGTGTGTTGGTGGAAGACATCACGTGGTACACTCACAAGGAGCTTGGGCACTTTGGTGCGGAGAAGGTTCTGGCCGCTCTGAAGCGACATTTCTACTGGAAGGATATGCAGCGCATGGTAAGGAAGATTCTAGCTACGTGTGAGCTTTGCCAAAAATGTAAACATCCTACACGCTACTTGGAGGGACCCAGGCAGGCTGTGTTGGCACAGGGGCCGGGGGATTTGGTCTGTGTCGACCTCTATGGTCCTCTGGTAAGCTCTAGGTTCGGGTTCCAATACGTGTTTGTGGTGGTGGATGCATTTTCGAAGTATGTCAGGCTTTACCCTCTGAGGAAAGCTACCGCCAGAGCTTGTGTGAACTGCATGATACTGAAGTACATACCGGAGTTTGGAAGACCACTCCGGATACTCTCTGACCACGGGACCCAATTCACAGCAAAAATATGGAGTACCAAGCTTAGTGAAGTTGGCACCCAGTGTGTATATTCCTCTATTAGGTATCCGCAAGGGAATATGTCGGAGAGAATTATGCGGGAACTGGGTCGCATGTTCAGGACCTATGTGAGTGACAGTCATAATTCATGGTTTTCAGTGCTTGGGGATATTGAGCGATGGATCAATGTCACCAAACACGATAGCACGGGGCTCACTCCCATAGAAGTCCAGCTGGGAAGGAAGCCTACCAGTGAACTAGCTAGGATTTTGGGTTTGTCAACAGGGGAAGCTGTACCCAGGGATTAAACAATAAAGCTAGTAAAGGATAATTTGATAGCGGCAGGAAAGAAACGTTTAAAACAGCAGAGAAGGGAGGGGGATAAGTTAAAGGTAGGTGATCTGGTGTTGTTGCGAGTGCCACATCTCTCATCGGCAGAGCAGAGGTGCATGCAGAAGTTCTTCCAACTTTATTCCGGTCCATTTGTTATAGACCGCAGGGTAGGTGCATGTGCCTACAGGTTGATTACCAACGATGACAAGGTCCTAGGTACATATAATATTGCTAACCTCAAGCTGTATGTCACCTAGAGGTCTTGCTCACGATGACAAGACAGGAGTACTAGTGTATTTGTGTGAGGGACAAGGATAAATCTATAGCCTTGTAGTTTAGAGATTGATCCTTGTGGGGGCGTCTGTAACCGAATTTATTCAGTTACAGTAGCTCACCCTCGGGTTTTGCTTCGTGCATTTAGTTTGGGGTATTTTATTCATATCTTATTATATTGGGTTAATGTGGGGTTGCAGAGGTGATTTTTATTGTGCCTGTGTGTTTTTGTGTGGACGGATTCATTTTTGGATGGTCCGGACAACCTAGGATCACTGTTTATTAATTATCGGTTTTTGGATATTTGATATTATAAAATACGGGGTTTATTGAGATTTATTACGTTTTGGGAACAGGGATATAAAAGACTGTATTATTACCTGAAGTAGAAGCATTATTTCATTTTGGTTTGGGGTTAATGTGTTTATTTTAACTAGAAATGTTAAAAGTTTCAATTGCTGGCTGTACTATAGGTACACGAGTCACAATTTTCGAAGGCTGGATGTTGGGGCATATGAGAAAGTTAAACGGTAATTTGACTTATTTGTGTCAAGCCAGGAAATGCCTGGGCTAAGAATAGCCTTAACTCTGATGACCCGGCGCAGGAAAAGTACTCAGTGAAGTTAGTGTGCGCTCAGCAGAATTACGGTCGTCAAATGTTCCGATGTTGCCACGAATATCCGCTTGGAGTGGGCGCGCGCCAATTAGTTCCGGCAGGTCAAAGCACAGGACTGGGTGGAAGGATATTCATGCGCCAGTGTTTTAAAATGGCGTGTTTGATGCTGTTACGATGTCTTCTTGCGAATCAGGGTCGTTCTATGTGATAGGGCGGTAACGAACAGCAAAGGCAGTGATAGTTGTCCTCTGAGCTTCGGCTATTGGTAACTACATTATTTCAGTGTTCTTAAGGGAATCAGGGTCGTTTCACTTGCCGTGGTGCAGTAATGAACAGCTGGGACTTTATAAGCTTTCACTGAGCTTCGGCTATTGAAACTTACATTATTATGGTTCTGTTCAAGTACCATGGGTTGTTGGTGCAAATCACGCCGGAAGGACGATTATAACACATGACTATACATCTGGGCCTAACAAGCTATTTGTGGTCCACATGTTGGAAAGTGGTGGCGAGCGACTTATCGTGGATCGAGCAAAAAAGACTGTGGAACAACGCTATAATCGCCGACTGTTGGAACTTTTGTACATTTTCGGTACAAACTACACAAGTGTAAATATGATAGGAGGCTGAATGCCTGGGGTCAAACTGACCAGAAGTGTTGTTGCTCTAAGAGCGTAGAAGCAGTGAACAAAAGGTACTGTACAGAAATTATTACAAGTGTATTGAAGGGTATTTTCTGTTGTATATTTGTGTACATATGTGTTAGAACAGCCAATAGATTATCATTTTAAAATCCATGTGTGTTTATATTCCTGTCTTGCATGAACCTGTACATCAGCAAACGCATGCCAAATGCCCTACGCCTGGGAGAAAGTGTTTTCATAGTCGGGGCAACAGCTATGTATTTATTTCTATTTTATTCAGGAAGACCCATATGGTCAACCTTGGCGCCCATTCAAAGTCGGGAAGTAACGTTAAAATCACTTGTGGCCTGTATTTAAAGGCAGTAAATTCTGTAGGTTTGTGGTAAATGAGGGTAGTTAAAGTTAAATCAACTCCAGCGAGGAGGGGAGAGTGTTTCAAAGTGAAGGAAGATATCACATCCAAGGGAATCAACTGAGATGAAGTCTTGAAGGAGCAGTGGTACATGAATCGACCAAAATGGAGAGCGCTCGTAAACCACACCCGGGAAACTGGAGTGGAAACTTGATGATTGTTTTGGCTCCTTAAGCTGTACGTGCCTCAATTTGAACCTGCCAATACTAACAAAACACATTTATTCAGTTAATGTACATGCTTCAGTTCTCATTGGAACCATCTTTAGCATTTGTTCTATAGAGCACCACGCTCCAGACAGAGGCTTCCAAAAATACCTTTCTATACCCAAAAATATATTTGATGTTAACATATTTCTCTGCAGAAATGCTTTCCTTGCCTAAGCCAACCTACTTTTTATATCCTCTTTGCTTCATCCATCATTGGTTATTTTGCTAAAGTAGGAGATGTACCAATTTGACATCAATAGGGGGTTACCGATTTCTTTCGGCAGCATTCAATATTTTTGTTTTACATTTATTGATTTTCATTATGAGTTCTTTCCTGAAGACCGAATCCACACAATTTTAAAACTCATACAACTCCTCTGGTGAATCGGCTAAGATGACGATGATGTCAGTAAATCTCAAAGGTGAAATTATTTGTCCATGGATCTTGACTCCTACTAAATTTTTCTCTAATTTCCTGCATTGTTTGTTAAATATAAAGATTGAATACGATATATTGATGCGGGAAAAGTAACTAACTTTCATTAAAAACCTAGTGCCATATTTCTTGTAAAACTAAAAAAGTTTAAAAATACAGGGTCTTTTTTTTTTTTCTTTCTTGGCAAGGCGATTCTGCTCAACTTTGGCCGGTACTCCCCGACCAAGAGCCGGCTGTTACAGGTTGGCACTCGCGGCCTCCTGCCGAATTCCCACGCTCTTGCTGCGGTAGACGTGTGAGCTCCGAGCTAATTGGGTATTTTATAAAGCTACTGTGTACTGTATATCGTCCTGTCATCATCATCTTGCACAGTTTCCAGCCACTGGCCGGGTCTGTTTGGAACACAAGCCTCTCCAACGTCTTCTGTCTTCCCACCATCTCTCAGCCTCCACCCTTGTCCAGTCTTCTCCTCTCTTCTTCACGCTTTCTTCCATCCCCTACAGCCACCTGTCACACGGTCTTCCTCTCGGTCTCATTCCTTCCCACTTCGTCTCGTGTAATCTCCTGGGTATCCTCTTCTCCTCCATTCGTTTTACATGTCCATACCATCTAAGTCTAGATTTCTCTATACCATCCTGTAATGGTTCCTCCTTCATTAATTCTCTGGTCCTCTCATTTCTTATTCTGTCCATCTTTGTAGCTCCAATACTGCTTCTCAAGAACCTCATCTCACTGGCCTGTATTTTGCTCTTCTCCCTTCCTTTCATAACCCAGGTCTCCGAGGCATACGTCAGGATAGGGACATAGTACGTCCGATATGTGATTTTTTTGCGGTTCTGAGGGACATTCTTGCTCCATAACATGCTTCTCACACTTCTCGTCTTGTATAGTGTTTTATTGTGATTGTGTATAGTGCTGTAATGCCTTATGTGAAATATTTGTTACGTGAACGTCTGTGTCTGCACAATACGTACATAAAGTGCAGGAAATTGTGCGCTAGAACAAAACAAAAGTTTCGAGTGGAATTCCCAGGGAGACCCATTCCTATAAATCTGACAATAAAACAACTGGCTAAGAGATTCTAACGTACAGGATCAGTAAACAATAAAAATGGACGTAAAGCTTGTTATATCCTCACTGAAGCTAAATTAACCGGAGTAACCGGGAACTTCATAAGGAGATGCCGATTATGTTTGGCAGCGGATGGGGAACATTTTCAGCATCTACTGTAAACATGGTGAGTTTTTTTTTTTTTTTTTTTTTTTTTTTTTGTCGTGTGGCCTCCTCAGAGGCCGAGTGCAGGTCTTTCTATTCGACGCCCGTGGGCGACCTGCACGTCGGGATGGAATGGATGAAGATGAATGAAACTGGGCAAGGATGTGGAAGGAATCGGCCGTGGCCTATCAGAAGGTACCGTCCCAGCATTTGCCTGGTGATGAAAATGGGAAACCACGGAAAACCATTTCAAGGACGGCCGACGGTGGGGCTCAAACCCACGCGTCTACCGAGTCAGCAGAGAGCTTGGTTCCATGACCTAACGCTGCGCTTTAGCTAGCTGAGCCACTGCTGTCGGTTAACATGGTGAGTAAAAATGCATGATACTGTTTTTAAGCACCGTATTCTGCCGAATATAAGGGCGTGCGGTCGCCGCAACTCAGCCGTCACTGGCGGAGTGAGAATGTCCTTGCCAAGCAAGTATAAAGACCCTGTATTTAGTCTTTGTTGAAAATGTTTCCATAAGGGATTGAATGCAGTCCAAGTTCTTTGAACAAAGGCATTTCGTTTCCAGCTAAACTCCAAAATGCTAACATATATGAGAAAAATTACAGTAGAACATTTTTGTAGAAAATGAGCGACAAATATGAATTCCAGCCACAGGTTGGGATCCATCCATAATTCGAATTCAATTAAATCTGAACAGACAAGATTTAACAAATCCTTCTCCTTTTGAATTTATCCATTGCGATTAATGGAAGTTCTAGTTAACACAATATAGTGCAAAACACGATATCATGACATTTTCAACTGCATTTTGTTTTTCACTAAATTTATCAAGAGAGCCATTCACTTGGCATTACACAAAAGGAAACATCTTGCAAATAATTCACTGTTTTCCACAATCTGCGGAAGTCAGTGTATTACTCAAAAAGATTTAGCAAATAATTCACAGTTTTCCACAATCTGCGGAAGTCAGTGTATTACTCATCAAAAAGATTTAGAGGAAGCCAAAACACAGAAATCAGAGCTTCAGACCATTGCCAATAAAATTGGCCTTAAGATATCATTTGAAAAAAAAAACCAGAAATCATGTCACAAAAACCAACACCCTTAAAAGAAATACAAATAAATGGTACAAAAATTAAAATTGTAACACGATTCAAATATCTAGGAGAGTTAATAACGAACAACTTAAATGAGAAAGCATCGATTCAAATAAGAACAAACAGGTTATCAAGGACACAAAAAATAACATGGGAAACTTACAAAAAAGAATGCTTATCAATTAATGGAAAAATTAAACATTACAATACAATCATAACACCGGAAGCCACATATGCAGCAGAAATATTATTCCATCTAAATGAACATTCTAAAAATGGCATTACAGGTGATCGAAGGGCGAATTGGAAGAACTTTTATCAATAAAAGTTATAAAAAAGATGGGCAATGGGGAATAATACCTAACAATATCGTCTATAACAACCTAGAACCCATTACTGATACCATGCGAAAGAAAAGACTAGGATTCTTCGGGCACATCATGAGCATGCCAGATTCACGTCTTCTAAAACAACTAGTACAGTACAATCTTGCTTCAAAAAACACAACAACTGGATGCCGATGGTTCAAAGAAATCAGAGAGGACTTAAAGAAATTGGCCTAACGAGAGAAGATGCTGCAAATAAGAAAAGTTTAACTACAGCACTTAAAAATATGACTTTTCATTTTCCACTCATAAAAAAGAAAATTCCAACAAGAATATTTTCCGCCCAAGAAAGGGCAAGAAGATCAATACGAATGAAGAAGTACTGGGAGGACCGCAAGGCTCGTACAGTTCCTACAAGTCGACGAACTAATGGTCGGTTAAAGTGATCCTATGTGGTCTCAAAAGGCGAAGAAGAGGAATTACCAAGCAATACAGTGGAATCTCGTTAGCACGCTTTTCAAGGGACTGAAATATTCGGACGTCAAATGTACTACCGAAAAACGCCATACTCATACCTGCCAACTTTTGAAAAGGGCTATCAGTAAAACTCACGCGCGACAAAAAAAATCTAACGATTTTCGACATACCCCGGCTTGACGAAAATAATAATACTTCTGGGCTACAAAATACAATAATTCATGCTTTAAACAGGATACTTCAATGAAATCATATCTACTTACATGATTTGTAGATGAACAAAACAATCAAGAAGAAATCCATGTTAATCAGCAGCAGGCGTGGTGAATATTGTTTTGGAGCAGACATAACAGGACTTCCTTGATAGATTAAGCTGATATACGATAATTGAAAAAGGCTTTAAACAATAAAACTTGTTTAACGTAACACAGGCAAGAAATAATACAATACACACTGCAAATCACATGCTAGTTCGACTTTTATGTCATGGTTGTGGCCTTTTTAGCTTCCTCCAAACAGTCTTGAGAAAATGTTTTGTCATAACAGGGACCAGAACTCCTGGTTTTCAAAATAGAAATAGACTCCAGAGATTCATTGGACATGGATGACCTGAACTGTGTTCTATTTTTCTTCACAAGGCTAAAAAAAACGTTCACATTCTGCATTGCTATGGGGTATGGTGAGAATAGAGAGCAATACTCTAGAAATTCGGTTATACTTAAGAAGTCCATCGGCTCCACGAATTCTTGATATTTGTGCCCAACTGGAATCACTTGCAGCATCTTGATGTGCAGCCAAAGTTTCATCTACCTGAAGAGCTGTGAACTGCCTCTGAAGCTCATTCACCACCTCATCTGTAGTTTCATTCTCTTCCTTGCATAACATGATAGGAAACTTTTCCAAGAAAAAACGAATGGAAGATAACTGTGCATCTTCAATTTTGTCTAACCTAGCAACTTGAGCATTCTTTAACACTTCATCCTTGAGTGGAAACTTGTTGATGATGTAGTCACAGGCAGTATAAAAGTAGTTTCTCACTGATGAAAAGAAAAAGGGATTTATCTGTATCCGGTCCGTTCTGAAGGCACTTAACAACTTCAGATGATGCATTTTTTTGCCATTTTATTTACAATACATGTCGTATTCGTGCGACCACAACTATATTTCTTTGCAACTTCTGATGTGGGAAACATCTTCTTAAATAAAGCACCAGCATGATCAGCCGCACTTAAGGGCACATTGTGTTCCACCAAAAAGGAAGTAAACAGACATTCGGCCCTAATTACGTCACTGTCAACGTTTCCAGACTTAGCAAAAAAGGTGTTGATTTTCTTGCTATCTTCCTTCGATTTAACATAACTAATGTGTTTACCGCACTTCACATGATTACTTAAATCGTTTTTTCCACCATGTGCAATATTAATATCACACCCACATACCGTGCAAAAGGCAAATTTCTCTCCCTTTCTTGATTTTAGTATGCACGGAAAATCAACCGAGTATGATTCTTTAAATGTCTGGAAGTACTGTTTCTTGTTGGATTTGTTCTTTCTCGATATCTACTAAAACATCGAAAGGAACCTGGATCACTGAACGTCACGTAAAATTATAACATAAAACACTTAAGACAGCCAACACTTCATTAAAACATGTCAAAACACACAAAGTCTTAAACCATTAAATGAACACGACGCCAACCTCGTGAAGAAAGAATATGCACATGGTAGAAAAAACACACACACACACACGTGGAACGAATGTAATTAGTCCAAGGAATACAGGAAACTGCGAAGCACGAAGTTATAGCACAAAAACTCGAACGCTTCATTAAAATATGCCATAACCTTAAAAGACGAAAACATTCAAGGAACGCCAACTTCGCGAACAATGAACAACTAACGTGGTCAAAGAATATGGTTTAAATCGCAACGAGCGAACGGAGCGGAACAAAGAATATGCGAAGCAGAGCCTGTCGACACCTAAGATTCACATGGAAGAACGATTATCCCGGCTTCAAATTCAATTACAATGACGACCCAACCATCACACGGTTAAAAGTGCGAATCATATCAAAGAACGAGTTATCGACTATCGTGGACTTGCCTTCGACCCACGCAAACAATCGATTGTACGGAAGTGGGCGGTATTATCGAATGTAAATTATCGTTTCAAATTTTTGTCCGCGAAATCGTAAAATGACACCGTTCATCCGTAAAACCGTAAAATGCTGCAATTTCCGTAAATTTTACGGATAAACCGTAAAAGTTGGCAGGTATGCATACTGTATTTACAACATATAAGAAAGAACGCGGTGTAGCTGTGCACGATAAATCGCCGACCTTAGTAAGTGATTACATGCACTACTAGTTACAACATAAACATAGATTATTAGTAACTTACACAGGGAATAAATAACAAAAATTAATTACTGTGCCTCTACACTGAAGTATAATACCGTATTTACTCGGCTATATGACTCCCTCGCCTATAGTACCCCCCTTAATTTTCGAGAGCCAAAATACAAAATTCTTGGAAATCGCTTATAGTGCCCCTCCTTAATAATTGCGAGTCCTGTCAGTCATTGTCCAGCAACGAGCGTGGTGCGAGCAGCTCCGGGCGGATTGAATATGGCCGGCGGTTGGTCACGCAAAACAATCACAGGGAAAGTGTGATATCTTTTCAGCGGTGGTTGGCAATAATCATGGAATATACTTGTTTTTGTATGCCAGGTGTTGGATCACTGTTGGCTGCTTGGGCCATACCATTCAATCGTACGCGAGCTCCGTTGCTAACAAAGTGTGACCTTGTTTAAAGAAACAAGTCTCAGTCTTGCGTCCTGTGCCGACAGGCTATATGACTCGTGCCACGCGACAGATGGTGGGCCGGCCGACATACGCACACTGCGGCATTCACCTAAGGTCGAGACGCTAGTATTTCAAAACAGAGAACGTGTTATAGGTAAAAATTATAGCGCGATTTTGTATTCAGCCTGCATGTTCTACTGGCGCGAGAGGCACGTCGGCTATCTTCTGTGTTGCATCATAGCTCTCAAGCCACTTCTACACCGTCAGCTATCTTCTGTGTTGCGTCATACCTCAAGCCACTTCCACACCGTCAAAACACACAATCGTCTACACTGTCAATAACTATCCGAGAATAGGAAGCAATATCACATCGTGTTTTCAAGATGTCGAATTTTATAATAAGAATAAAATCCGGTTCCCTAACAAATAGTGCGACGAAAATTTGATCGTCGTAAGCGGGAATAGAAAACGTATTAAGGGGATACTGTCTGTCTGTCTGTTAGGTAGTCAGCCTGAAGGCTGGTTGGATCCTCAAAAAGTACTGCCGTTAGGTTATGTGGGTAGATACCCACAAAAAAAAACAAGGCAGCGCTATATTGAGGCATACTAGGCAAGATGAGTGAGGTAGTTTGCCATTGCTTTCCTCACTGAGTTAGATCAGCAGTACTAACCCTACGAGAAGAACCTTTCACAACATCCACAGGCACTGACTGTGCCCTGAATGTCATTACTAAGCACCACCCATACATCAGTAGCTTCCATATAATCACAGCCATGAGTGAGACCGAGACATTTGTGAAAAGCCACATTTTACTCTAGCCTGTGCCAACAGACAAATGCAAATGTACTGCATTCATCAAGAGATGGCAAACAGGCCAAGGGGATACATCAACATGTAATTAGTAGGAATGGGACTGGGACTTGAGAAAATCATCGCTTTAAACGGGAAAACGTGGTAACCGAGGACGTGCTAACGAGATTCCACTGTATTACAATCATTGTTTCCAATCAATTTTCTTCAAAATGCTAATTTTAACACCCAAAAACCTCATAGTTGTGAACTACGATCTCGAATTATGACACATGCAGCATCAGAGCAGACGTTACGAGACTATGTTTGTTCCCTTTACTTCCTGTACTCTTAAATGTACTGTATTACCTAAAGTCATTCCGATTTCCAAAGGTTTCTTTTGTATATTTCGCAAGTTATTCATCCCAACTCTCAGACATGGGCAAACCTCTTAGGGACAGGGCCAGATGCAATACAAAATAATCTAAGCGGGCCGAAAGAAAGAACAACACATGTTTATAAATGGATTATAAACTCTTTACTTCTGAATTTTAAATCAAACAAAACTTACAGGCTACAAATGGTAGAAAACTTGGGAAAACAGAACACACCTTCATTATTTGTTAGGAGAGGAAGGAGTATGCGACAATTGAAACAGTGACTGTGCTTCTTAATGTTTTTCATAATTTGGTTGAAACTGGGATGAGCAGATTCTTAGTAGCACAGCCAAATGGTGGTTTGTTAATCTATTTCTGATGGGAAGCTTAATTATAGAAAACACCTGTTCACAGATATAGTAAGATGTGAACATGGCAGTTATCTTCTGTGCATGAGATTTCAAGTTTGGGAAGCTTGATTTTGGTACGGCCTTGTATAGCTCAATTTTCGAAACGTTGAGGAATAGATGCTTTAATTCATTTTTATGTTGTAACTCAATCAGTTCTAGCTGCAACTAGATTTTACTGTTTCACAGTCAACATAAAATGGCATGCTGAAAACGTCCAAGTCCTCTTCAATAACTTTGAAGTTCTGAAATCTTCATTCAAATTTGCCGTGGTGATTTTTCGCACAAAAAGATATTACACAAAACGCATAAACACAACGAGATTGAAATAGTTTTTCACTTCTAGGTACACAGAACAGGAAATAAGGCCTATGTGTGATTGTAGGGAGTATAATTCGAAACCTTGTCGCGGGCCGGATTAGACTAGCTCAAGGGCCGCACTTGGCCCATGACTGCTTTAGAGCATCTTACTCAGCATCTGGATACTTACACAAAGATTTCACCTCCATTTGACAGGGAATTGCAGAAACACCAAATATTGAGGTTGCACTGCAGAAGGATTGCAAATATAAAATAACATGCAATGCAACTACAATGCACCCCAAGACTCGGCAGTGAATTTTAACTCTGCACTCTGCATGTATATTAGCAGATGTTGCCATCAAGGGAGAGACAGAGGGAGAGGTGCTGAAGAGGCTGAATTGTTGGAGTAACAAGTTAAAAGAATTCAAATTAACTGTTAGGAAGCCAAAAACAGTAGCAATGACGATGAGCAAAACATTGGCTCACAGTAATCCAACACTTGAAGGGGAAAGAATCGAATGTGCAGAAAGTTTTGGTTATCTTGGAAGCAATATTTCAAATCAGGGGAGTGCTATAGTCCGGGACACCTTAAATAAGTTACTAATAAAAAAAGGGTAGCCAACGTTAACATCCATCCCCTATGCCTACTCGCATGTTGGTTTGTGGTAGAATTTCTTAAAGATAAGTTGTCTTTTGTGTGAGCACAGTTTCGCCAACCCTGCTGAAAATCTCGCCATCTACAAATACCACAATACCAGTAAGATTTTTTACTGTACAGTTGAAACAGTTTTGAAACACGAAGACGCGGGAAATGTCGCAGCGAGTGTGACCAACATTCTCGTATAAAGCATATATCCCTAAACTGTTCAATTAATTGGATAAATCATCACATTTCTTTGGAATATTACGTCTAGTGCAGTTTTACGAGGTAAGTGCTACAAAAATACGTCAATTAGAACAGTTATGATTATTTTAGACTTATAGATTAGGCCTATATAATATGTAGGCCTAGGCCTATGTGTACATTTGCACTAGTCGGAACTTAAATAATGTTCATAATCTTTATTTTCGCATAAATTGTTATTTAGATTTCGTCAAAATGCCTAAAAGAGGCCAGAAACAGCTACAAATTCCACTGAAGAAGACTAGGCCTAATTACACTTTGCAGCGTTCACTGCTTTAAAAAAGAATGAGGAGAAAGCAATTAAGTGTAGTGATATGGAAAGAATTGTAAGAATTGCTGGCATGGTGAGAGTAAGTATTTTGATAATTTTTGAGAATGCTTTTCGTAATCATTCCTAACATAACCTAACATAACCTCAACATAGCCTTATGAAATGTACACTTACGGTAGCAACATTATTTTAGCTAATTAGCCTCCCACTATAGTCATTTAGCATAGGAATTGACTATGTATCTTATTGTAGACTTATTTCCATTCTGGAAGATTTTATTCGCTGAATGACATGGCCAGAAACCATGCCTCTTCAATGTAATGTAATAAACCCCCCTTCCGTCGTTCTCTCAGAGAGTTGATATGCATGTATGTATCATGTTATATTTGTGAAATTTTAATCTATGGTACTTGTAATGTTATTACAGCATGGATTTTCTGCTGTCCAGAAGGTCATATTACAGCCTAGGAAGGGGGATCTCCTTGTTACACCAGGCAAACATCGAAAGCATGTGTTTACTGTAACTGGAATAGATGATTTTGCTAACGAAGCCATTGCAAGGTTCATATATTCCAAATTACATCCAGGTAAGGATATTGTAACTTAGGCCTACTTCTTCTCGAATATATGGCTAATATCAAGCTTCTTATAAACATATGCTTCATTGAATGCTTCTTTTAATTTGTACTATGCGGGGCATATTGTTCTGCACACGTCAGCACGCACAGCCAGCAGCTGTCTAGTCTCGCCTTCCCTCTACCCTCGTTCGGTTCTCCACCATCACCCACCACATACGGCTGCCTACAGTTATGTACATGGGATGGCAGGTTAAAACTGACATTAGTTTGGATATTTTATTTACAAAGATGAATTCACTGTGTAATATAGAAACAAAAACAATGGTTTACAAATCATCACATATCATCTTCATCATCATGCCGTTCAAACTGTTCAAGAAATGCCTTTATTCTAACAGTCTGGCATGGGTGCATTGTTCATGGCATGATAGTGAAAATCTAACACAAAATGTGAATAACAAAACACAAGAAAATCATTATAAAAGAGAAATTGGTACAATCAATTCCATCATACTACTTGATCAGTCAAATCATGAAAATTAGTTTGAGATATATTGTGGTATATTGTCAGTAATGGAATAACCACCCGTTTTCCAAGCATATTTCAGCATTGGTACGAAACAATCAGCTTGTAATCGGTTATGCGCTAGCATTTGACTAGTTATAAAGAAAAGTCTGTTGTCGGGTTTTAATTTTGACTGGCCGCGTAAATTCCTTAATACGCAAATGTTTTCCATTCGACATACTAAACATTTTAGTTGTCTGAAGAGTCCAAGATCACACGGCTGGCAAAAATATGTAGTTCCTTTCGGTATGCATTCAATTTGTTCTTGTTTGTTCGTCGGAGATTCAAGATGAGCATTTTTGCCCTGGCCACTGAATGAATCTAGGAGAAGAAGATTTTGTTCGTCGTCCTTTAATTGCGGATGGAAAATGTCTTGGAACCAGGCACGTGCAGTAACTTCAGGGTGTCTACTGTAAGGATGAAGTAAAAATTAGTTACTTTTTAGGTACCATTTAGTTACCTTTTAGTTAATTTTAGTTACCTTTGAATTCAAGTTACGTCTGTGGTCTACAAGCATAGGCGCTCATCACGCGGTGAAGAAAAACAACAATGAACTGTTTTTAAAGAAGTTTTTTTATTTATCGTATGGCTTTTAGTGCCGGAAGTGTCCAAGGACATGTTCAGCTCGTCTGAGTCTAGCTGCTTCCAAAGGACACCCTTAGGGTGAGCTACAAGTTCCGTTCAATTTCAAGTTGCTACCAGATATCAATGATACCTAGTGGTAACGTTGGAACTTTGATAGAGCGTTCCGACGAAATATAACCTAACAATTTAGCTTCACACAAGTTTTGTCTGTGGAAGAATCCTTTACATGCCATAAATCCATGACATGGGACCGCCGGCTTTACTTCCCCTCCGAAGGAAGGCATACTGAAGGCTTTTTAACGCTTTTAACAAATCCGACGACTTCGGCCGGGTTTGAACCCGCTATATTGGGCACAGCAGTTCAGCATGCTACCAACTTCACCACCGAAGCCGCTTTAAATGAAATTCACATGATGTTATAAACATTTAAAAAATAAGAAATATATACTAGATATTTAATATCCAATGAGTTGTTTCAGCTAATATGTCGCCTTGTCCACAATATGTTGTTATTATTATTACGGTACCAAGAGGTTGCTCAGCTCTTGACCATTTGGCGAGATTTCCTTCGTCCCCGCGGTAGGTCGCGAAGAAATATATGCGATGTTACGCGATCGTCACCGAATTCTGTCTTCGCAGTCAAATGCGGAGAAATATAGAGATGTTACACGATCGGCGCTGGTCTCAGTTGTTTGGTGAGCTTCCCATAGCTTTCACGATAGAACACTGAGTAAAATCGCGATTTAGATCATCAGCGTCACTTTTAGTCATTCGACGAGATTTCCATTGTCCTTGAGTTCGGGCACAAGAAAATATAGCATTATTACGCAATCGGCGCCACTTGAGGTCCGTTTGACAAGACTACAGTTGTCCTCGTCAATGAATGCGGAGAAATATCGCGATGTATTGCAATCGCTGCCGCTCTCGGCCGTTTTACGTTGTCGTCGAGATATTATGCAATCGTCGCCGCACCCGGCCGTTCAGCGATTGTCTGCCTGTCTATCTGTCCTGATAGAATGGCGGAGGCAAGCTCAATGTTGGGCATGGTTAAAATTCACGCGTAGTTATGAACATGTTGTTCGGTCGGCGCCGTGATTCCCTTTGTCCCTATGCTGTAATTGGGAGTTCATGAGTTCAGGGTGGATCACGAGGAGGATTTAGTATTTCGATGCTACGTAGGCTGCCGTTTTAAAGTGGGTTGATGCACTTCTCGCTCCCCGCACGCTTTTAAGTATACGGTCATGGGAAAAGTGGCAGGTAGGTTTCGTGATGGGTGCCCCGTGATGGGTGCCCAATCACCTTTGACAGGATTCCTGCAGTCCTCGTGGTCACAGTTCACGATAGGGGACGGGTTTTATGATTTTACGCAACTGACGTCGATCTCGGTCCGTTTGACGAGATTCCCGCAGGCAAGTCGTGCGGTCAGCCGGCCGTCTTGAGGATGCGATTTTGGAGGATGAACGTTCGATGTAGGTACGGTATCGAATATTGCGAATTGTTCTGAGAGGATTGCACGAATAATACGACAAGAGGGCAAGTTTTATTTCGATTGAGAACCACGAATTATCAACAAGTTATCGAAATAATCGGTTAGATTATATATCCGATGGAACGAAAGTTCGAAGGAAAAATCGACTTATAACGGAATTTCGAATTCACCATACTAAATGTCGCAAATTTACTTGGACATATTTTTTAAATAAGTTATATGTATTTCGAAGATTTTTCGCATTTTTTTTCGAAACGGTAACATTTTGCAAGATTGCGACATTAAATTGTTTCGCGTTATTTCTGGACTTCAATTTGACATAGTTTCCAAATAACAGAAATGAGAGATTTCTTTTTAGTTTCGGAAGTATTCGCGAATAAACATCTCGCGAAAAGTCAGGTTTCCTAATACAGTAACACAGAAAAATATTTCACACGAAACTTAAGACTTCTTGATGCCAAAAATACACGTTGAACCGATGTATACCGCT
Source organism: Meconema thalassinum (assembly GCA_946902985.2). Classification (NCBI taxonomy): domain Eukaryota; kingdom Metazoa; phylum Arthropoda; class Insecta; order Orthoptera; family Tettigoniidae; genus Meconema; species Meconema thalassinum. The sequence goes on along the minus strand of OX336391.1, from coordinate 680,473,788 downwards.
CAAGGTATCCTCGGTATGTATTTCCTTGAGGTCGGGCACGGAGACATATAGCATAGTACTATGCAATAGGCACGGCGCCGCTTGCGTGAAACTCGCAATCTCTGAGCCTAGCGGCGCAAGTTTAAATGATTCAACCCGCCTTCAGAAAATTTTCGTTACCCGTTTGTAAAATTCGTTACTTTTTCGTTACTTTCGCTACCCATTTGTAAAATTCGTTACTTTTTCGTTACTTTCGTTACCGGTAGACACCCTGAACTTACATGCCCTTTCCACATTTTCCCGGAAGATGGACAATCAATGACGACATATTTAAAGACATCCATGTACGTGTTGATACTTTCTTGTACCCTAGGTCCAAACTTTCCATTAATTTCTTTGAAGACGATCAAGAACAAATGTCCCATTTCTCCGGCTTTAGAAATGTGATATTGCACTGTGTGGGTGTGCGTAGAGCTATTTCGGCAAACAAGTGTGGCAAGAACGTCTTTCACACCACGGAAATCATAACTTCTCTATGTTGCCATTTCGCACTCGAATCGGGACTGGTCCGAATTCCCGATATTGGCGTCCGGGATCTCTTTCTCTTCTTGCAATTCAATAATGAATTTAACAAACATTTTAGCCTCTTCATATCGTACTTCTTCGTCTGTTTTAAATGTTTTACCGACGAGTTTGGTTACTTTTCGGTGCAGAATTTTCAAACGCCTTTTAAGGTTTGTCAAGCAAGAGTCGCAAAACAACTCTCTTCCATAATTGCATCAAACGTTGTCATTATTTATATGAACATTATTTGCTCTTTATCAGAAAGCTCTGTAGCTTCCTGAACACCGTAGGCATTAATAAGAGCTACAATAATGTTGCAAGCGGTCATTATAACGCAAAGACTCCAATGAGATCGCCTGTATGTGGAATAGCCATCAGTCGTGGAGAACTTTACCATATAGAAAACGATTCGCAGTCCCACCGTATTCTATGTTGTGGGTGATAGTGGAGAACTGAACGAGGGTAGAGGGAAGGCGAGGCAAGTCAGCCGCTGGCTGTGCGCGCTGACGTGTGCCGGCATGTACTGTACAATTCAGAGCGCGCACTGCCAACTTGGGGCTTCCAAGTGGCTCCTTAAAAAGGACCAGCAAAAAAATAGACCTCCACCACCTGTTTCAGCGTAAAAAGACCTTCACGACTACGTAAAAATAAAGTCGAAATTCGTGGTCAGACTTCGTACCGTTCCCACGTAAGCTAAAGATTTTCCTTATCATTGCGGTATTTCCTGAACCTGCTACTTACCACATTCAAATAGTTGGTCGAGTGGTCTCAATGCATTACTCTTATTCATGAAGCCATGGTTCAAATCTCGCGAAGGTTGGGTTTTATTATATTTGTTGTTTTATAATTACCCAGACATTATAACATAAAGCACATGTACAGGGTCTTTCATATAAAGTAAGAACGACAAACGGCAGTTTTGTTATTCGCTTCTGCGGTGGCCTTGGCTGAGCTTGTGGCGCGACATGGCCCCCTGCTGCACTATTGAAAGCGCATGCATAGTACATACGAGGGCTGTTTTTCTTTTTTTTTTCTCAAGTTCCGATGGACTGTATAAAAATAACTGTTCCACATACCAAACTGATTTTACTACTAAATGTTTGCTTGTTTTATTCTTATGTCTCAACATAATCCAAAATGATTGAAACATTTGTTGTATCGTTACACCAGCTTTCCAATGCCCTCGGCAAAACATTCTGCCCCCACTGAGGTGGGTACGTCTGGAGAGTGTATCGCCTCGTATGGCCTCGGGTGCCTGGTGCAAGCTTTGTTAATTGACACCCAGAGGGTAGCTTGCATGTCGAATTTCGTCGTTCCTTTGAACGCTATGAAAGTCAAGGAGGTTAGATATCTAAACTCCTTGACACTACAGCGCTTTCAAGTAGAGAATGGAGGAACTTTGTGTTGGCGGAAAATCCCGAGATTAATTTTGCCATTGAACACGGCCTACTGAATTCAAATGGGTTCTTTAACATGCCAACAACGTATGACCTACCATGGCCAGGGGCGACCCTGCAATCTTGGGGTTGGTAGTCCGACACTATAACCACTCACCCACCGTGGCAAGCAACTTTCAAATGATGCACGACAACTCACCAACTCGAACACAACCCATATCTATCCTAGACCATATCCTTGCATGTGCTATCTTCAAATATGCCAGGTTTCACCTGTAGGCACTTTCCATTTCTTCCTACAGGACTTTTACCTGCCCCTACGTCCTACCATATATTCATATGCCTTGAAATATACAGTGTGTGGGGACAGGCACTAAGCCTCAAAGGGCAAATCCTTCCAATCCCTTGACTGTTTCCTGCTATCTAGGACTAATGGCATGTCGGAGGCGGTGTAGCTTGGGTTGACTGTCATACGGGGGGAGCAGGCTACGGGTGCCCCTCCCCTAATAAACATATAAGAAAAACAGGCCTATAGGTTGATCAATTTAGACTCTCATTTTGTTAATATGTTCATAAATTAAATTTATACTTGGGTCTTTTTTTTTCTTCCCCCCACCCTTTCTGTTTAGCTAATTTTTTCTTAATAGAATGTTGCATAATTAAGAGGCGAGTTACCAGCTTCAAGCCAGTTAAAGTATGAGTAAGAGGTACAACAGTATTTAAAAAACCCTGCTGATGCTGTTTATTGTCATACCATTCATCGTTTCGACTGTCGTCAATAGTTGCCCTGGTCTTTAATATTGGCAAAGCTCTCAAGAGATAGAATCCTCATTTTAACAACACAACACCTGATGTCTTTGGGAGTTTTATCATGATCTCCTCTCATTTCATGGAGTGTATATTAATTTAGAATTATTCTTTTCCTTTTTTTTTCTTTTCAGAATTGCCCCTAAAATCCAAGACTACTTAGAGTGGATTTAGGCCTAAGCATTGAAAAAGCCTTTATTATCTTGCATGTCAAAAGGGATGTGTCTCGATCCTGTCTCCACGAAGGTCTGTGTACGCAAGGAATGAGCACTTACAGAAATAAAGATATAATGAATAATAATAATCTGCAAATATGTACCATTTTATTTCTCCTTTCCTGATCATTCATCCTAAAAATATAAAACCATCGCCTTTGAACTAATTATTACATTATTAAAAAGATACTATAAAAAAATGTGTGAGAAGAAAAGAAAATCATAAGTTCATCTATAGCCCCTCAGCAAAACTGGAAAAGCCTTGAGTAAGTATTAATATTCCTTAAATTTTGCATTTTATAAGGTGGTTTAAAAGGCAATGAAGAAACCTAAAGTTATCTTCTCAACCATAACACTGGTTATGGGTTTGACGGCAGGGGACTGATGATCAAGATGTCCCTTACTCGAGCAAGCACTCCTTGAGTTTATGTAAAATGTATGTAGGCAAGGAGGTCTTAATTATTTGGTTTCCTTTGGGTTACTTGTTACATGGAAGTATTTGGTTAATTTTTGGTGTTGAATGATATAATTTGTCAACACCAATGTGGCGGCCATGTTGGTTTTCTACTAACTTATTTAAGGTGTCCCGGACTATACGCTGGAAGTCCAAAATAGAGTATCTAAGGTTACTACCAAGTGCGGAATCTAGTCTGGGATAAGGCAGTATAAGAGCTAAACAGACGATTTACAAAGCATATCTGCTGCCAATCGTGACATACAGTTTAGAGAGTTGTGTCTTATTGAAGAGAGACCTCAGTAAATTAGTCATGTGAAATGAAATTTTTGACATCAGCTCTACAGGAAATGAGGAAAGACAGAAACAGAAATGACTGTATTAGGAAAGATATGCAGATAACCTTGACAATGGAAGAGAGACTCCATATTGCAAGGTTGAAGTGGTTTGGTCATGTACAAAGGACGCCGGAGACACGTATCGCCAGACTGTACTTGGAAAGGAAGGTACCGGGGAAGAGACCCATTGGACGTCGCAGAAGGAGGTGGATAGACCAAGTTAAAGAAGATCTCCTATCAAGAAGACTGACATTCCAAGATATTACAGGAGAAACCTATAATGACAAGAGTTAGATGGAGGCATATCATCCACTCAATCCTGCCCGGCCCGTTGGAAGGATCCCTAGATGATGATGATGATTCTGCCAAGTGGGCCTTTCAGTCTTGCTTTTCTCATGTTTGAATACAGGAATTTAGACTATTCTCCAACACACCCAAATGAGAAAACTTGCCTTATGACAATTACCTCTTCATAAATTTTATTACTTTGCTTTGAATAAAATGTTGAATCTAACACTAGGAAACAATAATCAAACAACAAATCATGAGAAGTCACCTGAACAGAGCTTGAGAAGGAGAGACTTATCACACACATCACTGAACATGACAAATATATCGAATAAGTTAGAGAAAGAAGGGACTTGGTTGAAATATTTGCTTCTTTTGCAACATCCTATTTCATGATGCACATGTCTATTGTCTACTTGCCCTAGGAAACTACACTTCTCTTCTCTATTTTGCTTTTTATTTATTTATGTCCTTTTTAACATCTGTGGATTTTAGAGACACCCAGGTGCCGGGATTTTGCCCTGAAGGAGATCTTTAACGTGCCAGTAAATCTATTGACACGGTCTCCTCACATTTGCGCACCTTCAAATGCCAGCTGACTGTGCCAGGTTTCGATCCTGCAACCTTGGGCACAGCGAGCGAGTACGTTACCGCTGAGTCACACAGTCAGCCTATTTTTCTCTTCACAGCTTGAGAATGTTGCAAGACTTCTGTCCTTTTATTAGAATTATTTTTAACTGATGGGTACCAAGAACAAAGTCTGTTGCAGAACGAGGTGGCCAGCAAGTCAAGTCGCACAAATGGAAGTTCAAAACAGAATAACAATTTAAAATACGGTAATGGAGCATAAAGATTATAAAATTATATTTCCATAATATTTTTAAAAAGGTGCCAAGAGAGCAATTACTAGGCTTTATGAGGTCTGGTTATCAACCAAAATTGTTTTATTCAATTGCTGGCAACTGGAGAGAAAATTTGTTGACTGGGAGCCTATTTTCAAAGCACTTCAATCCTCGACAAAGAAAGGGTTATTACTGATGTCTAATTGAATTGTTAGGAGTCCTTTGTTTAAGTCCAAACAGAAGTTCATCGTTATGAATCAGATAATTAATTATCCCCTCCAAAATGGAAATACAAGAATCCTGAATCCTTCTAATTGAACATTGACAAAATTATAAGAGACCTCAAAGAGATTTTGATATCAGCAGAACTCTATCATGTGGGTTCTCGAACCAAGAAAAATCTCTAACTCGCACACAACCAAAACACGACACCACATGGAAACTGTAGTGGTTGGTAACACATGTGGGTGGCACGTATTCGTACACACAGTATTTGCTAAGCGATAGTTATTTCCGATGCAGGGTGCACACTGTTTCGATAATTTAAAAACTTCGACGACAGAACATTTGCAGATCGTTTGAATTATCATAACGTATAAGCTTAAACATAGTTTCCATCCCCAAAATTTGACGATACTCCCATCCGGGCCAATAGTTTACTGTAATATGCGTACATGTGGTATTCGATTATAAAAAGCTTGAATCAAAAAGGAATATGAAAGATCAACAAATCGAATGGATCAACGTTCTGTCGATGGCGGTAAGAAGTAGATCTTTTCCATTATAAACGCAAGCTATTCATACTACCTTCGATACCTCAATATGATTGGCTTGCAAAGGTCTTGCACTGACCCTTCAAATCAATCAAGCTGGAGATGGACTTCCATTATCCTGTAGCTTATAAAACATCTATCATCATCATTGATTCTTTCCCCTTTGGGAGAGCGTGTGAACTTGAGCCAATCACAGCTTCACTTCCTTTTCCTCTTCTCTTTTCTTCCCAAAACGTCTTCATTAAATCACTGTGTTTTCTCTTCCTTTCCTCGGTCTATTTTTTCCCTATTGTTTCTTTCCTTGAGACTTGTTCAAATTTCTTGTTTCTTATTTGAATTGATTTCTGTCCTTAATATAGTCTTCAGATTCACAGTGCTATCCAAGTAATCCGTATTGACGTAATCAAAGAAAAGATTTATATATCCGCCTTTTCAATACAAAATTTTATAACTTAGTTACTTCAGGTACATGTTTCGGAGGTGTTCCTCCTTCAGCCTGTAATATAAACCATTCTTATAATACATATCAACGAACTAAGAAACAAGAGAAGAAAAACTATTATACATGCAAATAGGATAGAAATAATTGTATTTATTTATATTTTTTATTGATTCTTCTCCGTGGCTTAGGCGGCAGCACGCCGGCCTCTCACCGCTGGGTCCGTGGTTCAAATCCCGGTCACTCCATGTGAGATCTGTGCTGGACAAAACGGAGGCAGACAGGTTTTTCTCCAGGTACTCCGGTTTACCCTGTCAAAATTTCATTCCAGCAACACTCTCCACTATCATTTCATTTCATCTGTCATTCATTTAATCATTGCCCCCAGAGGAGTGCGCCAGGCCTCGGCAGCCGGCACAGTCCATATCCTGGCCGCTAGATGGGGCTTCATTTATTCCATTCCTGACCCGGACGGAGACTGGAAGCAGACTGTGGATTTTCATTTTCTTCTCTTTCTCATTTTGTTGATATGTGTTATAAGAATGGTTTCTTCATGAGAATTGTTATATTTTATATGTCAAGTTTTCTAATGTTTAATAATGACAGGCTGAAGAAGGACGAACACCTCCGAAACATGTACCTGAAGTAACTAAGTTATAAAATTTTGTATTGAAAAGGCGGACAAATAAATCTTCTCTTTGATAGTCTTCCGAGATTTTGAATAGTTCCAGGTCTTCCTGTATTAATGATGTTAAAAATTTTCTTAGCGAGACTGTTTTCATCCATCCTCCACAGAGTCGATAGAACCGAAAGCATTTTTTCCTAAATTTCTCTGTAATGGTGTCTGTGTTCCTTTGTAGGAACAATATAAAACATTCTTCTTCTTCTTCTGCTTTTACGGTCTCATTCGACCACTTAAGTCAAATCATTTCCTGGTCCTCTTCTTCAGTAAGTTTTCTTTCAGAGTTGCCCAGTAGCACTTCATTCGCTCTGATCTCCTCAGGCGTTCTTCTGTCAAAGGAACAGCCTGATAGTTGAGAACTCCTGGTTCAAGAAAAGAGAGAGCCACACAATCACATGGTACAGTGATGACTTGACCAGGAAGTCGATGGTCGACTATATACTGTATGAGAAAGAATTAAATAAGAACATCACGGACATCAAGGTTATGGTTCACCCACAAACATCCCAGGTGTGGATGTCAAGTATCGTTTTGATGGAGGGCTTTTCAACCTAACTCGTCTCCGCTCCTTGAGGAAAACTCAGGTTACTAATGTTACTAATATGTTGTATGAAGATGATGCTGCGGCACCAACTCTCACACCAGAAGAGTTGCAAGAGTCAGTTAATTGTTACAAAAGTGCATGTGATCGCTTTGGTCTTACCATAAATGTCAATAACACTAAAGTCTTGGCACAACCTTCACCAGGCACACCTCTTCCTCAGTTCCATATCTCCATCTCAAATTTGCCATTAGAGCAGGTAGACCACTTCTCGTACCTGGGCAGTACCATTTCTGTGAGCTGTAGGCCTACTTGTGAGCAGGATGTGGATAAGAGAATTGGCGCAGCCCATGCAGCATATGGACGATTAGCGCACCGGGTCTTCATGAATAAAGATCTGTCAATGAGTACAAAGCTAATGGTGTACAAAGCAGTAATCATTTCTACATTGTTGTATGGCTGTGAAACATGGACGCTTTACCGACGTGATCTTAGGAAGCTTGAGCGCTTTCACCTACAAAAACTTTGATCAATCCTGAGGATTAAATGGGAAGACCACATTACCAATATTGCTGTTCTTGAAAAGGCTCAAATCAACAGGATAGAATCATCCATAATAGGTCACCAATTTAGATGGATTGGTCATGTCCATCGGATGGATGATGTGCGATTACCTCATCAAATGCTACTGTATATGGTGAATTATGCTATGGCACCAGACCTCATGGTGGTCCTAAGAGGCGCTACAAGGACCAATTTAAGCAGACCCTGAAATTGACAGGTCTTGATTCACAAACCTGGGGCATGCTGGCTGAAGACCGCTCAACTTGGCGCCGTACCGTCTCGGATACTGTAAAAACCTTTGAAAGGGATCGACGCACACATGAAGAGGCCAAGCGTCAAGCTAGGAAACTTCGAGCAGCCCAACCACGTCCTCCTCCAGCAATACAATGTGACTTGGGTGGATGCTTGTTCTGTACCAGGATTGGACTCTTTAGTCACCGTAAACACATCAACAAACTGGACTGAAGGAAGAAGATTTATACTCGGATTCGAGTTAAAGCCGATGATGACCATCGGAGAACTTGGATAGCGACCATCGATTGCTGGTGATGAACCTGAGAGGGACTAAGGAGAAGAAAGGGACTGAGAACCAGGAAAGACGTATAAGGACTTGGAAACTGAAAGAAGGAGATAGAAGGGTCGAGTACCTCAAAATGGTAAAGGAAGGAATTCCAACAGATGAAGAGAGACGGGTGGAAGAGGAATGGGCTAGATTTAAGAAGACTAGTAGGTGCAGCAGAAGCAGTATGTGGGAGGACAAGTAGTAAGAAGAGGTGGAAGGAAACACCATGGTGGAATGAGAAGACAAAATATATAGTAAGGGAAAAGAATAGAGCCTTTAGGAGGTGGTATCAAAATAGGACGGTAGAGACAAGGGAAGAATACCCGGAAAGAAAGGAGGCAAAAAGAGTAGAGGCTGAGGAGAGAAGGAAGTGGATGGAAGAGTGGACAAAGATGATGGAGGATAGTGAAGGTACAAAAAAAGGTCCTTTATGGGATGGTAAAAAATAAGAGGCGGAAGGATTCTACGGATTATGTTAGAATGGTGAACAAAAGGGAACAAAAGATAGAAAATAGGGAAGAACTGAAGAAAATGTGGAAAGAATATTTTGAAGAACTTCTGAACCCAAATGGAAACCACAGCGAGGAGGAAGAAATCAGGGAAGAGGAAGATGGACTGCAAACAGAAAAGGACTTAACATGGAAAGAAGTGGAAGATGCAGTGAGGAAGATGAAAGGAGGGAAGGCACCGGGTGTGGATGAGTTGAGTGTGGAGATGGTGCGAGCAGCAGGAGAGGTGGGGATACAATGGTTGTACTGAGTAATGAAGACAGCATGGGAGGAAAGGAAGACCCCAGAGTACTGGAAAAAGGGAATAATTGTCCCGATCTTCAAGAAAGGTAGCAGAACAGAATGCAGAAACTATCGGGGAATAACACTGATGAGTCATTGTGCAAAGATGTTTGAGAAAGTTTTGGAAAAGAGAATTGGGAGAAGGATAGAAGGAGGGATGAGGGGAGAACAATATGGCTTCATAGCAGGAAGGTCCACAGGGGATTTGATTTTTGTTGTAAGTCAGTTACAAGAACAGCACTATGAGTATGGAACAGATCTCCTGATGGCCTTCCTGGACATTGAGAAAGCATATGACAGTATATGCAGAAACAAAGTATGGAAGTCCCTGGAGCATAGAGGAGTAGAAAAATGGACTATAAGGAGGCTAAAGGAGATGTACAAGGGAAGCATGAGCTGTGTGAAAGTGGGAGGAGAGAGATCGGACTGGTTAGAACAGAGAAACGGCCTGAAACAAGGAAGTGCACTGTCACCGTTACTTTTCATTGTGGTGATGGATGACATAATGACCCGAGTGGCACAAGTAATTGGTGAAGGAAAGATGAAAGCAATGGTGTTTGCAGTTGATTTTATGATTTGGGGAAACAAGGAAGAGGAGGTACAGGAACAGTTGGATGTGTGGGAAGGAATAATACAAGGATATGGGATGAAATTTAGCATAAATAAGAGTGAGATGGTGATCACATCAAGGAAGAAGGAAAGAACCACAACGGGAATGACAATTGGTGGGAACAGCTGAAGAAGTGGAGAGTTTCAAGTATCTGGGAAGCCTGATACAAGATAATGGAAGAAACGATAGAGAAATAAATGAGCGGGGGAGGCAGGCAGAAGCATTCCGGAGGAGTGTGAGAAGCTCGTTATGGAGCAAGGATGTCCCTCAGAACAGCAAAAAGATCATATATCGGACGTACTATGTCCCTATCCTGACATATGCCTCGGAGACCTGGGTTATGAAAGGAAGGGAGAAGAGTAAAATACAGGCCAGTGAGATGAGGTTCTTGAGAAGCAGTATTGGAGCTACAAAGATGAACAGAATAAGAAATGAGAGGACCAGAGAATTAATAAAGGAGGAACCATTACGGGATGGTATGGAGAAATCTAGACTTAGATGGTATGGACATGTAAAACGAATGGAGGAGAAGAGGATACCCAGGAGGATACACGAGACGAAGTGGGAAGGAAAGAGACTGAGAGGAAGACAGAGAGACAGGTGGCTGAAGGGGGTGGAAGAAAGCGTGAAGAAGGGAGGAGAAGATTGGACAAGGGTGGAGGCTGAGAGATGATGGGAAGACAGAAGACGTTGGAGAGGCTTGTGTTCCAAACAGACCCGGCCAGTGGCTGGAAACTGTTCAAGATGATGATGTGAGATGTGATCTTTCATCATCATCATCATCATCATCATCAGACATTCACTAATGGATGCATTCTCCCTCCCTGTGTTCAAATAAAAATAAAGTTTTGCATTTCCATGTCTGATACTTTGTCCATTCCATTCTATTTCCTTGATACTAAGATTTTTGGGTAGCAAAGGATAGTAGTGAAAGTCATTGGGGGATAGCCAAGAATAATGGTGGATAAGTGAGGTTATGTCAGTCTCATAATGGGTTGATTAAAGATATCAACTTCGTTAATTTTGATTAAATATATCGTACTGTATGGCATCAAAATAAAATGGCTCATTTTTACCCTCTCCCCTTCCTAAAATAATGGATTTTTGTGAAGTTTGCGTCTATAGTATGGGAAGATGGGGGAATGGCGCCACCTTTAAGGAAGATGCTGCCCTGTGCTGATACAGTTTATTGTAGAAAAGAAAGAAATAGAAAATACGGCCCTTTAATACATTGGCCTCAATGCTACTAAGTATCATTACTCTAGGTGATATTTTAATTTTCCTTGACCAGTGAAAGTGGCGGTATTGCCCTCACTAAGTGGGCAATTCCACCATACTGATGAGGCAATACCGCCTTATTTAAACTTGATGGTTATAGGCCTATGCAAACAACTTTGGATCATGAAAAGCCTACAAAACTATATACAGTGCCATTTACGATATTTATTAATTACACAAACAGGAGTCACAAATCTAGATTTTCGGAGAATCGTGGCCGCTACATTCAGAATGGGCCCACTTAGAGCCAGGGTGTCGAGCGATGGCCTTTTTTCAAATTCCCGTATAATTCCCGTATTTCCCGTACGAAAATCCACCCAATTCCCGTATATTTTAGAACCCTCTAAGACTAGAGTTCGCATACCGAATGGCTGAAAAATGAATCTTAAAGCGCGAATCAAGATTTTCTGGCGTAAGTGTAACTGCATTTTTGGAGACACTTCTGCAGCTCACGGGTGATGGCGATATTTAGGCCTAACCCGTAGCGTGAGCAAAGCACGCGCCCGCGCGCGCGAGTGAACTCTCTCGCAAATGGGATGGGAAGTTACGAACACAAATAAAATACCGTTTACCTGAGGAGAGCTGATATAAATGACTGTTTTACTGAGGAGTAGTGATGTGCGCGAGTGACGCTTGGACTCGCGAGAATCAAGTCTAGCAGTTCCGAGTCTGAACGAGTAACCCGTGCGAAGGACTCGAGTCTCCACGGTGGCGTCACGATCCGTACTTACGATATAGGACAGAATGCGGCCAAATTCTCAACACTCGCTAAACTTGCAAACGACTTTTCTACTAGTGATTTACAAGAGAAATCGTTTGCAAAATGCACACTATGCTTCATATTATAACGACTCTAGTTACCTAGAGGTAATGAAGAAATGTAATTTAAAAAATCAAGTTTAAAAAAACCTCCTCGCCGGGAATCGAACCCCAGCACGCTGCGTGAAAGTTAGCACCGTTAACCTCTCAACCAGAGATATCGATAAGACTACTGGCGTTATCAACAGCGATATATACTACTGCTTAGCAAATTATCACGCTGAAGGAAATTTCTATTTACTGTATTGCGTTCTTTCTTTCCGTCATCCGTCCAGTGCTTGCCGGTTTCCAATTTTGAATATTCTATTGTATCACTGTGCATTGATGGGAAACGAATACAATACTTGGCCAAGGCGTACCGACATTACTATATATCGTGTAGTTTCCATATATGGCTCACGGATAACACTGACAGCGTCCTCGGCCTCGATTCCGGACTCGGGTATCTCGAGTTTTACGGTTCCAGACTCGATTCTTCGCGAGTCTACTCGCAGCCCATCACTACTGAGGAGGGTTGAGAGAGTAGAGAATAGGAGTGTCACATCTTCATATATATATTATTTCAGTAGTATGCATCCCTCCTGCGGCGCTCACAAGCGACCGATCGTGACAAATGAGCATTCAAATGAAAGAGAATAGACATTAGCAGTGACTTATTGCACGGACTTTAGAAAAATAGTACGAAGTGTGCGATTTGCAATCACCGTTGATGTAGGATAATACGCTCCATACTTGCTGTCCACGGGCCACTGAGACGCCTGTTTCATGTCATATTAACATGTTGAGGTCTTTCCTTTATCCTGAAATGTTAATAGTGTTCTATAATCATTTCGTTGAAATGAAAACATAACCTTTCTCCTTAAGTGTCTCATTATAAACCTATTGGAGCAAGTGTGGTTTATGAACATGCGAGATTTCTCGCACGGGTCCGCTAGTAATAAATATTTACTGGAAGTGATTGAATTGTATGGTACCGTAACCTTATAGAGCTTCCACGAGTTAAAATGGCATCGAAGCTCCATTTGATTTTCATTGGCAGTGAAACGTTCGTTCGTGATTATCTTCGTTATTATTTCGGATTGTGGTTTTGTTTTTAGGCGTTCAACTTATGAAATAATAACTAGAGGGTTGGCCTTTCATGAATATTTCAAAGACAAGTGTCTCCAAAAAGAGTAATTAGTAGAACTTTGAATCAGAGACGACCATAACAAACACCTTGCCTACAAAGTGTGCGATTTGCACATTTCAAACGGCATTGGTCTAACATATCTTAGACTACAATAATTAAGTTGGTGCAAATTATATATGTTATATGTGAGAATATTATTATAATTTGCTATCCGGTTGTTATATTGGCATATTATGCATTAACGTGACCCGTTTAAATGCTAAATTGTGACGTAAGCTACGAGTTGTAGGCTATTCGCCGTACCGGTAGGCCTAATATTTACTAACAAAGCATCGTTTCTTCTTTAATATTTATTTAATCATTATAATTATAATAGCCTATCTATTAACACTTATTTAACCAATAATCATTTTATAATTCTATACATATTCCAGGTATTGCAAGAAAGCGATTTGATAGCACATGCGGCTCTACCTTAAAATCCAACCATGCCCAGTTTTCATTACCTATGGATGATATTACCGCAAGTTAATAAACCAAACAACTGGCAACATATTTTTATTTTAATGCTCATTTACAACTTCACCCTAGTCTACGTTAAGTACCATACGGTAATCACTGAAAGGGTAGGGGGGGTTATGACCCCAATTTCACAAACGAACGGACCTCATTTTGCATGAATTATGGAACTCGAATCCTAATGGAGGTATGGATTGTCTGCATTTAGAAATATGTTAGTCAATAATTTAAAACAAGATGCCAGAAAACTAAATACAAAAAGCTGCGTGCCTACTACGGTGTTAAGTTGCTCCGTGAAAAAAAAATACACTTCGCCAAGATTATACGACGTGCATACAGTTAAATACAATCATCCAATTGGAGGAACACTTTCTTTGTCACGATCTTATAAGCAATTAAAACATAAACTGCTGCAATTTATGGGAAAATGTGCAACATTTAGAGACTACGAGTGTTGTAAGTGGCACAACGTTAGCTGACATTTCGCATCATTAATACATAAGTAGGGAATGGAAAAATTCGCGATCGCGAATTTCGCGAATTATTAAATGAAGTAATACACAGATGGTAATGTGTTTTAATAACCCTAAAAATGGCGAAAAAAATGGGTTTTGAAGTAGCGAAATTTCGCGAATTTCGCATGAAGACGCGAATTTTGTGAATTATGCATGAATTTCGGACGAAAACGCGAATTTTAGCTTTATTCGTTGTTTTCTTTACAGTGCACTTCTGATAATTCGCGGCAATCAATGCACGAATTTCCGCGAACTATCCACAGTAATGTTTTTAAGCCTAGCAAAGAGAAAAATATTGTTTAAAAATATTGAAATGTATTTTATGAACACGCAAAAAAAATAGAATACTTTATAACATAGTATTGTAAGACACACTATGTGGGCTTTACCAATATTAAAAACTAAGAAAAATGACTGTCATCACTTTTTGTTTCTCAGGTGGTTTATTTTTTCTAATTTAAGATTGTACAATTCTGAAGAAAACAATATATGAGAACGAAAATTCATCTTGATTTTCTATATAAGAGAGAAGTGTGACTATAGACACACTAGCTTGACTGTGGGAACTTTCGTGATTTCCGTTGCATCACTCCTTCACTCGATATGTACTGGATCTCAGTTTACCTCACCGACAGTCAAATTCCGTACAATATCCTTATCGCTTTCATGTCTGAAACCATGAATGTCTTTATCGAAGTCTAACTACTGTGTCATTTTCTTCTGCATCTAGATATTCATCTAGGTTTTACCCGAATGTCATCGTAGTGAAACCACCTTGCCCGTTTAAAATATAGTCACAGTAGCCGACAAACGCTTGTTTTGTGCGAGTGTAGTACCGGTAATCTTCTCCCATGACTTGACTGCATGGAGAGCATCCAACAAACACGGAAAGATCGGTCACTTAACGGTAGATAGTCGGCCTCGCTTTCTTTATCAATCTGGGTGGTCATCCTGGTAAGTTACTTAGTTATTGTGGTATTAAGGGCCAGAACAGCGAGGTCATCTGCCCCTTCATCCTACTAACTACTCGCCACGTGGCGTCATATAGTGCGCCTTTCAGACATGAATATCTAGATGGCAAGCATCCAGATCAAAATGTGCCACTGTTTCCGGAACCAGAATTAACCAGGTGGTCTTCTTGGTTTCATTCTGTAGTGTGTCTGTCAGAGTACTTGAAAGATATTTTGCAATTTAAGAGTGAAGTAGTGGACATAACTCTGGTGTTGATTTTCTCAACAATGTTTCACATGACGAAATATTTGAGATTCAAAGAATTTGGCACAGGCATCACTGAACTCATCCCTTTATTAGAAGGCCAGTCTTATCAGACTGTTCACCTTCTAGATGGACATCTATGGAGAATTCAGCAAGCCCTTAAACTTGCTGTTTCTAGAAAGTACGTTACCAACATTAAGGAGCAGTTGGAAGGTTGTGGAAATGTGTTAAAAAGAGGGAAAAAACATTCAGTTTTAGTGAATGCTGGGTCGCATGCTCTTGGACAGCTTGAGATCGGTTGACCCTAGGAACAGGATTTACAAATGTGTGCATTTGATCCAGCAGAAATAGTGCCAATGAACATCAATGAGGACCTTGCAAAGAAAATTAAGAAGTTGCCGGTCTGCGGAAAACTGGAAGAAAGTGAGGTGTTACGAGGATACAAAGAACTGCAAACTTTAATCAAGAAGTAAATGCATGACAGGACCAAGACAGACATTGTTGGAGTTTTGCAAGGAATGACATTTGTATTTCCAAAGTTCTCAGAATCTGTGTTGAAAACCATTTGGATCCCCTGTTCAAACCCTGTGAACTTTTGTTTTTCAGCTTACACTAGCACGTTAAGTGATATGTGTCACCGTTAGTCACAAGGCAATTTGGATCTCTACACTGAAGTATACTTTGAAGGATGACTAATGTGTTATGACATCCATGATATTTAAAAAATCCCGCCTAAAATTCATGATTTTGAAAGTACCGAAAAGTGCACTTGAAACCACCGAATTTGACACTTTAAAATACCGCTTTCTTCACTCTGAAATCACCGAAAAATTCCAATCTCTATACATAAGGAATGAACACATGCAGAGCCTTCTCAGTGCACACAGCTGAAGACCATATCATTTTACGTTCTCTTAACAACAATAAGTTGCTTAGTTACATGCAAGGAAAATTGTAGTACACACTTCCCATTGCTTCCATTACCTGACTACTAAACCAGAAGCTGGAAATGCATAACCATACGCCGGTGGCGCGTCCTATGGCAAATGAAAGATCGAAAGAAAATGCAAGCTCTATAGGAGCCCGGAAGAAGGCGATACAATCTTCTACACTACTGAAAATAGTCAAAATACCCTTTGTAATAATGAATAATAATTTTGGGGGTCATGTAGCAATAAATGTTACCCACCCACTATCCCTTTTTAGATCACGACTTTTATAGTAAAATTGGAGGTGTGTCCGCTATTGCACGCGTAAAATATGGGACAAATACAGTATTGCTAAACCCGCGCATTCGGTACTGACAGCCTTCCTGTCACTTTGCCCCGCTTTTCCTCTCCGCAACCTACGGTCGCCACATAACAAGACCCTACGACCAACCGCCACTCGGCAAAAATTCTGAGCATGCTTCTCACCTACACCCTGTATTTCGAAGGAAACAACGCGAAGGATATGCCGGGAGCTTGGAACAGCTGAGCTGAGTTGCTAAGTTTAATCTTATTCTTCTAAAAGTTGTTGTAAATCAACTGATTTGAATAATACACAGCGCTATATACTTCAGACATTATTTCTGTACAATTATACGTAATATATTTTAAAAAACGGTCCTGAGTCAACGCCGAGGACATTTAAACAGAGAAATACGATACTTTTAGATGAATAAATGAATTACACACCGAAGCTATGATACCTTTATCATCGGTATTCAATTCAATAAATACGACAAAGAGGGCAAATACTCTACAGCTAATGAATATAAAAACACTCACCATGCAATGATTATCCTTTAACATGTAACAAGAGTTTGAGTGGAGGTCGTTCACAGCTTACTGCAGTAGTTGACAGATAACACCATGCACACTCACTTATTCGCGACTCTCTACGTTTAATATTAGCTTTCGTGATAATACAAAAGTAAAGTTAAGGTAAATACATATTTAGCACTGAGCACTCAAACAAGCCCCTCTGTGGCGATATTATTGCCGTGGTTTTATATTTTCAAGTTGTAGGCTATTGAATGACGGACGGTATTTTGAGCACTATGAAGGGAAACAATAGCCTGTGGTCTATTATAGATTGACGCAAGCGAACTGACACCAATAATAAATTATCCTCAGTCACTTGGCAAGGGTTTCTTTGACACCCTCCATTCCTTCACTGTCCCTATCATCATCACCACCATCATTGTCTTTGTCAGAGCTTGATGAATTGCCAAGGTTAATAATCATTTCATCCACCGCGATATCCAGACCACCTTCAGTATTTCATTCTGTACATGCTGTACGGGATGTGTTCAGTCCTCGGGTCGAACTTCGGCGAAGTAAAAGTAACGAAACAATGACAATGAAAGGAAATCCGACACAGACAGTGGTTAACAAGCGACTGAAACAATGCCTACCCATACGAGAAGAATTCTGTCACTCGTGTGGTGTATTTTGTAGCCACATGTTGGTAACTGGTGTTTGATAGTAAAATGTCGAGAGCTGTGAGATATTGTTTGTAGTTTTTGAAATGTATGCATGTGTAACGCATTTGCATTGAGTGTTTACACGGACTTAAATAAGTCACTTTGACAAATACAAGATTGTTACTAGGAACTTCAGTTATACAAAGCACAAAATTAAATACTTTTGACAGTACTTTTTTTTCCTTCCTGGAGACCTTCCGTGGTTTTTCTTTCGACTGCCACCTTAGCCGTCGCTTCGCACCTGTTTTGTTTCCTTGAAGACGGCGTAGAGTTTCATGCAGTATGGACTCTTGCTCACGGTTATCTTTTCTACTGCACCAGCTCTGCCATCACAGCGTCCTGAACAGTAGGCTATGCATGCCAATCAGACTTGCTTCTTTGAGATTGACGATCATGCACTCCTTGTTCAGGGAGAAACCTCTGTCTAGAGCTGTATTGTTGTGATACAAAATCAGTATCATTTTAACGAAGCTTGTGGGATCGTTTTTGGCAGGAACTGAGGAAGGTGCTGAAGCCACTGATTCAGACCACAGCACGTCGAGTCGTGGCTCTTTTCCGTCGAACTGCTTCAAACACGCAGTAACGGAGAGCAGTCTCAGAAGTGCGGAGTAGCTGCTCTTGATGCGGTCAGCCATTGCGCCAGTAAGCAAATTCTCCTGATTACAAAGAATTTCCAAGGCAATGACGATCGTAACTTCTTCCAACTTAGGAGTCTCAGCGACCCCTACAGTGTCTAGGCAGGAAATAGCACGGGTCTCTCGTGAGCAAGAGTTGACCACTCTTTGATTTTTTCAGCCATAGGATACGAATGTACAATTTTCGGCAGTTGGTGCAAAATTGCAGCACATCCGCGTCTGGAATTTTCTGATATCTTGATCTGTTAGCTTCATTAAGGGCTGCTCTTGTCGAGAAACCCAGGTCTCCTCTGTGAATAAAAATGCGGACTGATTCCTGTATGTCATTGTCAGCAACGAGCGCGGCGCGCGTAGCCCCACGCGTAGAGGGTACGGCCGGCGGTCGGCCAGGCAAAGTATGAATTCGACGTTGGCTGGGTTCTCATCCCGCTTAGCGCTCTATCGGTGGCGCAAATTACGTGTGGCAGCGCGGTCTGCAGGCGAAATAGAAGATTGAGCGGGAGGACTCTACCGAGCGTTCGGGGACTAAGAAGTCGGGCATTATGAGACTTTTCAAGATTTCCCGTATCAAGTGCGAATTTCCCGTATAATTCCTGTATTTTTCCCGGGTCACTAAAATTCCCGTATAATTCCCGTATTTCCCGTATCGCTCGACACCCTGTAGAGCCCTTAGTGCATCTGTACCATAGTTCATTTTTGATATTATCAAAAGATGGTCACGAATGTCTTGCTCTTCAGAAAACTGTGGTTTACGCCCTAATGTAGGTTTGTGTAACTTACTGTCTTTGAACCTATCACGTAGTGTTGTTCTGGAAATATTAAACAACTTGGAAACACTTTTAACAGAGCTACCATCATTCACAGCTTCAACAGCTTACTTTAGATCGTCCGCAGTCCATTACACCTTTTCTGTTTTTCTCCCTCTATTTCGACGCATCTGCAAATAAAAGTAAGCAACTTCTACCATTGAAAAGTTGAATGGGGGAATACCGCCACCTGTGGTGGCACTACCCAATGAGCACGTCGAGTGTTTAGGCGCAAAATGCTACATAACCAACAAATTGAATGACATAAACGAATAGCATAAAATGATCAGTAATAATCGTACTTTCATAAAATATAACCAAAATTAGGTAATCCCTTATTTAAACTACCCTTAACTTGATTCATTTGATGGTACAATATTAGATCACAAAGGATGATTGGAGATTTCTAATTCCCGAGCAAACACACGCTTCCACAATGGCAATTGACACACCTGATAGTGTTCCGCTAGAGGTCACGCTTATTCGTGCGCATGTAAGTCGCACAGTTATTCGAATTTAAGGGGTGGCGGATTTACCCAAGATGGTGGAATTCCCCCATCTTCCCCTAACCCCCACCCCTCAATTTTGGAACTAAAACTTTAGAAAAACAAAATTACGAGCCTTACAGTAGTCTCATATGATGTGTAACATCTGACATGTTATTCGAATAATTCCATATTACTTACTCGCATTTTTTTAAGAATGAACTCTACCTGTGTCAGCAAACATGAAATGATTCTCCGACGCATCTGCAGTAGTGACATATCTGCAACTGTATGCGGGAGCAATCCACTGCCTACTTGATGCGAGCTGCACTTTATACCGGCCAGTTAGTGAACCCATGCCAGCGGTGTTATTGAAAATGGCCTCTTATTGAGCGCACTGCCAAGTATAGGCGCGATTAAAAATTAGGTGTGCAGTAGGTATATTAAATGCGTTTCTCCCAGTGATACGTTTAGACCAACGAAGTTTCAATTATTGTTAGTAGTCTGTGTTAATATACTGAATTCCTACATTGTTTGGAGTGTTGGTTGATGCGATATAGTACTCGAGGTATCGAGAGCTTACATTAAATAAGAATACAGCAAAAGTATGAAGATTTAATAAATCGTAATTGTTTTCAGCTAATATGATATAATGAATATTTTCTCACCAAAGAACGACAACTTGAAGATGATTTATTGCAGGAATTTCTTTAACGGGGCCTCCAAACCTTGAGGTAAACCGTATGGGATTTACATTCCACATAGTCACATGGCTTACAGTACGTCGTTGTACCGATCTCCGCCACCGCGCGCGCTCATTGTTTCCATCCCATCCACTTCCATCTCTTTTCCAAAATCACTCCCACAAAAATGTCCAGCTACCGAGGGCCACAAAAATATCCAGATACCGAGTGGAAAGATGTTACACATCAAAAAAGGGGGTCTTATAGCCGAGTAAATACGGTATTAATTTCATGTAATTATTTTTCAGGATTAGGGAACCACACATTACTGAATATCTTACCAGAACCATTCCATTGGCTGGCTTGCAGCTGGTGTAGGTTAGGCTATCGTCCAGCAGCTGCCCCGCACTGTTACAGAGGTGCAAGATGGCCTTGTTGCTAGTAGTGGCTCCGGCTCGCCGAGGCTTGCCAAGTCCTAGAGCAGTTCTGCGGCTCCTGAACGCGGCTAGCACTGCTCTAGGCAGGGGATCGTTCAGCTGTTCCAAAGATTCGGGAAGAGTTTCCACCCGAGGATACAGACGCTCTGCTTGGCTATCCTCTCCCAGTAGCCAGTAAGCAGCAATACCCACCACACCTGACCACCAATGAGCCATCTCATCTTCTAAACCTGAAACCAATCATATGGAACAAATCAACACACAACAGGAGTTTGTAATTTGTAACTTCTGCCAGAGCAAGTTCTAGAAACACAAGTGAAGAATATCTAACAACACTCATAGCAACTATCATATTTACTCGACCCCTATCACATATATGACCCTCCCCATTTCTTAGCCAGGAAAAAGAATACCAAATTTACTCGGCTATAAGACCCCCTTTTTTTCTAAATTTTTAGTTCCGAAATTGAGGGGGGTACTACAGACGCAAACTTCCCAAAAATCCATTATTTTGGGAAAGGGAGAGGGTAAAAATGAGCCATTTTATTTTGATGCTACATAGTACGATATATTTAACCAAAATAAAAGAAGTTGACATCTTTAATCAGCCCATTATGAGACTGTCATAACCTCACTTATCCACACTATTCCAGACTATCCCCCAAAGACTTTCACTACTATCCCTTGCTAAGCAAAAATCTTAATATCAAAGAAATAGAATGGAATGGGCAAAGTATCAGACATGGAAATGCAAACTTTATTTATATTTGAACACAAGAGGGATAATGCATCAATTAGGGAATGTCTGATGATGCTAAAAGATCATATCTCACTAACATTTGTAAACACAACCGAGCACGTATTATTCACATATTTCACATTAATATACTAATAACGTTTCACACGAACGCCGACGGTTATTGCAAAATGGCGGGCATATCGTCTGAATAAACTAATATACCATAGCAAGAAAAATATTTTTGTCATAAAAGAGAATGAATTTCAGTTGTAATTATAAAAATAAATTAAGAATTCGTCAATTTTCAAGAACGTTGTATTTTGACTCAATAATTAAGGAGGGGTACTATAAGCGATTTCCAAGATTTTTTTTTTTTTGGCTCTCGAAAATTAAGGGGGGGGGGGGGGCGGTGTACTATAGGCGAGGGGGTCTTATAGCCGAGCAAATACGATAATCATTTTTGCCTCGCATACAGAACCCGTTATTAACAAAATACAGGTATGAGGTGAATGAGAGAGAGGGAAGTGCTAGAGAAATATATACGGCTTATCCAGGACATCAGGGCTTCCATCCACTCACTCGTCCAAAAATAGTGAAATAGTGAGTATTTTTCTTCAAAAAAGTGAAAAAAAAAAAGGTGAGTTTTTGCATGAAAAAGTGAGTAAATTCATAGCATTATTCGCATTTATGGCCGTATATCTGGTTCATAATTTGAACTTTTGTTGATATCTGTAGGTGCAATTAAGGGTGGCTAAGCTCCCCAAAACCAACCATAGCACCCCAAAAATGTGACAAGACTGTATTGAAAGAGACAAAATTTTTAAGAATGTGTATCTGAAAAACAAATTAGCCCCCCCAAAAATGTCAACCAAATTGTGCCTATGTTAATATCTCTGAACACTGTTTGTGATTTTTCATGTAGTTAGAGAGGACACTAGGAAATAATGGATAGGAAAATCAATGCATCACTCAAGAAATTTATTTTGTAAAACAAAAATATAAATGTGAACTTTTGTTTAAAAAAAATGTTTTGTTAAAATTTTCAGCGATCGCTGCACGGCTCCAGCTGTGGTATTGCACCATGGAAGCTTTTTATGCTTTCTGGCCGCCTGGCTCACTGCCGGCAGCGCGCTCAGACACAAGGTGGCAGAAAAATGAACTACCCATTCATGGGTATGGTCGTTTCTAGCAATCTGATTGTGCAAGAGACCATTTTTAATGCAGAATGTAACCAGCTTTGTAAAAGAAAAGTGAGAATAGTGAGTAATTTTATCAAATAGTGAGAAAAGTGAGTCGCTGGAAGCCCTGCAGGACATCTAGAATGCGGGTGAGAAGCAGTGTAGGACTCAGCGCAAGTTGGGTTGCATAAGGGGTCTGCGTTGAGCCCTTATATCTTAAATCTGGTCATCGATGTATTATCAGAAAAGGTTAGAGGGCAAGTTCCTTGGTGTCTGATGTTCGCAGACGATATGGTGTTATGTAGCACCAAAAAGGATGAGCTGAAATGAGACTGGAGATTCGGAGAAAAGCTACGGAAGACAGAGGGATGAAAATCAATAGGAAGAAAGCTGAGTACATGTGCCTAGGAGGACAAGGAGAAAAAACAATCCAATTGGTTGGGCAAGTCTTGAAGATAGTAGATCGTTTTCACTAGTTAGGTTCAACAGTGTCCAGTGATGGCAATAGCCCGCAGAGTGCAGGTAGGATGGACGTCAGGTGTATTGTGTGATAGAAGGATAAACCTGAGAACTAAAGGAGTGGTGGATAAATCAGTAGTGAGATCTGCAGTGATTTATGGAGCAGAGACATGGGCACCAACTAAGGCACATTGTAAGGCAATGGATGTGGCTGAAATGAAAATGTTAAGAAGAATTTGTGGCGTCACCAGAGCCGATAGGATTAGAAATGAGAGACTAAGAGGCAGTGTTAGAGTGACGGACATATCGAAGAAGGTTCAAGAGAGAAGACTACGGTGGTATGGGCATGTCATGAGAAGGGACGACACTTACCGTATGTTGGCAAGAGATTGACAGTAATGGTGGTGGTAGGTGACAGAGGAAGGGGAAAACCAAGAAGAAGAAGAAGAAGGAGGGACTGTATATGAGATGACTTGAGGGAGAAACATCTAAGGGAAGAGGACGTATGGGACCGAGGGAAATGGAGAAGACTTGCCAGGAACGTCGACCCCACTTTAGTGGGAAAAGACCAAGGAAAAGAAGAAGAAGGTACCAGTAACCAACAATACAAGTTTACTACAGAGTTCCTTTTACTAGACATTATGTGATGGGAACAGATCAGGTAATTGCTATTTTCGATACGGTATTCCAACGGGAGTGTACCAGTTGTTGTTACAGCACTCTGTACGTGACAGTTACCTGCACAAGTGTTGCGACTAGCTGTTGTAACAAAAATTACTCGCAAATCCCTACCCCAAGGCCACATTCCTAACCAGTCAGTCACTCTCAAGCCAAATTACTGTAGCCCGCTGGTACAGTCAAGGAAGACAATATCATTTCAATTACTGTAGTTGTACTGTATACTAGGCAACCATAAGTTATAACTAGGGATAAGAAAAATTCGCTATTGCAAATCTCGTGAATTATTAAATGTAGTAATACACAAGTCGTAATCTGTTTTAATAACCCCAAAATTGGCAAAAAGAATGGTTTTTAGACTCACGAAATTTCGCAAATTCCGCACGAAAACTAGAATTTTACCTGTTTTTCCAATTTCTTCTTTACAGTGCACTCCCGATAATTCATGGTAACTAATGCGCGAACTCCCATGAATGATTGTCTTGCTGAATGAATGAGTATCTGCAGGGCTAGATTTGTGACGGTACGCATCGGTACACCGTCAAGATTAATTGGAGGATTAACCATTTCACAAAGTCCGTATTGACGTGTACAATAACGATTGGGCGGAGACCCCCTCACCCCATTAGAACAGGTACACCGTACCGAAAGCACTGATCGGGGGAAAAGTCGAATATATAACAATGTTTTGAACTGTGGAACGTTAGTTGTAAGTCAAGGTCAACTTGGTCTGTGGATAATTATTTCAGAAAACAGCCAAAATTATGAAACAAGAAATAAATGATTGTTGGTGAACATGTGTGTATTTTCAAACCGAATGTATTTAATTTATTTAAATACATAAAAAAAATGAAATAATGTACATTGTTTGAATGGTAGCCTAGTTGATTTACATTAAAATTTAATATAGGCCAACGGCTATGCTAAGAAAAATGTTGTTAAAGCAGTCTCAACCTAATTTAAAATTGCAATCATAATTAGATTGCTATTTTGTCCACCGATTCATTTTAAAGGTGTTCATAAAAGTGTAAAAATATCATTTTTTAGAACTCTATATTTCAATATTTTATAACCCCACCACCACCACCACCACCACCCAGTAGCCCACAGTTTACTGGAACCTCTTTTTTTTTTTTTTTTTTCTTTTTTTTTTTTTACAAATCAAGCACTGAGTATCTGAATGAAATGAATGAATGTATGGAGTGATTGAGGTTAACAGGAAAAATGTACTATGTCAATATTTGCACCACTTGTGCTTTTACGTTAAACAAAATAGCAGAGACATGAGGAATACAGTGGAAGCGAAAACAACAACTTAAACAGGATCGCTAAGGAGCGGGGAAAGGATGTCTCTTTCGATGCGTGCTGGGCCCAAGATTCCGGATCGAAAGAAAGATACTTTCCAAAAAGGAAACGAATGAATTGTTTAAAACAAATTAAAAGCGGAATTAAATTTATCTAATTGATCGAAGAACCCAGAAGCGTGTAGGTCGTGACTGCGTTACAGTACGAAGCCAAGACCGACGAAATCGAACGAGAGATGAGGGAACTTAAAATTACAAATGAAAGAGGACGAAACCAAAGTGAACTACTTACTAATGTATTTAAAATAAACTAAAACAGGTGCGCATAAGTGTAAGGATTAATCTAAACACAAAATGAAAGGTAAACTTGAAGAGGTATTAAAATCACTTAATAACAAATAAAATAAAACTAATGATTAAAGATGGTACCCAAGAAAGGGGTACACAAAAACAATATCAAGAGAAAAGTGTATAAATGAACTTAAGCACTAACAAAGATGAAACAAGATTAATTAAAATGTACTTACAATCAATGTGCAACTAAACCGTAAGCGCGACTCGATAACCAAAATTTAAAATACAAAAAAAAAAAAAAAAAAAGATAGAGAGTATGAACGGGTCGAATAAGAGAACACCTCTACTTACGAGGATGACCTGGACTAGAATGCCCCGCGCCAAGAACAGAACTCAAAAGCTCATGATGTTATGAAATCATGGGGTAGGGGGTGAAAGTGGTGGGGATGAGAAGGGTGCGTATGTAGGAAACGGGGGTGGGGGGAGGGGGGATGACACGGAGTTACGTAATATAACGAAGCCAGAGGAAGCAACACAAAATTAACACATAAAAATAAAGGAAAATGAGCATTACATTAAATTAATTGACATTACCGGGACAGGAAATGAAAGGAAAAATCAATCAGCTAAGAAATATGCTTTGTAGGAAAATATAGGCTTACATAGAGGTAGTAATGTCTAAATATAACGACATACGAAGAAACAAAGGAATTAAGGCATGGCGAATGGACAGTGACTAACACAAAGACCATCGCTCACACACTTTTCCTAAAACAGAGGGAAGGATCAACTTAGGAGGCGAAATGAGACATGGCTCCGTTACTCCAATGATACCTTGACCCAAAAAAAAAAAAAAAAACTCTGATACGACAATCAAATGAAAGATGCCTCGAAAGAGTGCACATCAATTTGTGACGTAATACAGAGCGCTAGAAAGCCTCGCAGAAAAATAGCATATATTTCAGACCTGAGAGATTTGAGTAAAAATAAAACCGATTACATGAAAGGTAGGGATGACAAATAAACACAGAGGCTTCACTAAACTAACGTAAACAAAGGCGAAGGGACTTGGGTTCATGGATCGAATTCACATCATCATAAGAAAGGGAAATTGTAAGTGAATCAAAGGAGACATAAAAATAAAATAAAAAATGGATAAACTGAAATTCAAAAATGATAGCATGCCAGACAAATAAAGTGATCGAATCGTACTTACGCTTAGTTGTGTTGGGCATGGGCGAAAGCCCGACACACCCAGGCTGTGACCGTTTCACATGACGGTCAGAAAATGGAAGGAAGCAACCTTCTCTAAAGGAACGCAGTAAAGCGCTCGAGAAAAATAAGTCGTAGAACACTCCCTCTCCAGAACATAAAGGGGGCCAATGGGAGAAGCAAAGCTTAGCAACAAGTTATGCTTCAACCAATGGTAAAACTGTGTCAGTAGGGGTGAAAAGTTTCACCATCTGGTGAAACATTTACGCACAATTACAAAGTTTGAACGCAGTAGGTGAGACAGAGAAACGTATGTCACAATAATGCGACATGAAGGAAATGATGATAATAATAATAATAATAATAATAATAATGTGGGAATCTGAAAATAATGAACGTTCTTGGGTTTCCCGCCAGCTTCGACACTACCCGGTGGCGCCGCGTGGAGGAGTCAAGTGGAAGTCGCGAGAAACTAAGACGATCAGTGACAGTTTTTGTGTCGAGTCATGTTACGTCAAGTTCTGTTAA
The DNA here is from genome assembly GCA_946902985.2 of Meconema thalassinum. NCBI lineage: Eukaryota > Metazoa > Arthropoda > Insecta > Orthoptera > Tettigoniidae > Meconema > Meconema thalassinum. The sequence goes on along the minus strand of OX336391.1, from coordinate 680,446,562 downwards.
ATCTCATCTTATGTAATCTTACGTTTAAATGCAGTTTTAAACTTAAAACTACTTCAAGACGAGTTCGGTTTATTCGCTTGCCAAAATTCATTCCCACATTTTGGGGCTCGTCCGAGATATTACCGATTTTGAGTGCGGAACGGCAATTTTGGCTAGGCCTACAGCGATAAAACCAAAGACGACAAGGCGCGAATTGACGGCATTTTTCTGGCAAGATTTACGACGAAGACGGGGGTCCGTGGAATATAGAAGACGAGCAGCTGTTCAACCTCCAAAGACGTGGTGGTTCGAGCAGGCTACAAAAGACGAGTTCAAGGATCCTGAAGCCTACGACGACGACGACGACGAAAAGAAAAGTGTTCAGCGCGAGTGCCGAAAGACAGAAAAATGGCGGACAAAGTGGCGTGTTTACAAGATATTGAAAAAGTGAATAATAACATTAAGACGGCGCCCACGGCCGTGATTAAGACGTTACATAACCTCATTTTCGAAAAACTGCCACGTGATCGAAAGAACAGACAGCGCTTAAGAGAATTCCCAGGATTCGAGTTTGAACGTGACTCACCAGAACACCTGGTGAAATTGAAGTTCATTGAGACCGAATTCACCAAGGCTGACCTGATTGCCATGTGCACAGTATTAAAAATTGGATATATGGGAGAGAAAGCTGTGCTTGTACAACACGTCTGTGATAACTTAATGGACCTTTCGTGGCTGGGGATGCGTAAAGACGAAGAAGGTGAAGAAGAAGAAGAAGAGACTGGTAAAAAGGAAGATGCAATGAGCAAGATGAAAGAGGAAAACGAAGCACTGGCGGAGGAATTACGTGAGTTAAAGGAGAAAATGGCTGGGATGAAATCCTCAAAACATTCAACCTCTAGCACGACAGGATCATCAGATTCATCTAGCTCGTCCGAAGACCAGAAACTCTCCAAAGCAATAGGAGGTAAACAAAAGAAAATAACAATGACCAAACACAAAGCGAAGACTGTAGAAAAAAGTGAAGGGGAAGTCGACCAGGACGTGGTGGACTTGCGGCACACTGCAAACTGTGGAGTCGCACACAAGTTTGCGTTGACTTTCCGAGATGTAGAGGGCTCTGTCAGAACCTATGACGGCAGTGAGAACTATCCGGTGCGACGTTGGATTGAGGACTTTGAGGAAACAGCAACGTTGATGGGCTGGGACGAGATGCAGAAATACGTATTTGCAAAAAAGTCGCTGACAGGCCTGGCTAAGTTGTTCGTGCAGAGTGAACGTGGCATCACATCCTGGCACAAGTTGAAGAAAGCCCTGGAGAAGGAATTCCGAGATGATGCCAGCGCAGCAGAGATTCATCGACTGCTAACCAACCGACGAAAAACAAAAGTTGAAACTCTTCACGAATATTTCCTGGTGATGCGAGAAATAGCCAGCAGGACAACAATCGATGATGAATCACTGATACAATACGTCATCGATGGCATTGAGGATGACACTGGATCCAAGATGATTCTATATGGAGCAAAGGACATCAAGGAATTCAAGGACAAGTTGAAGATCTATAAGAGTGCTTACGCACGAAACTCCCAGAAGGTGACGATAAATGAGAGGACGACAAACAATCATACACCAAGAGAAGACAACAGGCAGAAGCAGACCTCGCCTGTAAAGAGATGTTACAATTGTGGTCAGAAGAACAGTCATGAGTCCAGAGAATGTCCACACAAGAGTCAGGGTCCAAAGTGCTTGAATTGCAGCAGTTTCGGACACATAGCTTCCAAGTGCCCAAACCCTGAGCAGAATGCCGAGAAGAAGACAGTGAACGTCGCTTTGGGAACCAAGTCGAATATGAAGATGAAAGAATTGTTGCTCCAGGGCCAGAAGATCAATGCATTAGTTGACACGGGCTGCCCAATCAATCTGATCCGTGAAGACATTTACACAGAGATGGGCGATCCGGAGCTGAAGACTACCGCCATAGTACTCAAGGGTTTCGGAGATAGTGAGGTGCGTCCCCTAGGATATTTTCCAACCGACGTCCAGGTTGACGACGATACTTACTTGACTGATTTCTATGTGGTGTCTGGAGATGTACTAAAGTTGCCAGCTATCATGGGTAACGACTTGCTGGACCAAGCCATAACTACCATCAGCAAAACCGGTGTCAAGATGTCCAAGGACATATCAGAAGCGTACTTGTACCAAATCGACGTGGTAGCAGCCGATGAGATGGACATAGGAAAGGCATCGGAAGAAGCAAAGAGTACCAGCGTTGAGATGAGCATCACGATGAAACAAGGACTATTGCATCCCTTATTTAAAGAAAGCACACCATTTCACATTTACCATGCTGACCATCTTGAACCCTTAGATTCAATGAAAAAAGGATGCAAGCATATTTTCGCAGTAACGGATAGCTTCACAAAGTTTGTGTGGCTGTATCCCACTAAAACTACGGAGAAATTGGACGTGCAAAAAGGAGTATTTGGTAATCCTGCGCAGATCGTCACCGACCGTGGAACCGCGTATATTTCACATGAATTCGAAGAGTACTGCACTGCCAACAACATCACCCACTCGCTGATCACGACCAGACTCCCTCGTGCCAATGGCCAGATAGAAAGGATGAACTCCACAATCATTTCCGTGCTGGCCAAGTTGTCCATCGAAAACCCTGGAGATTGGAACAAGCACGTCGAACCTGATCGAAGAGCCATGAATTCCACTTACAACCGCAGTATCAAGCAGACGCCATTCAAACTTTTGACAGGAGCCAAAATGCGCTGTGAAAATGACCTGAGAATACTTGAGATGATCAGTGAAGAGATGGTAGACGAGTTTGAGACCAGGAGAGATGAACACCATGAAGAAGCGAGAGCACAAATCCAGAAAGTGCATCAAGAAAACAGTGTGTCGTTTGATCGAAGTCGACGGCCTGCTCGCCAGTACCAAGTTGGCGATATCAAAACCATCAATAGGACCCAGTTTGAACCAGGCCTTAAATTGAAGAAAAAGTACCTTCGGCCTTACAGAATCTCCAGTGTCAAGCTGAATGACACTTACGACCTCTGTCGTGAAGGGAATCACTTAGGCCCCAAACGAACAACTACTGGTGCTGAATTCCTCAAACCCTGGGCTGAAGACTTCTCATCATCCGAGGCGGATGATCTGCAGGATGGCCGATTGTGGGAATCTGAAAATAATGAACGTTCTTGGGTTTCCCGCCAGCTTCGACACTGCCCGGTGGCGCCGCGTCGAGGAGTCAAGTGGAAGTCGCGAGAAACTAAGACGATCAGTGACAGTTTTTGTGTCGAGTCATGTTACGTCAAGTTCTGTTAAATCTCATCTTATGTAATCTTACGTTTAAATGCAGTTTTAAACTTAAAACTACTTCAAGACGAGTTCGGTTTATTCGCTTGCCAAAATTCATTCCCACAATAATAATAATAATAATAATAATTTGACAAAAAAATAATGAACCTATTAAAAACGGTTCAAAATTCCCCTGCTCTCCCAAAAAAAAGGAATTTTCCTGACCATGGAAATTTCTTTTTTCGTACAAAAAGAGAGGGAAAAAAATCGAAAAGGGGGGAAAAAAATTGAATACTAAAAAAAATGGGTACTAAAGACCTCTAGGAGAATACCAAAAAAAATGAACAGTTGACTAATCTGACCGTGAAATGAAGGTGGTACCCCCATCATTGCTCGTCAACACTAGCCACTAACGTCAAAAGTACTGCGTTCAAAAAGAAATACAGTGAGTTCATATATTAAATAGTGATCATTGTTCTTGCTAGTTCATGATGATGCGGATGAAATCATGGGGTAGGGGGTGAAGGTGGTGGGGATGAGAAGGGTGCGTATGTAGGAAACGGGGGTGGGGGGAGGGGGGATGACACGGAGTTACGTAACATAACGAAGCCAGAGGAAGCAACACAAAATTAACACATAAAAATAAAGGAAAATGAGCATTACATTAAATTAATTGACATTACCGGGACAGGAAATGAAAGGAAAAATCAATCAGCTAAGAAATATGCTTTGTAGGAAAATATAGGCTTACATAGAGGTAGTAATGTCTAAATATAACGACATACGAAGAAACAAAGGAATTAAGGCATGGCGAATGGACAGTGACTAACACAAAGACCATCGCTCACACACTTTTCCTAAAACAGAGGGAAGGATCAACTTAGGAGGCGAAATGAGACATGGCTCCGTTACTCCAATGATACCTTGACCCAAAAAAAAAAAAAAAAAACTCTGATACGACAATCAAATGAAAGATGCCTCGAAAGAGTGCACATCAATTTGTGACGTAATACAAAGTGCTAGAAAGCCTCGCAGAAAAATAGCATATATTTCAGACCTGAGAGATTTGAGTAAAAATAAAACCGATTACATGAAAGGTAGGGATGACAAATAAACACAGAGGCTTCACTAAACTAACGTAAACAAAGGCGAAGGGACTTGGGTTCATGGATCGAATTCACATCATCATAAGAAAGGGAAATTGTAAGTGAATCAAAGGAGACATAAAAATAAAATAAAAAATGGATAAACTGAAATTCAAAAATGATAGCATGCCAGACAAATCAAGTGATCGAATCGTACTTACGCTTAGTTGTGTTGGGCATGGGCGAAAGCCCGACACACCCAGGATGTGACCGTTTCACATGACGGTCAGAAAATGGAAGGAAGCAACCTTCTCTAAAGGAACGCAGTAAAACGCTCGAGAAAAATAAGTCGTAGAACACTCCCTCTCCAGAACATAAAGGGGGCCAATGGGAGAAGCAAAGCTTAGCAACAAGTTATGCTTCAACCAATGGTAAAACTGTGTCAGTAGGGGTGAAAAGTTTCACCATCTGGTGAAACATTTACGCACAATTACAAAGTTTGAACGCAGTAGGTGAGACAGAGAAACGTATGTCACAATAATGCGACATGAAGGAAATGATGATAATAATAATAATAATAATAATAATAATTTGACAAAAAAATAATGAACCTATTAAAAACGGTTCATATTCTAAGTATGTAAATATTGCAAAAATCTTTGTATAACATATAAATATTGTAAAAACACATTGTGCCTGTGAAGCATGAAATATGTATGTGGGGCTTGCTCTTTTTCACTAGGCCTTCCGTACTTCTTATAAGATTTATGGTAAATAAATAATAATACGGCAATAATAATAATAATAATAATAGTAATAATAATAATAATCGAAAACCACGTATGTTTTTAAGCCTAGCAGAAACAAAACTATTGGTTAAAATATTGAAATGTATTCTATGAACACTCAAAAGAGATTAGAACACTTTATAACATTGTATTGTAAGACACACTATGTGGATTATGCCAACATCTAAGAAAAATGACTTATTGTTTCTTAGATAGACTATTTTGGTGGCCGTGACTTCGCCCGAGACGGGCTGCATTTAAATCGACGGGGCGCTTTCAACCTGGGGAGCCTACATGACAGGGTTATCGGTTCGTGCCGGCCATTGTGAGGAGGAGCAAGTCCAGAGGTTGCCAGCCGACAGAAACAAAAGGAGCTACTTCGGGATATTTGCTGCGGAGGTAAGACTAAGATTACTGCAGGTTAATTGTCAGAGTTTAGGAAATAAATTAATTGAATTTTGGAATCTTGTAGAGACGTATTCTCCGGACATTGTCATTGCTACTGAATCTTGGTTATATGAGGATATAAATAGTAAAGAAATAATTCAAGGGACCTACAAAATGTACAGAAGGGATCGGGGGAAGCGAGGTGGTGGGTTATTTATTTGTGTGTGCAAAAATATAGCTAGTTTCTTAAAGTGGGCTAATATGGATCATAAAATGTTATGTGTACACATTTCGGATAAAGGGAATAAATTCCCTCTTCAGGTGATGGGAGCGTATAGAGCACTGAAAGATAACTTTTCGCTTCTCGACACACCGTATGATAAAACTTGTACGGGTAATGCTATGAAAAAGAGCATAATAATTGCCGGAGATTTAAACCTCTCCAAAGTAGACTGGTCTGGTGAGTCAACTAGCTGTGGTCAAGCTCAGAGCGCTGCAAACAAATTCTTAAAGGAGGGGGGATTTTCCCAAGTAGTTGACTTTCCAACTAGAGGCAATAATACCCTAGATGTTTATCTCATAAGGCCAGTAGAGCTGTATATTAACTGTCTGAAAGTACCAGGAATTAGTGGCCATTCTGGGGTTGAATTAAATATTAGATACAGTGACATTACAAAATTAGACTCTGATGTAGCAAATAAAAGCATATTCCAGTATCGCAGGGCGGATCAGGGCAAATTTCAGGGGTATTTGAATGAGCTATTTGTAGGATGGGCATCAGAAGGAAATCACATTAATATCCTGTGGACTAACTTTTTGTGAATTTTAAATAGCGCTATTGATAAATTTGTTCCATTTAAATTACTGAAACAAAACCCAGATCCTGAGTATTACACACGGGAAATCAGGATTCTTAAACGGAAAATTAGGAAATTTTACAATAAAAGACATGATAGTGACAAGTATATGTTGAAATTTAAGTCCTGATCAAGAGATCGTCTTAAAAAAGACGGCTGCTCATGACAATTATATGCAAGGTTTACTTGGTTCGGGAGGCGATGGGTGGAAAAAAAATTACAGTTATGTTAGGAGAAGAAAGGGAAATTCAAATAATTTGTCGATGATAATGTCCGGTAACGGTAAATTAATTACTGAGAAGCAGGCCATTGCTAATGAATTAAATGTCTTTTGTGGTAGTGTGTTCAATAAATCCAATAGCTGTGTGTTGGACCTTAACGGTGAATCAGGGGCTTCGCTTCTCCAAATAAACCAGTGAGCAATTGTAAAGCTAATACAAAAATTACGTTACAATATATCGAAGTTAGTTATTGTTGTTTTAAGGGGCGGAACTACGAGGTCATCTGCCCTTCTTAACACAGATTAAAGAATACAAATTTGGAATTGAATTTTAAATTTTGAGGTGGACGCCTAAATTTAAAAAGACCAAAAATTAATAAAACAAAAACAAAAAATTATAAAAATAAACAAATATTACGGAAAAACAAAATATTATCATTCAAAAACTAACAAGTCGTTGAGTCAATTTATACTGGAAAATTTAGATTGCTGGCCCTAACCCACCCTCACTTATAAAGCGGATAACGCGATCAGCAGCCACCGCGTCATCGGCTAATATAAGTTTGAGTGTCATCTGCAAACCAAGGTTTCTTCGTAAGTCAGCAAGATCCACACACTCGGTGAAAATGTGGGCCACGGTGAAAACGGCTCCACAGGTTCAAAGTGGGGGGGTCTTCCCTTCTCATCAGATACGAGTGGGTGGATCTTGTATGACCTATCCTTAGCCTACACAAAATGATAGACTCTCTCTGTGACCGGAAAGAGCTCCGCCACACGCGAGTAGTACCGTTGATCGCTCTCAGTTTACTGGGCAGTGGGTCAGCTAGCCACTGACTGTCCCAAAAAGCCAGAACTTATAGGCGTAACTGAGAGCGAATATCTCGAGCAGGTACCTCCATTGGTCGAGGTGGTAGTGATGCCGCCTCTTTTGCAGCTTGATCCGCTAACTCATTTCCCGCAATTCCCATGTGGCTTGAAAGCCACAGAAAGGTGATTTCCAAGGGTCCTGATATTATTGTTAGTGAAGTACTTAAACTAGGAGGTAGGGCTGTGGCACGATACTTAGAGGTGATGTTTGATGTGTCCATAAACAATGCGCAAATCCCGGATGACTGGAAAAGAGCTACGGTAGTCCCAATATTTAAGGGAGGGAGCAGACTTGAATTGGGCAACTACAGGCCAGTTAGTCTTACGTCCATCGTTTGTAAACAGATGGAGCATCTCATTTGCGACTACTTGAGGGAACAGTGGGCAACATTATCATGGTTTAATGATAGGCAACATGGATATTGGAAAGGTTACTCATGCGAGAGTCAGATGCCATCACTTTTTCAAGATATTAGCGAATCGTTAAGACGATGGAGTTTCAGTCGACGCCGTAGTTATAGATTTTGCGAAGGCATTTGATGTCGTGCCGCATGACATGCTATTCCATAAATTAGCTTCAACGAAGATTGATAGAAGAGTAATTTTATGGATCCAAGAATTTTTGACAGGTCATTCCCAGAAAGTGAAAGTTGAAGGCCGATTCTCGGATGAAATTACCGTAACGTCGGGTATCCCTCAGGGCAGCGTAATAGGAACTTTGTTATTTTTGGCGTTTATAAATTACTTACCAAATGGGATTCGCAGTGACTGTCGATTGTTTGCGGATGATTGTGTAATATATCGAAAGATAGATGACTCACAAGACAATGCAGTACTTCAAGATGACCTGAACCTGGTCTATAAGTGGGCGATTGAAAATAAAATGAAAATAAACACAAGAAAATGTAGTCTCTTAAAAATAGGGAAAGTGCGGAGGCAGGATTTTCAATATAACATTGGCTCGGAAATACTTGTAGAAGAAGATTCTTGCAAATATTTGGGCATTCACGTAATGAATGATATGAAATGGAGTAGTCATGTAGGATGTGTAGTTTCAAAAGCTTACAAATCCCTGCACTTTGTAATGAGGGTATTAAAAGGAAGTAGTACCTCTGCTAAAGAATTAGGCTATTTGTCACTTGTAAGACCTATTCTGGAATACGCCTCGGTGGTTTGGGATCCATATCATGTAGGGCTCATAAATGAGTTGGAAATGGTACAAAGAAAGGCCGCTAGATTTGTGCTCAGTGACTTTTATCCCAGGAGCAGTGTGAGCCGTATGTTAAAGAAACTTGGGTGGGAATCATTTGAGGCTAGGAGGATGAAATCTAGACTCTGCGCTATGTACACGTATACAAATCAACCAGCATGGGGTGAGCTTAGCAAACGTATGGAAAAGCCTACTTACATTGGTAGGAGCGATCATCCTTTCAAAGTTAAGGGCCGACCACAGCAAACAAATGATGGTAAATATTCTTTCGTAAACCGAGCCATTGATAATTGGAACTCTCTACCTGCCGCAGTCTTAGAGCCTTTTCACAAACATATAGGTGTGTTTAAGAAAAGACTGACTATTTGTGTAAATACTCCAGTTTAATTGTTAGTGAATTGTTATGTACAATTATTTATTTGTTATGTATATCCAATTTGCTACCGGGGGACACACCCCAATTGCAAATAAACGAATGAATGAATGATATCTGTTGCATTTGATGACTCATATCGATCACGGAAATAACATGAAGCGCGCTCTATTGAGTTAGTTGCTTTAGAAGGTACCACAGTCTCTCCTGCCATCTCGAGAATGTTTTGTGAACTATGTCTTAGTGAAATAATTATTTTAAAATTCCTTGGTTCCTAAATAAATTGATAATTTAATTAAGTTAATTTTTCTTTCAATTTCAAAATTTATTTATTTTATTATATGTAATTTAAACACACAATTGAAATCGTGTATAAATATACTATTTGTAAAATGCGTAGTGCATACACCAAGAGTATTAAATTCTTTTCCCAACTTTATGACACGTAAGTTCAGAAGTTTCCAATGTAGAGAAACCTCCATGCGTTACAAGTGCATCGATATCTCCCCAACTCTGTGACAAAAATGTGAGTGCAACTGTTTCTAATATAGACGAACCAGTACCATTTTATATCAGTGCATCGATCTATGATGGTCCATGCCAACCCCGTAATTCAGTTTATAAACAAACATTACTATACAATAAGAACAGAAGTTTTAACAGTAAATGGTTTGATAGGTATACATTTATTGAATACTCTGAGAACAAAGATGCTGTTTTCTGTGTCGTCATTTCGTTCAATCTGATTCAAGCAATGCTGAACATGTTTTCAGTAAAACTGGATTTTGCAATTGGAAAAGAATATGAGAAAAACGTGCAAAGCATGCTGATAGTGAATGTTATAAATCTTCAATAGTAAAGTGAAACAGTTTTCTGGTAAGTGAACATAGCAGCACAGTGATTTCGAAGCTAAGCGAGAAACCTCTGGTTATATTGCGTAACCACTCAGCTGTGGCAACAATGGCCCGAGTCGCATTACTTTGTGCTCGGCAAGACATTGGGCTTAGAGGTCATCGCCAAACAGTTTCGGATGATGACAGTGTTAATAATAAAGGGAATTTTGATGAAATTTTAAATGTAATTAAACTGGAAAGTGAATGCACAAGTAAACAGTCTATCAAAGAATGCAACTTACTCATCTAAAGATTCTCAAAATGAATTTCTTGATATCTCAGCTAATATAATAGTTGAACATATTGGAGGAGAGACGAAAAAATATAACAATGGTTATGTTCCTTAATCCTGGATGAAGTTAGAGTTGTTAGTAAAGTGGAACAGATGTCCGTATGTGTCAGATATGTAGGACAAAATTCTATATAGGAGCGTTTCATTGGTTTTATACATTTGTCTCAACTGAATGCTGAAAGTATAGCTAATTCAGCTCTAGAGTACCTTGTTTCAGTGGATTTCGATCCATGTAAGTGCATTGGACAAGCATATGATGGAGCCGCGGTTCTGTCAGGGAAGATAAACGGTGTGCAGCGTTTATTGCAACAGAAGGTCAATAACCCGTGTGTTTACGTGCATTGTTATGCACATCGCTTAAATTTAGTTTTGATGAACGTTTCAGAGCCAGTTTGTAGACGTGCTAGGGGACACTTTTGGTTTACTGGAAGCAATTTATGCTTTTCAGTCTGTATCTACTGTAGGACACCAAAAGTTTGTTGAGATACAGAGTGATCTTTATCCAGGAGAACGTGTTTTAGAGATACCTCTTCAAAGTGACACGTTATGGGTATGTAAATATAGAGGAGTAATGTATTTTCAGAAACGTTTTGCTTCAGTTAAAGCAGCTCTGGAGTATTTTTCAAAGTCAGTTAACAAGAAAGAGGCAGCAGAAGCAAAAGGTTTGTTGAAACAGCTTTGTAAAGTGAAGGTGATGTTTGTGTTACAAATCTTTTCTGATATTCTCGAGCTTGCCAATGGAGCCTCTATTTTCTTACAACAAAAATATGTGGACTTCGGAGGGGCACATAGATTGATCTATGGTCTTGTAAAATCGTTGCAAGAAAAACGAAATGATTATTATTTTAAGGAACTATGGGCGGTTACCTGTGACTCTGTTCAGTCGTTAGGCGTGAAAGTTTATAAGCAATCTAGAGTCTCAAGTATTCCAAAGAACTTTTCAGACTACGTTTTATTAATGCCAGTCTCTGCGGAGAAAGAAGAGGAAAATGTCACATTATCAGAGACATGTAAAAGAAATCTTTTTGAAATATTAGACAACATGGTAGAAAAGTTACTGCGTAGATTTACCGAAAATGATTTTGTGTGCAATGCAATGGATGCCTGTAACCCAAGAATTGAAAACTTTTTAAATTTTGAATATATATATTCTCACGTTCTGTGAAAAGTATAATCGAATCTTCACAGACCGTAAGGTGCTACAGACTGAAATCAGTTTAGCTAAGAATGTATTTAGAGGCAAATATCCAAACACTTCCTCATTCTTTTTTCTGAACTTCTGAAAATGGAAGTTGCTTTTCCATAGCTACTATTATTTTTCAAGTTGATGCTGACTCTTCCTGTGTCATCTGCTTCTGCTGAGCGCAGTTTCTCTGTCGTGAAACGAATAAAATCCTATTTAAGAGCAACAATGGCAACAAAGAGGCTTTCCAATCTCGCAATTCTTTCAAATGAAAGAGAATTAAGTGGAAAATTACTTCACGACCCTTCTGATATAGTGAACCAGTTTGCCCAGAATAGAAACAGAAGAATAAATTTATGTGACAGTGAAATATGCTATTTTTTTACCAATGATAGTTTTTAGCCTACTTTTCTCATTTGGCAAAAATGAGGAAAAAGTAGACTAATGAGATCGATCCGGGAAAATGTCTGCCCTCCCCTCAGATTTAAGCTTCTAGAACCGCCACTGACCGAAAGCAAATAATACGTGGATAATTTTCTGCTTCGTAGGCTAGAGGCTACTCAGTCGCAGATAAATAATTGCCGGACTGTCTCATTATCTTACGGGAGCAGAGATTATTCGTTTGATGGATGACAGTAGTGGAAGTGATGTACAGGGAGGTGATATTTTCGGTAGTGATACGGACTAAGCACACACAGCATGATGTTATTGGTGAAGTGGCAGACAGCGCTGATGAAGAAATAGCTTCAGCTGTATAACAACGACCGCTGTTCAGTGTTATGGCGAGGGGTTCACGGGTATGCCGCGAACAGGAAAGCATTTCAAGTCTGTTTTAGATTCTTTTTATCTGTTTTTCGACGACAAAGTGATTGAACTAATTGTTTGAGAAACAAATATGTACGCGGCAGAATGTATAGTTGGTGTGCCCTTGAAACCAAGGTCGCGTGCCTGGAAGTGGGAGTCGGTGACAGGGGGCAACATTTGTGTGTTCTTGGGACTTGTAATGTTGATGGGGATAATGCAGAAACCTAAAGAGCTAATACACCAGGGATGAATTTTTAGAGATCCCTATATTCCCTCAAACAATGCCAAGAGACAGGTTTGAACTAATATTGCGATATTTACATTTTGTTGACAATTCTACACGGGATACATATACGGGGCCTAAAAAGCTTTTCAAAATTAACTTTTCCTGGAAATTTTACCCGAATATTATGTATATTATGTACAGTAGATTGAGCATTATCATGTAAATATCTTGCTTTCATTGTAAACATACCTGAAACAAATACCAAAAGTGGAACTTATCAAATTATTATATTTTTGTAAATATTGCGTGAGATCATGGACAACCCTGAAAAGCAGTCGTCACATATATTACTGAGAAACAATGGACATGATCTCGGTAAGTATTCCTAAAATTTTCATTACGTTATATTTTGTAGATTTAACATTATTAATTTTTTACCTTGTTGGTGTCTAAACCTCTGCTGAGCTTCAATTTAAATACCGCCGGAGAAGCGAACACCTCTGGATTAAATAGCCAGCCTGAGGGGTTAATTTCAAACGAGTGGGTGAAATTGGCAACCATTCCAGGTGCAGCACGTAGGACATGACCATACCATTGGAGACTCTTTCCCCGTGCTTTCTCAGTGATAGGTGCGATGCCCATTTGTTGGCGAACAGTGTCATTTTTTACATGATGCAGGAGTGTGATGCCCATGGACCAAAGGAGCATACGCATTTCCATTTTGTGAAATTGGCGCTCCGTAGCTTTATCGGTCGGTCAACATTCAACACCGTATAAAGCAACAGGACGTACTACTGTGCGGTATATTTCCGACTTCAGATGTAGTGGCATCCTTTTGTCGCAGAGTACGCCTGTGATTTCCCTCCATCTCATCCACACTTCATCAGTCTGCAGGCAAGATCCTATACTAGAGCCACCCTTACTTCCGACTTGAAGTTTCATTGCTACGTCACAGCTACGCTCTAACTAGCTAATTACAGGCAGTCATTCAAATTGATATATCGACATAAATCAAGTTTCGCTGGCGATATTGCCAGCTAACATCTTACGTTCACATGTTGATGTCAGCTGTTTGCATTGTGCTTGGTTAGTTTCATTGGCGGTCTTTGTGCATTCTCGTATTTATCGTACCGGTATATTTTTCTTTTTGATATTAACCTAGTCTGTTGTTATTTAATAGCTTAGTATTTGTTTGTCGTTTGACATAGTGCAGTATAATTACGTGTAGTTGTATGTTAGCTTTAGGTCAGTGAGTGTTTGTGTTATTTCTGCCGTGCGTGTGTGCGATAGTGTCATGCCGGGGTCTAGCACGAGGAAGACAAGCGCCAAGAGAGGAAATGGTTTGAAGAAATATTGCTAAACAACTTGCCTGAGAAGAGCACAATTGTTATGGACACAGCCCCGTGTCATAGTGTCGTTCACAACAAAGCTCCAACAATGGCAGCAAGAAAGAATGTGCTCATTGAGTGGCTGACGAGCCACAACATTCCTTTATGTTTATGTGACGACATGACTCCGAAATGAGTGAAGTGTTCCCTTTATAGGTTTTATAATACATGTTCTCGAACTCTGAACATCTTCGACTCCGGACGTGAGGCGGTAAGCGGCTTCGGTGGCGTAGTCTGTAGCATGCTGAGCTTCTATGCCCAAGATAGCGGGTTCAAACCCGGCCGAAGCCGTCGGATTTTTTAAGAGCGTTAAAAATCCCTCAGTATGCCTTCCTTCGAAGGGGAAGTAAAGCCGGCGGTCCCATGTCATAGATTTATGGTATGTTAAAGAACCTTCCACTAATTGCACCTGTGTGAAGCTAAATTGGATAGGTTAGAATGTAAACAACGCTCTTAGGTTTCTAAGTTCGTTGCCAAGAGCCGACTGCGGTGGCGTCTAGTAGCTAAGTTCTGAACTTGGCCTAGTAGTCGTTGACGGTAGCGCTTGGTGGCAAAAGTAGGAACTATTTGAAAAAATTCTAAGTTGCAGTACTTAAATTAAAAAACAGATAACACACGCTAATACAGTCATCACAATTAACACCGGTTATCAGACAGATTCTACACACACCCAAAGTACACGGGGCTACATGACCGCGTTGTCGCAGTCCCTAACTTAAGAACCAACCAACGTGAGGCGGTAATGGTGAGTAATTTATTTGTTACAATTTTTTTCTGCTTCATTATCGGAAATATTCTGTTAACCACAGTATATGTGTAATATCTGCTACTATATACTTATTCACGAGTATGACGTGTGTAAACATGTCTGTTCACATTACGAGTGTCAGCTGAATCGTGTTAGTGGACTGGCAACACCGTATCGCCAGCCGGTGAACTGTCAAGTCGGAAGCAACGATGGCGGCACTATAGATACTGTATTTCCTCGCATAATAGTTGCAGATTTTTGGCCTTTTATTTGTTGAAGAAAAATATTTAAGAAAACGATAAAGTAATCTTTAAAAAATGTATTATTTGAATAACTTTTTTTCCGCACATATTTTACGCCCTCATTGGAGCACCTTAATCAATACAAAAACAATTAAGTCTAAGAACAGTATTTGGAGATAACTATAGAATAACTATTGACTACACGAATAAAATTAAAATAAAGTAATAAAAATAGGTTATCTTCATCCATGGCGGCCATCTTGCCGATTTGAAAAAAATGCCGTGATTACGTTACCGATTTTTGTTGAAAATTTCATATTGCAACTGTTATGGTGGATTGTTCAAATTTAGAGAACTTACCATATCTAATCATCTGCATCGGAAGAATTTTCACTCTCCTCGCTGCTCTCTCTCGTCTTGCCCCTCGTAACTCTGCCATAATTTGTCATCCTCAGTGCCATCTAAAGCGTTCGAATTCCGGTCTTCTTGAAGCTCTTCACAACTGTTTCAAGTGGAATAAGATCCCAGCTCCTAACAACCCACGTGCAAATGCATTCCATGGACGGCCGCTTAAATTTTACTGTGGGCGTCACCTCGTGGCTGTCGCTGATCATCCATTCATTGTGAAACCAGCGCAGATTGTCCTTAAAAGGTTTATTTAAACAAACGTCCAATAGCTGAAGGATGGAAGTCAATCCACCAGGAATAACCACCTGCTGAGTAATGGTGTCCTTTACAGGGTTGATACGCTATCAGGATTTCAAATTTCCCTGACTTTTCCAGGTTTTCCAGACCAAAATTTAAGAAATTCCCTGATCGCAGAGTCGTTGATTTCCTTGACTTTTCCCGATTTTCCAGAGCAAAGTATAGAAAATTCATTGACCACAGGGTCGACATTTACCTCGCTTTTCCTTAGGTTTTCCAAACCTAGCAAACGTGCATTTACCTTTAGGAAACGTTCTTTATGATCGATTAAGATTAAGGTAGAAAAACTGATTTTAGACTATTATTTGTGAAAGGCTATTCTTAGATGCGAGGAGAAATGTTGTAGTAGATGAAAATAATAGTGATTAAAAAATATCCGAGCAATGTTTCATTATATAAACCGGACTTATATGTAGTTCTCTGTATAAGTTAGCGCGTTTCTTTAAAAGTATAAAAACAAATAACAAAAAACAAACATTTCCTTACTGTAATAAATAACGTTTAATACGATAAGAACAGGAACACATTATTTTTACAATAAATGTTAATTTGCTAACTTCAATTTTAAAAAATAACTGAAGAAAGCAATCAATCACCAATTCTTACTTTTTAGTCAATCACAATAAAAGT
Organism: Meconema thalassinum; assembly: GCA_946902985.2. NCBI lineage: Eukaryota > Metazoa > Arthropoda > Insecta > Orthoptera > Tettigoniidae > Meconema > Meconema thalassinum. The sequence goes on along the minus strand of OX336391.1, from coordinate 680,430,370 downwards.
ATCTAGAAACTGTCAACTGATACATTTTATTCTAACATTAGATATTTAATATCAAATGAGTTTTTTCAGTTAATATGCCGTCTTGTGTACAAGAAGTTATGATTACCAAGAAGTTGCTCTGATCTTAGCCGTTTGGGGAGATATCCTTTGTCCCCCCGGAAGATCACGAAATACATGCGACGTTCGTGATCGTCACCGAATCATGTCTTCGCAGTCAAGTACGGAGAAATATCGAGACTTTACAAGATCGGCGCTGGTATCAGCCGTTTGACGCGATTTGTAGTTTTCAGGATCGAACACTGAGAAAAATCGCGATTTACATAATCGGTGTCACTTTTAGTCGTTCGATGAGATTTCTATCGTCCTTGAGGTCGGTCAGGGAAAAATACAGAATTATTACGATATCGGCGCCGCTTGCTGTCCGTTTGACAAGAATCCAGTTGCACTCTTCATCGAATGCAGAGAAATATCGCGATGTATCGCAATCACTGCCGCTGTCGGTCGTTTTACGAGATTCACGTTGTCCTCGCGGTTGGACACTGAGAACGCCATATTATGCAATCGGCTCCGCATCCGGCCGTTCCACGATTGTCTGCATGTCTAACTGTCCTGGCAGAATGGCAGAGGCAAGCTCGAGGTTGGGCATGGTTAAAATTCACGAGCAGTTACGGACATGTTGTATGGTCGGCGCCGTGATTCCCGCTGTCCCTATGCTGTGGATGGAAGTTCACGGTGGATCACGAGAAGAAATGAGTATCGCAATGCTACGTAGTCTGTTATTTCTAAGTGGGTTGATGCACTTCTCGCTCCCCGTACACTTTTCAGTATATGGTAATGGGAAAAGTGGGGAGAAGGGTTCGGAATGTTTCGTGATGGGTGCCCAACTACCTTTGACAGGATTCCCGCAGTCCTCGTGGACACAAGTTCGCGACCGGGCACGGGTTTTATTACTTTTACGCAATTGCCGTTGATTTCGGTCCGTTTGACGAGATTCCCGCAGGAAAGTCGTGCGGCCAGGCGGCCGTATTGAGGATGTGATTTTGGAGGATGAAAGTTCGAAGTATGTATCGGATATTACGAATTATTCAGAGAGGATTGCACGAATAATACAAGAGGAATTCAAATTATACAAGTTTTCGAGATAACCGGTTAGATTATATATACAATGAAACAAAAGTTCGAAGGGAAATCAGACAAATAACGTAGTTTCGAATTAACCAAACTGGATGTCGCAAATTTACGAGAAAGATAGATTTTTAAAATATACCGCCGTCTATGTATTTCGGAGCAAATTTGCGATTTTTTTCGAAACTATATCATTTCGCAAGATCGCGACAATAAATTATTTCTGGACATCAATTTGAGATATCCAAATTTAGAGGTCAATATCAGAAATGAGAGGTTTCTGATGAGTTTTGGAAGTTATCGCGAATAAACGTCTCGCAAAAAGTCAGGTTTCCGAATACAGAAAAACATTTCACACAAAATTAAACTCCCTTCTTGATGCCGACAATATACGTTGAACCGATGTATACAGTAAGACTGAATGTATCCTCAGTATGCATTTCCTTGAGGTCGTGCACAGGGAAGCATTCGCAATCGGCGGCGCTTGCGTGAAACTCGCTTCATCACAATCTGTGAGCCTAGAGGCGCGGGTTTAAATGATTTAAACTGACCTTAGCGAATTTTTGTTTCCTCCAACTATCCCGACATAAGAATTAGCTACTTTTCGTTACTTTCGTTACCCGTTTGTAAAATTAGCTACTTTTTCGCTACTTTCGTTACCGGTCGACACCCTGGTATACCAACCAAAAATTAACTGTCAAACCGTAATAATTCTTTTTTTCTTTATTTTTTCCCTCTTTCTCTCTCTCTCTCTTTTTACAAAATTCCCTGACTTTTCCCGGTTTTCCAGGTTTTCCCTGACCGCAACAAAAATCCCTGACTTTTCCTGATTTTCCCGGTTTTCCCGGTCGCGTATCAACCCTGCTTTAGGATGTCTTGTATTATTCCTAAAACACTTCAACTGATGTGGCTGAAGACGAGGTTGGACGGCGATTGCTGAACATTTTGATCAAATTCTTTGTTATAAATGTGGCATTTGGCAACCTGTCTTTGATAAATTGAAAACTCTTCTGTCACACGGTATGGAAAAAAACAACAAAAGAATTTAGCATCTTGTTTGTTACTCTTGACCCGATGACAAATGAAAACAGCCCTGCGAGATCATGTGAAGGTCAAGCTCCGCTCTGCAAGAGCCACATCAGTTGAAGTGTATTAGGAATAATACAAGACATGCTGCAAAGGTGTCCTACAGTATACCAATTATAGACATCGACCGTCAACAAATGTGTCTGTCGTCATATAGTGTCAAATGACGTTTTACATAGAACAGAACAAGTGCAAAATGTGTACCTGAAATTTGTGAACCATGCATGCTATTTCTTAGATTTTAGATATTGTTTCAGTGTTTTTAACCATTTATTGTGTATGTGTATTTCCACGCCATCGTAAAGATTTTCGATGTTCTTTGTTTTTAGATGTTTTCTAAATGTAAGATTGTGGGCTGAAGAAGGGTCCAAAAGCGGGACTCGAAACATGTACCCCTGAAATGTGACATAAATTAAAGTATTGAATAGACGGAAAGATTGAAAGTTCTTATTCTTCATAATGTTTCGTGTGGCGAGCCTGGATGATTTTCCAGTGAGAGTGAAGTGTGCGAGTGTCTTGGCAGGCTGACGCTTGTGATTCTGAATACCGACTTCGAAGCTTGCAGACGTGTGTAACGTGTGCATCAGCGGCCGGTGCAAAGATGTCAAATCTTGCACCCGGCTAGTTAACTAATCAACCTACAAATGTTTGAAGTAACCGTGTGCGATAATAAGAACTACCGTACTGAGAAGTCATCATCATCTTCATCATCTTCATTTCCCGTTTCCAGCTTCCTGGGTCGGGTTGTGAATTAAGGACCTCCATTGTTGCCTGTCTCTCCACCACTCCTCTCCTGATTTTAGTACATCTTCGGGTTTTTCTCCCTTCTTTTCTACACACTCCCACACTGTATCTGCCCATCTCTTCCGGGGCCTACCTCGTGGTCTCTTCCCTGTCATCTTTTCACAGAAAGTCTTCTTTGGAACTCTCTCCTCTCCCATTCTCATCATATGTCCATACCACTTTAACTTTGTTGTTTCTATCCTGTCCTGCAGCTTCAATATTCCTGTTCTTTCTCTAATCTCTTCATTTCTAACTCTATCTCTTCTGGTCTTGCCCTCTATACCTCTAAGGAATTTCATCTCTGCGGCTTGTATTCTACTCTCCTCTCTTTTTGTAGTAGTCCACGCTCCCGCTGCGTATGTTAGTATGGGTCTGTAGTAGGTTGAATATAATACTTTTTTGCATTCCTTTGGGACATCTCTGTTCCACACAATACCCCTTACACTCTGGTAAAAACTGTTCGCTTGTTGTATTCTCTTTCCAATTTCCTCAGTTATCTTTCCATCTTCTGTGATCACACTTCCCATATACTTGAAACTTTTAACGACTTCTAGAATTTTGCCATTCAATTCTATCTTTCCTCTTCCTTTCTTCCTTCCTCTTGACATTACCATTGTCTTGCTCTTCTCTGTGCTTACTTTCATCCCAAATTTCTCTATCTCTTGGTTCCATACATCTAGTTGTTTTTGTACATCCTTTTCATCCTCACCCCATATAACTATATCATCTGCAAACAGCATGGCCTTTGTTGCTTCTTGTCCCAATCTCTGTTTGACCTTCTTGTGGATTTCATCCATGACTATGATGAATAATAATGGGGACAATACACTTCCCTGTCGGAGACCCGTTTCCACTTTAAACCATTCTGTTTCTCCTATACTGGTCTTCACGCTACTGACACAATTTTTGTACATATCTTTTAACATTTGGACTTCTGCTCTGATAACTCTTCTTTTTCTTAATACATCCCAAACCACCTGTCTAGGCACACTGTCATATGCTTTCTCAATATCAATAAATGTCATCACCATGTCTTTTCCAAATTCCCATCTTTTCTCCATCATTTGCCTTAATGTAAAGATTAGGTCAAATGTTGATCTGTCTTTCCTAAAACCATACTGTTCTTCTTCCAACTCTCCTTCTATCTTCCTCCTCAGTCTGCCTTCCAATACTCTCTCAAAGATCTTAGCTACATGAGCAATAAGAGTGATCCCTCTGTAGTTATTACATTCCTTTTTGTCGCCTTTCTTAAAAATCGGGATAATTAAACCCTTTCCCCATTCTTCTGGAATTTCTTTCTTCTTCCAAATTATTCTAAATAATCTATACAGCCACTGTATCCCTACTGGTCCCGCTGCTTTTATCATTTCCGTGGTCACCTCATCCACTCCTGCTGCTTTACCACTCTTCATCTTCTGTATGGCTTCCTCTATTTCTAGCATAGTTATCTGCTTTTCTTGTTCTTCTTCTTCCATTGTTTCTTCTTGTTCCCTTTCATCTTCCAGTTCAATGTATTTCACATTTAGTAGCTTTGAAAATATTCTTCCCATCTATTTAATATATCATCTCTTTGGTACAATATCTGCCCTGCTTCAGTTTTTACAAATTTTGTATTTTTCCTACCTTTTACACTGTTTTTCACGAATCCATATAGCACCTTCTTACTTCCTTGGATATCCTCCTTCAAAGTTTCTGTGAATCTTTCCCAACTTTTCCGTTTTTCTTCTTGTACAATTTTTTGGCATGCCTTCTTTGCTTCTCTATTTTGTAATTTCTCTGCATTTTTACAGCCTATCCACTTCCTCCATGCCATTTGTTTTTCTTTAACAGCTTCCTTTACCCTGTTGTTCCACCAAGGAGTCTCCCTTTCCTTTTTCTTCCCTGATAATCTTCCACAAGTGTTTACTGCACACTTCACAAACCCATTCCTAAAACATGCCCATTCCTGTTCTACACTTTTTGCTTCATCTTTGGGGACTTCCTTTTTTAAATCCTCTTGGAACTTGTCCATTGTCTCCCTCTCTTTTAGCTTCCACACCTTTATTTTTCTTTCCCTCTTTTCCGAAAGGTTTATGATTTTTCCCAGCCTTAGTTTGGCTATCACCACTTTATGGTCTCCTTCAAAATCTCCTCTCTGAGAAGTAACATTTAGTATTATTATTTTGGGTGGTTAGGGAATACATCTGTTGGCTGTGCGCGTGATATTCTTTTGCACACAAGGGCTTCTATTCCAGTTTTGTTCATATTTCTGTTTCATGGCGTGTACGAACACGCAAGTAATATGGTTCTGTCACTCCGTGTGAATCCGGTGTAGATTAATTCGTGTAATTAGCCGGGGGACCAGTCTTGTAAGATTTGTGTTTATGCAAAGCACTGTGTGGGGGATTAGGGAAGCATTTTGGCTTTTATTTGTGTCTAATCCGGACAGTTTAACTGTTTTTAATGTAGTGTATTTTTTGCTTTGCGTTATTCTTTTGTTTGTGGTAACTCATTTGTGTATGGACCGAGTGTCTTTTGTTTTATGACAACATGGCGTCCTTGTGTTTACACTTAAGATGGTATCACGTGCGCGGCCGTGGAAGTCACCTTTGTTGTGTAATGTTATGTTTAATTATGATTATTATTATTGCTGTTTCATATTCAAGCTCTCCTCCCAAAAAAAATTCAAATGGTTCTTTCACGTAAGTAATTGGAGTGGGGGTTATTGCCTCGCGGGGTCTTACTGCCCCGGAGTAATCAGTATTCTTTGCAGTCAGTACTTGGGCTCTGTCATATTAAGACTTAATTTGTCATTCGTTCGGTTCGATATTTAGGCCTACCGGTTGTCTCTTTAGTTTGTTCATTTAATTATTTTGTATCATTGTGGGGTTATGTTCCTGACTTAGTGATATTCCGCTTCTTGGTTTTTACCCTTCATTTTCGTGTTGCCATTATTTTACCCTCATTTGGCGATGTCACCCCTTTGTTCGGAAGGGAGCGTTAATATGAATTTCCATTAAATGATTCATCCACCTCTGATTATACTACTCGTAGTTCTGTATTAGTTTGGGAGGTCACCTAACCTCATTCGGTTGGATATTTGTTTTACGTGGCGTTCTATTAAAGGGGCCGTCCCTACTTGGATTTCTAATTATTCATGTGATTCTGTATTTTATCCTGTGACCATTTCACCCGAGGTGAATGGTGTAACCATTGTGTTTAGCCTATAAGTTTGTGATTATGTACCATGTTAGTCTAATGATTTAGGGTCTGTTTTACTGCTGCACGCCTTGCTTAATCTATGTAATGAGGCGTAATTGGTTTTGATTTACCTTGTCTGTATTGCTTGAAATTATACAGTTATTCCCTTAAATGCAACTTCTTTCTCTTAGCATACGAAACCTTAAGTAACCTATTCCTAATTGCGGCCTCTGCGTACGAGGTCCCCGTCCATCCCCGAGCTTGTCTCGACCAAGGCCCCGTGTAGTGGTGGCGGTAGGGCGGTACATACATGCTTAATTATTACTAATTAATCATTTCAGACTAAAACTGGACACGTTCAAATACCTAGGAAGTGAATTGATGCAAACTGGTAGGTTGGACATGGAGATTGGCAGGAGGGTACAGCAGAGCAATGCATTCTATCAAAGTGTAAGAAAACTCGTTTGGGATAAGGAAGTACCAAGGAAAAGCAAGGAGGTAATGTATAAAATGTACTATGTTCCCATATTAACTTATGCAGCTGAGACTTGGACCCTGACAAGCAGGCAAGAGAGTAGAATCCAAGCCAGTGAAATGAAATTCCTAAGAAGTATGAAAGGAAAGACAAGGAAAGACAGAGTGAGGAATGAAGATGTTAGGAAGGAAGTTGGGATGGGAAAACTAAATGAGAGAATTGAGAAGAATAAACTAAGATGGTTTGGACATGTAAAGAGGATGGAGGAAAATAGAATACCAAGACAGATGCTGGAGGCGAAGTGCAAGGGTAAGAGAGCAAGAGGAAGACCTACAACAAGGTGGATTGATTCAGTGAAGAACAGCGTAAGAAAAAGATCTGGACTGGGACAAGATCGTGGAAGAAGAATGGTGGAAGGAAAGAGGAAAGTGGAGAAGTGCCATAAATACCCCGACCCGGCAGGAGCTGGATAAGGGGAAATGATGATGATGATGATTATAAATATTTTATATCTATGGCCTGTTAAATTAAATTTGTGACACTAAAATGATTAAAAGTTAAGAAAATATAAATAAAAATTATCTATTTAGTGTTTCAAATGAGATAGAGTTTGCAAAAGTAAAGAATTCCCTAAGGTAGTTTCTAACAAGTTCATCTTCCTTTATAGGCCAGTTGCCTGATCTTAAAACATGTGCTATTAATATATCTCTTTCTTTCCCTAATAACTTACACTCATATAGTAAGTGATCTACAGTCTGGTGACCGTTATTGCATATACATGTTGGACTATCTATAATTTTAAATCTAAATAAGTATGATTTAATATTGCCGTGTCCTGTTGTCATAATGGTAAAATTGGGCGTTATGTTCATTTTCAATTTTAGTCTTTCCTGTACACTAGGGGAAAATGATTTTGTAATTTCGCCCTTGGATGTATTGTCCCATTCATTCTGCCACTTTCTCAAACTAAACACACTTAATTCTTTTAGCATATTACTTTTTGGAATTCTATTATAGCACTCACTTAAACCGCTTCGGGCCGCTTCTTTAGCCAGCTGGTCCGCTAATTCATTCCCCTCATTTCCGTTATGCGCCTTAACCCAACTGAAGACAATCACCCAATTCTGTTTCTCCATGTCAATTGCTTTTCTTCTAATTTACTCTATGAGAAACGTATGTTTTTTGTAGTTTTTAAGTGCATCTATTGTAATTTGGCTGTCTGTGAAAATGAGGGCGGTTCTCTGCTCCGTATCCATGGATTCTAGATGTAGCAATGCCTTAACGATAGCTAGCTGTTCTGCTTGATTATTAGAACATCGTTTGTCTAGTTTATATTGCAGCTGTTGAATGAACTCGTTTGATGTCTGTACCAAGATCGGGCAAGATGGAGAGCGCTTGTTAGCCACACCCGGGAAAGTGGAGATGGAAAATGATGATGATGATGATTTCTGTAATATTATTTTCAACAGGGTCGGTGATGGGATGTTCACCACAGAGTGTAGACGCATAGCGTGAGTCATAGGCCTACGCACAGAAGGAAAGAGAGACAAGGTCAGGGCTGGTTAGCACTAGAGCTCGCGTACGATAAAAATACGGCAGGGTGTGTAACGGACTATGTGCTATACGCCGAGTACTCCATGAAATGTTATGAACCAAATTTTCATTCGAAAAGTAGGGGTGCGGTGATTACGAGCAGGCGACGATTATGTGAGGAAATAACAGTACCTGAAGCTTCGTTAAGATATCTCCATCAACTTGGATGGAGCCGTTGCTTGGGATGGTTTCCAGGTATTCAGTCTTCTTTTCGTAAAGTCTAAGACCGAATTGTGAGAGACGGATGATATGGTAGTTATTTAATGGATATTTTGATACGCTACTGTACCATAATAATTTTTGAGATATGCACATATAACACCATCCTCAACTTTTCAGCATTAAAAATAGGATTTAAAAAGGTTCTTATATGAGAGTAAATCCCATATATTGTTGTTTCATTCGAGGGGCTTGGACATCGTGGCCATTTAGCCCTGTGTACTTGGGTGTGTGTGAATTTTGTCTGATATCCTGATTTATTGCGCTGGCTGTATTAGTGTGTGTATTTGTAATTCAGACGAGGACTGGGAAGGAGGCATGGGAACATTCAAATATATCCCCTCAGTCGATGACTATTTGAAAATTTATTGATTTTAACCAATAACTTGTGGTAACTTCTCAAAAAAATGTATGCCTAATAATCCAGTATCGGTATGTAAAATATGTTTTAAATTTGTCGCAACACACTATAAAAAAAATTCCAACAAAGTAAAAGAAATATAAGTTTATACCCTCTCCAAAACAGGTCCAGTCACACAAACAAAGAATGAGCGCACTTTTAGTAGCCGTTTCAGCTTTTTCAATGGCAGATTTACTCGATCCTTGCAGTGGTGTAGGGATTATTTTAAGTAATCTTATAAAAATGTTAGCCATACACAGCTGTACTGTTTTCAGGAGCCTATCAAATAAGGTATGTTTTACCATAGGAATGGCTAAACAGAAGCATATTTCCAGATTCTAATTTCTTGATAAATAGGTGATTTGCATGGGATTTCACATACAGGACACTTGTTGAGAGCAGTTCTTTCAACACAGTATTACAGTCGAATGTTAACACTCGGACAAAGCTCCTTGTATATCAAGCTATTTTAATACCAACACTTCTTTATGGATGTGAATGCAGGACTCCCTATAGAAGGCAATGCTTAGAGATGTACCAACAACGTTGTCTGAGGAGGATCCTTAAAATCAACTGGCAAGATCAGTGTCCTGGAGGACGCTAGCACTACCAGCGTGGAGGCTATGATCTTGAAACGTCAACTGAGGTCGACTGGTCATGTCCTTTGCATGCCTGATACTCGCCTTCCTAAACAAATTATTTATGCTCAACTAACAAGTGGCAAGAGACATCAGGGAGGGCAGAGGAAGAGATTCAGAGATGCTTTGAAGTCAAACATGAAGAAATGCTCGATTGACATCCCAAATTGGGAGACTACAGTAGCTGACCGTCTGGCATGGCGTCGACTCGTTCACAATGGCCCTCTACGTTTCGAGCAGGACCGCCAAGGTCTGAGGCTCTGAAGTGAATCGCTCGTAAAGAACGGGAGTCTATGAGATGATACAACCCTCAGCACCTTGGTGATGATAAGACTTGCCACCAGTGTGGAAGAGTTTGTGGCTCGAGGATTGGTCTCTACAGTCACCTGAGAACCCACTAGTGAATGTTTTGGAAGACCATTTTTTATACTTGTTCGCGAGTGATAGCCAATGATGATGACAGTCGAACTTGGATAACTCGAAGCTCAAGGGACCGAAAAAAACTCCAGAGTTATCCAAACGGTCGCTTGGGAGGGGGTAGGGTGTATAACAATGGAAAATTCTTTTATTTGATGCTTTTTAAAGACATTTTAAATGAAATTATAGTACCTTTTTTTTTTTCTTTTTTGTTCCTAAGAAAATAATACTGTACTTGAGCCCGATGTTGAGCGACTTGGTTTTTAAAGAGACACGGTGACCTACAGAGAAATTTGCACTTAAATCCGGCACATTTGCTATGATTGTAACCAAACGCTCACTTGCCTGTTAAGACACGATGCTACCGGCTCGTAGACTCGCCACACACTGACGAAGCAGGGGAGGGGGGTAAGAAACGCTATCGGAACTTTGCCGATCGTCCACAACACCGAAATTGGCCTACGAAGTCTGCTTCCCTTTCGAGGCGTTGTCGAAGCAAGAGGGGGGAAAGCGATGCAGCAAGAGAGAAAGAGAGATGCTCTTACCGACCATGAGCGGAACAGAAAATCAAACTGGGACTGGGCTTGAAACTGACAAAACCTGTTTGAGTCAAACAAATCTTGATGACTTCCGGAACCTAAACTTCGAGTTATCCAAAAATACTTCAAGTTATTTATTTATCATATGGCTTTTAGTGCCGGGAGTGTCCGAGGACATGTTCGGCTCGCCTAAGTCTGTAGCTGCTTCCAGCGGACACCCTAAAGGGTGAGCTACAAGTTCCGTTCAATTTCAAGTAGTTCCAACTTTCGCCACCAGATATCAATGATACCTAGTGGTGAACGTTGGAACTTTGATAGAGCGTTCTGACGAATTTGCTTTACACAAGTTTAGTCTGTGAAAGGATCTTTTACATGCCATAAATCTATGACATGGGACCGCCGGCTTTACTTCCCCTCCGAAGGAAGGCATACTGAAGGATTTTTAAATCCGGCGACTTCGGCCGGGTTTGAACGCGCTATCTTGGGAACAGCAGTTCAGCATACTACCGACTACGCCACCGAAGCCGCTTGCCACGGTGGGTGAGTGGTTATAGTGTCGGACTACCAACCCCAAGATTGCAGGTTCGCTCCTGGCCATGGTAAGTGATTTTTTGAAAGGCGACAAAAATCACGACACTCATGTCATACGTTGTTGGCATGTTAAAGAACCCATTTGAATTCAGTAGGCCGTGTTCAATGGCAAAATTAATCTCGGGATTTTCCGCCAACACAAAGTTCATCCATTTTCTACTTGAAAGCGCTGTAGTGTCAAGGAGTTTAGATATCTAACCTCCTTGACTTTCAGAGCGTTCAAAGGAACGGCGAAATTCGACATGCAAGCTACCCTCTGGGTGTCAATTAGCAAAGCTTGCACCAGGCACCCGAGGCCATACGATATTATTATTATTATTATTATACTTCAAGTTATCCACGATTTTTTTTTGCTTGGTCAGTATAGGAAATTCAAGGGATCGGAGAAAAACTTTGAATTATCCACGATTTTTTTGCTTTGTCAGTATAGGAAATTCAAGGGATTGGAGAAAAACTTTGAGTTATCCACGAATTCTAGTTATCCAAGTTCGACTGTAGTAGACAAACACTGTCTTTGTATTTACAGTTCTAGCTTTCTACTCTCTGCCTTTTCTGCATATTTGTTTACAATTGTAGTTTGGGGCAATCTTAGATCCACCTTCATAGATTAGTTGGTGGAGTAAGAATATTTGAGGGTGGAATTGTCATAGCTTTGTCTTGCAATCTCCTTTATGAAATGAAAATCCACAGCCTGCTTCCAGTCTCCGACCGGGTCAGGAATGGAATGAATGAAGCCCCCATCTAGCGGCGAAGATATGAACTGTGCCGGCTGCCGAGGCCTGACGCACTCCTCTGGGGCAATGATTAAATGAATGACAGATGAAATGAAATGATAGTGGAGAGTGTTGCTGGAATGAAATTTTGACAGGGAAAACCGGAGTACCCGGAGAAAAACCTGTCTGCCTCCATTTTGTCCAGCACAGATCTCACATGGAGTGTCCGGGATTTGAACCACGGACCCAGCGGTGAGAGGCCGGCGTGCTGCCGCCTAAGCCACGGAGGCTTGCAATCTCCTTTATGCAGATGCTTAATAATTTAGTATTTATCAACAGTAGTAGTTGTACTATTGAAGATTTGCCGTGGTTTTAGCGGGTTGTTGATGGAGGGCAGCATTGTGGGTTTCCGTAGTGTTTTTGTAGAGCTATTTTGTCTTGTGTATTTGGATCTGATGATGCGTAACGAGCGAAACTTGTCATCTAATTAAACCTCCACCATTTGTCAAGGAAAGTGTGTTAAGGTATAAAAAATTCATGTAACCAATTCTGTTGATTATACAATATCACTGAAAAATGGCTTCTAACATTTCAATAACAAATGTTGTCCGCAAGAGAGAACTGCCAGGAGTGTTACCATCAGTAATCATCATCATCTGCATCTCTAAAAGAAAGTGTAGTTAAAAGGGACGTAAAACCAATAACATTATTATTATTATTATTATTATTCATTATTTCTGCGCTCCAGTAAGCCGGGTGCAGTTATAAATGAACCTTCTCCAAATTGTCCTGTTGTTCTTGTATTGGATGCCAGTTCTTTCTCTAGCTTCAAGGTCTTTATAAATTTGCTTCTCCCACATATCGCGAGGTTTTCCTCTTGGTCTCTTCCCGGGAACACTCTGGCCAAAGTACAGTCATGGTATCCTGTGGGGGCCATCCTCTTCACGTGACCACGAGCGTCTCCAGCCGGCTCCTTTCCAACCTCAGTTGTTGTCGGATATCCTCATTCCTCATTTTATAATTTTACAATTGAATTTCTGCCCCGTCAATACTTCTTCATATTTAATATTTCTTACTCGTACATGCTTCGAACCCTCTCCTAGTTCCTCTTCAGCAAGTTATATGAGTAAGAGTTTCTCCATCATTGGAAACATTATAATGTACACAAACAAACCTTCCTATTTTCTAAGGCCCTAGGTTTTTAGTATACCATTGGCACTTGTAGGGTTAATAAAATTGTGACTAACACATTAAAAATATTGCAATTTCGACCTGTGAAATAATTGAACTTATGAAAGTTCTATGCATTTCTTTCAAAATGGTTTATAATCAGGGTGTCTACTGTAAGGATGAAGTAAAAATTAGTTACTTTTTAGCTACCGTTTAGTTAATTTTAGTTACTTTGGAATTCAAGATACGTCTGCGGTCTGCAAGCAAAGGAGCTCATCACGCGGTGAAGAAAAGCAACAATGAACTGTGTTTAAAGTGGTAAATAAAATTCACTTAGGGTGTTATAAAAATTTTTAAAATAATAAATAAATACTAGATATTTAATATCAAATGAGTTGTTTCAGCTAATAATTCGTCTTGTGCACAAGGCGTTTTTATAATTGCCAAGAGGTTGCTCTGCTCTTGACTGTTTGGCGAGATTTCCTTTGTCCCCGCGGTAGATCACGAAGAAATTTATGGGACGTTACGTGATTGTAACCGAATTCTGTCTTCGCAGTCAAGTACGGAGAAATATCGAGATGTTACACGATCGGCGCTGATCTCACCCGTTTGTCGAGATTCCCGTAGTTTTCACGATAGAACACGGATAAATATCGCGATTTAGATAATCGGTGCCACTTTTAGTCGTTCGACGAGATTTCCATTGTCCTTGAGGTCGGGCTCGAGAAAATATAGCATTATTACGCAATCGGCACCACTTGCTGTCCGTTTGACAAGAATCCAGTTGTCCTCGTCATTGAATGCGGTGAAATATCATGATGTATCGCAATCGCTGCCGTTCTCGGCCGTTTTACGAGATTCACGTTGTCCTCGCGATATTACGCAATCCGCGCCGTACCCGGCCGTTGAACGATTGTCTATCTGTCCCGACAGAATGGTGGAGGCAAGCTCAAGGTTGGGCATAGTTAAAATACACGAGTATTTATGGAAATGTTGTATGGCCGTCGCCGTGATTACCGCCGTCCCTATGCTGTGGTTGGGAGTTCATCAATTCAGGGTGAATCACGAGGAGAAATTAGTATCGCGATGCTACGTAGACTGCCATTTCTAAGTGGGTTGATGCACTTCTCGCTCCCCGTACGCTTTTAAGTATACGGTCATGGGAAAAGTAGCGAGTAGGTTTCGGAATGTTTCGTGATTGGTGCCCAATCTCCTTTGACGGGAATCCTGCAGTCCTCGTGGTCACAAGTTCATAATAGGGGACGGGTTTGATGATTTTACGCAACTGACGTCGATATCGGTCCATTTGACGAGATTCCCGCAGGCAAGTCGTGTGGTCAGCCGGCCGTCTTGAGGATGAATGTTCGAAGTAGGTATCAAATATTAAGAATTATTCTGAGAGGATTGCACGAATAATACGACAAGAGGACATGTTTTCTTTCGAATGCGAATCACGAATTATACAAGTTATACAAGTTTTCGAAATAACCAGTTAGATTATATATCCCATGGAACCAAACTTCGAAGGAAAAATCGACATATAACAGAATTTCGAATTAACCATACTGGATGTCACAAATTTACGAGACAGATTTTTAAAATAAGTTATAGCGTACGTATATCGAAGCTTTTTCATAATTCTTTTTCGAAACGGTAACATTTCGTAAGATTGCGACATTACATTATTTCGCGTTATTTCTGGACTTCAATTTGACATAGTCTCCAAATTTAGAGGTCAATAAGAGAAATGAGTGGTTTCTGATTAGTTTCAGAAGTTTTCGCGAATCAACGTCTCGCGAAAAGTCAGGTTTCCTAATAACACAGAAAAATATTTCACACAAAACTAACAAGTCTTCTTGATGCCGGAAATATACGCTGAACGATGAATACCACTCAGGGTATCCTCAGTATATAGGCCTACTTCCTCGAGGTCGCGCACGGGGAAATATAGCTTATGCAATCGGCACCGCTTGCGTGAAACTCGCTCCATCGCAATCTCTGAGCCTAGAGGCGCGAGCTTAAATGATTCAATCCGCCTTCAGAAAATTTTCGTTACCTATTTGTAAAATTCGTTACTTTTTCGTTACTTTCGTTACCGGTAGACACCCTGATATTATATATCCATGTGTTACCTTCAGTCTTAAATTGGAGTTAAAACATTCTTTTCCTGCAATTCTAGGGGATCATCTTAACCTCTCAGGCCGGTTCTACGTACGCGCGGTAGTAGTTCTGGCACTTTGCCGTACACATATACGCTGCGCACAGCACTTGCGCTATATGTTGGGCTCATATGAGAACTGCTTATACTAATTTATTTATTTTTGATTGCACATTTCACTTCGGAATACACATTCTCAATTGCTCGTATCATTTTATGTGACACCCCGATTTTTCCCAGCTTAGCCATGACAGCTCCCCTGCTCACTGAATCAAACACCTTCTCCAAATCAATAGCTGCGATATACAGCTTGCCTCTTTTCCTTCTTATGTACTTGTCCATCACCGTTTTAACCACCATTATATTGTCACTGGTTCTCATCCCTTTTCTGAACCCTGTCTGGAGTCTCGAGAACACCGAACAGCCCTCTGCCCATGCTATTAAACGCTTGGCTAAGACCCCGGTGTACATTTTGCTCAAATTATCAAGCAAAGTTATGCCTCTATAGTTGCCTGGGTCTAGTTTGTCCCCACGCTTCTTATATATTGGACAAATTATCCCTTCTTTACTCTTTACTATTACTCCCTTAATTTCCTCTATCGATATGACTTGGTCCAGCATAGGCAGAACGGCCTCCATCCCCCTCGGGACGCCAAACTCATCCCTCTTCCTCCAATTATCTTCAGCATTTAACAGATTCTCATAATATGCAATCCATACTTCATCACTAATAGAGCTCCCCCCACCACTTCTGCTCCCCCTACAATAAGAATTTATCCTGCTCCACACTTTGCTACAGTCGTTAGCTTTAGAATCCTTATTTAGTGCTGTAGCTTCCTTACCCTGCCATTCATCTTTCATTTTGCTGAAATCATCCCCTCCTCTCTTGTATAACTTCAGTGCCCTAATAGGGGACGGGTTTGATGATTTTACGCAACTGACGTCGATATCGGTCCATTTGACGAGATTCCCGCAGGCAAGTCGTGTGGTCAGCCGGCCGTCTTGAGGATGCCCTAATAACTTCGGTTTTCTTCCTTCTACAAGATTCATCGTACCATCCTTTAATTCTCCCTAATTTTCCTCTAGCCTTCACGCGCATTTTCCGCCCGGCCATCATAATTGCATTCTCAATCATACGTATTACCCCTTCAATTTCATCATTACTGATCATTAAACTTATCCCTACCTTTATCAGCTCAAAATTTTCTCCCTGGAAGTAGTTCTGGAACTCTCTGCAGTTTTCCTCCCTCCATCTGAATCTATTTACTTTTCTCTCTATAGCTTTAACTTGTGGGTTCCCTTTTGATTTTAATTTTGTCACCACTCCCTGCATGTTGACGACAATTGGTAGGTGGTGTGATTCCCCCCATTCTTCAACAGTGAACCTCTTAATTAGGGCTAGTGCTCCTCTGGAACATATTGCTAAATCTATTACACTTCCTCCAGTCTCTGTTATATACGTCAGGTTACCTTCTTCATCCCCCACACAGACACCATTTAATATATATAGCTCTTCTGCACCACATAGTTCCAAAATCTTTTCTCCGTTCTTATTACATTCCTTGTCTTTGCTGTGCCTATCCCCACATATGGCCTCAGCAACCCCCTTGCTGTAAAGGGGCTTTCTGTCTGCAACCCTCGCATTGAAGTCCCCTAAAAGCACAATCTCTGCCTCTTCATATATATTTTGAATTCTGTTTATTTCAATAGCTAACTCATCTAAAAAGCTTTCTCTTGCATACGGGAAATTCTCCGGAGGGTTGTAGACAAAGCCGAAACATACCGTTCCTTTCCCCCTCCCCCTAATATCTGCTTTTACCCACACTACTTCTTCCAGTTCTGAACTAATAAATTCTGATAATTCCCTCACCTCTTCTTTAATTAAAACAACAATTCCCCCCGGAAACCTACCTGTACGAGCTTTCCTAATCTTAGGTTTTGTATATACATGTATATTGAAGCCATCTATTTTAACCTCGCAACCTACAGGGAGCCAACTCTCAACAAATCCTACAATCTGCATATCTTCTATTAGGGTCAAAACTACATCGTTCCTTCTCTTATTTAAAAAACCCTCTATATTTACGCTAGCAATATTCCAGTTTAGTTATTTTTTACCCCTACCCTCTTCGCTGGCGGTAGCTTTACTTCTAGTAACTCTAGCTCTTGCTCTAACACCCTATAATATGCAATATAGTATTGACGATATTGTGAGATACTGTGAGGACTGGAACTTAAAAATTAACCAGAGTAAGACCAAAGTTATGGTCTGCAAAAAGGGAGTTAAACTGGCTAAGAACGAAAAGTGGGTCATGTATGGGTCGCAGTTAGAGACGGTGAAAAAACTTGAGTATCTAGGGACGATAATGGCGAGTAATGGTAAATGGACCGAACAAATTAAAAGGGCAAAATCGAAAGGGCTAGCGGCATTGGCGAATGTTAAAGTGTTAGAGCGTAGGTTACCGAATCTTGACTACAAAGTGTTTAAGAATGTGTTCAACGCACTCATCGTTTCAAGAACACTCTATGGAGTGGAAGTATGGGGTTTGGAGGAAGGAACGAAAACCCTGGACAGTATTGTAAGTAGGTTTGCCAAGATAAGTTTGGGGCTACCTAGTTGCACGCAAATTGTGGAGCGAGAATGTTGTGTGAGGATGTAAGCATTAGACAACATATCATAAAAAAGGTCATAAAGTCTTGGATTCGTTTAAAAACAGGTGGAGGGGGGGAAATGCTTAAGGTAGCCTACCTGCACCAAATGAAGCATCAGCAAGAGGGCTACTGGGTGGACGGGGTAAGAAGTGTACTGGAAAGATTAGGAATGGGTTATCTATGGGATAGGGACTTACAAGGAGAGGAAGGTAGGGTGTGCAAAAAAGTGTGTAGAAGGGTTAATGACGTAGAGTTGCAGGTGCTAAGAGATGAGTGCACCAGTAGGAGAACCTTAACGGAGTTCTGCGAAATAAGGAACTTTATGAGCATAAAGCCTCAATGCCTAATGAAAAGAGAAATGAGAGGGATAATTTGGTGGTTAATGGGGGTGTATAAGAACAAAGCGTTGAGAGAAGTAGGAAAAGAGGACATTTGCCTGTTTTGTGGGAAGGTTATGGGTGCAGCGCACCTGATCAGGGAATGCAAGGAAATTAAAATGATAAGAGCAAAGTTTGTAGACAAAGCAGATCTAAACAGAATAGAAAATGAAAATGAGTATCACACTTTAATTAAATTACTAAAAAGGGAATGGGGGAAAGCAGGTCAATTAGCAAAATATTAGCAGACCCGACCAGCGGTTGGAAACTGCTCAAGATGATGATGATGATGAGGGCAATGTGGAATAAGAAAGCGTCGGACGAGATTCAGAACAAAGATGCATGTAAATTAAGCATTCAAGTACAGGAGACGGCTTCCTAAGCTATAAATCTTGTTAAAGCCTAGGAGAGCCTATCTGTATTAACTAGGTAGCCTACACGATTACTACAGTACAGCCACATATTGCTGTCTGTAGATTTTTCCTGTGAGTTTAATGGGTTTTTTTTCCTTACTACAAAACTTATCAGACTCTTACAGTCAGTAAGGGCTCGATAGGGAAAGAAAAGTAATTCCTTCTGTGATGTGTCTCCCATGGAGAACTGTCTAAATATGAAGAACACTGTGTCCACAATTTATGATGAAGAAAGAACTTTGTGCAGTCTCCATCAGAAAAGTTGCCCAGTGATATTGTGAATGAAGATAACTACTGCAAAGCATTATTAAGTTTTGAAAGAACGAGGAAGCTATGAAATGCCGAATGAACGTTTGGTTTAATTATCTAACGCCATACTGTAAATCTATGTTATCTATGTGTTTATTGTCTGTAGGTCACGATATGACTCTCTTGAGTTAAAGTGACAATTAACAAGTAGATTTGGTTCAAATAAATAATTTATTTATTTATTTATTTATTTTAGAAGCCTTGACCTTGCTAACCACATAATTTTACAACAAATAGTTCATAGGTTTCCCATATTTCGGGGGGGGGGGGACACATAGACATGAGAATCATCGTGCCATCTATTGAGGCGATATAGAAACAGACAACACGTTGACACTCTCTGTGTTCTTGACTGCCTTCTGTGGTAAGAATTGTAACCTCTAGTAAAAGATACACGTGGATGGGAAATATTGTCAGGGCCTTCACGAGTCTTACGGGGTCTGAAACAGAAGGTGCTCTGATAGGTGAGAAAGACAGTAGTGTAAGTAGTTTTCCTAGTGATTCCGGTAGTGTAGAAAGTGACAGATTATGCCCAAGAAGAATTGTCACCCTATGAAGAGGAAGATGAAGAATTAGAACATGTCAAGGTGCCATTAGCTGATGGTGACATTCCGTGGGAGTGGCGCGAGTTACATGCAGCTAACATATAGCGGAAAATTCCTTTCACTGGGCAACCGGGCCCATAGAGGGATTTTGATAGTGTTTTACATGCGGTTTTACTATTTTTTGTGTACATATACGATAGTGTAAATAAAACTCTCTGTAATATACCGATACATAATAAACGGCCTATTTATGAGGTGTATACGTAGGTATTGTAACCATTATGCATCTGTGATTGCATAAATTCTACTTATTTATTTCAACAAGATTTTATTCAGGTTTCAAAGCTGGTGTGAGAAAAGACGTTGCTTGTGGACCAGGGCACAACAAAGGGAGGCCCGTACGTGCTTTACTGTAACTTTCACCCAGCGCAGTCAATGACGGTAAGAAGAGAAAGCCAACATCTGGAAGCCACATGCGCTCAGACAACGCGAAAACGATGTTTCAACCAAGCGGGTAAATACGAAAATTTCAACGATCACTCACTAGATAAACCCCGCCCATTTGAGAGAAATTGGAGCAGTAATTAAAATACAGAAACAGGAATTACACCATCGTATAGGGGACAATCCCAGCCTCTCAGAAGTATCGTCAAAATTTAAATTGGATCATTCTGTGATTTTTGCCAGAATTAAAATGAAATCAGGGGGTGCATTTAAAACTACCAATAGCAGCGAGGGACGCGAGACGCGACCAAATCCCGCCGAAATTAAGGAACAATGAAGGGAATTACGGAGCTCATTATATAAGGATCCAACGATCGGATTTTGGATAAAAAGAAGTCATTGAGACATTAGAAATGAGGCCGTTCAAAGGAGCTAATTTGCATATTCATGCGAGTGTTATTATGGAAATAAATTCTAAAAGCTCCCCACTCCAAGTACTTCTCCGAGAAATCATATAAATAATAGCTGGAGACGCAGCGAAAACAGTTCGTATCCGGGCGCTGCTGAGGCGTAAGCCCGCGCTTGTGGCAACAAGAAATATTAGCAATTTTTACAAGTTTTTATAAGTTCGTATCCGGGCGCTGCAGAGGCGTAAGCCCGCGCTTGTGGAAACAAGAAATATTAGCAAATTTTACAAGTTTTATTAATTCGTATCCGGGCGCTGCATGAGGCGAAAGCCCAAGCCCGTAGCACTAAGAATATTAATAATTTGTACAAGTTTTATAAGTAGAAGCAGTTCTATCTTTCGACATTTGAATATCGCTAAGTATTCGCGAGTGCGAATTAGAACAGTGCATACCGGGACAGTACGACGCAGTCATAATGATAGAGATAGCCGTACGAGCTATTAGTAGCTAAGTCAGTGATCTAGCAAGCTATTGAACTATCAGCTGAATTGAGTAGGTTGATGATAGCTGTAGGAGGTAGGAGCTACATACGCGAGAACCGTGCATTGTGATAATAATAATAATAGTTCACAGTGGACCTTTGCTTTGGTGAATTTTTGGAAACCGTGTGTAAATTATCCTCCTTGCAAGATGAACCAATTGATCCAGAAGACTGATATCAAGGACCAGAGCATTACCATCAGGATGTATACGAGATAAGTAGATATTGTATGGGGCATGTTTGCCATAGCGTATCCCATCATGGGAATCGGATAAGTTTATCTCGATCATAAGCAATTATGATAAAATAGGTATTTTAGGCATAGCAGGCATGTTTTGTGTAGATTTGTGTATATTTGTCAGTTATGATTTATTTTTTTGTGTGTTTTATAACGTAAATGAGTATATGGGCATCAAAATTTTGTTTAAATGTGTTTGTTTGAGGGTGTCAGTAACTTTGCTGAATGCACAATTAAGGAATAATTGGGTTGATAGTGCTTACGCACGATATTAACGTAAAAGCTAATATGGGGAAGACAGCTCGATATTGTGACAATGACCAGTAGTGACACTGAAATTATGTGAACAGTAAGTATGGTAATTGATAATCACACCAAGGTAAAGAAAGGTAAGACAAAATGGCTGGATGATAATGTAATATTCAAAAAAGGTTGAGAGTTGATCCTGGGTTGAGCTGAAATTAATAACGGAGGTGGTATTCCCGTGTTCTGCGATGATATAAAATGGTAAGTGATATTAATAACGGAGGTGGTATTCCCGTGTTCTACGATGATATAAAATGGTAAGTGAAATGATTGAATTCATTGTCTGATGAGAGTGCGCTATAGCTCCGTCAGAAAGGTAACTGTACAGCTCGAACCCCAGGTAGTCAAAGGGAGCAGGTAAAAGACTGCGGCCAGCTGTCTGAATTCTAAAAGTAGCATTGAAGGTTATTGCCTGCCCAGCTGGTTAGTGTGGTGTGAGAATGTCTGTCACAAGGTCGAGGGATAGTATTGTTGTCTTTTGAGGGAAGGTAGTCTGGCTTCCCAGGGTTTCTTTTTGTACCGCTTCAGGAAGCGACGTCTTGTATTGTCATTTTGAGTGCATTCATTATAGTTGTTTAATTATCAAGAGTAACGGGGCGTCGGCCACCGAGATGAGTTTATTTGATGCTTCAGGTATATTGACTTGTTTGTTTTACCGTAATTAACAGAGTCATGACTCTGAGTGAATTAATTGTTTATAAGCTAGAACGTGCACACATGCCTGTGGCCTAGAATAAGTCTATTGCCTTCATTGTCTGACTCTTGTGAGGAAGGATGATGATTGTACGAGAAAACATGTCCGAACTCCAGAAACCAATTTTGCAAGTATTAAACATGAGTGCGCATATTTATTTTTTTTATAGAATGGCTGGGTTATTCAGGCCATAGTTTTGATGAATTAAGTCTGTTGACGTTTTATTTTGAATTTGAAGCAGTGGACTGCAGTGAAATAGATTGTTTTTCTTTTCCTGGTTTCAACCAGTGCGATTAATTTTCTTTTGCATTTTGATGTTGTTGATTAGAATAATTTAAGGGAGTATATTTTGTTGTTTTATTGTCTATGGATGGGAGCAAATGGGAGATGATGTTTTTGTGAATAAAATTATTTTATATTAGGAGTTCTCTGACATACTGATTTTAAGTTAAGCCTCCAGTGATTCTCGACGATATTCCTAGGATGTTTAGAATTAGTTAGAGCCACCCCGAACAGACCACTACCCGAGCTAGAGTCGGCATCCTAGAAAACATTGGAGGGTACAGTATATTGTGCATAACACAGTGACAGTGAAATGGATACCCTCAACACCCGCAATATGAAACGAACCGGCATCAAATTCATCCGCTATTTACAGCCAGGGTCGTTCAAGACACCATTGGTAAGTCATCCTGAAAATATTGTGTTATTAGCTTGTATAATTTTGAGATACAGTATGCAACATTATTTGAAGTTCTCCAAAACTCACACTCCAAGCCAATTTAAATACCACCTGTAGTGCAGACGCTAGGGCTTTTAAATCCCCGCCTGAGAGGTTAAATTCACACTTGTTTCAGTTCCCAGTAAATATGGTCCTACCTAAACCAATAACATCTAGTAACTCAAAATATATTACAACTTACTTGGAACATGAATGGTAGATGAACTAAATGAAGTTGCAGTTCCTGTAGCAATAGCATTTTCCATCAGCAGCTGCACATAAGTCAAGACATCTGCCGTCTGGGTGCGTCTCAGAGGCTCGTCATCACAAGCCTCCGAACGTCCACCAGGTGCCACTAAAGTCTGCAAGGCTCGCTCCAACAAATGCTCCCGGTAGACTCGCATCACATAAGATAAGGGATCGGCTCTGTTTCCAAGGCTACTGAAGAGAGAGCTCGGAGCACAGCCATATGACCAGCGCTGGGATACAAAGAAACGATGACCATATGCAGTAAACAGCCACTGAAGTCTCATGGGCACTTGACTGCAGCCTTTGAGACAAACATGTCGAGCAAGGCTGAGGTAAAATCTGGAAAGAAAATTACCAGTAATAACTAGTATTACAAAAGACCAGCACTTTCCAACCACAAAGGCCAACCACCGCTAAAATATTGTATACAATCCTGTACTTAGTTTAAAATTTGAAAATACACTTACGTTCTGTCTAATCAATACTTTAATGATCATTTACATACTAGGACATGTTTCGAGGCATATTTTCTGTGAAAATCTCCCCCTTCATCAGCTAGTAATTGGTCAGTCATTGTGACATTACGATTGATGAAAAATGGAAGATGTGGATGAAATGAGATGTAAACATATGATTGTTGCACTTGCACGTTATATAAAAAAACTTATAATGATTACAATGAAAACTAAACCACTGGAAGTACACTTAATTTTCAGCAGCAAACAATCACTGGGAAAAAAATGCTCTAGTCGATGAAACTTCCCTAATTGTTATTACTTTCGTTCATATCTGCATCTAACTGCTTCGATTGGACTATTAAATCACTGCACTGCAGTTGATGAAGAATGCCTGTTTACAGTAGAACCTCGATGCATCGTTTTTCAAGGGGGAGGGGGGAAATGACGATGGATGCGGGAAACGATAAATGCGGGTAACATAAAACATTTGAGTAAAAAAATAATAAAGTACGGTTACTGTATTTGGACACATTTCTTCATGTAAACTTCATAGAGGCACCAAAATATTGCAACCACGATGTACGCGATATGATTTCATACTGTATGTGTCATTTTATCACTTGCTCTTTTTAGTAAAAAAAAGTCATTGTTTCGTCGAAGCTTTGCGTTTCAGACAAAACAAAGCCTTCTCTACTTGCATAATGTTCTCTTCTTCGCGATCACTGATAACATGCGAGTACATGAAGGATTTCACCTTCGCTACGGCGGCATGCGCTTCGGCGAAACTCGGGACGACTTGGGGCTCATGATCGTCTTCTTCCTCTTCATCACACAGCGCGCCAATCTCCGCGGAAGGTATTTCCGGTGTTCCGAATGAAAGAATACAGCAGTTCCGAGTGTTCGTGGGTCTCTGACCGGGCGAGCTATTTCAAGGCTAAATGAAGTCACGCTATGACGACACCCGCTCAAGACCGACTACAATATACAGTATCATGCTTTCATTCGTGTTTTTCATTGCTGTTCTGTGTGATCTAACTGGTTAGCCAAGCATTGACAAACGTAGCGTAACATTATTGAGATTGCGAGAATTGCGTCGTCAGTGAAGTAAAGTTTTCATTACGAACTAGAGATAAAATTGTAATCGCCGCGCACATACAAGATACTACACAGAACCACTCAGAATGAAATGAAACAGCACAATGACGGCTTGGCGCTTCGAGCAGAATCCTTGGCATCTGAAGGCTCGTAGGCGTGGTTCTATAGTGTGGTTGCGCGTAAACAATCTGCGCACTGCAGTCCAGCCTACTTGAACCTTGCCACAGCCGAGAAACATGCTCAAGTCTAGGAACTCCTAATCGTTCGTACCTCGTACATTCTCGCGTAACAGGTTGCCGCTATTCTATGCTGCTTCAAATTCAAAAGAATGTTTGCATATACGTATTTTTCTCATGAACGATCAATGGGGGAAAATTGTGGCCAAGGACTAATGATTTTTTGACGATCTATGCGAAAAAACGATAGTTTGAGGAATGATAGATGCGGGGAAATTTAACATTAGTTTATATGGAAAATTTTCGGGACTAAATACATTGAACGATGCATACGGGAAAACGACAGTTCCGGGAACGATGCATCGAGGTTCTACTGTAATATGTTGTGATGATCAGAACAAGTGTATTCTTCAAGACATACCGAACCGAATGCATGAAAAATGTTGTCTGAAAAGATAAAAAAGATAAAAAATGCTTTACTTGTCTTTCAAAAGGGGGTTATCCTTTACTCTTTAAGTGAAAATGTGGAATGTTAAAGTTTGATGTCTGATCAGAATAGAAGACTTACTTGTTGCATTAGGAAATCGATGGAGCCTTTGTTGTTGCATGTCAATTTACATCTTGATGTGTGAAGCTTGGTGCTGTTTACTTTTGTAACGTCAATACGAACCAATCATGAAAAATATTACCGCCAAAACATCCTGTACTTGCACATTTATTCCCAACCATCCCTGAACTCCAATTTTGGGCAAGAAATTTTGAAAAAAAAATCTTTCAAATGTAGTTTTTTGCTCTTAGTGACCATGAGGACAGATGCTATCACTCTCAAGCTTGTTGTGTTTCTTTACGTAATCTGAAGGCCATATGGCAGTTGGGTAGGCAAGCCCTCCGTGGGTTGTAGAACCTTAATTTTAAAATTATGTGGGTGTATGAGAATGTACCGTATTTCCTAGCATAATCGTCGCACTTTTTTAGCCTAAAAATTGTGGAAAATTGCAGGGTACGACGATTATGCGATAAATATTTAATTTCAAGAAATATACTGTATCATTATTTGCTGCACGGGCCAGTCATTCGCGCAGCGTGATTCTGGCGTGAGTCATAGCCTGCAGTCAGAGACAGGCTTCTTTCTTCTAACAAGGTCACGACAGGTTAAAGCTCGCGGAATGTGCTGACGGAGCTGGCCGTTCGAGTCGCGGTTCATAGCCCGCAGGCATAAAGACGAGAATACTTTCTCCCAACAAGATCACGCCAGATTAGGCCTATAAGCTCGCGGAATGTGCCAAGTGATGAGGCTGGCCGCTCGCGTCATAGTTCATAGCCCGCAGGCATGAAGACTAGATTACGTTCTGCTGACAAGATCACGCCAGATTAGGCCTATAAGCTCGCAGAAAGTGCGCTGGCCGTTCGCGTCACAGTTCATAGCCCGCAGTAATAAAGTCAAGATTACTTTCTCCTGACAAGATCACGCCAGATTATACGCACGCGGAATGTGCGCTGGCCGCTCGCGTCACAGTGTATAGCCCGCAGGCATAAAGACGAAAATACTTTCTGCTGCCAAGATCACGCCAGATTTGCCCTATAAGCTCGCGGAATGTGCGCCGGCCGTTCAGGTCGCGGTTCATAGCCCGCAGGCATAAAGACGAGATTACTATCTCCTGACAAGATCAAGCCAGATTATACGCTCGCGGAATGTGCTAATTGACGAAGCTTGCCGCTCGCGTCACAGTTCATAGCCCGCAAGCATAAAGACCGGATATTTTCTTCTGACGAAGTCGCGGCACAATTACGTCACACAAATACGAATATGCAAATACGAAAATACCGAACATGCTATGCAACGATTAAGCGATGAAATTTTATAAACCTATTTTAGGGTTTGAAAAATGGGGTGCGTCGATTACGCGGTGGCAACGATTATGCGAGGAAATATGGTACAGTGGAATCTCGTTAGTACTTTTTCAAGGGACTGAAAAATTTGGACGTCATATGCGGGAAAAAGGAATTCCGAAAAACGCCATACTGCATTTACAACGTGTAAGAAAGAACGCGGCGTATATATGGACGTCAAATCGCCGACCTTAGTAAGTGATTGTATGCACTACTACAGTCACGACATAAACATAGGTTATCAGTAACTTACACGCAATAAATAACATAAAAATGAATTACTGTACCTCTACACTACAGTATAATACAGGGTCTTTATTTCTGCTTAGCAAGGACATTCTCGCTCCGCCAGTGACGGCTCAGTTACCGGCGACCGTGCACGCATATGTTTGAAGCACGGGCTTGCTTGAACCACTTCAATAAAGCGCTTTCTAGTTCAGGAAACTGTCCCTCTCGCACACGTTTCCTTTTGCCGCTCATTCCTTCTTCAAATGCACGTTCGATTTCCTTCCTTTTGCCGAGAATCGTGTTCGGTGTAGACGGAGGAATGTTCCACTTTCGCGCTATATCCACACGCTTCATGTGAGGATTGCAGTCCACGTCTCTAATGTATTTCATCTTCTCATCATTAGTTATCTGCCGCACTTTCTTCTTATCCATTATGAAACACGCAATAAAATAGGTCATAACTGGACGTGAACACTAAGAACTAGAAGACAATAGTGCAGAATACGAAGACAGTAATGCGCCTACGTGAGAAATAAATAAAGGAAAAGGGGTGGAGGGCAGCGGGAGAGAGACACGTCACCTGTGTTGCGTCATAGCTATAGCCACTTCTACGCCGTCAAACACAATGAAATCATCTACACTGTCAATAACTATCAGAGAATATGCGGAAATATCGCGTCGTGTTTCCCAGAAGCCGAATTTTTTAATGAAATAAGAGTAAAATACGGTTCACTAACAAATAGTACAACGGAAATTTGATCGTTGTAAGCGGGAATAGAGAACGTATTAAGGGGATATTTCAACATGAATTTAGTAGGATAGGGACTTGAGAAAGTAGAGAAAGGGCAGCGGGAGAGACACGTCACCTGTGTTGCGTCATAGCTATAGCCTCTTCTACGCCGTCAAACACAATGAAATCATCTACACTGTCAATAACTATCAGAGAATATGGGACAATATCGCGTCGTGTTTTCCAGAAGCCGAATTTTATAATGAAATAAAGAATAAAATCAGGTTCGCTTACAAATAGTAAAACGGAAATTTGATCGCCGTAAGCGGGAATAGAGAACGTATTAACATGTATCAACATGTATTTTGTAGAATTGGGACTGGGACTTGAGAAAATCATCGCGCTAAACGGGAAAACGTCGTAACCAAGAACGTGCTAACGAGATTCCTCTGTATATACAACTGCCTATAAGTGGAAAATAGCAGACAAAGTGGAATGTCATTACTGTATTTCCTGGCAATTCAATACTCTGGCATAATTGTCGCACCCTATTTATCAAATCCAAAATTGGTTTATAAAAATGCATGGCATAATCGCCGCATAACACGTTCATATTTGTGCGCCAATCGGTCACACACACTGCCAAGAGCTCAAACCTGACGTAGCCTTGTCAGAAGAAAGAGTGTCTCTGTGCCTGAGGATTATGTCTCACGCTATCTGAGCGGCCAGCACACACTGGTCTAGCATCAACCATTTCAATGCAAACAACGCTACAAATACCAGTGGGAGTCATTGTTAGGCACTTGGTGTTCACAATGAGAAAATACAAGTTAGAAATGGTAATGTATGCTGAAACACACGGGACATCAAATTATGCAAATAAATACTTTCTTCAAGTCCTCCTCAGATTTTTTAATATTCATGGCATAATCGTTGCTCTAATATTAGGCCAAAAATATGCAGAGGTTATGACAGGAAATACTGCATACCTGCCAACTTTCAAAAATAGAAATCCAGAAGATCCCAAGCGCAAAAATTTAACGTGTACATGCGTCGCAAGGTCTTAAAAATAGCGAGAAAAGACTACAGGGAAAGAGATTACAAACTCTTGGTGATGTGAGACTATCTAATTCATTATGCCAGTTTCCAAAAATTCTGAAGAATATGCCTCCCTGAAAGACTGATGATATCGTTTCTTACTTGAATTCATCATGAAAACACTAAATCGCACAAAAATTTGTCACAATTGCACGAATACCAATCGGTGTCACTTTTAGTCGCTCGACGAGATTTCTATTGTCCTTGAGGTCGGGCACGGAAAAATAAGGTAAGTTATTATTACTTAATCGGCACCGCTTGCTGTCCATTTGACAAGAATCCAGTTGCACTCGTCATCGAATGCGGAGAAATATCGTGATGTCGAAATCGATGCCGCTCTTGGTCGTTTTACGAGATTCACGTTGTCCTCGCGATTGCACAATGAGAACGGGATATTATGCAATCGGCACCATATCCGGCCGTTCAACGATTGTCTGCCTGTCTATCTGTTTTGGCAGAATGGCGGAGGTGAGCTCGAGGTTGCGCATGGTTAAAATTCACGAGCAGTTATGTATGATCGGCGCCGTGATTCCCGCAGTCCTCGAGGACAAGTTCGTGGCCGGGCACGGGTTTTATAATTTTATGCAACTGGGGTCGATCGTGGTCCGTTTGACGAGATTCCTGCAGCAAGTCGTGGTGTCAGCCGGCCATCTTGAGGATGCGACTTTGGAGGATGAACGTTCGAAGTACGTGTCGGTTATTATGAATCGCATCTCAGAATAGCAGCTATTATCAAAAATCAAAACTGAAATGAGATTTGGATGCAGAGAACAGAAAAAGCTAGGGAGTTGAAAATCTGGAAAAAACTAGGTTAATCTGGACAACCGGAAAACACCCCAAAAATCCGGAAACCTTCTGGAATAAACGGAAAACTTGGCAGGTATGGTACTGTAATCCGTACCTGTTCAAAATCTGCAAGAAAGATGGGAGAGATTCCTTCACTCTGAGTGCAGCAGCAACATAAATGTCAGCCAAGTGCTCTGCTGTCAAAAGCTCAGAAGAGGCCTCCGCCATATTAACTGCACTAAATGCTAACATTAAGCCCGTGCAGCGACCTCCGCTGGCAGATCCCAGCACCAAGTGGAGCTGATGCAATCGATGGTACACCAGGGACAACTCCTTTGCTGAAGTGATGGCTTCCTTACGTGCTGTGCTGTAAACACAAAAGATAAGATTGCTGCTAGCTTTTGAAAGTATAAGAATACTGACTGGACACCCTCTTATGACAAAAATAGTGCATTTAATTCATTCAAAATGGTGTTTAGAAGTGATTATTTTGTGAAGTAAAATATAACTTGCAATTATAACCATTCATAACATCAATTTTATGTTGATATACTTCAATTACATTTCAACATATTAACTTAAATAATTAAGTTTGCAGAGAAATGTTGAAAATATAATCTAATTTCTAAACTTAAGACAGGAAGAGCAGGATCAAGGACAAACACAATGACAGGGAGATGGGAACAAAGAGACACACAGTCATCTTCATAGATGGGCATAGTCAATAACTCTTCAATGCTATAGCCCTAGTTAGCTTATTTCGACGTACGGTCACTCAAAACAGAGTATAGCAGGATTCATTTCTTAACGAGGTCTTTAGTCTTCGGTTGGCTGCATGGCTCAGCGGTTACGTTCTAGTCTGCTGTTCCCAAGATTGCAGGATCGAAACCTGGCGCAGTCAGCTGGCATTTGAGGGTTCGCAAATGCGAGGGAGTCTTTACTGGCACGATTAAGATCCTCTTCGGAGTAAAACTCCGGCACCCCGGCGTCTCTAAAGGCCCTAGTAGTTAAACGGGACGTAAAACCAAAAACATTATTATCTTTTATCAAGTGCACAGTTTTGCAACAATGCCATTCCTTTCCTCAGAGCTGGTCACCATCCTTGATCAATAAATTAATTTGATTCCTATGCAATAATGAATCTTCTGGAGGGATGTATATCCACATATAGTTGAGGGGAAAGAGGAAGGAGAGGCAATCGGAATGGAAAGAATTGTGGCATACGAGTTTGGATGGAACGAGGTTATCTGCACCAGTTATTTTAATATTTTGGACTTTTTGAATTCAGAAGTCCATAAACGGTAATTAGATTGGCCCAGCACATGCAAATTGGACCCTAAAATTGGATTTAACACCAGGAATTGAAAGTCAGGAACTTGTCCACACTTGAGATGGTGGAGTGTGTGCCATATCACCACGTTGTTTCCTTACTCTTCCATATCAGACATCAGGCTTTAGCACAAATTCTAATGAAGGTGATCAAGATTGGCCATAGCATTTTGCCTCAGACAGCATTTGAAAGCATGCCAAGGACCTTGGCAATCTTGTCTGTCCACCAAGGGACAGGTACCTGGAGAGAGTTGCCACAGGAGGAAGATATTGTTTCCTCTGCAATAGCCAAAATACCATTCATTATATGATTGGTGTAATCAGTGGACAGTCTCAAAAGTATTGTCAGCAAAAATTGCACGTTCCATGAATTCAGAATAGTTTGCTCAATAAAGAAGTCATTATTGGGTATTCTATGGCTTTAAGATCCAAAAGAGGAAAGACTATTGGGAAATGATGGTCACTATTACAAAGGTCCCCATGCAAATTTCTCCCTAACAGGGAAACCAGGAAACGACTACGTCATTATCATTGTACAGATCCAGTTTCGCGGGTACTGTTTATGAGCCTCAACCTGTCCATATACAACTTGTCACGGAGAACATCATCCACTGTCCAACCTTGATCATGTCCATCCATCGGGTTCTAGGTCTTTTTCCATCCACCTGTCTTTAGAAATTTATTCTGACTGATCTCGTAGGCTCCATCCTCATCACACGCCCGATGGATGTGCTGACTAGGTCTAATAGGGATGACTTTATTCCAGTTAGTTTCCTCACCTCCTTGTTCTTTAACTTTTCCATCTTGGTCTTCTGGATGGTGGATTTAAAGGTACGATTTCGATCCTCGCCGCCAAGGCGGCGGAAGCTCACTACCGCTCCACGTGTATTTAGACGGGATACATTTTTTACTCCGCCGCTGCCTAAGCAGCGTGCCCGTCCATCCGCGCCTGGACCGGTATGGCGGCTCTGCGGCGCCGCACCGTTGGCAACGAATTTATACAAAGCCCAGAAATCGAGCTTAAAACTGCTATCCAAAATGGCGTTTCATAAAATTCCGCTAGATGTCTCAACTTGTCGCTAGTTTTCACGTACAAATCGTTGGAAAATAATTGTATTCTTTGTCTTTTTTAGGGCCGAAAAAGTAAATTATTCAAATAATACGGCAGCTAAAGAACATTTAAGTGGCATTTCGTTTGATTTTAGACCAATTTTATGTAACGGAAATATGTCCTTAGGCGAAATTAAGTATGGATTGGAGTGACCCGGTTAGGCCTAACCAAAAATAAAAACTTTAAAATGTTTGGGAGCCAATATTTTCATACTTGACCGCTATACCACTAGGTGTGCTGCAGTAGATTGTTGTTGCCATGCTTTATCTTGCGTCTATTAACTTACTTCTATTATAATCGATGCCCTGTTGCGTACATTTCCCAGCCGCGTGCCCTTGTATCAACAATGTCGTCTTTAGTGGCAGATGACGAAAAACTCGTGGAGTCTGTATCCAAATACCCAGTTTTGTATGATGCAAAAGTGGCAGGCTATAAAGGCGGTGTAAAGCGTGACAACATTTCGAAGGAGATTGGAGGCAAATTAAAAAGAAAAAGTTTCTGCCTGGCGCTGATGCATTTCCGCGGTGTAGATGGCATCAAATCCTCGGCAACCAACCTCAGTCTGCAGTATTGTCTAAAAAGATCTTAGTCCCTTTTCAAATGTCTTTCGATCAATATTTTAAAGCACCCCTCGCTCTCTCGGGTTTTGTAGAACTCTTTCGTGGCTTTCCTTTTTCTTTTTCACACCAATAGGGCTAGAATGAAGTTGTCAACGTCGTCTTCTTCCTCCAATAAACTTCTAATTCCCCGTTCAGGTAGCGGCACTACACATGATGATCGTACCTCTATTAAATTACTCAATGTAAACAGCCTACTGAATGTCTGCGGCGCTGCCCAGGCAGGAACGAAAACACAACTGCGCACCGCCAAGGTAGCGAGGATCCAAATCGTACCTTAAGAAATGTCATCTCTGATGCTTGCAGTTTTGATGCATTTCTCTTTGTAAGGGTGCATGCTTCAATACCATAGTCAATATTGGTATAAAGTAGCTGTTAAACATCACCATCATGTCATCCCATAGAAGTGTTCTTACTTGTTGGTAGAATTCTGATCCCTTTTGCACTCTGTTGGTAATTTCCTTACTGACCAAATTATCACTAGAGATTACACTTCCAAGGTAAGGAAAACTGTCCACACACTCCAACTGGTGGTCTCCTAGCTGGACACACATCTCTAGACTGTCTAGGTCTCGCTGATGTTGAGGTTATATTCCTGGTTAGTTATTGTTGTTTTAAGGGGCGGAACTACGAGGTCATGAACTGGGATTTCCATACATTGAGTCTTGTCTGTACTTCTTCCTCTGTTTCATCCCAAAATCATGATGTCATCAGCAAAGGCCACTGCATGCAATTCACCTAACTACACAAGACGGTATTGATACTAGAGAATGTTCTGGTTCCCATGTCCAGTTGTCTGATTAACTTCCCAAAATCTCTCCCTCTACTGCTAATGGTGGTATGGGCATTAACATCTCGAGGAGGAGGAGAAACGGAGGGGGAAGCTGAAAAACTAGATCAGCCGGTTGGTTGTAATCAAGCTTACCATCCAGGGAAATGTGCACGTTACATTCCTGGCAACAAACGCAGCTGGCAGCAGAACCTCTTCACTAAAGACTCTTCAGTGGTCTATGCCACCAGCAGTTCGAACTACATCAAATTGTTTTTTACAGAAGAATTTGAAATTTTTCACTGCTGTGTGCTGTCTAGGGTACAGTTACATTTTTAAGGACAGAATGTTGTAATTATCATATCTCAGCGAGATGTCTAAAGTAGTTATTCCACTTCCACTGCAAAAGTGGCGCTGTGCATTAAAGTACCGTATTTACTTGGCTATAGGACCCCCCTCGGCTATAGTACCCCCCTCGCCTATAGTACCCCCCTTAATGCCAAAATGCAAAATTCATGGAAATTGCTTATTATACCTACCCTTCCTTAATTATTATTGAGAGTCAAAATACAACAGTCTTGGAAATTGATGAATTCTTAAAAAATATACCGTATTTGCTCGCGTATATCTCGCCCCCGTGCATATCTCGCTTCCCATTTTTTATTTGAAATTTCAGGGGGAAAAAAGTACTCGCATATATCTCTCATTCATTACTGACGCCGTCATATAAAAAAACGTAATAACCTGCAGGTAGAAACACGTTCGATTGAGTGCGCCACAACAGTCGTCATTGTCCAGGAACTTACCCGAAGTGATATTAACAGGAAGAGCGCGCAACAACAAGTTGATCCACACTTCGATACGAGCCGATTAGAGATCGAGGCGCCGCGTGCGAGCATACAGCACAGAGTGTTAGCACGCTGTACATCATTCGCCACGTCTTCGGCCACGGTTGGCTAAATTCGCCACCTTGAGACACGTTCAAATTAGCGATTAGCGAGCCACAACAGTTGCGCAAGTAGGCCTACTGTTACATCGCAGAGAAACGCAGTTCAGTCTTCTCAAATCTCAATGATTTCGTCTTTACGCATTGCGTCGCATCAGAGCTCGGCAGCGTGCAAGCATACGGCGCAGTGTGAGTGTTAGCACGCTGTACATCGTTCGCCGCGTCTTCAGCTGCGGTTGGCTTAATTCGCGCTCGTGCATGTAGCGAGGAATCAACATGGAAGATGATCGCTAAGCGTCTGCACTCTAATTTCCTTTTCTGCCTTGAATCATCCTTAACGAGCGTATGACGTCTTTTTCCTAGGTTCTTAATGTCACATAACCATAACGAATAGAAATAAATGGTGTCGACGGACATTGTTGTGAAGAGTTTCTTGAAGACTGGCATCGCAAATGCATTGGACGGAAGTCAGGATTAAGCAGTATGGGATGATGTCCAGAATGATGCATGCGAGAGTATCTCGGAGATTGGCAGCAGTGACGGCAGTGACAATGAATAGGGCGAGTACCGTATGCGAGTTGCCTCGTTTCAATAATGCAAATTTTGTGTTTTTTCGGGAATACGGTCATTCCCCGCGTATATCTCGCACCGAAAATTTTCACACATATTTTCGGTCAAAAAAGTGCGAGATATACGCGAGCAAATACGGTATATATAACTGAAATTCATCCTCTTTTATGACAAAAATATTTTTCTTGTTACATTATCTAGTTTTATTCAGACGATATGACCCCCATTTTGTATGCTATTGGGCAAGATATCGAATTGTGTAGCCAATAGGCTTCACCCAATATCCAATAGAAGATGCCACACTATTGGCCGAGTAGAAGTGCCAAGTTTAAAATCCGGTCAATGAAAGTTATGGTTTCATATCTTGCCTGCATTCTTTTGTTTAGTATACAAAGGTGTATTGCCCTTCGAATGTGTGCTCTGGCAGCCTTCTTCTCAGTTTTATTTTGAACACATTTCGTTTTTTGCAAGAACTGTCGTCGTTTGTGTGACACGTTATTGGTATATTAATGTGAAATATGTGAATAATACGTACTCAGTTGTGTTTACAAATGTTAGCGAGATGTGATCTTTCAGCATCATCAGACATTCACTAATTGATGCATTCTCAAATAAAAATTAAATTTGCATTTCCATGTCTGATACTTTGTCCATTCTATTTCTTTAATACTAAGCTTTTTGCTTAGCAAGGGATAGTAGTGAAAGTCATTGGGGGATAGCCGGGAATAGTGTGGATAAGTGAGGTTGGCAGTCTCATAATGGGCTGATTAAAGATGTCAACTTCGTTTATTTTGATTAAATATATCGTACTGTAGCATCAAAATAAAATAGCTTACCGTATTTGCTCGCGTATATCTTGCACCCCATTTTTTTATTTGAAATTTCAGGGGAAAAAAAGTACTCGCATATATCTCGCATTCATTACTGACACCATCATATAAATGACCGTAATAACCTTGAGGTAGAAACACATTCGATTTAGCGCGCTAGAACAGTCGTCATTGTCCAGGAACTTACCCGAAGCATTACTAACAGGAAGAGCGAGCAACAACGAGTTGATCCAAACTTCGATACTAGCCGAATAGGCGCCGCGTGCACGCATACAGCGCAGCGCGAGTGTTAGCACGCTGTACATCGTTAGTCTTCGGCCGCGGTTGGCTAAATTCGCCGCCTTGAGACACATTCGAATTAGCGATTAGCGCACCACATAAGTTCCGCAAGTAGGCGTACTGTTACATCACAGAGAAACGCAGTTCAGTCTTCTCGAATCTCAAGGATTTCGTCTTTACGCATTGCGTCGCATCAGAGCTCGGCCGCATGCAAGCATACGGCGCAGCGTGAGTGTTAGCACGCTGTACATCGTTAGCCGCGTCTTCGGCCGCAGTTGGTTAAATTCGTCGCCTTGAGACACGTTCGGATTAGTGATTAGCACACCACAACAGTTGCGCAAGTAGACCTACTGTTACATCGCAAATTTTGTGTTTTTTTCGGCAATACGGTCATTCTCCGCGTATATCTCGCACCTAAAATTTTCACACATATTTTCGGTCAAAAACGTGCGAGATATATGCGAGCAAATACAGTATTTTTACTCTCTCTCTTTCCCAAAATAATGTTTTATTTGCGAAGTTCGCGTCTATAGTACCCCCCCCCCCCCTCAATTTCGGAACTAAAAATTTAGAGAAAAAAAACGTAGTCTTATAGCCGAGTAAATATGGTAATTATCTATCTCAGCGAGATAGTAGTTATTTCACTTCCACTGCAATAGCACTGCAATAGGGGCACTGGTGGGAGGAGGAACACACCATCTCAACACCCTCGTCTGAAGCGGCAGATTCTAGAGGAGGTGGCTTCCAGGATGGCTTATTATTCATCCTCTACTCTCTCTTGTGGAACATGGAGACTCGTATCGATTGGCCACCTTCCCAAACAAAGACTGGGGATCAGGAACCAATAGTACCAATCTATTTCTTTTTCAACAATAAGAAACAAATTTCAACCCATGAACAGTCCAGAATCACAGAGACATCGCCACTGGAATGTCATTTATACTCACTTTTACATTGCAAAATGTAGTTCAACTGAAAATATACTAACCTGTCTACAAAGAATCCACCCATTCGTCTAGACAGCCACTTTCCAATCCATAATCTATGCAACATCTGACGAATGATCTGCCAAGTAGTAGCAGACAATAATTCCAGTTTGGAAGCTGGTAAAGGTCGTCCATAGGCTTGCAGACACCTCCTAAGCTCCTGATTGGCTGCTGCATTATCACCCTTAAAGAGGACAATCAAAATTCAGCATGTTATTCAAGATACAAAACAGAAAATACAAAGCAGAACTAGTAAAATGGATCGAGTTGACAAGTCTTTACACGAATATATGCAAATTTTTCCAGGAAAAATTAGTGAACTGCCACAAAACCTACACCCCAACTTGTTAAACCATTCAGCGGTACAAATGTTTAACTCGCTTCAAAGCCGCACATCTACAGTAGAATTCCGTTAGTACGTTCCTCACTAACACGTTTTCCCGCATATTACGTCGAATTATAAAAGTCCCAGTGCCAAAGCACTAAATTGTATGTAAAATATTGCTTTAGCACGTTTTAGCAAGTTAAAGCGCACCCGATTAATACGTTCAAATTTTGACGTTCTTCCGTTCAATATGTTGGTCAGTCCACATGGACTTCGGACACGGTTAAGCAGCGAGTGTGCTTCCTGCGTAAGCTTGGCAACGTAGCAATCGAGAGCTTGGCCAAGGTCAAGTGATTGTGTACGCTTGGCGCAGCAGCAGTTGCGAGAGTAGCTCAGTTTAGCAGCGAGTGTGTTTCCTGTCGTGTCATCTATTCATTCAGTGACGATAGCTTGCTGTATAGTGATATAGTGTTCTTGGCTTTCTTTATCTGGGCCTTATTTACGTGTTTGCAATGGAGAAGAAGAGAGTGAGGCAAATAACAAACAGCAAAAAACTAAAAATCCTTCAAGAAGTGGATCGGAATCCAAATATGAGGCGTGTAGATATAGCACGGAAGTCATACATTCCTCCGTCAACTTTAAATACAATTGTTAGCAAACGTAAACTGATTACGACTGCTTTTGAAGAAGGGAAAAGTGCTCAAAGAAACCATAATCGCCAGGGTCAGTTTCCAGAATTAGAAGAAGCTGTTCTAAAGTGGTTTGTGCAAGCGTGAGCTTCAAATGTGCCAATGGATGGTACTGTAGTTCGAGCTCAGGCAACACTTACTGCACAGAAGATGGGACTTGATTTTAAAGTATCTAATGGCTGGAATGACAGATTCAAGAATCGACATAACCTAGTTTATAGATGTGTGAGAGGCGAAGCAGCTGCCCTGGATAATGACGCTACACTGTGCGAAACTATTGAAACATGGAAAACTACAACGCTTCCTGCAATTTTGAAAGACTATACTCCTGACGATATCTTTAACGCAGATGAAACGGGGCTGTTTTTTCATCTTCTTCCAGATAAAAGCCTGGATTTTAAGGACGCGAAGTGTCACGGTGGCAAACTTAACAAGGAAAGGCTTACCGTTGTGGCAGTCTCATAATGGTCTGATTAAAGATGTCAACTTTGTTTATTTTGATTAAATATATCGTACTATGTAGCATCAAAATAAAATGGCTTATTTTTACCCTCTTCCTTTCCCAAAATAATGGATTTTTGCAAAGTTCGCGTCTATAGTACCCCCCGCTCAATTTCGGAACGAAAAATTTAGAAAGAAAAAAAAAACAACCGGTCCTACAGCCGAGTAAATACGTTGGTTTTTTTTTTGACTCCCAGAGGGTAGCTTGCATGTCGAATTTCGTATTAGAGCTCAGCAACTTGAAGTGCGACCCTGTGTGATAGAGAGCACAGCAAGCTTGTAGTTCAGTTGCTGTGTATTTTCACACCATCCCATAAAAGCTGAAACCTGATTTTAACTGTTAAGTTTTGAAGCCATTACCTATACAAACGGTCAGTTGTAACTCGTCTGTCCATCAATTTGCCTGATGACTGGGCGGGGTACAATGCATATAATATTTAAATAATAAATAAGTTAATAATACTCCTGGATAAACTGACAAGTATTAGATATGATCGTTATTATAATGGGGAAATTAAATTGAACTAAGGGCCGTATTTACCATTGCCGGTAAACTCTTCCATTACCTAAGATTTCGAAAACTCTGTTAATACTATTATCTCAGATAACAAACATCGGTATTCACCATTGCCTTTATTATCTCGGTTTTCCAAATCTCGGTTTTAGTTTCAATGTGTCCTGCATCGCTGAAATTTTCATATAGATGCACTGGAAACAGTTAACTAGCGCCGTGCAAATCATATGTTTATTGTCAAAACAAAGTTCTGTTCTGTAGCTTTATAGGTCAAGTTTTGAATTGAAACGTAGGAAGAGGCCTAATATGACACCTCAGGAGAGGCAATTACTCATAGATTTAGTGACTGAGAATATCAGCATCATAGAGAATAAGAAAACAGACGGTGTTACAACATTAATTAATAACAAGCGATGGGAAAAAATGGTTACAGAATTCAACACACAAGGGCACGGGCCTGCTCGAGATGCAGTAAATTTAAGAACAGTTTGGGATAACATCAAGAAAGCTGCCAGGAAAGCATCCTCGGAGGGCAAGATGGAAGTGCTGAAGACAGGTGGAGGCTCTAGTAACATTAGAAAAGACCCTATTCTAGAAAGAGCTATTCATCATCATCATCTTGAGCAGTTTCCAACCGCTGGTCGGGTCTGCTTGGAACATAAGCCTCTCCATCGTTTCCTGTCCATCCACCATCTCTCGTCATTTACTGTGTCCCAGCACACTCCTCTTTCCTCCACACTCTTCTTAACTCCTTTTGTCCATCTGTCCCTTGGTCTTCCCCTTGGCCTCCTTCCCGTCATTTCCATTCCAAACATCTTCTTCGGTATCCTCTCCTCTTCCATCCTCCTCACATGTCCATACCATTGTAGCCTAGATCGCTCTATTCTATTTTGCAATGGTTCCTCTCTTACCATCTCCCTGACTCTCTCATTCCTTACTCTGTCCATTCTTGTCACTCCTACCCTACTCCTCTGGAACTTCATCTCCACTGCTCGTATTTTATTCTTGTCCCTTTCCTTCATCACCCATGTTTCTGAACCATATGTCAAAATTGGCACAAAGTAGGTCTTGTAGATGATTCCTTTACATTTTTGTGGTACATCTTTATTCCATATCATCCCCCTAACACTCTTGAAAATCCATCTGCGCACCTTCCCCTCTCATTTATTTCCATCCTATTGTCTCCCTTTTCTTCAATTATGCTTCCCAAGTACTTGAAGCATTCTACTTTCTGCAACTGCTGTCCTCCAAGTGTTATGCCCATATCCAGTCTGTTCTTCTTCCTCGTTGTGATGACCACTTCACTCTTTTGTGCTGAGAACTTCATCCCATATGATAACACTACCTTCTCCCACTCATCTAATTGCTCTTGTACTTCTTCCTCATCCTCTCCCCATACCAGAAGGTCATCAGCAAACAACATTGCCTTCATTTTCCTTTCCCCAATGCTATTTACCACTTTTCGTATGATTTCATCCATCACCACTATAAATAACAGGGGTGAGAGGGCACTTCCCTGTTTCAGACCACTCTCCAGTTGAAACCATTCCGTTCTCTCTCTTCCCACCTTTACACAGCTTTTGCTTCCCTCGTACATTGCTTTCACTCTTGCCGCTGTCTCCTTGTTCACTGCTTTTGCTCTCATTGCTTCCCATACCTTGTTTCTATTAATACTATCATATGCTTTCTCAATATCCAAGAAGGTCATCACCAGATCTTTCCCATATTCATAATGGTGTTCTTGTAGCTGTCTTACTGCAAAGATGAGGTCAACTGTTGACCTTCCTGGCCTGAATCCATACTGTTCTTCCCTCAGCCCATCTTCAACTTCTGTCCGAATTCTTCTCTCCAGTACCTTCTCAAATATTTTGGCGCAGTGGCACATGAGTGTAATTCCCCTGTAGTTCTTGCATTCCTTCCTACTTCCCTTTCTAAATATGGGTATTATTATCCCTCTTTTCCAGTCCTCTGGTATTTTCTTCTCCCTCCATATCACTTTCATTACTCGAAAGAGCCACTGTGTTCCTATCACCCCTGCTGCTCTCACCATCTCCACACTCACTTCGTCTATTCCCGGTGCCTTTCCCCCTTTCATCTTCTTTAATGCTTCCTCCACTTCTTTCCATGTCAATTCCTTCTCCGAAATGTCTTGGTCACTGTCTGTTTCTTCCTCCACAATGTCCACTAAGCTGGTTTTAGTTGGATTTAGGAGTTCCTTGAAGTATTCTCTCCAGATAACCTTTACTTCTTCCATATTTTCGACCTCCTTTCCATTCCTGTCCACCATTCTGACATTTTCCCCTGTATCTCTTCTCTTTGCCTTTATCATTCCATACAACACTTTCTTACTGCCATCACAGTCCTCCTCCATCATTTCTGTCCATTTCTCCAGCCATTTCTTTTTCTCTTCCTTCACTACTTCTCCTGCTTCTTTCTTCCGCTCTTGGTATTCTTCTCTTATTCTGTCTGTCCTCTGTTGGAACCATTTCCTGAATGCTTCATTTTGCTTTTCCACTGCTTCCTTAGTTCAGGGGTTCCACCACGGTGTTTCCTTCCACCTTTTCTTTCCACTAGTTCTGCCACACACGACTTCCGCTGCTTCTACCAACACGTCCTTGAACCTATTCCATTCTTCTTCACCTGTTTTCGGATCATCCTTCGGTAATTTGTTCCTCACTAATATCTGGAACTTCTCCTTATTTCCATCCTCCTTCAGCTTCCATGTCCTTATTCTTCTTTCTTGGTTCTCAGTTCTCCTCTTTTCCTTCAGTCCTCTCACCTTGGCGACCAGCAGACGGTGGTCACTGTCCAGGGCTTCTGAAGGTATTACCCTTATATCCGTGATACTCTTCTTTGTCTCCTTCCCGCATAGAATATAGTCCACCACTGATTTCCTAGTCAAATCCCTGCTGTACCAAGTAATTTTATGGCTCTCTCTCTTCTTGTACCATGGGTTTCCAACCATTAGCCCATTTATCTTGCACAGTTCCAACAATCTCTCTTCTTCCTTATTCCTGTTTCCCCATCCTTCACCACCAATCACTTCCTCAAAACCTCTTCTATCAGTTCCGACATGGGCATTTAGGTCTCCCATGACTATCAGGTCTCTCCCCACTAACTGCTTCTGCAACTCCTCTTCAAACTCGTCCTTCTCGCCTTCTGTGCATCCCACCTGTGGTGCATAGACTTGCAGAATGTCCAGGTTTCTACCTTTCACAGTGATTCTGGCTCTAATTATTCTATCACTTACCCTCTTTACTTCCTCCCTCAGCCCTTCTCTCACCACCATTCCCACTCCATTTCTCTTCCCCTCCTCATTTCCTATCCAGTATAGCTGCAAGCCATTTCTCAGTTCTTTTCTTCCTTCCCCTCTCCATCTGGTCTCTGCCAGTCCGAGTACATCCAGTTTTCTCCTCTCCATCATATCCACAACCTCCTCCACTCTTCCCGTCAATGAAGTTATATTCAAAGTTCCGATTCGTAGTCCATTTCCATAGCCAGGTCAACTTCCTTTAGATCTGTCCTTTCCGAGGCCCGTTCCCGTTTTAAAAGCAGTTTCATATCCACTACTGGCTTGCTAGGCCTAACGTAGCTTCACCATAACCCTGGCGAGGGGCCTGTTTTTGGTCCGCGAGAGGTATTTTATTTCCCTCAAACCCTCCGGACAAGTCCGGCGAGCCCCCCTATCCGCCACCTGGGACACGCCCGATAGAGGAACAGGCAAACCCCCACGGGCTATTGAAATTATTAAATCTTCCGTAGAAGGACTAAGAAACCCTTACGACGATGACAGTGAATTATGACAACTATTAGAGATGCCAGTTATTGACAGTGATGATGCTGTAGTATTAGCGGAGGGATCTGGGCCTACAAATACAAATTTTGAGGTGACTTGGAGCAAGTACACATCAAATATGCTCAATTCTCCGATACATCCAACTCTACAACCCAATAAAAACAGCAATAGTGTTACCAGCGCCCAAGTCGAGTACGTCAATGAAGCTGATAAGCCTGATCACTCCTCAGATTCAGTTAGAACTCCATTAGCTTCAAACCTGACCTCTCCAAGTTAGGCTGCGCACCGAAGACAAACGATAAGCAAGTCAGGAGAGCCATTAGCAAAAATTCTTAGGTTGAAGGCTGAGGCAATAAAAAAGAGCACTGAAGAAGCAACACAGGAACATCTATGGAAATTGGAGCTTCACTTCCTTCAAAAGAAGCAGGATAAAATAAAGCTGGCAGCAGAGGAAGTAAGGCTTGAAAGAGAGAAGGAGCTTCTTAAGCAATTAAAATCAATGTAATTCAATATTTTCATTTTCATTATACAAGTGTTACATTACAAACAAAATACTTCTGTAGTACGTATCAATTAGAGTTCTCACAAAATTGTCCCGACGAGCCACATTATATCGATCAGCTTGTCCATCAATTTGACCTTCCCTTAAAAGTTCAGCCAATGGTACTGGTAGTTCTAGCTGTGGATCATCCTGAGGTAGCTCTTCTCCTGCTTGTCGCACAATGTTATGTAGAACGGCTGTAGCAGTTATCACTGGAAACGTGTGCTCTAACGCTAAATTCATACCTAAAGCAAGAAACTGGAATCTTCGCTTCCATATGCCAAATACTCGCTCTATCACATTTCTTGTTCTTATTTGTGACTCGTTATAATAAAGATTCTCTTCAGGTGTGCGAACCGCATCCAGAGGAGACATTAGGTACGATCTACAAGGGTAGCCAGCATTTACTAATAATACTGAATCCCCGTAGACACCTTGTTCGAACCTGGCTCGTTGTACACAGTTGTTGAAAAGCGTGACTACTTCCAGGCCATTTAGCCACAAGGTTAGTAAATTCCATATTATAATTGCTGGACCATATTAGGAATGATGGCGTGCGGAAGGATTTCAAGGTTGCCCCAATCACAGAGAAAATGCGTGAATCACGTCTGCGGGGGTATGGACATGTGCTCCGTAGCAGTGAAACCTCAGTTGCTAAGACTGCCCTTCAACTAAATGTGGAGGGTCGTCGACCTCACGGGCGATCTCAGAGATGACATGCGGCTCGCTAAACTCCGCCCCCGGGACGCTATGGATCGATTGAAGTGGAGGAAACATTGCAGGAAGGCAGACCCCACATAAATGGAAAAATGCAAAGATTATGATGATTGAATGCACATTCAGCGAAAAATAACCCTTTCTGTTTCGGAATAATTCGGCATGATTACCTCCAGGTGGGTGAGTGGTTATAGTGTCGGACTACCAACCCCAAGATTGCAGGTTCGCTCCTGACCATGGTAGTGATTTTTGTTTCTGCCAACACAAAGTTCCTCCATTCTCTACTTGAAAGCGCTGTAATGTCAAGGAGATTAGATATCTAACCTCCTTGACTTTCCTAGCGTTTAAGGGAATGACAAAATTCGACATGCAAGCTACCCTCTCGGTGTCAATTAAC
The DNA here is from genome assembly GCA_946902985.2 of Meconema thalassinum. Classification (NCBI taxonomy): domain Eukaryota; kingdom Metazoa; phylum Arthropoda; class Insecta; order Orthoptera; family Tettigoniidae; genus Meconema; species Meconema thalassinum. Next base: position 680,386,009 of record OX336391.1, on the reverse strand, counting down.
AAAGCTTGCACCAGGCACCCAAGGCAATACGATAAAAAAAAAAAAAAAAACTCCAGGAGACCGTATTCTAATATGGGTACAGTCCATTGTCCCTACTGCTTTTGGAAATCTGGCAATGTTATAAAAATTAATCTGTGTTTGCATTATAGCCTCAAGTGTTTGCGGAACACTGATGCAGCGAGGTCGTAAAGCGGCTATGGCAGCGCTCACACGATGTACGATTCGGCAAGCTGTTGGTTGACTCATCCCTGCATAATCCGCTACGCTCAGCTGATTACTACAAGCAGAATAAAACCTTAATGCAAGCAGCAATTGATTTATTGGCGACACAGAATGGTTCCTGAAAGACCACAAATATAACTATTCAAGAGTTTAGTGCTTTTCAGTCGGTCAACACGAATGTACCCAAAAGAGATGGGTTATACCCTAATCCTTAAAAATCTTAAAATGCCGTCTTTCCAACGACAAAAACAACTCTTTAAAGAACACAACAGAACTAGTAACAGCATTGAACACCCTACAAATGAAACCTAGCTTCAGGCTAGTATCCTTCGATGTAACTAACATGTACACCAATATTCCGATTATTGAAGCAATCAACACCATCGAAAACAACTTAAAATCCAACAATTCGGTAAAAGAAACTGAAGAGATTGTGAGATTACTGAGGGTCGTTCTCACCCAAAACGTGTTTCAATTCGACAATAAAATATACACACAGAGAGAAGGCCTAGCAATGGGATCGCCACTAAGTGGGTTAATCGCTGACATCTTCATCAATGCACTAGAAAATGCGTTCTTAGAAAAGACTTCAACAAAGGGAATAGTAATATGGAAAAGATACGTAGACAGGGTGTCTACTGTAAGGATGAAGTAAAAATTAGTTACTTTTTAGGTACCTTTTAGTTACCTTTTAGTTAGTTTTAGTTACCTTTGAATTCAAGTTACGTCTGCGGTCTACAAGCATAGGCGCTCATCACGCGGTGAAGAAAAACAACAATGAACTGTTTTTAAAGAAGTTTTTTATTTATCGTATGGCTTTTAATGCCGGGAGTGTCCGAGGACATGTTCAGCTCGTCTGAGTCTGTAGCTGCTTCCAACGGACACCCTTAGGGTGGGTTACAAGTTCCGTTCAATTTCGAGTTGCTACCAGATATCAATGATACCTAGTGGTGAACGTTGGAACTTTGATAGAGCGTTCTGACGAAATATAACCTAACAATTTAGCTTCACACAAGTTTTGTCTGTGGAAGAATCCTTTACATGCCATAAATCCATGACATGGGACCGCCGGCTTTACTTCCCCTCCAAAGGAAGGCATACTGAAGGATTTTTTAACGCTTTTAAAAAATCCGACGACTTCGGCCGGGTTTGAACCCGCTATATTGGGCACAGCAGTTCAGCATGCTACCAACTACACCACTGAAGCCGCTTTAAATGAAATTCACATGATGTTATAAAAATCTAAAAAATTATAAATATATACCGTACTAGATATTTAATATCCAATGAATCGTTTCAGCTAATATGTAGTCTTGTCCACAATATGTTGTTATTATTACGGTACCAAGAGGATGCTCAGCTCTTGACCATTTGGCGAGATTTCCTTCGTCCCCGCGGTAGGTCGCGAAGAAATGTATGCGATGTTACGCGATCGTCACCGAATTCTGTCTTCGCAGTCAAATGCGGAGAAATATCGAGATATTACACTATCGGCGCTGGTCTCAGTTGTTTGGTGAGCTTCCCGTAGTTTTCAGGATAGAACACGGAGAAAAATCGCGAATTAGATCATCAGCGTCACTTTTAGTCATTCGACGAGATTTCCATTGTCCTTGAGTTCGGGCACAAGAAAATATTGCATTATTACGCAATCGGCGCCACTTGCTGTCCGTTTGACAAGAATACAGTTGTCCTAGTCATTGAATGCGGAGAAATATCGAGATGTTTCGCAATCGCTGCCGCTCTCGGCCGTTTTACGTTGTCCTCGAGATATTATGCAATCGTCGCCGCACCCGGCCGTTCAACGATCGTCTGCCTGTCTATCTGTCCTGATAGAATGGCGGAGGCAAGCTCAAGGTTGGGCATGGTTAAAATTTACGCGTAGTTATGAACATGTTGTTCGGTCGGCGCCGTGCTTCCCTTTGTCCCTATGCTGTAGTTGGGAGTTCATGAGTTCAGGGTGGATCACGAGGAGGATTTAGTATTTCGATGCTACGTAGGCTGCCATTTTTAAGTGGGTTGATGCACTTCTCGCTCCCCGCACGCTTTTAAGTATACGGTCATGGGAAAAGTGGCAAGTAGGTTTCGTGATGGGTGCCCCGTGATGGGTGCCCAATCACCTATGACAGGATTCCCGCAGTCCTCGTGGTCACAAGTTCACGATAGGGGACGGGTTTTATGATTTTACGCAACTGACGTCGATCTCGGTCCGTTTGACGAGATTCCCGCAGGCAAGTCGTGCGGTCAGCCGGCCGTCTTGAGGATGCGATTTTGGAGGATGAACGTTCGAAGTAGGTACGGTATCGAATATTACGAATTGTTCTGAGAGGATTGCACAAATAATACGACAAGAGGGCAAGTTTTATTTCGATTGAGAACCACGAATTATCAACAAGTTATCGAAATTATCGGTTAGATTATATATCCGATGGAACGAAAGTTCGAAGGAAAAATCGACTTATAACGGAATTTCGATTTAACCATACTGAATGTCGCAAATTTACTTGACATATTTTTTAAATAAGTTATGTATCGAAGATTTTCGCATTTTTTTCGAAACGGTAACATTTCGCAAGATTGCGACATTAAATTGTTTCGCGTTATTTCTGGACTTCAATTTGACATAGTTTCCAAATAACAGAAATGAGAGATTTCTTTTTAGTTTCAGAAGTATTCGCAATAAGTCAGGTTTCCTAATACAGTAACACAGAAAAATATTTCACACGAAACGTAAGACTTCTTGATGCCTAAAATATACGTTGAACCGATGTATACCACTTTAGGTATCCTCGGTATGTATTTCCTTGAGGTCGGGCACGGAGACATATAGCTTAGTACTATGCAATAGGCACGGCGCCGCTTGCGTGAAACTCGCAATCTCTGAGCCTAGCGGCGCGAGTTTAAATGATTCAACCCGCCTTCAGAAAAATTTTCGTTACCCGTTTGTAAAATTCGTTACTTTTTCGTTACTTTCGTTACCCATTTGTAAAATTCGTTACTTTTTCGTTACTTTCGTTACCGGTAGACACCCTGGTAGATGATGTAATTTGCATCTACGATACTGAACTAACAAGCGAAGAAACAATTCTCCAATCCATTAATAGCCTACGCCACTCTATCAAATTCACTAAGGAATCCGAAATAGACCGGAAAATTAATTATCTCGATATAACTATTGAACGTTAAGACAACGACCATTCATATTCCATATTCCGGAAAGCAACACAAACCTCACATGCAATCGACAATCAGTCTAATCACCCCAGTACGCACAAACTAGCGGGTTTCAATTCAATGGTGCACAGGGCTTTAAACATACCCATGTCAAAAGACAACTATAATAAGGAAATAAGAACTATTAAGCAAAGAGCAAAGGAAAACAACTTCCCGCCAAGCAAAATAAATCAAATTATAGCCAAACATAAAAATAAAGATAAAACGATTCCCAAACCGGACAGTAATGAGAAAAAATTTGCACGTTTCAACTATGTGAATGCAAATACATATAAAATCAAGAAGAGAGGCGAGGACTGGACCAGAGTGACAGCGGAGAGATGGTGGGAAGAAAGAAATAAGTGGCGAGGATTATGTTCCAAACAGACCCAGCCTGGGGCTGGAAACTGTACAAGATGATGATGATGATAAAATCACTAACCTATTCAAAAAGCAAGGCATAAAGATAGCTTTCACGACGAAAAACACAACCGCTAGGCACCTCCTAAATAGTAATCTAAATAAACGTGACCCGTATTCAAGGTCAGGGGTATATTCTATAACATGCCAAGACACCGATTGTCAAGCCAATTACATCGGGCAGAGTGGAAGGCGAGTAGACACACGTTATAATGAACATAGGAATGCGATAAGATACGGAACACATTCAGCCGTGTGCGAACATATGTGTGACGCAGGGCACAGCTTTACCAACATAGAGTCGGACCTTAAAATAATCCATCACGAATCGAAAGGCAGAGCTCTTGACATAAAGGAAGCAATCGAGATACACCTAGCGAAACGAAACAATCCCAACAATCTAAATGAACACACGTTCATGGAGAGCTCACCCCTCTTCACGCTACTAAAAAACACACCCTGTCGGAAACAAGACACAATTTAGCGACACAGCCAAGCTAGATAAGAAAGGGGGGAAATTAGGGGTTTTTTAATAGGTAAATGTTATCTGGATCAGGTGTACGATGTACTTTGCTTCTGCAATAAACCAAGGCAGTATTAAAGGTGCCGGGACGTCCTCATAAGACCGTCAACGCTTAGTTCGAATGGCTTATGGTCCATGCGTGGCGAGGGCTAATCCACGGTCTTTAATAGTTGTAGACCCACCTCATTCAATAACATACATCTTATCTAGGTTGGCAACACCTCACATAAACACATCGCTATCACTCCCCACAGTACGTATGGGAAGGGGGGAGAAGGCAGGGAAAAAACAGTCGTTAAGATAACCACCGCAGTCGACCGCACAGCGAGTTCCAGTGAGCACGAAAACTGCGAGTAGCTGTAGTAAGGAAGACAATCAGATAAGTAGTTAGCCTACAATTTTATAGTTTAACCATAGTTTACAACCATATAATCTCTCTTAAGTACAAACTCCGGATTGCTATCACCATTTAGCATTTCACCTAACATCATATATACTGCATTTAGCATACACTGACAGTTGCAGTACCAATACTGCAACTAAATAATTGTACATATTGTAAATATTTTCACCTGTATTTCAAACATAGATTTTATAGCCTAAGTGTAATGGATCTGATGATGATCGCTTGACGATCGAAACTGGTCATCCTAGTGTTTTATTAATCTCATGTAATTTATTTCAGGATTAGGGCATAACCCATCTCTTTTGGGTACATTCGTGTTGACCGACTGAAAAGCACTAAACTCTTGTTTACTAAGGCAACACTGAAAATATGGCTTCAAACACCACAATATAACTATTCAGTTGTTAAATTTACAGTGAATGATTTCTATTTACTCCCTATTGGAGTGAAGAGTATTCATCTTACCTGTCCGTTGTAAACTCAAGGTTTGGTACTATGATGGACAATACTAACCAAGTAGAAGATTTAGTTAACCTAAAACGTGTGATAAAATCAATATCATCGTAATCCTCAAAATATGAGACACGTTCTTTTACCCATCTGGGCCGTTTCCCTGCATATTCTTGCTGATATTCTTCGTCACTATCGTTTTCTCTAACATTTATTAAGTATTCCATTGTCCTGCGTGCCATCTTGTTCTATTGATTATCTTAGATTTTGGCATTTTACCGGTCAACCTTTCTACAGTTAAGTGATTAACCAGGATAATCCCTATTAACCGAGATAATTGTGTTGGTGAATAACGATATAGCTATTATCTGAGATTCTTGAAGCTATAAACCAAGATAATCAAATTACGGACGTTGGTGAATATGGCCCTAAAAGTAATTTATGAACTTTCGTAACTCACAAGTTAACATCGCACTGGAACACATGTAACTGCATCCGCATGTCACGCACTGTTTGAAGCCTTAAAGAGCAGAGTAACATGGCGGCAATTCAAGGCAAAACATCAAACCAATGAACTTGTAACATTAACGTTCATACATCATTCATGAAATCATCGACTACACTAAAATATTCCCCTAGACAGGTACGCATTGCAGTAAATACTGAAACCAAAATGCTTTGAAAAAATAGATCTGGCTAACTCAAACTAGCAATGAAATGCAGCACAGACAGGTAATTTTAAGTTACACTTCCTACTCAATGATAGTAAGATTTAAGAGAATTACAGCACTATTTTACAACCCAATCCAGTTAACACTGGAATGCCATCACAAATTAGTCTGTGGTTCTTTTGAAATGACAAACTAGTCCCTTTGAACAATATACAAGGGTTGATCAACAAAGACTGAGATTGATTCTTTTCCTGTAGATTCCATGATAGTTTCCATTCTGTAACATAAATATTTGAAAAGAGTGGGTTGTTATGAATAATGTCCATAGGCAACAGCACTCTCATATCGGTAGGTTGGTAGTAATGCTCTCGACGCTCCGTGCATTTCGCATACCAGACAATGGAGGTGACGCGACAGGAACAGTACACTGCAATTAAATTCTATTTCCGTTTAAACCACACACCCACTAAAAATTACGAAAAGCTGAAGCAACCGTACGGTGAAGATGCAATAGCCCCTGCAACAGTGTTTAGGTGGTTCAAGGACTTCAAAGAAGGCCGACTTGTCTGTGTTAAGCAAGGTGTGACTGACGTCAACATCAACACAGCTGCTGTGACCGTCCACGAGGATTGGCGGATAACATTACGTAATCACAGTGAAGTGTTGGGAATTTCACATGGCAGTGCTTTACGGTTATGCACGATCATCTCCATATGACCCTAGTTTGTGCCCGTTGGGTTCCACGTGCAACTTCATCTTGACAATGCACGAACTCACGTCACAGATCAAGTCATGCTGTTTCTGGCTCGATTCAACATTACTTGTGTACCGCATCCACTTTATAGCCCTGATCTTGCACCCTGTGATTTTTTTATACCCATCACTAAAGGCAAAGCTTAGGGGCAGTGCTCAAGAAAAGTGAGGCGATTCTCAAGGACCTGACAAAGAATGGTTTGCAACACGTGTTCAAGGACTGGCAGCGACACTATAAAAAGTGCATTGAAGTACGAGGGGACTACTTTGAGAAAGATCATGTAAACATCGAAATGGAGTAATTAACATCTGTGGGAAAAAAATCGGTCTCTGTCTTTGTTGATCCGCCTTCGTAAAAGCCAGCTTTGACTGCATTTTGTAAATATAAGTATTTTGTATTAAAACTTTTTCAGCAAGCTTAAGAATCAAATTTAGAAATATTTCCTATGTAACAAAATATTATGGTTGCTCTTATATCAGGCAATGAACAAACTGAAGGGGGAAAAAATAATTTAAAATTTAATTTAATTGTACAAAAAAATACAAAAGACAGTCATACCTTCGACAAATCAAAATCAGCTTGTTTACGATGTCTCCAGAATGCTGTTGAAGCTTTAGATTTCGAGGGCATCACCGGATCCCCATACACGAACATCTTCACCAAACATATTCCCAATACAAACAAATTGAAGAACCACAGGAACAACGAAGAACTCGCCCACTGCCAAATGCCATTCTCATAGTCTATAACAAGGATGCATACATGTCATTCTACACAGCAAAAAGACTCTCAGGAAGGCAAACGGAAAGGAGAAGAATGTATAAGTATTTATATACTCAAACAATTAACTTTGAAGCACATAATGTTTTAAATTCTGATTCCCACTTGGGCCAGGTGTATACCAATTGAGTAATAAAAAGCTGCTGCTGTTGGAATCATTTAGGGGCTTTGCAACATTGTGGTCATGTAGCCCCATGTTCTAAAGTGTGTTCAAAATTACTTAATAAAGCAATAAAATTATGTAAGAAAATTGTGTAGTTCATTATTATATTTAAACTTTTTCCATTTTTAGGGCATAGTTTAAACTTTTTTTTACTACATAAAGGAATGCATGCATTTTAGTACATAGAAATCCACCCTCGATAGCAAGATAGAAAGGTGCAAAATAAAGAGGAAGAGCAACTTCCCAATAGTATTAAACTCGCAAGCTATCACAGGATTTCAATTTAACAACCTTGCACACAATGCAAGTAAGACTCGCAACATTTGTCACATTCTGCACTTACCCTAGTAAACCGTTATTCGTTTTCCAGCCGGATTACACTGCCTGAATATGGGATCTTTATTAATCCTCTGCAAGTATGATGCTAAATATACCAAACATCTAATATTACTCTGTTTTAATAACTAATGAAAGATTGAATTACTTTGTAAAAGTCAATAAGATTATGTAACAGGGCCAGCCATTGTTAAACAACTGACATACTTGTGTTAGTGACAGTTTGCTGCTTTTGTCCAACAAAAACATACCGGTTCCAGTGATCTGGGTCGGGGTGTGAATCGAGGACCACCATACTTTTCTGTCTCTCCACCACTCTCGTCCCTCTTCCAGTACATCCTCCACTTTCACTCCTCTTTTCTCAACGCTCTCCCTCACTGCATCCATTCACCTCGTCCTCGGCCTTCCCCTTTGACACCTTCCCGTGACTTTCTCAGTAAATAATCGCTTCGGGACTCGGTCTTTTCCCATTCGCATCATATGTCCATACCATTTTAGCTTACTGATCTTGATTTTGTCTTGTAACTTTGAGAATCCTGTTTTCTCCCTAATTTCCTTGTTTCTGATTTTGTCTCAGCGGGTCTTTCCAATTATACCTCTAAGGAACTTCATCTCTGCTACCTGGATTCCACTTTCCTATATCACACGATAATTCAATTATTCTGGGCAGCCATTTCATCCCACTGTAGTTCACAATTCCAGCATAATTTCATCCACTCTCAATGCAGTGTAGTTAACCATTCTCTTGATGTCCCAAACCATGATTCACCTCCCTATGAATTGTTGCTTTTCAGATGCAAGTAAGATTTTTTTCTACGTATTATGATTTACTAATGTCTTGTTAGGTTATTGGCTGGATCCTCAAAAATCACCACCATAGGTTACGTAGAAACCTTTACTAAGAAGGTAAGGAATGAGGTAGTGTTCTCACTGAACCAGCGCAGCAGCACTAGCTGTGCCCTGAATGTGCATTACTGCTACCCTAACCCAGGGGTTCTCAATCTTTTAGACACTGCGACCCACTTTTTAGGCCGAGTATTATGGCGACCCTCAAGTTTTAACATTAAAACAATAATTAAAGAACTACAATAATTGTTAAGTTTTATTCATAAAAAACACTTGTAACTAAAACAGTTCTGTATGCTTAAGACATATAACGCATTTGTTAAAAAACTTCATGTTTGGAACGCAAGAGTTAAGAAAGTGGATTTTAAAACCTTCCACCTAAGAGTTTCTGGAGTTTGTATCGAGTATTGGCGCCACATCCTTTCATCTCTCTCCTTACTCATATCATCTCTAGAGTCCCGGATTTTTGGTTTGAACGATATCCGCGAAATATTTCAGCAAACACATATATGTTATCACAACGATATATTTACTCTAAAGAAGCCATCTTTTAAAATTATTGTAGCCGCGAAATAAATTCATATTGCGAAATGTTATTTTCACCCTAAAATGCTAAATGGAAACAACACGCTGGTAATAGGGTAATTTTAAAAATATTCACTTTAAAATTAATTGAAATAGTCCCTTCATAGAAAATAAGAAACCTTAAAAATATACACGTTTCATAAGATGCGGGATAACGAAGTCCCTTCTCAGACTCGATTGGTTCAAGTCCTGGAAACAATGCTCTGCATAATTTTGGGGACAACATATTTTTCACGATTAGTTAGATAAGGACTAAGGTAGTCGTGGAGAAGTAACTGTTAGGTTAGGTATTGAACACAAATTTATTTGAGTTTAAGTTCTTTCGAGAAAAAAGAATTAAAAAAAATAGAATAAATTGTTTGTTACTTCTCAAAGTGTTTGTATAGTGTTCACCATTTAACCAAATCCATGCACCGTACACATGGTTATTAAGCACACTCACACCTCGCTTTTGTTATTTCACCACTATGGATATTTTATTATTCATTTCACCGCTTTGAAGCCTTTTATATTACCATAAATCAGGGTCCCTAATCATCTCATCTCGAAGCCTTGATTGAACAATTGACAGATAACAAAGTGTCAACAGGTGGGGTTTTGTGGGTGGTCAAAAGCTGAACTAAGTGCTAGTCTTCATGATGAACTGATAGAGATTTCAAGTGATCAGTCAGTGAAACTAACTTTCAACAATGCTTGTGCCGACAAATTTTGGATAAGTATTAAAAAGGAATACGCAGGGCTGACCACAACAGCGTTAAAAACTTTGATGCCATTTTCTACATCTTACAATTGTGAACAAGGATTCTCCATAATGGTGAATTTAAAAACCAAATCAAGAAATCATTTGACACTGGAAAATGGCATTGTTTTGTGTGTTACAAAAATCATTCCAGACATTCAACAATTGGTTAATTCCAAACAAACTCAAGTTTCTCATTAATAGAATAAATAACGTAAAAGTTTAGTACTGCCATGGTGTCCACAGAATTTTCAAGGTCAAATTTCCTGACTTTTCCTGACCATTTTTCAACAAAATTCCCGACTAGTGAAGTCATCGTAACATCGGAAAAAAAGGTTCATTGAGCAAACAAATATGTTTCTATGTTTTTATTTGCAACCTCCACCATCCCCATAGCTGCCCAACGCTCGCCTCTTTATTCACTTAAAATACAAAATAAAGTAAATTATAATGCAATAATAGTCTACATAAATCAGAGTAGACCTACTTAATAACCTAAACTATAGTGAATTCACACAACATAATATTTATATTTAGGAAACATGTAACATTTTTAAAACTTACATTAACAATTAAATTAAAAGATTCTACAAATGTCACAGTTCCTGAAGCAGAACTTGAAGGAGTAGAACACACTTCTTGAGTAGAATTTACTTTAATTGGTACTTCACTAGAACTTTCAGTAGAAGGTCCCTGCGCCAACGGGAAAAAAAAAGCATACAAAAAATAGGTAAAAGAGGTTTTTACTACCTTTGGGTGTGGCGAACCCATCGTACAAATAGCCTAAATATGATAGTGTGCGAGTCGAGGCCTCGGATGGAGGTCCTTGATTCACGCCCCGACCCAGATCACTGGAACCGGGAAAAGAAGAAGAGAAGAAGAAGAGGTTTTTACTATGATGTAATGTAAAAATGGAAAGTTAGGCCTACCATAATGTCCAGTGAGTTATTGCTTTTTATCTTCAGAGATTAGTTGAACTAGTAACATCGAAATATGGCTGTAAAATACAAAATACTGTATGGTTAATATAAAATTCCTGACTTTCTAATACTTTTCACCATTTATTCCTGACTCACATCGTTTTTTCACACTTTTTCCTGACTTTTCCTGGCTATTCCCGACTTTTCCTGCCTGTGGACACCATGCGAGTCGTACCATGGGAGTGTATTCCTTTTTTTAATAAAAAAACTACTGCAATAACTCATTTATTTTACTTTTCCTCTATATCTCGCGACCCCACAAGACACATCCTACGACCCCACCAGGGGGTCGTAACCCACCGGTTAAGAACCCCTGCCCTAACCTATCCCAGTTTGCATACTATCACAGCTATATTGAGAGAGGCAAATTTTGCTCCAGTAAATAATGTAAACACTTAGCTTACCTATTAGTAAAGCCACAGTAAAAAAAAAAAAAATGAAATAAAATAGTATTAAATCAATGAGGAGTACTAACTTTCTACATTCAAAATCGTTCTTCCTTCAACAACTGACGAATAATCTCTGCCGGAATCCATATACTTGTTAAGGACGATGCCAAATGGATTGAATGCTAACACTGTGAGCATGAACATGCACAGCGCCATTCTCGAGTGATCCAACATGCCTCGACTGATGCTCACCAATGAATCATCCATTTCTTCTTTTACCTACAAATTATTACAGCTTGGAATTAACACAATACAGTATATGGAAGTAATATGAAAAAATACCAATCAACTTTCTCAAATGGACACAATTATAATTAATTTCAATTATTTGAATTATCAGAAATTGGTACTCCTCTACAGTGGGAATAGATGACAAATTCTAAAGTTACACAGATAGAAACACATAAGGACAAACACAATGACAAGGGAAAAGCAGATAAAAATGCCCTTTCACGAATTGATTGTCGGTGGTCGAGATGGGAACTATTCTCTGTTTACTTGTGTCACACGTCACTCTGCTTCGTTGACAGGTACAGTTGCGCAAGTAGGATATGACTCAGCTACAGTAGCATGACGCTTATCTGCGCTTCTAAGACAGGTAGCGCATGCAATGCTGCTTGACTTATGTGCAGACTGCACTGTGTCCTTCTCTTTACCCCGCGGGGCTCCTGCTACAATAATCAACAAACTGTGGCGCAGCCATGCTCAGCGGCAATCAAATGTTAAACGGGTAATAGAATACGCGCAAGAAGAGCTTGCCGCAGAATGCTGCGCAGATCTTCGGCAATGTTCAGGAGAGCTTGGTAGTGGCAGAGCAGGCTCCTCCCACTTCCTTTCAGTAGCTCGCTTGCAGCAGTTCTGAACGGACCGTCTGCCCAGCCAGAAGCTTGGCATGCTAACTGTGACTGAGGTTCAAGCGAGATCTCAGCGTGTGTATTTAATGCCTTACACAGTAACCTATGCCCTAATTAGCCTATATTGTTTGCTGCTTCCTTGCATTCTACGCTTGAATCACAGCTGTAGACCGCGTCTCGCAGCGAGCCAGCAGGATTGATGAATGCAGTGAGCCCGGTAATCAGCATTCGGGAGACACAGGAGCCCTGCAATGAGCATTAAACTACGCCGATTGATATTGGTCTCTGCGTACCGTGGAGTTTCGGCAAGCTCTTCCTGCAGGTACTCTAATGTTGATAGCTCTTCCTCAATGCTATAGCCCCCAATGAGCCTGTTTAAACACACCGCCCCAGTCGCTCAAAACACTCCATAGCAGAGTGAGGAATCAACGGGATTTGGGTGGAGTGAAATCCACACACACAGGAAAAGAATACTGGGAAGCTAGAAAAGGTATAGACAGGACAAATAAAGTAGGAACACACAGGATAAGCATGTAAGAAGAAAAAAACTGAATTGAGATTATACAAATGTGTACAGAAAAAAACAACAATGAATCATTGGACAGGACATGAAGAATAGAAACACACAAAAAAGCGAACACAATTGTGCCGGTCGAATGCCCGACAATGATTTTGCCCCACTCCCCCTGGCCTTTGATAAAAATATGAACATTTGAAATTCCCGCTGCCTCTGCGCATCCTACTTCCGGCACAATCGATTCGAGAAACTACTCAAAGCTTCCAGAACATATTTGAAATAATGCCGAACTGTTCTCAATTATTCCTCATTTAACGAACTCTTACGGCTATTGCTATGCCCGACTAGTGTGCTAGTGTTGGCACTATGTGTGTCTGCTAAATTTCTGTGTACCAGCCTCCTTTGTGCTAGTGTGTACCCGATTACATCGGCCGCGCTAACATAACTTGCCTTCGCTGCTTAGCGCAATCATTACGAGTTGAACTCTCTGTGTGGCAAGATGTAACTGTACGAGGCCTACTGGCAGGCCGTCGGAAGCCAGCCAGCTCGGGGCGTGCTTGCCGCCAAGTTGGCATGCAAGGAACAAAATGAACTAATATTTCACCAATTGAACTGTAATAGTCCATTTCATATTTAGATTAATCTTGTGGCTCGAGTGCGGTTAACGAACAGCGCATTAGGAAAAGACTTAAGATTTTCTCTTTCGGCCAGGCACGCTTGGAACTATCAAACTTTCACTTGCGGGGCTGTGACCACCTCTTACATGTAATATATTTCGTGCTTGCCTTACTCATTTAAACTGAGTAGGATAAGCGCCATAGTAATTCATTTAAGGTATATTTTGGAGGGTAGCTATGCTCACATTATTGTTGTGTGTCAGCACATTTGAGTGCAAGTCAGTTGCCTTGACTTCGGTGTAATTATTTTGCTGGCGAGCTTGTTTGGTTTATTTTCCGAGCCTTTTGGTGCTCAGTTCTTAAATGGTATTATGATGGTAATTTAAAATTTAAACTTGAACGTTTCCCTCGACTTGGACCGCATGCCCGTGGTGTTAATGTAGCATCTTTGTTTGAGGAGCATCTCTCCTGCTTGAAGTATGAGGCTTGTTCTGTGTCATTTATTTCCCTGCCTTCTTGCCGGGCGTTATCTTAATTCTCATTCATGAGAATTCTTGGGTTATGTGTCTTAATCCTTTTCCTGCATTTTGGTGCCCAATTTCTGGCCACGTGCTAGATAAATTCCCTCCCCGGGGTTTTTAGGAGGGTTTTTGTGTGTTCTTTTCCTATGTTGTTTGTGTCCCACTGTATTCTTTATTGTTTTATATTTTAATTATTTCTCTCACATGGTTGAGATAACCCCTGATCATCCCTTAACCACCCTTTGGGGTCAAGTCCCAGCAGCCCACTCCCCAAGCATTCTGCTTGTTTCACCCTTTCCGTTTCAAGGGTAGCATATACAAATCTAGACGGAATGATCATGGGGCAGTTCTCGTCTTTCGAACTTGGACACGTCCGAGGGCGAAGGGCGGGACAACAATGACAGGCAGATTAAGTTTCTGTCCACAGATTTCCGGTCATAATAACACAATCTGAGCGCCACATCCACAAGAGACCTAATCAGAGTACAAGGAACCAATAACCAGGCAACTTGAGTGGTACCGTATTTACTCTGCTATAAGACCCCCTTTTCTTTCTAAACGTTTAGTTCCGAAATTGAGGGAGGGTGGGGTACTATAGCATGGCGTCCACAGAATTTTCAATGTCAATTTTTCTGACTTTTCCTGACCTTCCCTGACCATTTTGCAACAAAATTCCTGACTCACAAAGTCATCGTAACATCGGAAAAAAGTTTATTGAGAAAATATATATCTTTTTTATTTGCAGCCTCAACCATCCCCATAGCTGCGCAACGCTCGTCTCTTTATTCATTTAAAATACAAAATAAAGTAAATTATACTGCAATAATACATAAATCGAAGTACTTCATAACCCCAACTATAGTGATGGGGTCGCCACCCTACACCAACGCCTATAAAGCATACAAAAAATAGGTAAAAGAGGTTTTTACTATGATGTACTGTAAAAATGGAAACTTATCATAATGTCCAGTGAGTTATTGCTTTTTATTTTCAGAGATTAGTTGAACTAGTAACATCAAAATATGGTCGTAAAACACAAAATACTGTATCGTTAATATAAAATTCCGGACTTTCTAATACTTTTTGCCATTTTTTCCTGACTCACGCCATTTTTTCATACTTTTTCCCGACTTTTCCTGACCAAAAACAAAATTCCTGACTTATCCTGCCTGTGGACACCATGTATAGAAACGAACTTCGCAAAAATATATTATTTTGGGGAAGAGAGAGAGTAAAAATGAGCCATTTTATTTTGATGCTACATAGTACAATACATTTAATCAAAATAAATGAAGTTTACATCTTTAATCAGCCCATTATGAGACCGCCATAACCTCACATATCCACCACTATACCCGGCTATCCCCCAATGACTTTCACTACTATCCCTTCCTAACAAGGGGAGGATACTGTGCCCGTTTAGACCGAAGTCCGCCCGACCACATATGCATTTTACCAATAATCAGTCAGCACGAGAATCAAAATATCCCGGAGCGCCAGATGGGTTAAAGCAAATCGCAAAAACGACATCAAATTTATAAAAATGCTTTGCTGATTTTTGGCTCAATGCAACAATAAGGATAGAAGGAGATTTAATTGGGTGAAACACATCTGGTAAAATTATCTCAGTTTATTTAAAGTTAAAATCTGACTGCAAGAATAATGCTCAAAGCAGCATCATCCACGTGTGGCGATCCACACTCTTATTTACACACAATATACAGAAATCTTCCAAACACATTTGACAATCTTTTTGGAAACACAAGTCCGATTGTTAGTCCTGTGGACTGTGTTCCAAAATTATTAACATTTTAACTCCAGTGCAAAATGAATTGTCCATACTGGAAATAACGTAGATCACTGTTTGACTATTTACATGATATTAACACTCGTAGAATAAATGTTCATAGAATTTCTTAAACTTTCATTTGTTTTCCAGTTTTCCAAAATATATCGTTGAAACTATTATTATCATCGTAGCAACACAAATTATTAACACATATTAACAACATCTGAAAAGTATTTGACCATTGAGCATAGCATCGAAGAACTGTGCGAAGCACAACAACAATTAATTGTTCTTCTGACATTAAACATTCGAGAAGTGACTCGATTATGAACTTCAAGTTCCAAACAAAACATATGATTTCTGAATCATCAACTTGATCAATAAATGGTTGAACCATTCAACTATTAGATTTTCCACTTGGAATTATTATGAAAAAAATATTTATATTTATGGCCATTTCTAGCAACTTTCACAACTTGCAATTCTTCGACAGAATGCGGAAATTAGAATTGTAGTCTTATAATGAATTCATTTAGTTCATGGCACTAGGATTGAAAATATCCTTCAAATTATTCGTGGTTAAAGAATTATTTTAAATTGGCAGTGGCCCATTCTACTATTTGTGTAAGGACACAATATTATAACAACAACAACAACAACAACGGCAAAGGTCTTCCTCTGAAGAAGAATAAACTACTATCATGACAAATCCGGGTTCTAGCAAAATCAAATTCTAAATGGAATTCGTAAACAAGGTTGAAATAAGAACTGATGGTTTCAAAGAAATAACCTTCGGGTTATTCATACGACGAAATGTGTGGCTCCAATACTCCTACTGTAAACCTGAGCCATCGAACCTGCTATTTGATTGATGCTCGAAAAAACCTTCATTCCTGCGACTTAACATGCGCACCTGGGAATGGCATTTCCACTACTCCACACACATAAATTTTCTTCCCAAAATTTATACAATAAATCAAGCCTCTGCTTGTTATCAACACTGGAAGATTAATAAACTTACAAGTTTATTTTATTTTACCATTCAGTTCAACCCGTGAATTTACCATACTTATGAAAAGCTTCATTTCACTTTCGAGTGTATTTAAGTCATGATTTTATATAAATACAAAAATATCCTATTTGATACAAATATCATTTGCTTCCCGTTTCATGCCTCTCCGTGTTATCTGAAACATATACTTTGCTCATTGCAAATATCAACTGTTCAACCAGAACTGAAATGTAGGTTGAATGCGGGCTTGCGCTAACCACTCTCCTTCGTAAAATCTCCTGTTCCAAACTAGAAATGTTTCAACTACTTCATAGGCTCTTTCTCAATACATATGATTATTATAAAATATAATATCCAAGAATTATTTAGAAAAATTATGAAAATTATTATTATTATTATTAGTGGATTATTATTATTATTATTATTATTATTTCAAATATGTTGAATTATCATCTCATTATGTGAGAATCCACATGTTCGAACCTTCGAATATGGAAAAAATATCCATTCCTCAACAAAAATAAATTTAACTTTTACAGTTACATCGGCTGATTACCGTGATTTCCCAAAAATATGAAAAATTCAAATAAATGCTCAAAATGCTCGGTCATCGATCCTAAACTGTTCTGAGTGCTGAAAATGCTCAGAATAAATCTAACAAGTCTTGCGTAAATCATTACAAGCTTTAAATACGACGAAAAAAATGTGTTGGTCATCTGCAGAAAAATAGTTTGTTCCAATTAGCTAAGCATAATATAATTCAAATGTGGCTTACATTTCTTGATGTTCTTGAAGTGTAGTAAACCTGGTCTATACCAGATTTATCCGTAGACATGCCCTATCGGACAAGCACGTATAATCCTTGTATCGGCCGCCATTGTAGACCCACAAATCGTCTAGTCAGACATAGTGGTAGTATCTTTCGACGTTTTAAATGACTGTGGTTCCATTTTAATATGGGCTTCTAACAAAGCCATAACAGTTTGTTGAAAAGGGTCAGATCTAAGCGATCTCTTCTTAAATGTGTCAGTTGTAACCTAACTCACTGTAATCTCATCAGTACAAGAAAAACGTTGACAGTCTAAGCAGTTAACGGCTGTTCTGAAGATCGTTCCCTGGGCATGGTTTATTAATATCACCATCTGCCATGCGCTAGACAACTTGCAGTTTCCCTTGCGTAGACTAATGAACGCCACCGTTCTAGACTATTCTTCAATGTACTGACGGATTGAAGTGGTTAAATAGTTACAAAATATGAAAACTGACTTTAAATGGATTTAAACATCCAAGTATTAATTTACTATTGGACTGTGACAATACTATTTTCTAGACCAAGTCTAGCATATGTCCTTTAAGAAATATAAATATTTCCACCAATGTCTGTAGAAAAACAATCACCTCAGTGATTCTCCTCACCAGAAACTTACTAAGTTCCAACTCGTTTGCGCAGCACTTCTCGTGACTATCACGATTTGAAAAGTACTTCTTCGTAGAGGCGGCAACCATGTGCCTTGGCTCAGCGTAGACGCAACTTGTTCGCCAAGTGCTTGTGATGAATTGAGCTACCTAAGCCTGCTCCAGCTTGCTTTTATACAAAAACGGTCAGGGTCACGCGTCATCGCCTGATATCTAAAAATCCTCATATCTCTTGAATCCCTGGTCCGATTTACTTGATACAAATTGCATTCTCTTTCATTTGGCCGTGCCAGTAATCTGATCCCAGTCTCAAGTCTCTGCTCCATAGTTAACTATTTAATCAATAAATAGTCTCCACCTCTGCTGTTACTCGCTACGTCATTTACCATCCAACTATCGGTAATTTCCTTCGAAAGGCTTCGAGAAGCAATGTAGCGCGATATTCAAATATCCGAACTTTCAAAAGCTGCTACAGCCTTTCCCTTGATATCTAGGTGTCTGAAACTTGGAATACCCATTCCTAGATTTGGGCACAATACGATGTATGGGTCACCGATTCGAACCATCTTTAGCACACATGTAGGGCATGATCAGTCGTATATCAGGTGCAAGTAGTAAGGTGCGCTTCTTAGCCGTTTCCGAGAAATTAATTGCAAATACAGAGCGGTGTCTATGTGCGTTATACGTTAGCAAGAACCCAACGAGCGCGTGGTGCAGCGGTAAGAGTCCTGCTTCGTAAGCGTGGGAACGCTGGATCGGATCCCACCGGGGAGCCTTTACGGTGTGCTGTGTCTCCCCCCCCCCCCCCCCCCCCGTTGTAACCATTGGCAATTTCCAATCAATACCCATAGCATGAGTCACGGCTTGCGGGGTATGGGGTGGTCTCATGGTTCACAGACGTGCAATGAACGGAACAGACTGGGCCTTCAATGTATAAACGTATACAAGTAATAGAATACACCTACCCGTGTATTTGTAATGCCGATACTGTACATTATATAATGCCACAAACGTTGACCCTCATACGATGATTTCAGAATCTCTTTTTCCGCTCACATAACACGTTATTGCAATTGACTGCAAAATAAACATTGTTCATGACACCTTCAGTTGTACGATTTGCCAATGTTTACAAAAAAAAATATAACACACTGCAAAGGCTCACCGATGGGATTTGATCCAGCGATCCCGCGCTTACAAAGCAGGGCTCTTACCACTGCACCATGCGCTCGTTGGCTTAATGGTGGCGTACAACGCACATAGACGCCACATTGCAATTGCAATTGATTAATTTTTCGGAAATGGCTGAGAAGCGCACCTTACTACTTGCACCTGGTATACGCCTAGTCATGCCCTACACATGTACTAAATATGGTTTGAATCGGTGACCCATACATCGTGTCCCCCCCTTGTAAGCAAAAATCTTAGTATCAAAGAAATAGAATGGAATGGACAAAGTATCAGACATGGAAATGCAAACTTTACTTTTATTTGAACTTATGGAGGAAGAATGCATCAATTAGGGAATGAGTGATGATGCTGGAAGATCACACCTCACTAATATTTGTAAACACAACTGAGTACGTATTATTGACATTAATATACCAATAACGTGTCACACAAACGCCGACTGTTCTTCAACACATGAAATATGCTTAAAATAAATCTAAGAAGACTGTCGCAAACACCACATTGAATCGCAATATAAAGAATACTAAACAAAAGAATGCAGGCACGATATGAAACCATGACTTTCATTGACGGATTTCAAACTTGACGCTTCTACTCGGCCAATAGTGTGGCATCTTCTATTGGATATTGGGTGAAGCACAATTCGATATCCTGCCCAATCGCGTACGAGGTACATGTAAGCAATATGGCGGTCATATTGTCTGAATAACAAAATAATATATCAAGAAAAATATTTTTGTCATAAAAGATAAACCAGTAGTAATTATAAAAAATTAAGAATTAGTCAAAATACAACATTCTTGGAAAGTAACGATCAATAATATGGAGGGGTACTATAAGTGATTTCCGGAAGCCTCCGTGGCTTAGGCGACAGCACGCCGGCCGGTCACTCCATGTGAGATCTGTGCTGGACAAAAGGGAGGCAGACAGGATTTTCTCCTGGTACTCCGGGTGCGACGGGCTTCGGCAGCCGGCACAGTCCGTATCCTCGCCGCTAGATGGGAGCTTCATTCATTCCATCCCTGACCTGGTCGACTTTGGATCTTCATTTTCACTATAAGAGATGTCCAAGAATTTCGTATTTTGGCTATCGAAAATCAAGCGGGGGTTATTAGAGGCGAGGGGGTCCTACAGCCGAGTAAATACAGTACTTGTACAAGGGATGTAGGTGACCCGATCAGAGACCTTGGCTAGTATAAGAGATCATAAACCAAGCATCCTGCGCCAGACTTAACACGAAGAAGGGAGTTCAGTCCCAGTCTGCTCTTCTCCCGCCACAGCGTCTGGCAGGTTCCCATTTGATATCATGAGACTGTGAGAGTGCTTGCATAAGACCATGTCAACACTCTGAAAATCTTGGCAAAGCTAAGACCTTACGGGTGGAAGCCAACAACATCATCAGGTAAAATATTAAAATAGGCTACTGTGAAAGAGAGAGAGATGATTAGGTCAAGGTGTGGAGCTGTAAACCACAATCGCTGACATAATATCCCAAAAACATACATAAAAACAATTGAATCGGATGGAGCTGACAAGCATTAAGTCAAAAATAGTCATTTTTTAAAGAATAAGTATTCTGAAGAATTGACCCAAGGCCCTGGAACGGCAAAGGAAAGAATAAGTCAGCCTTCTGTTTAAGACAGAAACCACTGCTATAGCGTGGCAAGTTAGATCTGGCCTGTCATGGCGGAGTCTCGTCTAGGAGGGGAAGTAGTGGGATCACTAGGCGCAAATGCGATTTCCCCTCTTTGGTGCAACAACTGTTTGGGGCTGCTCGCTGCTCGTCGTGGTTATATTATGCAAGCCTAAAGTATCGAATAGGAGCA
Organism: Meconema thalassinum; assembly: GCA_946902985.2. Lineage (NCBI taxonomy): Eukaryota > Metazoa > Arthropoda > Insecta > Orthoptera > Tettigoniidae > Meconema > Meconema thalassinum. Next base: position 680,364,732 of record OX336391.1, on the reverse strand, counting down.
TTCTCAGTGACATAGCATTGGTATTGGTGGTAATGAACTGAGGGCGCGCCCACTTCACACACTCCTGACAGCAAGCTTGTTGCCGGCTTGTCAAAGAACAGAGCTGCTCAGTCGTGCTTCGCTTGCCTTGACAGCATCTGTACCGTGCCAAGGTGTTGGGAATAATGACTACTTGGCAACATCTAACCAGCACGTGATGAAGTATGTGCTCACTGGTTGACAAAGAATCCAGGCAGGGGGATGACGTAATGCAACTGGACGCACATGCGCATCGGAAGGTTCAGATCTAACTTGTTCCCCAATACATGTAGTGCGATCAGAGGAGAAAAGCATCAAGTCAATGACTTGCTGCCTTTCAGCACCATATTCCGTACTTAAGGTTGGTCACACTGCAAGATTCCCGCGTGTTACAGTGCTGTTGTAAATTGCATTTGTACAGGGATTAGGTGGTTTTTGTGTTGCAAATCTCTTTTAAATTAATATAGCATGTGAAATATTCGTTCTGGATGGCTTCATGCCGCACTAAACTGACCACGGTGCTAAAAGGCATTAAGTCACATTTCAAAAATTGATTTGAAAAATATGTTTATTAAATTAAAATTGATGTTCCGCTAACACAAATATAACCTGAATAGTTGCTTCACGACATAGATGACTAATATAGTGAGTTTGTTAAGTTCTGTTCTGTCAATGTCTCCTAAAAAGTAGTGAAAAACGACTTAATACTCTTCAGCTCCGACCGATTCAATTACTCTGTAATAATGAAACAATATGCTGACATAACTCACATCGGGAGAAAAATCTGGAGATGGAGGTAATGAACTGTCCGAATGTGGAGGAGACAGTGAAGGAGAAGACACATCAGAATGTGGAGGAGTCATTTCTGCAGTACTTTCTTCCATATACATTCTTTCTGAACTAACAGAATTTTCCGTAGCCAACAAGTCCTTCAAAGTCTGTTTCTGAGCAGCCATCTTTAAGGTCATATTTTCTTGCTTCAATTTTGAATTTGAATTTTGCAGGAATCGAATATAATCAATAGCTTTCCTGAGGATTGCCGATTTATTGAGCTGAAACAAACAAATGTATTCAAAGAATTGCAACAATTTGATTTCACACAACTCTATTGATGACCATCAAGTCGTTAGGACGTGGGGTGATAATGATTGTGGCTTTCAAGGGTGGTACAGTAAGAGATGATAATTGTTGTTTTAAGGGGCCTAACATCTAGGTTATCGGCCCCTAACGGTCTGGGTGATAGCGAAAATGACAGTATAATGGAAACCGGAACGAAAATTAAGCGAGACTGAAAATACTTACAAAATGTAACTCAGATTGAAATGACTCACAAAATGGTGAGTGATAATACTTACAAAAGGGAATTTAGAAGGAAAATACTCACAAAAGGAAGATTGAAAAATACGCACAAAATGTAGTTTAGGTTCAAAATACGAGGGTCATCCGGAAAGTGGTACCCGTTTGTGCAATAAAGACACAGGAGTAAATATGAACAAATGTACACATTTTTATTGGAAAGAGCATACTTTACACTAATTCTCCACATAATCACCAAACAAATTGAGGCATTTGTCATAACATGTGACGAGTTTTTGTATTCCAGCGTCATAGTCCTCCGCCGCCAGCGTATTGAGATACGTAGTCACGCCTTGTGTAAGTTCTTCATCGCCGTCAGATCTTTTTCCCGCCAGAAAGTCTAAGCTTCGTAAAGAGATGAAAATCCGAAGAAAAATGTCCACAGAGTTCATTGTGACATCCCGATCGTTCCTGATGCATTCGTCTACTGAGTCCAGACTTCGCCCCTTCGGATTTTCATCTCTTTACGAAGCTTAAAGACTTTCTGGCGGGAAAAAGGTTTGACAGCGATGTAGAACTTAAACGAGGCGTGACTACGTATCTCAATACGCTGGCGGCGGAGGACTATGACGCTGGAATACAAAAACTCATCACACGCTATGACAAATGCCTCAATTTGCTTGGTGATTATGTGGAGAAGTAGTGTAAAGTATGCTCATACCAATAAAAATGTGTATATTTGTTCATATTTACTCCTGTGTCTTTATTGCACAAACGGGTACCACTTTCCGGATGGCCCTTGTACTTACAAAATACAATGTAGAGTCTAAATACTTACAAATTGCAAATGAGATTGAAAATACGTACAAAATGCAATTGAGGTTCAAAATACTTACAAAATCCAATTGAAATTGAAAATACACAATGCAATTTAGATTGAAAAACTCCCATTTCAGATCCAAAATACTGACAAAGTGCAATTGAAAGTCAAAATGTATGGTAGATTCAAACTACCGGCACTCATTTGGATGGACAGTACTTACAAAATGGAATTAAGATTCAAAATACCCACGAAATGCAATTGAGAAACAAAATACTTATAAAATGCCCACCATACAAAATGCAATTCTGATTGAAAATACTTACAAAAAGGGGTTTAGGTTCAAAATACTTACAAAATACAATTGAAATTCAAAATACTCGCTAAAGTCCCAGCCCCCTATATTGAAAGACTTAGCCTACTGAATAGCAATTTAGATTGTCAATCCATATAAAATGCAATTCACATTGAAAATACTCGCAAAATGCAAGTTAGATCGAAAAGACTTACAAAATGCAACGTAGATTGAAAACACTTACAAAATGGAGTGTAGATTGAAAATACCTATAAAATGGAGTGAGGATGCAAAAAATTCCCTAAAGGGAGCCAATTAACAAAAAAAAACCAGTGTGGAATCTTAAAGAGAAAAGGAAATATAATGAAAAGAAAACAAGAGGTCCGACCCCTCAAAGAAGGAGGGATCAGGAAAGATGAGACAAGGGCCAATTAAGGCGGGAAAGTGAAAGACTCCCTAGGCCTCGGATACCCTAATACCGACGGGGTCGTAAAAGAACAAGAGTTGACCAAGGGAGGTCGACAGGAAAGAAGACAGAGAGGAGCCCTGCACAAGTAAGTGGAAGCAATGGCTGACTCAGCTGGAGTCCTGTGGTCGCCAACCCACGTTCCACTAGATGGATACAGTAAGATGATGTGGATGAATATGATAATGATTACTACCACCACCACCACCCACTCATTTAACTTACAAGCTAGTAGAAGAAATGGAAAGAATAAAGGAAGTATGTTCATTCCGATAATAACACAATATTGAATTGAGACAGTGAAGTGCACTATACCTTGGCATCCATCCCAACAATCATATTTTTCAATTCAATAATTTTATCATTGATGCTCGTTCTATAGCGCCTTTCGATAGCATTATGTGCACTTCTCTTTCCTTCCCTCACTTTAGGCTCCCTGATCTGGGAAGAAATCCCAGTGATTCTATTGATGGGCAACTTCTCAGGATCAAGAACAACAGGAATGCCTGCAATAGAGAAGCATGCAATACTAAAAGGAAGCTTGTAGTTAATCATGCGATCATCAGTCACAGGACATGGCATTTCACTTCAAAAATCTCACGTGAATTGACGGCATACCTGCCAACTTTCAAAATTAGAAATCCAGAAGATCCCAAAGCGCAAAAATTTTACATGTACATGCGTCGCAAGATCTTAAAACATGGCAAGAAAAGACTACAGGGAAAGAGATTACAAACTCTTGGTGATGTGAGACTAATTCGTTGTGCCAGTTTCCAAAAGATATTGCAATTACATCAAGAACACATATAATTGGGAACAGTTCACACAATACACAAGTGTTTAACGGATTGAATGTGATTTATTAATTCAGTTCTTCCTCCGTAAGAAAAGTTTATATCACACGAACACATGGAACAGAAAGCCAATGTTTCACCTTTCCGTGATTGCTTATTACAAGGAAATTCTGCAGAATATGCCTCCCTGAAAGACTGATGATATCATTTCTTACTTATTCATCACAAAAACACTAAATCGCACAAAAAATCGTCACACAATTGCACAAATACCAGAGCTACCGCAAACACCGCTTAAAACCGAGCTTTCGCTCTAACAAACAGTCGAAGCACAAAGAGTAATATAAATGAGGCGATCATCTGCGAGATGTGATTATTGATAGACAGTTCGATCGACTTTCAGCGTAATGTCAAACCCTGGAATTAAAATACAGCGATAATCAGAGAGACGGGATTAACAATAAACTTATCTATAGACTTTCAAACACTCGCATTTCAGAATAGCAGCTATTATCGAAAATCAATACTGAAATGTGATTCGGATGCAGAGAACGGAAGCAAGCCAGGGAGTTGAAAATCTGGAAGAAACTATGTTAATCCGGACAACCGTAAAACACCCCAATAATCCGGAAATCTTCCGGGAAAACCGGAAAACTTGGCAGGTATGTGACAGGAATCTAATCCGGTCCACCTTGGCGAGAGGCCAACAGTTTGACCGCTGTGCCTCCACGTCCTTCTAGTATTATTTATTATTATTATTATTTATCGTATGGCTTTTAGTGCCGGGAGTGTCCGAGGACATGTTCGGCTCGCCTGAGTCTGTAGCTGCTTCCAGTGGACACCCTAAAGGGTGAGCTACAAGTTCCGTTCAATTTCAAGTAGTTCCAACTTTCGCCACCAGATATCGATGATACCTAGTGGTGAACGTTGGAACTTTGATAGAGCGTTCTGACGAAATCTAACCTAACAATTTTGCTTTACACAAGTTTAGTCTGTGAAAGGATCTTTTACATGCCATAAATCTATGACATGGGACCGCCGGCTTTACTTCCCCTCCGAAGGAAGGCATACTGAAGGATTTTTAACGCTCTTAAAAAAATTCGACGACTTCGGCCGGGTTTGAACCCACTATCTTGGGCACAGCAGTTCAGCATGCTACCGACTATGCCACCGAAGTATAAAATAATATTTCAAAAAAGCATTTGCTTCAAAAAATAGGTTTTTTAACGACACCAAGTAGAGCTATATACCTGGGGCAAGTATGGTTCCATGAGCCGTGTTAACCAGTGTGTGAATGGACCCTGATGCAGGCGAGGATGTCGCAGTTACACCGGTTACAGGAGCTGTCGTGTACATAACAGCAGTAGAATTCAACTGAGGTTCAGACTTGATCAGCTGAGCTGGAACTAAAACCTAAGAAAATAAAAATAGAAATGAGACATCATCGTACCATAAAATAAAAAGTATCGAAATTAGCCAAAATATATTTCCTAATGATGAAAAATAAATCAGGAAATGTAGTAATAGATGGTTGCTCCTCCACTGTCCATAACTTGCCCACCCTCCCCTTTTTTAAATTAAGACTTATATACTAAAATTCCAGCTGTGTCTGCCAATATGCCCATTAATTGTATTCAAATGCAGTATTGCCATCGCTATGCTTAAGGTATTACTGAAAAATTTGTTAAAACCAGACCAATGGCTTTTGCCTACACCAATAATTATTACTAGGTAGCACGGGCTGCGTTAGCCATTATACACCCCTGGTTTTTGTCAAGCACTAAGGGGAAGTCACGCTTAAATAGTCTTTAGGTAAGGCTAAATGTATTAGTGTTTTTTGTAATAGTACTGTCAAAATGCTTTCAGGATTTATTACATGCACCACACAGCCATCATAGCAACTTGAGGTGTAAGTACATCTGTCTGCAAGCTACCACTTAAAAGTGTGTGCAAGGTAAGATGGACCTGGCCTGGTATAAATACAGTCATCCCTCATTATACGCGTTCTCACTTTACGAGTTTTCGCTATAACGTGATTTTAAAAAATGCACATAATTATATTAAAAAACAAGAAGTTCCGTTAAGAACTATACAGCCTACTTTTCATGCCAATGATTATTCTACAGTATATGAACCTATCTAGAATAATGACGAAATTAAGTTGGTAATATCGAAATATCTAATTAGTTCAAAATATACCTGGTATAATGTAGCCTAATAGAGCACTACAGTTGGCAGCCCTGGTGACTGAATATATTCTTAGTTCCATCTCTTAAGGTACAGAATACAAAATTTGGTTGAAGTCCAATGGACGTTACTTGCAGTTAGACACTGGATCTATCAGCACGCGTAAAAGCATGTTGCCAACAATACCATGCGTGTGCTGGTCAGAAATAATCTGAAATATTATGATATCTTGTTGTGCCAATTTTGGATGAAATCCATTTGTTAGTATAGAAGTTACATGTATTTTAAAATTGGACATATCAGCAGGCATAGAATCATGTTGTCAGCACTGCCTTGTATTAATTACTCCAAATTAATCTAGAAAGTCAGGTGCTATACGTGTGCAAAGTATAGAGCTGTTGGCTTGCATACTTTCTGATATATTGATATTAGGGTAAAAAATATAGACAGCATTTATTAACAGTTGGCAGCCCTGATTGCACTGAAGAATACTTATAGTCATATCTGATATGTTACACATAGCACATGCGAAATTTGGATGAAATCCTACTGATAGTATAGAAGTTACATGTATTTAAAAATTGGCCCTATCAGCAGACTTAGAATCATGTTGGTAGAACTGACGTATATAAGTTACTCCAAAATTAATCAAACATGTCAGGTACTATACGTGTGCATAGTTTAAAGCTGTCGGTTTGCACACATTCTGATATATTGGTATTTGGATAAAAAAATAGAGAGAGCAATTATTAACAGTTGGCAGCCCTGGTGGCTCTTAAGAATACGCTCAGTCATATCTGTTTATGTACAGATATTACATACAAAATTTGGTTGAAATCCAGTTGATAGTGTAGAAGTTATATGCATTTAAACATTGGACCTATCAGAAGGCTTAAAATTATTTTGGCAACACTGTCATGGTTGGCCTCCTGGAAATTAAACTGAAATAGTATTATCTACATGTGTGCCAATTTTGGAATAGCTCCTATGCATACCTTGCAGGATATCCAACATGGAGCTCAAATTTCTAGTGCGTTTTTTCAGCAGTTGGTAGCACTGACATCATTTTCAAATATGGACGTGAGCTATTCCGGTGCACATCTTTACTCATACTAAATTTGGTTTTGATTGCTGCAGCCGTTTAGGAGTTGATAGGGGGGGACACACACACAGCCAGACAGACAGAAGGACAGACAGACAGACAGACAGACAGACAGACATTTGCCCGATCTCATAAGACTACTTTTTCCTCATTTTTGCAAAATGTGAAAAGTAGGCTAAAAATATATACACAAGGGACGATTTCGTGAACGAGTGTGCAGCGATGCAAGTCGGCGTGTAGTCAGTCTCAGTGTTGACTGGCTGCATGTGGTCATTGTTAACACATGGAAGACGGGCCCCGAGAAATCTCGGTTTTATACACGTCATTGTTTTCGGTCTTCCTGCGACATCTCTTGACCATGTATTGAACTATTTCAGTCTAGCACATTGAGAAGGACATTTATAGATGTATATGTGCCATCTTCCGTCTATTCATGGCCTTCTTTTATTCTTTGAATTTGTTTCGAAACATCGAACTTCCTTCTGTTGGTTCAATCAATGACAAGATGGAGGACTTGTATAATCAGATGATAAGATTTATCGTTTATATTATCGTTCAAACGGCACAAGTTATAACGAATTAGTAGAAACTGAATGAGAGAGTGATATTCAGGTCTCTAGGCGACGTAATCTAACCTCAAATATACTCCATCTGCCCTTTCTGTAAGCCGCCACTGCACATTGTGTCATGTTTCCAAATACATCACCCCCTTGAGCACTACTAGGGGTATGTGTAGACTCATATCAACTAGAAAGATAATATCTAGGTTATTTCCACAATTATGTACTTTTTTATAATCTAGTGCACTGGAATATTCTCAGTAGCAAAATGACCGGTCCACAGGGGATGTGACATGTCCAGGCATCCGGTCAGCAATGTGTTAATGAGAGCATTGAGTTAACAAGTTGTGTTTTATTGTTTCTAAAAACGTTATGGAGAAAAGAAAGTGTGATCAAAATGCTTCCCATGACAAAAAGCCAAGGAAATCTATAACACTTGAAGATGATGATAATTGTTGTTTTAATGGGCCTAACATCGAGGTTATCGGCCCAACACTTGAAGAAAAGCTGAATGTTATAAAGGGATATGAATGCAATTAGCGCACTGTGGACATTGCCAGAGCTACAGGATCTCAGAATCAACTCTGAGAACCATAGGAAGTCAAGCAGAAAATATTAAAGAAAGCTGCAAAAGTGCGACCAGAAGGATGTGATCCAAGATAACACAAAATACAAGGACGCCAATTATGGAGAAATGGAACTACTGTTGGCCCAATGGATTGAACATCAAACTAAACGTTCTATCCCGATATCTACCATGGTTGGGGCAGATGACCTCGTAGTTCTGGCCCTTAACTCTGCCATGGTTATTCAAGCTAAAGCAAAAGCTCTGTTTAAAGAACTGAAAGCATCCTATCCAGACTCTGAAGTTGCATTTGTTTAACTCTTATAGGCTTTTTATTTTTTAGGAGTATTCAACATCGAACTCTGTCTCTAGGGACATTATCATATGCCTTTTCTAAGTCAATAAAGGTCATTATCATGTATTTTTCATATGCCCAGTGATTTTCCATAGTTTGTCTTACAACAAAAATAGGTTCCACAGTTGATCTTCCCCTTCTGAACCCAAACTGTTCCTCTTGAATTTGGTTTCCAACCTTTTTTTTTTTTTTAGATTTGTTCCTCTAGTATTCTTTCCATGATCTTGGCAGCGTTAAGAGATTATAGTAATTTCTTGATAGTTTCCACACAATGTCTTGTCTCCTTTCTTGAATATTGGTATAATAATCCCTTTGTTCCAATCCTCTGGAGCTTATTTTGCTCTCCACACACTCTTGAGTACTCTGAAAGTCCGGTATATTCCAATGGGTCCCGCAGCTTTTTTCATTTCCACAGCTACTTCGTCTACTCCCACAGCTTTTCCCATTTTCATCTTCTTAATGGCCAATTCCACCTCTGCTATTGTAATGTCTGCCTAAACTACTACTGCTTCCTCTTCCCCTCCTTCTTGCACTACAATAGCTTCTATGCACATTAAATTCCTCACATTTAGCAGTTCATGAAAATATTCTCTCCATCGGTTTTTAATCTCTTCAGGTTCCTTAAATATCATTCCTTCCTTTTTTTTTCACAAATCCAGGGTTCACATGTTCCTATTTCCACACTGACAATCATCTTTCATTTCCTATGTGAATACATCCGAACTTTTCTTCTTTCTTACTGTTGTTTTTTTCCTTTACTCTTTCATTCCACGAAGATGTTTCTTTATCTTTCCTGATCTTCTTCCACTGTCTTCTCTGCATAACTAACAAATAATGCATCCTAAAATTTTTATCATTCTTCTTCCACAAGTCTGTCTTTGGTACAGGCCGGACGTTTGTTTTAGGCGAGTGAAATATCTTAATAGCCTGGAGGCGAGTTGCTACAGTTGCCAGCTGCCCCATGCGGTCAGATGATTGACAAAGCTATCTCACGCTACTGCTGAAGTACAGTCATTGGCAAATATAATGGTGCTCTGTTCGTAACTATGTAACGTGTACTTACGCGTTATACAATACTTCGACGTGGAGTGTACTGTCTGCACGGTGGTGTTGTCACGTGCTCAAGTCTGGAATTCCATTACATCAGACCGGTGGTGACAACTGTGAAGCGACAGGGCGAGAGAGTGACACTGTACCAGCTCACCCGCAAGCTTCAAGGTCAAGGGCAATCGTCTCAAACAAACACCCGGCTTGTACTAGTTGTTGCAATTCCCTGTTAAACACCTGTCTGTCCTTCAATCTCCATGTTTTGAAGTATAATGTATGTAAGCATGATGATTGTTGCGATTCCTGCCCAAGCCCAAATCAGTAGTTTACAGAGCGATCCCGAGATCAATAATTCATTAAATTCAAATTGATCAATTAAATAATCGATTTATCACCATCAATTCTCATTAGCAGGTATATACAAAACTAAGACAAGTGGAGTCCTCTTCAACAAAGATGGTGACATCCTATCTATAGAGCATCCAGCGTTTAGAAAAGACTGTGGGTCTTGTGGACTTTTACTTTTAACGGAACACCCCCTACACTGGTTTTGTTACCTCACCTTTTTTCATGAAGGAACTCTGAACATGTATATTTTTCGTAATAATAGCTTCCTACAATTATCTGCCAATTGATTACCTTTGTTATTGCATACAAGTATCGTTTATATTACGTCTTAGTTATTTAAAAATTTTCGAGGTTTGCACGCTGGAAAGAAGAGCCACGTCCTGCGCTGCATGCTCGTCCGGAGTGGACCACATGCTCTGTTCCGCCGGCAACGTAAGTTCTGAAGCACTATCCATCATTGGTGTTACTGTTGTGTGTCTTGTTTTATTTTCTGTTCGTTCTAATCGAAATGGCTGTTGTTTTGATGAAACGAAAACGAGGTGAGACACTGAGAAGTAAGGAGAGGACAATAGTTGTAAACGTTTTCAATTATTTAAATCCTGGCCAAAGTGTGAGTTGGATCGCAGACGAAACTGCTGTTGCTACAGGTACATCCAGATCATTAGTGTTCAAACTGCGCAGTGAATCGGCTCGTTTTATTATTAGTTATATAAGTAGCCTACTGTCTTGTCCCTCGTAAGAATACTAATGGGGAGGATAGAATCTGTTATATGTTCCTATCGCGCGCAGCCTATTAACAACGAATGAACTCGTCCTGTAGGATATGAAACAGCTCATTCATCAGATGATTTGTGCGAGGCATTACATTTCTTTAGTTTTTCCTTATTCATGGAAAGCACCAACGAGCACACTTTAATTAAGGTACAGTCCAAGCATTTCCCTGGAGTGAAAATGGGAAACCTCGGAAATCCATCTTCAGAGCTGCCGACAGTGGGGTTCAAACCCACTATCTCCCGAATGCAAGCTCACAGCTGCACGCCCCAAACCGCATGGCTATCTCGCTACAATATTAATCAAAACAACAAGAATAAAACTGAAAGAAACTAAATTAAGCCTAACTAACTTAATAACAAAAGAGGTGATGATCAAAAGTATTGCTGACGTAAAAATTGTTAACATCGTCAGCATACATCCCAGAAGGAAGGAAGAGTTGTGCTCTCGACATCAATCAGTAATGCAAAAAGAATGTCGTTATTGGTTCTGTTTGCTTATCCTTAGGCCTAATACTAGTCCAATACGTTAACACCTGCAAAACTGCTCCTTCCAGGGCGTGTTCTATTTCAGAGGTTGTGTTGTGTCCCTAACTTATGAAAGCGCAGTACTCGAAGCGGGTATGACGTCAGCGCTACCTCTGCCTAGAGTTAGCAACACTGTCGCCATAAGGCGCCACAGTCCTTTCTCAACGCTGGATGCTCAATAGCACAGAAGAGAAATTGAAGGAATGGAAGGAATATATTCAGAATCTCTTCATGGACTGCAGAAATGCTGATCATGGTGCATGGGAAGGTGATGGTGTGGATATCACACATGCAGAAGTGGAATATGCCATAAGAACGAAGACTGGAAGGGCTCCAGGCCCTGATTAGATTTACACTGAGATACTGAAACTACTTGTGAAGGAAAATCTCTTTTATTATTGGTCAACTTGTTCAACGGTATCTACCGGAGTGGTATCATTCCCAATGACTGGCTCAAATCAACTTTTGTAACTTTACCTAAGAAAGCTAATGCAAAATACTGCAATGAATATAGAACCATTAGTTTGACGAGTCATGTTCTGGAAGTCTTCCTTCAAGTATTGCATTCAAGAATTTACCAAAAGTGTGAGGAAAATATCGGAATCTCACAATTTGGCTTTGGTACTAGGGAAGTGTCATTTAGTCTGCAGGGGGTGTTAATCCAGAGGTGTTGGGATGTCTATGTTTATGTTTTTGCCTGCTTCATTGACTATGAGAAAGCTTTTGATAATGTCCAGCATAACAGGCTAACATACTTCAAGAATTAGGGCTCTACGGACGGGACATCTGTATTATTGGTAATCTCTACTGGAACCACAGTGCTGATGTAAGAGTAGATGGTCAGGTCTCACAAGAAGTATCAATTATGAAAGCAGTTAGACAAGGCTGTATTCTTTCCCCAATGCTTTTCAATCTATATTCGGAAAGGATTTTTCGTGATGCTCTTTATGGAAAAGACTCCAGGAGTGATAGTTAATGGAGTCACATTAAATAATATCAGGTATGCAGATGACACTGTCATACTTGCAACCAGTCTTAAAGATATAAGGTAAATGCACCAATGGTCGTCATGTTAAGGGAGATTTAGACAAGAAATCATATACACCGTACACATTTTGGTAAATTTAATCAACAAAAGCACTGTACCTAGCCTCAAACTCTACTCAAACACTAGGAAAGACCAAATACCAAAGATATTCGTTTTAGGAAAAATGACGTATTTTTTTAAAAAGTGTGTTTTTGCGCCAGTGTTCTGCACGATGTATTTGGATTTTTCCTATATTCGTCACCCGTTTGCACCAATTGCCGTCACATTGTTCATTTTCCTTGTCTGCTGTGTATAATGCATTTCTGTCAATTGTTGCGTAATACACCGATTTATCGACTTGGAGGCTAACATTTACGAATAAAACAGTACCAGTAATTATGTTTTTTAATAAAAATGGAATATTAAAAAATTAAAAAAACGGCAACGGGAAGAGGGATTGGTGGGTAGAAGACATACGAGCAGGAAAATATCGTAATTCTGCTCTAAACAAGTGAGACCACGGCATAACAGCCAAGAAAATGACCATTCGCCGAGGCCTAACACCGATTGTTGCCATAGAAACCCTCTGAATTCGCCACTCACGTACATTTTTCTTCCAGGCAGTCTTTAGTAGCTTAAAAACCCCTACATCCGTGGGTTGAAGAACGTGTGTGATATTAGGTAGTAAAGCGACCAAAACAATTCCATGATCCCCTCAAAATTTACTAGTATGTATGGTCAAGTGTGAGAAGTGCCCGTCGATGAATAATGTTAGGGAGAGGAATCTCCTTCTCAACCAACCCAGGATAAAATATGTTACTGAGAAATTCGTAAAACACTTCCCCCCGTCATTCACCCGTTTGGGGATTTGCCTATGCCCCAGTGTGCTGGCATTGAGGCAATAATGATGTCTTGCGGCAGACGTTCATACTTGAACACTACAAGGGAAGGAGAAATATCACCGTGGGCATTGCCTGTTAGAAGTACCGTCAAGCATTCTTTCTCATCCGAATTCACTTGCTGATATATTGTCCTGTAACCCCTGTTCGCCAGCACTTTGTTACCTTTCGGATTGAGAAAGAAAACCGTCTCGTCAGCGTTGAACAGTCGCCGAGGGTCTGACAAAATAGATTGGAAGTAGTTTTCCACTGAATAGCTGTAGACTTCTGAAACCCAGGTTTTATTTTGATGTTCTGTAATTGCAGCACGGCTTACTGTCAAATTTTGAGGGGTTCGTAAAAGATAGACCTGGATTTCTTTTTATGAAAGATTCACGCCATTTCCTTCCTGGCGGCCATCTTTGAAAGGAAAGTCCCTCTTCAATTCTTGTGTAAGACACTGGACGCTTTTGCAAATCGTCCTTTGTTACCGGGACCCCGCTTTTCATAGTGAGATTACCCATTGAACTAGCATAGCCTCAGCTTCCTTTGTTAAAATGGAACTTAGCCCCATTTCCCTCTCTCTAGGAGATTTTCCTTTAATTTTGTCCGAGAGGGTGTTTCTCGGAACACCATTCCTCTCCGCGGCCTTTTTAATACTCATGCCGTCCTCCACAACGGCCTTAATAGCAGCTTCCATTTGCTCAATATCATATTTCATTTCATCTGCCATTCATTTAATCATTGCCCCAGAGGAGTGCGTCAGGCCTCGGCAGTCGGCACAGTTCATATCCTCGCCGCTAGATGGGGGCTTCATTCATTCCATTCCTGACCCGGTCAGAGACTGGAAGCAGGCTGTGGATTTTCATTCATTCATAATTCAGAACTGTGCGTTTCGACATATTGCCTGCGGCAGATGACCTCGTAGTTCCGGCCCTTAAAACAACAATAACTAACATATTGCCTGAAAGCAAAGATTTAGTCTTAGAATAATATATTATTTATCATCTCAATAAAAATTTTAAAAAGCCTCTGTAGCACGCCTAGCCAAAAAAAAACTAGGCCTACTGAGGTGCGGCCGTCAAGAAGAGAGACCTACGTAATAATAACAACACCCTGTAAATGTTTATTGGTTGCGAAATGTTAACACAAACATTAATATTATCGTGCACTAGTGTTCGTCAGGAATGTGCTCTAAAGTTCGTCAGCTATGACGATTACTGGACACGATGATCAAATGATAATTTAATTAATACAGGGTACTTTAGAGCTACATTATAAGTATATTGCCGCTGTTAGTAAGGTCTTGCAAGGGGAAATGACAATGTGCCAGTTTTCGTCACAAATGACGAGCATTGGTCAAGTGCATTTTTTTAAATAGAGTGTTCGTCACCGGCATTTCTAACAAAACTAGGCACGTGAGCACGAAATAACAAATCACATATGTTACAGAAACAATTACCAACTATATCACGCACTTGTAACATTTTAAAATGTCAGAACATAACACGCATGCAGATAATTAACTCGAGCGCGTGCTTAGCACATCATCATCTTGTACAGTTTCCAGCCCCAGGCTGGGTCTGTTTGGAACATAAGCCTCGCCACTTAGTCCTTTCTTCCCACCACCTCTCCGCTGTCACTCTGGTCCAGTCCTCGCCTCTCTTCCTGACACATTCCTCCACTCCTTTCAGCCATCTATCTCTTGGTCTTCCCCTTGGTCGCTTCTTCTGCATCTGCATCTCATGTATCCTCTTGGGAATCTTCTTCTCATCCATTCTCTTTAAGTGTACATACCACCTCAGTCTTGATGCCTCAATCCTACCTTGCAAGGGCTCCTCTTTCACCATTTCCCTGACCTTTCCATTCCTCACTCGTCTCTTCTCGTTACTCCGATCCTACTTCGCAGGAAATTCATTTCACCTGCCTGTATTCTGCTTATGTCTCTTTTCTTCATTGTCCACGTTTCTGAAGCATAGGTCAGTATCGGGATATAGTAGCTTCTGTATAACACTTCCTTGCTTTTTTGTGGGACATCTTTATTCCACACTAAGCTCCTAATGCTTCTCAGAAATGCTTCTGCCTGTCTGCCACGTTCCGTAATCTCTTTGTCATTTCTCCCATTTTCCTCCACTATACTTCCCAAGTACTTGAGACTTTCCACCTTCTTCAGCTGTCCACCTCCAAGTGTTATCCCACTCATTGGTCTGTCCTTTTTCCTGGTTGTTAACAGGATCTCACATTTACTGATGTTGAACTTCCATCCGTACTCTCCCACTGTTTCTTCCCAAGCCTTCAGTTGCTCCTGAATTTCCTCCTCCTTGTTTCCCCAGACCATGAGATCATCTGCCAACACCATTGCTTTCATCTTATCTTCTCCTATCTTTCCTGCTATCCGTGTCATTACCTCGTCCATAACCACAATAAAGAGAAGGGGTGACAGCGCACTACCCTGTTTCAGGCCATTCATTTGTCTGAACCAGTCTGTTCTTTCCCCTCCAACTTTCACACAACTCACACTTCCACAATACATCTCCTTCACTCTGCCTACAGTCCCTTTTTCCACTCCCATGTTTTCCATTGCTTTCCAAACCTTCTCCCTACACACACTATCATAGGCCTTTTCAATGTCCAGGAAGGCCATCAACAGATCCTCTCCAAATTCGTAGTGGTGTTCCTGGAGCTGTCTCACTGAAAATATGAGATCCACTGTTGATCTACCAGGTCTGAATCCATACTGCTCCTCTCAAAATTTTCTCTCCACTTTGGCTCGTATTCTACTATCTAATATCTTTTCATATATCTTGGCACAGTGAGGTATGAGTGTGACTCCCCTGTAATTTCTGTACTCCTTTCTTAAATATTGGGACAATTAATCCTTTCTTCCAATCTTCTGGGGTCTTTTTCTCCTTCCATATCACCCTCATCACACGGTACAGCCACTGTTTCCCAACCTCCCCTGCTGCCTTCATTTCAACACTCACTTCATCTACACCCGGTGCCCTTCCTCCTTTCATCTGGTCTATAGCCATCTCCAGTTCTCTCCAATTCAGGTCCTTTTCCATTCCTGTGTTGTCTTCTCCATCTTCCAATACATTGTCTTCCTCCCTATGACCTTTTGGATTCAGCAAATCCTCAAAGTACTCTTTCCACACTGTCTTGAGAACTCGCAGACCTCTTCTCTTACTTTTGACCATCCCATAAAGTACTTTCTTATTTCCTCTGCTGTCTTCCTCCATCATCTCTGTCCACTTTACAATCCACTTCCTCCTCTCCTCTGCGACAATCTTGTTTGCTTCTTTCTTCTTTATCTTATAATCTTCCCTTGCCAGATCAGTTCTTTCCTGGAACCACACTCTGAAAGCCTTGTTCTTCCTTCCCACAGCTTCTTTTACTCTCTCATTCCACCATGGTGTCTCTTTACACCGCTTTCTGTTGCTTGTTCTGCCACTGCAGCTTCCACCATTGTGTTCTTGAATTGCTTCCATTCCTCTTCCCCTGTTTTAGGATTGTCTGTTGGCATCCTTTCCCTTATTATCTTCTGGAATTCTTCCTTGCCTTCCTTTTCCTTGAGTTTCCATACTTTGATTCTCCTTTCCTGGTACTCTGTCCTCTTGCTATCCTTAACAACTCCCAGGTTCATTACAAGTATTCTGTGGTCGCTATCTAAGGCCTCTGATGGTATTACCTTTATATCTCTGACACTTCTCTTCATTTCCCAGTCGTACAGCATGTAATCTACCAAAGATTTCTTTGTTAAATCACTGCTGTACCACGTTACCTTGTGGCTTTCTTTCTTCTGGAACCAGGAATTGCCTACCACTAAACCGTTTCTCTTGCAAAAATCCAGCAACTTTCTCCCTTCTTCATTCCCGCTACCCCATCCTTCTGCTCCCAATACATTTTCATATCCTTGCCTTTCACTTCCTACATGTGCATTCAAATCTCCCATGACAATGATGCTCTGACCATTCAACTGCTGTTGTAGCTCCTCCTCAAAGTCTTCCTTCTCTTGAGCTGTACATCCAACTTGAGGGGCATATACCTGGGCTATCTCCAGGCTTCTTCCCTTTGCAGTTACTCTGATTTTCATGATCCTGTCACTTATTACCTTCACCTCTTCCTTCATTCCATCTCTCACAACTATTCCTACTCCGCTGCTCCTTCCTTCACTGTTCCCACTCCAGTACAACCGGTACCCACTACTGGCTTGCTAGGCCTATCCTAGCTTTACCAGAGCCCCGTCAGCCGTCACTTTTCAGGGTTCCCATAGAGCCTTCACAGCTACCGCAGCGGTCCTGGGGCACACAAAGTCCCCACTGTACTTCACCCCTACAGGCAATCCCCTACTTCATGCCGTTGCCCGTCTCCCACCACGTGGAGGAGGGGTTGGGCATGCAAGAAGCAAATGGCACGTCAAGACAGCTCAGCTCACATGAGATGTTTGACGCAGGGAATCTCCTATTACATCGCACGCATGATTTCGCAAAGTTGCTCCTTATCGGCAAGGAAGGTATGACGCATCTCGTAAGACTTCGCGCGTTGAGAAAGACCCGTTGACATGCTTATTTTTTGTACTTATATACGAGAGTGACACAGTTTGGATCAGTGACGAAAACCGGTACAGGTACCTTACTGTAAATAAGGCCAGTAACACCATGCGTCTAAGGCTGAATGTGAAGAAGACCAAGAGGATGGTTACTTGTAGGAAAGAAGATGGCATTCATGACAGTCTCAAAGATGCAAATGACTGGATTGACAAGGTGACATTTAAATATCTAGGATGCCACATTTAAAGATAACTGGGACATTGGTACAGAGATCCGATGCAGAATTGAGCAACCTAGAACTTTCTGTCAAAAAGTCAGAAAAGTTTTAATAAGCTGAGACCTGTCCGTTGCACTACGGACACGGCTCCTCAGATGTTACGTTTTCAGCATTCTACTCTATGGCGTTGAAGCATGGACATTTAACTGAACCCACATGCAGGAAGCTACAAGCATTTGAAATATGGACGTACCGAAGGATGCTAAAAATACATTGGACAGCCAGAATTACCAATGTAGAAGTTTTGCAGTGTATGAACAAAAAAACTGAAATTCTAAATTCCATCAAGAGAAGAAAGCTAGAATACTTTGTTCATATGATGCGAAACAGTAAATACCAACTCCTTCAATTAATACTGCAAGGGAAATTTAATGGAAGACGTGGTCCGGGGCGAAGAAGGATATCATGGCTCGACAACTTAAGCCAGTGGTTTCAGCTGACAAGACCCCAACTGTTCAGAAGAGCTATGGACAAAAAGCAGATCATGCTACTGATCGCCAATGTCCTGAGAGGACACGGCACTTGAAGGAGAAGAAGAATTCTCATTAACTCAGTAAGTTTCCAAAAGTTCCACTTAAAATACACCTTGATAACAATTCGGTAATAATACAAGTGTTAAACACTGAAAATACTCAAAACTTGGGGAAAATTCATAAAAATCGGCCAAAATATGAATTTAATAAAAGTACATAGAAAGATGACCAACCTGCTGCATTTTATCCGACTGGAGCTGCCCCATACTCTGCAAAGTCACAAGTTGATTCTGTTGTGGAACTTTCTGCATCGTATGCTGCTGAAGAATAGGAGCATGCTGCACTTGAAACTGGAGATGTGAACCTTGCAGCGCCGATGCTGGCTGAAGATGTATTGGCTGCTGTCCTGCCGACTGAATGTTCTGAACATTACGGACAGCAACTGCTACTTTATGATTGCGCTGAAGGTGCGGCGCAATGCCAGTCTGTTGGACAACGACCGCAGTTGGGCTTTGTATGACAGGAATGGATGCAGTTATGGATGCAGGTTTAGATTCGATGGTAATCGGTGATGATAAAGGAGAGGATACAGGTACTGTCTGAGGTGCAGGAGAAAGATGAAGTCTTTGAGGAGAAACAGCTACTGGAACACTACTAGATGAAGCTTGAAATGGAGCAGACATAACATGTTTCTGCACATTCTGGGTGGGGGTTTCAGCTTGTGGAGTGTAAGGCATTGTTGTGGTAGGTCTACCGAGGAAGTCAAAGCTCACATCTTCATCCATCGACAATGGATCTTCCGCAAGTTGTGAGAGAAGTGCATCATCAGAAAATAAGTTGTCACTCTTTGAAAAGAGTTCACTCTCACAATTTGTTAACAGATCTGAAAGAAAAAGAATTTCATTATTAAATTAAATTTTATTAACAGACCAACCACAATAATCAGCACTATTAGAAATTTTAATTTTGCAAGGGGTGATCAACCTATGGGACAGTTGCATTATGCAATAATAACTGTGATCAACATTCGCCAAATCACATTAGGCTAAATGATTGTCAACTTGGAACAGATGCGAAATCAAAAGGATCACAGGATGTCTGACAGATTTTTCCAGAATAAATCAGAAAATTCCATGAATAACAGTACAGTCGAGTCTCGCAAACTCAGCCTAATGTGGACCAAATGGTGGCCGAGTTCAAGAAAATGCCAGGTTATCGGAAAATGGGTTAAAAAGAAGAAATAAGCTGTTTTTTTTAAAGTAATGCAATGCAGTACATTTATTTGTTTTTAACAGAAACACAAGTTTTAAAACGATTAAGCCACTACAATTACAGTATTTGAATATATAGTTCAGTACTGTACTACTCAACCGGGCACCAAGCGGTGCGGAGAATGCGCAATCAAATACAACGCTCTGCGCGAGAACCGTTTGTTTACTTCGTACTGCCAACAGTTTGTGTATTTACTGTACTGTACAACTACCTGTCGTTACTCTTCTTACTATGTACTGTAGGTCAACTTGTTTCGCGTCGTATTTATCTGTCGATAATTCCATTGACGGAGAAGACGAAAGGAAACATAATAACGCTTTGTGCGGAAAACACAAAAACAAACAAAAATCATTATTTTTTTCTCCTGTCAGGGTGGCCGAGAAATCCGAAGTGCCGGGTTACCGAGTGCCGAGTTTGCGACTCTCTACTGTAGTGGCCTTAATAAATATATGAAACAGAGTTTGTACTTGAAGAGCATTTCAAAAAGTGCTTGAATAATAAAGGGTAGAGCGGCTCTGGTGGCGTAGTTGGTAGCATGCTGAGCTTCTATGCCCAAGGTCGCGGGTTCAAACCCGGCCGAGGTCGTTGGATTTTTCAGGAGCGTTAAAAATCCCTCAATAGGCTATGCCTTCCTTCGGAGGGGAAGTAAAGCTGGCGGTCCCAGTCATAGATTTATGGCATGTTAAAGAACCTTCCACTAATTACACCTGCGTGAAGCCAAATTATATATGTTTCCGCCTAGTCAATACATTAATTTATAAACTTAAAAATATTCACATATTAAGTTAGGGTACATGTTTCAAGGCTTCAATTAAGGTGTTTAGAGCAGATTTACGATATTTTCATGCCGTATGTCTTCTACCCACCATTCCCGCTTCCCGATGAGTCTTTTTTTTATATTTCATTTTTTATTTTAAAGAACATAATTACTGGTAACTTACTGTTTTATTCCAAGTCGATAAATCAGTGTCTTACACAACAATTGACAGAAATGCATTATAAACAGCAAACAAGGAAAACTAACAATGTGACGGCAATTGGTGCAAACGGGTGACGAATATAGGAAAAATCCAAAGACATCGTGCCGAGGACTATGGCAAAAACACACTTTTTAAAACGTAATTTTTCCTAAAACAAATATTTTCTATATTGAGTGTTTCCTAGTGTTTGAGTAGAGTTTGAGGTTACGTACAGTGCTTTTGTTGATTAAATTTACCAAAATGTATAAGGTATACATGAGTCGTCTAGTATCAAAACCGGCCAAGTCACAAAATTTACGAAAATGAGTTATGGTTATCAATTTGAAGTAGAAGTACAGCACTATCAGGCGAAACAAGAATATGCTTCAAAATCGTCCATGTCTTCATGTTACACAGCACTGAATTCTTGGTCGTGTAACAGAATGGGCCAAGTCATGCAGGCAGTGCTTTCAAAACCGGCCATGTCAAAGAACGAGTAGCAATCTTCATGTCGCAGCATTATTGTCTGGAATCTAGCGTTGTTAGATTACGCATGAATGTGATATCAGTAGGCAACATTGTTCCTTATTTTGTATACTCTTCGAAGTCATAATAATTTGTATTTTGTTCGTTTGCAACACTGGCTTCCGTATTCGCGGGCTTCTTACCGCATTGGCCCAAAAGCAATCGTATTTCCTGTGTGCTCGTATTTTGTCATTATTGTGTAGTGTAACGTGTATATTGTTCCTATTTTAATAATGATTCTATTAACATAAGTGACTCATTTTCTTTTACTGTGTTCAAGATCTAGTGAACTACTAACTTTTAATGATATAATACCTATTTTGTATTCTCCTCAGCTTTCTGATGTTCATCTTCATATATTAGGCTACTATCCAATTTAAGCAGAATGCTTTCGTTTTTATTGCAATAAAAACAGGTAATTAAAATGTCAATTTATTTTAATTTAATTGCCTTTTTTTCACTGGAATTTGGAATTTAAAAAGAAAAGTTTTACAAAAAAGGACTAAAATTGTACCAAATTGAACAAAAACGGCCAAGTCAAAATTAATATTAGCAAAAAAGAAGGGTTCATTATGAATCAGATTTCTCAAAATAGCAGAACTTAAATATTAAACCATTCATTGATTTGTTCGATTTGTTGAGATTGTTTAGCTTTCGCTGGTATGAGTTGTGATGTCACCGAAGCGACAGTTTAGTTTGAGAACAAGTCTCATGGTTATCCCAAGGCCATTTCCATACAGTAACACCTCTCAGGAAACACTGTCCACTAGTAACAGAGTTAAAAATACCCCAGGAAGTACAAACCCCAATAAAAGAAAACTCTAAGAAAGTTAAAAGAGTACTGAATATGGACACCCTTGCCGAAAACACGAACTATTTACAGGAGATCGAAAACCACATCAACAGTAGTCAGTTACAAGAAGCGGCGGAGAAAATGAAGGAGTTCATCCTAACAGGTAGTGTCCCCCAGATACATCGCTTCGCGAAGCCATTGTTTGATGCAGAGTGCTACCATGCAAGACAAAGAACTCTACAAGCTCTAAGAGTGGCAAGAGATTCAAATACAAAGAACGACCTTGCAGCGTACTCTTTGCATAGAAAAACATATAAGAACATTTTAAAGACAAAGCGAAATGCATACACAGAAGCGGAAGGAGAAAAAATGGCTATGGAAGCATTGAAAGACCCTTTCAAAGCACTGAGGCCAAGAAAATTCAACATAGCAGGGAAAATACCCATGGATACCTGGGCAAGCCACTTCAACGGTATACTTAACAAGAACGATGATCAACAAGCTTACCCCAACACAAGTGGAAGCACAAAGATTACAGGTCGGCATTACTTCACTAAAGAAGAGGTAGAGTCAACTATTTCAGCACTCAAAAATGGGAAAGCCGCTGGTCCAGACGGAGTGTTCAACGAACATATAAAACAGACATCAGATATATTACTGGATACATGGACGGACTTATTAAATAAATGCATAGAACTGGAAACAATACCAGAGAGCTGGAGAAGATCGACTATTAAAGTATTGTACAAGGGAAAAGGAGACTTCTCTGATCCCAACTCGTATAGGGGCATTGCACTCGAAAACAACATGTTTAAAGTACTGACAAGACTTATCACTGAACGCCTAACCATCGAGATCGACCATCTGATCCCAGAGGAGCAATTCGGATTCCGGAGAGGAAGAAGCACACTACATGCTGTAAAGAACCTCCTGGATGACATAGACGATACCTTACGGTTACCAAGAGGAAAGCTCCATTGTGTTTTCGTTGATTACTCCAAAGCCTTTGACATGATCGACAGAAAACTCCTAGTGTCAAAATTAGAACAGCTCACCGGAGAAGAACACCCGCTGACCAATATAATAAAGGACATCTTAACTTACAACAAGTTCTCGATTGATGACTCCGTATCTACAACATACGACCTAATCCAGACCAATGGCGTACTACAAGGGGACCCCCTCAGCCCGCTTTTATTCAACGTAGCTACAATCGACATCATTAAGACAATAAAACAGGCAACGAAGTCTACTTCACTTTATATGTATGCCGACGATATGGTTCTCGCATCGACCAACATTCAGGACATCCAGCTTTCCCTCAACGCGTTAGCACTATGGACAAATGAAAACAGCTTCACAGTAAACGAGAAGAAAACCCAACAAATGACCTTCCGAAAAGGGGGAAAACTCGCAGAGGAAGACATACTTTACTACAAGGACACTCCATTGGAAAGAGTAAATGCGTTCCGGTACTTAGGCATCACACTTCAGACTACGACGACATCGTTTCGGCTGCATATAAAGGAAAGAGTGACGGCAGCAATAAAAGCTTTTTATGGAATCAAAGACATAAGAAGTTTATCCATACATACAGCAATGGCTCTCTTCAAAGCAAAGATTATACCAATCTTAACCTATGGTTTGGACCTCATTTGGCTTAAACTGACGATAAAAGACCTATCAGCAATAGAAAAGGTGAAAGCCCGCTACTTGAAAGCAGCCTTAGGGTTATCAAGGTTCACGCTCTCAAGGCTCGTCTATGTGCTGGCAAGAGAGTCTTTCCTTATAGAGGACTTACGTCTACACTACGAACTTCAATCAACCGATGCGACCAGGAATTTAATGGAGGAGAGAGAGAAGAAACGACGAGAAATATGGCCGGAGTTCTTCTCTACAGATGCCATGCTAGACCGAACGTGGATGGGACCCAACCAAAAACTACGACACGTGCTGACCCGGTTGGCGGTGCACGGCTACCACCACTTGATCTGCGTAAAGACTCACTTTCATGAGCCAGACGAT
Organism: Meconema thalassinum; assembly: GCA_946902985.2. NCBI lineage: Eukaryota > Metazoa > Arthropoda > Insecta > Orthoptera > Tettigoniidae > Meconema > Meconema thalassinum. Next base: position 680,340,802 of record OX336391.1, on the reverse strand, counting down.
ACTTGCGTGTGCAGCCTGTGCCATTCAGTGTGTGATAGATACCATATCACCTTATGCAAGCAAAGACAAATTTCTCTCACTGAGTATAGTGAAATGTGAACTAAATTACAGGGTTTATGATATTTATGTATTTATGTATTTTGTGAATGCACTTTCGTGCGCAATTATACTATTATTATTATTAAATATTAAACCATTATGGATATAACTATGCAATAAAATCTTTTGTGACCACAATTGCTTTGTCTCTAGAGGTTTTTCATCCATACTGAAAAATATGCCTTCAGTGACTTGGCCGGTTTTGATACTAGACGACTCATATATTTCCTTGACTAAATCTGTTTTAACGTGACGACCATTGGTGCATTTACCTTAGCCCCTTCCTCAGCCCATAATTTTCGTACATTGGACCACATTGTATTTAGTCATAACTCCAAAATACGTTAACTCAAAATTACGGCATTCATTTCAGGTACCATATGTGGGAGAATTTCATTTTTCACTGTTAAAACGAGAGAACGCCTACAAGTCATATGATCATATGAAGTCTTAAAAGATAGCACACAATAAGAGTTTTATCACACCAGATTTTTCCGCTACATCGTCCAATGAGGTGCCAGAGAGTGTTTCCTTGATAAACAACATGAATCACGCCTCATCACAAGAGTTTTATAAAATAGGACAATAGAAGAACAGACAATAAATAGTTTAAAATGAAAAGTCACACTTCCATATAAGTTAACGTGTTGTTTTTAGTGTAGAATTGATGTCTTCTGCTTGCACAGGAGCCAAACTTTTAACAAGTGTATCAGAAAGTTAACAAATTGCATGCTTTTTACTTTTGTTCTAAGTGTTTTTAAACTGTTATGTGTTTATTGGGTTTGTGCTGTGCTGAGATATCGATGTTTTTTGAGAAGTGGCCCAATGTACGAAAAATATGGGCTGAGGAAACATGTACCCTAATATGTGAACATTTTAAAGTTTATAAATTAAAGTATTGACTAGGCAGAAACATCTTTGAAGATTTATTCTTGAAAGAAAGTTTGGCTTTCAATGACTACTTCAAAATCATCACTTATCAAAGCAAACATAAGCAAACAAGAGGTCTTGACAGATATAATGCCACCATTATGTTGGGAAAAGTAGCAATTCCCTATGCCTGCTAAGAAAAAGGGAAATTTATATCAACTGACTAACTCTTCAATGCCAGAAGGAAATCCCTACTAATACCCCCAAAGATGTAAGAAAATAATGCATTTAACCTTTGTCTGGTGTCTCTGAAGGTACGTCCACACCAAGATGTTTTCGTTAACTTTGTTAATGAACACTGTTCATGAACAATGTTCATGAACATTTTTGACTGTTCATAAACAAAATAGCGTGTTCGTTAACTTTTCGAGCATGTTCATGAACAAAATCTCTTTAACTTTTGTGAATGAAACTTTTCATTAACTTTTCGTGTTTTCGTTAACATTTTGGTTCGCGCATGCGCCAAGACGCAATTAAGGCACCGTAACTGAAATTGCTTGTTTTGATACTCTAGACAAGTACATAAGTGAAGTGTAGGAGTCACCAGTTGCTAGGAATCTTAATGTTATACCTAGCCTGATATTAATGGAGATGGCTTGCCGATAATTTGTGTCATTTCTTGCAATTTCAGGCCCAATTACTGTCAACAAGAACTGAAAGTCATGCGGAGACATTTTCAGAAAGTTTTGAAAGCCTGCTGCATTACGAATTAATAGTTCTGACATAAGTGTTCTCTCCAAACTTAATTCTAAACGCCTTTCCATCATTTTTCCTTGCCACACCTTGCGTCTGCGCTTTTCTCTAATTGTACTCACTAAAATAATGAAAGCTGCAGCTCTAAGTACTTTCTTCTTCCTGATCCTATCCATTATAACCTCAAAAATAGTTCATTTAATGTTGAAGATGTTTGTTAACAAAAGTTTATTTGGTGTGGACATAATGTTAAAGAAGTTTGTTAACAAATGTTTAGTAAACATGTTGAGAAATGTTTTCATTAACATTGTTCATGAACATTGTTCATTAACTTTGGTGTGGACTAGCCTTGAGCAACACAAAACTAACCTCAAAATGCACCAACTCTTTACGAACCTAACTACATGCTCCAAAGTGTATGTTGATTAACTACACGGCTGTACCACGATTAAACACACGAATTGTCAAAACATTCAACAATTCTGACAATTGTCAACACGGAGATGTCGAAATGTTAAATACCTAAGACATGCTGAGTTAGGTATTATTTCAAAACAGTTTTACATCATAATAAACACACATTCATCAAATGTGAAAACAACTAGAAGTATTGAAGCTTAATCGAATTGCTCACACTGCATGCACAGTCAATAATCAGAATCTGATTGTTAACGTCAAATATAACCCCACGAATAACCAATGAGCAGGGGCGCAAAATGCATTCACTAACAAAAGTAGGACGTAATATAGGTGATAATTAAATGAAAATGATTACCATCTAAACCACTCAGTTCACCAATATTAAAACCATCCCCTGCGGAGAAGTTTATAGCACTGTCAAAATCAGACATTTCTGTCTGAGAAATCGTCCAGCCGCCTGGATCCGCCATTATTTTGATCACTGATCAGCACACCGTCTTTGACCAATGAAAAGCGAGCGTTGTATCGTACGATTTTACGTCATTCTCCGTACGCAATCTATATTTTGCTACATTCTTATACTGCTGGTTCTACAACACGCACACTTCCAAGGTAAAGGATGGTGGGCCGTAAACCTGACACTCTCAGGGTAAAAAATATTTATAACTTGCTGCAGGAAATACACACTTATATTAATACGGTAATAATACTGAGACGGCGATGCTCTGGGGGATCGACTTTAGTTAGTCATTGTAGTTTTAAAGGGGCGGAACTTCGAGGTCATCTGCCCCTGGATAGACTTTCATAAGAACTAAAATCATTCTTGGGAATCTAGGGAGCGGATTTTGCAATCCCAGAGAGTTAACCATTTTCAGTATTGTAGCCTACGGTACTTAGTCTATTCGGAACCTTTTTTCTTATTAATCAATTCCCGTTTTCCCTTCACTAATTTCTCAACGCCCTCGTTGCGTAGTGGTTAGCATTCTTGGGTGTCACCACAGAGGCCCGGGTTCGATTTATTTCTGGTCTGAGGGCTGGAACGGGGTCGGCCTACACTCAGGCTCATGTGGCAAAACTGAGAAGAGACGGGTTCGATTCCTACCTCAGCCATCCTGGAAGTAGTTTTCCGTGGTTTCCCACTTCTACTTCTACAAAGGCCACGGCCGCTTCCTACCCAAATCCTACCTCAATTACCGTACACACACACTAGTGCTGACATCACCGTGACACATGTCATCAGACAAATTCTACTCACACCCAAGTATACGCTACATGACCACGATGTCGCCTAAAGAATCAACAACAACAACTTTCTCAACTTCAAGCTGTGTGCGTATTTCTTAAACCTCCTGGACTACAGCATACGCCGTATTTTAAGACTTCTGATTGGCGGATATTTAACTGTATGAGAATATTGATAGTTCAAAGTCGGCGTCGCTGTAACGCCATCCGGCTTCAAAAAAACAATCATTTCTCTTCGGTAGGGGAAACATAAGGAACTAAATCCTTAAGATATCAGCTTAGTTTTATGAATATTACGCAGAGCTAGTCCCTTTGTGGATCAATTAGCATTAATAGCTATTACCTTTCACAATATTAGCTCTGACAAAATGTATCACCAGCAATCAACAATAATACATTATGAAATTTGTTGTCCACTTTGTAATGTTGGCAGTAAACGTACTTATGTAGCTATATATTTTGATAATTATAATAATGTATTGACGTTAGTTTATCAACTATACACTGTAAAAATCAATTATCTTAAGTTAACACGTTTTATAAGTTGAATGCTATAAAATGAAATATCGAGTCATGTCTGCTGATATAACCTCCAAATTCCAGAGCACATCCCATACCCGCCGCCCATTTTTCGCCCTAACCTACTACGAGCAAGACCAACTACAATCCTCAGACCTTAATGTAGAAAAAACATGGCGGCAATGGTTGCCCTACCAATAGCTAAGATCATGTCATCGGGGTTGTCACAGTTCGTGTAAATTATTATTTTTACTCACCTAAGAGCATAAAAGATATCACAAGACGAGACTAGGTTCCGAAGAAATATGCATCAATAATTTAGACTTACCTGAATTAATTTATCTATATAGTGCTGGCCTCGAATTATAGGTTTCTTCGTCTTCACACAAAGGGCAGCTACAATAGTCTCACTGTTTCTGTGGTTGAATAAGAAGCTTTTTGGCGAGTTATCACGATTTGTATTTAAGTTCAGTAATTATAGATTAATATTATTAGCATAAAATCAAACAGATTCTGAAGTAGGAGAGAAGAAAGTACCCGGTTACTGAAGTGCTGTCCCAGCACATGCAGAGTATTTGTGTACACAATCGGAATGAGAATAGTTGCCTGAAATAATCGAACCAACGCTACATATATACAATTCAATTAAGACCTCTCGTAGAATTGTCTAAAATCTCGGCTAAAACATCACACCGAATTAGTTGATTGAAATATGCAAAGAAGTCGTAGTGTGGATATCTGAACATAATTATGGAGATTACCACACACAAAGGACACGATAATATGTTACCATCTAACCTATTAAACATTCGCTGTTACCGTTTGGAATAGTTGTACGCTGGAAATAGTAGATTTAGTAAAGTAATGTAGGTAGGAAAGCACCATCTCCCTCTTACGGAATTATCGCGGCACACCATCTCGCAATATAAGTACATAATTGGCAAGTTACTCACAACACTTTATTACACACATCATAATAAAAAATAACTTGCAAGCTGTAAGAATCACAAAAGTATGAATAATGACGGAACACAATGAGTTCACTGTTTGGCACAGGGGAAACATCTTCCTTAACCAATAAAACAGAAGTTCACTGTAATATTTGGCGTGTATACAAGGCAGTGTAGAATATCTTCTGCTAGACTGGTAAAGATTTACGGAGGCACATGAAGCTGAGCGTTCAATATAACGTCAACGGATTGATCTTGCCGTAGATGCTCATTGCATTTTCCCTTTACGTACTTAAGTTCGACACTACCGGTACTGAAGTGTACTAAGCTATTATTATATCGTCACTAACTAGCAAATCATTGCGGTGTATATTCTTGAGACACTTCTATTAATGCTTTAGTCTTAGGTACTTCAACATCTGCAGTAAATGACACAATGCCATCGGTCGACTGAACAATCATCACACAATCAAACTAGTCCATAATAAGTGTATTATCACATATTTACACACGATTGCAGTATATTACCGCCAACTGGACTTTACAGTCATACTGAAGACACTAAAAATTACAGATGAGCGATAGTTTATCCCAACTTTCATCAAACGAAGCTAATCAAAGCTAATATTGTATCCCAGCAACGAATGTAAACAAACATTATCTCGGGCTTCCGCAAACGCCATTTTCACACTTTCGATACCTGCATTAAGGTCTGAGTATTGTAGTTGGTCTTGCAACTACAATACTCAGACCTTAATGCAGGTATCGAAAGTGTGAAAATGGCGTTTGCGGAAGCCCGAGATAATGTTTGTTTACATTCGTTGCTGGGATACAATATTAGCTTTGATTAGCTTCGTTTGATGAAAGTTGGGATAAACTATCGCTCATCTGTAATTTTTAGTGTCTTCAGTATGACTGTAAAGTCCAGTTGGCGGTAATATACTGCAATCGTGTGTAAATATGTGATAATACACTTATTATGGACTAGTTTGATTGTGTGATGATTGTTCAGTCGACCGATGGCATTGTGTCATTTACTGCAGATGTTGAAGTACCTAAGACTAAAGCATTAATAGAAGTGTCTCAAGAATATACACCGCAATGATTTGCTAGTTAGTGACGATATAATAATAGCTTAGTACACTTCAGTACCGGTAGTGTCGAACTTAAGTACGTAAAGGGAAAATGCAATGAGCATCTACGGCAAGATCAATCCGTTGACGTTATATTGAACGCTCAGCTTCATGTGCCTCCGTAAATCTTTACCAGTCTAGCAGAAGATATTCTACACTGCCTTGTATACACGCCAAATATTACAGTGAACTTCTGTTTTATTGGTTAAGGAAGATGTTTCCCCTGTGCCAAACAGTGAACTCATTGTGTTCCGTCATTATTCATACTTTTGTGATTCTTACAGCTTGCAAGTTATTTTTTATTATGATGTGTGTAATAAAGTGTTGTGAGTAACTTGCCAATTATGTACTTATATTGCGAGATGGTGTGCCGCGATAATTCCGTAAGAGGGAGATGGTGCTTTCCTACCTACATTACTTTACTAAATCTACTATTTCCAGCGTACAACTATTCCAAACGGTAACAGCGAATGTTTAATAGGTTAGATGGTAACATATTATCGTGTCCTTTGTGTGTGGTAATCTCCATAATTATGTTCAGATATCCACACTACGACTTCTTTGCATATTTCAATCAACTAATTCGGTGTGATGTTTTAGCCGAGATTTTAGACAATTCTACGAGAGGTCTTAATTGAATTGTATATATGTAGCGTTGGTTCGATTATTTCAGGCAACTATTCTCATTCCGATTGTGTACACAAATACTCTGCATGTGCTGGGACAGCACTTCAGTAACCGGGTACTTTCTTCTCTCCTACTTCAGAATCTGTTTGATTTTATGCTAATAATATTAATCTATAATTACTGAACTTAAATACAAATCGTGATAACTCGCCAAAAAGCTTCTTATTCAACCACAGAAACAGTGAGACTATTGTAGCTGCCCTTTGTGTGAAGACGAAGAAACCTATAATTCGAGGCCAGCACTATATAGATAAATTAATTCAGGTAAGTCTAAATTATTGATGCATATTTCTTCGGAACCTAGTCTCGTCTTGTGATATCTTTTATGCTCTTAGGTGAGTAAAAATAATAATTTACACGAACTGTGACAACCCCGATGACATGATCTTAGCTATTGGTAGGGCAACCATTGCCGCCATGTTTTTTCTACATTAAGGTCTGAGGATTGTAGTTGGTCTTGGTAGTTGGTCTTGCTACGAGTGTCTCGCGGCAGTAAGTTTTCTTGGCACCGCATGCGCAGTAGCCACTTGTAGTCCGTTCCGTATTTCGTAACTTCCTACCCGTTCCACATCTTCAAGTAACGGCCACAGCCTTTCTACCAAGGAGACTATAATATGTCAGAGAGTGGGAGAGTGTACCATATCCTGGCTTCCGCCTCAGATATCATCATCTTGTTTGCTCCGCCACAGTATAGATACCAATACAGTATGGACACTTCGGCAAAACCGGAAGAACGGATTTTCAAAAAAACAATTGATAAGGGGGAGCACCAATACACCTGTAAGCCGCTAGGTAGCACCACTTATGGACAAACACATGATAAACAGCTGATTGATGAATGTATATTTTATGTCATTTATTTAACTCTATTTCAACACACTAGCTCTCTTTATAATCAGATATTTTAAGAAAATAAATAACAAGAAAATAGAAAGTGTTAATACTACTGTGTTTTAATTCTAAGAAGTGTGGAATTTAATGTTAAACACCACATTCCTCCAGTCCTGTGGTGTCGCATTGTGATTGCATCGTAACGATGAAAGGTTATGATATGTTTTTAATGATTAAATTAACACACGATATATTGAAAAGTGTGGAGGAAATGTGGATTTTGTTTCTTAAACTTTTGTAGTCTGAGATAATGCAATTCAAGTTTTCTACAGTAACTGTAAATAAGTGTTAATTTTTAGCTTCCTAACGTAAATACCCGGGAATTTATTTAGTCAATAAAAAGTCATGTTGATGGGTGGGGACAGCCTTATTATGCAGTGTTATTTTCACATTTCATGATATGCCTAGGCTACTTCTTACTCCTCATTTCTTAGCCTACTCACACTTCCGTTCATTATCTTGTGTTCCAAGAAGAATTCAATACCGGTACTGTAACTCATGTGCTAAGGAATCTCTTTTCATTACCTTTATTAGTTCCACGTCTTTGTGTGGCTATTACAGGAGCAACAAGTAGCTTTCAGATTCAACAAATAGACTATACATTTACTGGTAGATTGTTTTGTTTAGCCTACAGATGGCCTAAAAATAAGTAAAGTAAAGCTGAAATACAAGCTCAGGGCTTACAGTGAAGTAAACCGGCCAACCACCCTTCGTACAGAGGCCTGCTTCTTTAATCCTAGAAGCCAAGGTCACGCCCAGATCTCCATTCGGAGATCCTAAAGTCGTCATATTATAGTTTTGGACTGGGTTTTGATTCTTGGTTAATGCATGTTAGAATTTCCGAGTTGCATCGAGTGGTTCAAATTCCAAATATAAAAAAGAAAGGTTCTGTGACTTATGATCACGAGAGCCACATGAAGCTACAAGTTTGCTTTGCTTTCTGTCGCTAGTGAATGTAATAAAGTAATATAACTGGTAAATAACACTTTGTGCAATGGTGTCGCCAATCAATCAAGAAAAACGCTCAGTCCTAAACTTGCTCTAACCATAGCTTAACACCAATCAGACCTAACTTTAACCTCGTCACGACTAATAAGTTGCCATCTATCCGCACCGCACTTTTTACTTGTCAGTGGTATGTCAACTCCGTATTCTCCCCATTCTGCAGAAATGGAGATAATGTAGGATGAGTTTTCCATGCGATGGATGGTTTTTACACCTGGATGAGAGAAGTGTTAGGCTCATAATGCTGTGTGGCTTTAGGAGAGGCCTGGGGCAGGTCTTTCCAGTTGGTGCCTGTAAGCGACATGTACATCATAGTGGAATTAATACTGGTCATTAGGAGGCCTAACTATATGCCATAGCTTCAATTACCAGGCCTACGTCAAGAGTTAACAAAGGGCTATCGTGGTGTAATCAGTTCACACTCTGCGCAGAGTGCTGGGATTCAGTTTCAAGTCGTAACAGCAGTCTTATTTTAAACACTAAAGTTTCAAAGTATGTATAATTTTATTAATGCAGCCAATGGCCATGTACTTTTCTTTTCAGGACGGGTCAGGGAAGGGATATTGGAGGGAAGTTGGCCGTGGATTTATTGAAAGGAACCGTCCCGGCATTTGCCTGGTAGTGAAAATGGGAAACCACCGAAACCATTTTCAGGACGGTCGAGGTGGGATTCGAACTCACGCTCTCCCGATGCCAGCGAGGCACGAGGTAGCACATTAGCGCTCTCGGCCACCAAGGCCGGTTCGAAGTATGTATGCCTCTTGGTAAGCTATAATCTGGAGTCATTTATATAACCATATTTTTTGACATACCGGTACTGTATATATTATTATAGTTCCAATTAGGACCTCTTTGGTCCATGACCCATGTACTTGTGTGTGCATGGTATTTGATAATCAGTGTTGTGGTGAATGTAATGTAATTGTTGTTTTAAGGGGCGGAACTTCGAGGTCATCTGCCCCTAGATTGTTGTGGTAACTAGCAGTGTTTGTAACTTGAACAGTACTCAAAAAAAGGTTTTGCATATTGCGATTTAGTGTTTTGCTATGTCTACTATCCTACCAGCGAATTGTTACCGTTGGCGGAAATCGGAACTAATGCGCTCCGCCCAGCCACACGCCTGCGATAGACGTGCAGTTGTCGCCAGCGAAACCTCATCGCACGTCATTTGTGTGCATGATTCATGCTGGGTCGTGCGCTGTGCGATGTGTTCTCATTGTATGACTGTACATGCGTTCTTCCTCTTGCCCAGCAACTGCTCGCGGCAGCCATAACGAGGCGAGCTGACGTATGTATACACAACAGCCGTGCTCCACGTCTAGCAGTAACAATTCCCTGGTAAGGTAGTATGTAATGACATACAAAGAAAGACAACACACAATATGCTGTGCAAAAGAGACAAACACTAAAAGCATAACAGAAGTGGCAATCTTTTTCATGTTGGGGCATATCAATACCATGTATGGCCACCACGAGCCCTAAGGCATGCTTGCCGACAAAGAGGCATACCGTATTGAGAACCAACGAACCAATCTGGTTTGGGGCAGATTATCCCACTCTTGGAAAGCAGCTTCAATCAGTTGCTGAATGTTTGTTTGTTTGTTTGTTTGTTTGTTTGTTAGAGAATTGGGACAGTGCGAAACTGCACTCTTAATCTTTTCCCATGCATGTTCGATACTGTTCATGTCCGCAGAATATGCAGGCCACTCCATTCTCCGTATGCCTTGCATCTGAAGGAACTGATGATCACCCTAGCTCGATGGGCATTATCGTCCACTAGTGTAAAGCCCTCACCCATTGTGGCAGCGAATCCTGTAACGACAGGTTTGAGGATGTTGTCTCTGTATACCAGACCGGTCATGTTACCGTGGATAGGAATTAGAGGCGTACGTCGACCAAACATGATCCCACCACAAAACATGACTGAATTTCCTTGCTGTTGGAGGCGTTCCTGGATGAAGAGCTTTTGAAATCTCTCACCCACCCGTTGCCACACTCGATTGCTCCTGTTGTATGGTTTTCTTCTCACGCCCAAGTACACAGGGCTGACGACCATGATGTACAACCTCCTACATGAAACAACAAGCATTAGCATAGCCACCTGGCTATGGCTTCATGAGACAGTGACGGCAGAGAATCCCAATCTTCGTGCTCCAATAGAGGAACAGTTTGACTATGGTATGATAACGCACCGGATGTTACAGCCATTCCAATAGACCAAGAGGCACTAAGGAGCAATCTGGCCACCATGTTAGACAACTTCTGTACATCGACTGCAATCTGTTGTTTCATTTCAGGGGCCTGGCCATCGTGGTCATTTAGCCCCGTGTACTTGGGCAAGTGTGGAATTTTGATTGATATGCCTGTCTTAGTATATGTATTTGCAATTCCGGTGAGGATTGGTAAGGAGGCGGCATTGGCTTTAACTTAGGAACCATCACAGCATTTGCCTGCAGTAGAAGTGGGAAATCTCGGAAGACCACTTCCAAGATGGCTGAGGTGGGAATCAAACCCTCCTCTTCTCAGTTGTGCCTCACGAGACTGAGTGTGCCCTGTTGCAGCCCTCAGACCAGAATTACATTTCTTGGCAGAGCCGGGAATCAAACCCAGATCTCTGGGGCAACAGCCATGAATGGTAGTCACTACGCCACAAGGTGGTCCATGACTGCAACCTGGATCCGCTGTAAATATTCTCGGAATTGCCCATTAACATCACACATAGTATGGATAGTTATTGTTGTTTAAGGGGCGGAACAGCAAGGTCATCTGTCCCTCTTAACACAAAATAATACAAATTTTAGTTGAGTTAAAATTTATAGGTGGATACCTAATATTAATAAAACAAACAAAAATAATATGTATGGAATAAAAATTCAGAAAAGAAAAAGTTCTTTGAGCAAATGCACATACAGGTACAGTATTTTTCTCACCAAGATACGATGAACTATATTATTAGTAGGGCCATGATTCTTATGCAAGATATGTTTACGTAATAGTAATAATGTGTGAGTCCTCCAGAGAGACTCGTGCGGGTATTTTTAAAGTTAACACCCATATACTGTACATTCTAAGAAGACTATTGAAACCATAGTCTCCGAACTACCATTAAAACGAAACAAACAAACCCCGTGGCACTACAGTCCATGAAGGGCCTAGGCCTACCAAGCGATCGCCACCCAGCCATTTGGCCTGCAGATTATGTGGAGACGCGTGGTGAGCGCCTCGGATCCCCTCGGCCGTTAATCTTGGTCTCCATGAGCGTGGCGCTGCCTCATTGTCAGACAGCTATTCAATTGTCCTTGCGAGGCTGTGTACACCCAGTTCCAGCCCTCACGCCGGTTTCTGAAATCCCTGACGGAGCCTCGAATCGAACCCGAGGTCTCCTGGTGCGAGGCAGGCGCGCTACCCCAACACCACCCGAGCTATATTACTCCATTTAATTGGGCATGCAAAATAATTTGAAGATGGAATGTTTGGTGCATGGAGCATTCTGGGAGGGGGGAAAGGGGAATTAGAAACCATAGAAATTCACTTCTATTAGGACCAAGAGGTGGATTAGAATCCATCCCTTTTCACTTAGATCACCTCGTGGTGTAGCAACTAGCATTCTGGTCTGAGGGCTGGAACGGGGTACACTCGGCTTTGGGAGGCAAAACTGAGAAGAGGTGATTTTGATTCCCATCTCGGCCATCTTGTAAGTGGTTTTCCTTGGTTTCCCACTTCTACTGCAGGTAAATGCCGAGACGGTAGGCTACCCCTAACGTAAGGCCATAGTTGTCTCCTCCCCGATCCTCGCCTAAAATTATAAATGCACACACTAATACAGCCATCACAATAAGGCAGTTTATGAGACAAATGATACACACATCCAAGTAGGCCTACACCTGACTAAAGGACAAAATTTAAATTCTCCTTGGCAAAACCAGGATTCAAAACTGGGCCAACCAGTTAGAAGGCAGCTATGCTTACTTCTAGACCATGGCAGTAGCTGTGGAAACAATGGGCTTATATGTTTCGCTATTTTTATTTCTTGGATATGGATATTCCTTTTATCCCCTTACTTCACTCCCAAAGTCTTTTTCTACCTAATTGACAGTGTCATGGAGCCCTTTCATTCTAGAGAAAAGATCATCCATGCAGCCTCAACGTAGATGGAAAGTAGAAGAGGCTAAGAAAGGAATGGGGAAGTGACTGTGGTCTATGGGAAAGCCACCATCTCAGCATTTTGAGATGAGAAACAAGGAAGCTAACATGAAATGACAGGTGAAGGGACATGAACCAACTTATTTCTCAAACCAGGTCTTCAGTGTGGTGATGTGATTTGCAGTTAATGTTGTACAACATCCTTAGGTCTGAAACCCCAATCCTTCCATTTTCTAACGGGATGGGATAACCCAGAACTAATGGATCGTTGCACCTGTCTAAAACCATGGAGGATTATGTTAAGTCCTTTGGCTGTCCAACAATAAAATTGTAAGTTATTTTGATTTAGAAGTTATTGCTTTATGAGATTACTTCCAAATCCTTTGTTGTAATGCAATAAACAAACATTTCTGATATCACCATGATCTCAGATCACTGATTTGATTTCTGATAGAGAGTCAGGTTTTGAATTAATGAACTGCTTCAGACCTGTCTATCACATTTGTTGACAACAAGACAAAACTATAGTTATCAGTCACAGAAGCTGCAGGTTATCTGACATGAATTCTAGTTTCTCTACTAAAAGGTAGCGATAAACAATATGTTGGTTTTTGGTGTAAAGATTTGCCTAGGTAGCTCCACTCAAAAATTGCACATTACGTTTCTTAGTAGGTAGCTAAAACCTTGCAGGTATAGTATTATTAAATTACTTTCGTGTTAGACCAACTTAAATGTTACAGCATTTAGGAAGTTAAATTTGCTCCTCAATGACAATGCCAGGGCATTAAAAATCATTATTGAGAAAACCTCTTTACGATTAAACACTCGCTACCATATTTTATATACTGTAGGCTTCTAGGCCAAGCCACTTCAGGATATAGTCACAAAATTGGTGAGCTTCACCTCTGAAAATTGAAAAAAGGAACAAATAATGTTTCTTTAAAAATAAAAGTCAAATGTTTCCATGAAAATATATCAGAATACCCAAACATTTGCAGAAAAATATGCCTGTTTGAGTTGGAATGTTTAGGCTTTCATGGCCAGAAAATAAATTACTGCAAATTTTTCTAGGTACGGTACTATGGATATGATGGGGCACAGACATGGCATAATACCTAGAAGAATTCACTGTAATATTTGTACGAGTTGTTTCTACATACCGTAAACCATGTAAACAAATAAGTAATACTGTAATGCAGAAAAAATGTGCGATTGCAAGCAGAAGTTTGTTCTTGACACGTTTCATTCTCTCTGTGGAGTTACTTCAGGAAGAATATAGTGGTCGTAACCAGATGTGGCTGGTTGAACAATATAGAGGAAATCTGCTGGGACCTTTCCTTTTAATAGGTCACAGGCTTTTCCAGTACCTTGCCCAGTTTCATTCATCTCTAATTAACTCTGATGAGTATAATATTTCTTGAATTGTAATCTTCTGTAAATCTTTCTGCCTAATCAACCCTTAAATGAATAAATAATGTGCAAATAGTAGGACATGTTCTGGATATTAATTACATCCTTTATCAGCCATTACAATTTTAGTATGTCATTATAAAGACACACCACTCAGTCCTTCACACATCCTTAAATAGAAAGGAGACAACTTTTCCTAGCATCACTTCACAATCCATAGGAATCCTGACCCCCACATAAATATGAATAATCAAGGGTAGAAATTAAAATTGATACACATTATTCTGAAATTTATACCGTACCACATACTATGACAAGTGTAGCAAGCACAATGCCTATGTAACATTGACATAGAGGTACCGGTACTGGATACTTGTGATAAACATTTATACCAAATTCTACACCTTTAGCTTGTATCACATGAAACCTTGGCCATGTTTGCAGCTAGTATTAAACAGATTATTTCTGCGATGATGAGAATCAAGTCCTTGCCCAACAATAGAATAGGATGTGAGTTGCAGCTTGACATTATCTGAGGAATTTCCGACATCCCTGAACAGGTTTGAACAATGTGTCTTAATTTAAACATTAAAATCTGTTGCTATGACTTAAGATAACTGTAAATTTTAAAACCATTGAGCTTTAAAATGGTATATGAAACTCAAATTTATGAAAATGTTTCGATAGGCAGTAGGCTATTTTCATGTAGATTTATATAGCCTATATTTATGACCAATACATTACATTTTCGCGAGACCACTTCGTGGTGCTGCAGATAGCTTTCTTGGCTGTCACCCCCGTAGGTCTGGGTTTGACTCCCGGCTTTGCCAAGAAATTTTGATTCTGGCCTTAGGGCTGGAATGGGGTACAGTCAGCCTCGTGAGGCAAAACTGAGAAGAGGAGGGTTCGGTTCACACCTCGGCCATCCTGGAAGTGGTTTCCCTACTCAAGGCAAATGCTGGGATGGTTGTTAACTTAAGGACACAGCCACCTCCTTCCCAATCCTAGCCCCAATTTACAAAGACACACACAGCCACCACAGTAACACAGGTTATCACACAATATGCCCACCCAATTTCTCAATTCCCGAGTGATAGTGTACGGCATGTTGACACCCAGAGTTTGGTGTTACATCACCTCACTTATGCAAGGCTCCACTCTTGTATGATTATTATGTACCGGTATTCATTTTCAAATAACATGGACCTATACGGTATTGCTTTAGTGGCACCATGTTCTGCATGTGACATAGTGAAGAAAAATCATCCCTAGGATTGTTGCTGAAAGTATAGAAGTATCCAGGAATTTGATTAGTGTGTATCGAAGATAGAGTTGTTGCTTATTTTAAGGGCTGATACATCGTGGTCATATATCCCCGTGTATTTGGGCGTGTGTGGAATGAGAGGGAGGTATCACTTGAGAAGAAATTGGGTGGGCTTATCATTTACATGGGTGGGCAAACTTTTAGTGGTCTCACAGAAATGAAAATCCACAGCCTGCTTCCAGTCTCCGACCGGGTCAGGAATGGAATGAATGGAGCCCCTAACTAGCGGCGAGGATATGAACTGTGCCGGCTGCCGAGGCCTGACGCACTCCTCTGGGGCAATGATTAAATGAATGACAGATGAAATGAAATGATAGTGGAGAGTGTTGCTGGAATGAAATTTTTGACAGGGAAAACCGGAGTACCCGGAGATAAACCTGTCTGCCTCCGTTTTGTCCAGCACAGATCTCACATGGAGTGACCGGGATTTGAACCACGGACCCAGCGGTGAGAGGCTGGCGTGCTGCCGCCTAAGCCACGGAGGCTCACAGTGGTCTCACAGAATTAAATAAAATTAAGGGCATTGTGATATGTCTATGAGGTAGGAACATCAAGATTAACAGCCCTGGTTTTTATGTCACACAGCCTTAATGCCATGCCGAGCGTAGTGAGGGGGTTGCTAACCTCAATAGTTTGTCTCTGAAAGCAACACTATTTACAATTTTGATGGACTGGAGTACCTTCAGTCATTTCATGGGATTGTAGCTTTGGGTACACGACAATCCAAACTTCTCCAGAACTCTTCAGGAATAGCACAAAGTCCCATAGGTGAGGGAGCAAATGTTAAATCTGATTTGTTGTAGCTTGTAATTAAAGCACTTAATTCACTGTAAAGGGCTGCAGCTTAACAAATTACATTTAATAAAACACATCAACTAACTTCAGTCAGGAAACCATTTGCCTCCTAGGCTAAGTGGGGTTAGAAAACGGACACTTTAAAGGAGACAATAGCTTCTCTAGGGTGGAGATTTAATGTTTGTTGGGCATTATTACCTAAGCTCAGCCTAGCACTGCCCTCCTTGTGGTTTAAAACACTTCCTTTGAGAAATAAAGGCTACATACCCTATATATTGACGTATAGATTTGCCACGTATGCCAGTAAATCCTCCTGATTACAGGCCTTTATCCAGTCATTATATCTGGATTAGGAATGAGGAATTTGAGAATTAATGGATAGGTGTTTGAGGAACTGACATCTCATGGGTATTAAAACCAGAATTATTCGATGAAACGTGTGATATTTGTATTTACCGCTCCAATACACGAGGAAACCGGAATGCTGTTATGTCCAGTGTGACAAGAACTGCGCAAAAAATTACCGCACAGATGTTGGTTTCCCACATTTCTGCCATTGGTTAAAATGCAAAATTATATTTCTGAGTTGATTTTAATAATTACAAACAATGTTTTCTTCAGACAAATTCGACAGGCCGCACTCAATGAATACGGGTAGACTGCTCTCTCGCGGATACATGGAGAACCGTCGCCGCCATGCGTGCGTGCGTGCGGTGCTTCCGGAACCGGCCGATTCAAAACCATGACGAAAAATTTACATGGTAAAGGCCTGATGTGTCCTTACTGTATGGTTACTATACTGTGGCTCCGCCGCCATCTGGGATTTGGATGAATCTTGAACCGCTGTGGACGATGGTAAGTTATTTGCAGTTAATATCTTCCTTTTTAATTTTATGGATTAATATAATTGTGAATTATGTTGATAGTTATCATTTATTTTCACTTCTAGGTATGTGAATTAAAACAATCGAGACGAGGATTGGTCCCTTTGTGATAATTCAAGATAGTATTTTGTATAACCTATAAGATAGCTTCGTGATGTTTGCATTTTAGTATGGTTTATTGGGATGAACTAGCACTATTTCCACACAGCATTTGACGAATCCTGCATTATTTTGATGAGAAATTTCATTTTACAGAAAGGAAGTTGAATCAAGAGTTTCTACAACCTGACTATCTCCTTCAGTCAGGCCTTGCTGCCGGGTAATAAATCTTCCACACAGGTCCGAATTCAACCAAAGGAGACGAGGATTGAACCCAGTCTGAGCGTGTCCCCACTTTCTGACTGCCTCAGGTAGAGTATTTTAGTGTTAATATTTGTTGTCTGAGTGTGTCCTCCGATTTCTGATTGCCTCATGCATAGTATTATTTTGGAAAAAACCGACAGTAGGATTTAGACTAGTCCGTAGCTTTGACAAAGCGTACGTGCTAGGAATGATGGGATGTGAAGATACCAACACAAAAGAATTTATTACTAGTTGAGAAGGCGAGAACATGCCTTGTGACACAACTGTGTTAATATGGATAATAGCCTAGATGATTTTCATACCGTTCTATGGGACAATACCAATTGAAATTGATGTTTATTAACACTAGTGCGATGGAAATATGTTCTAAATTACGTTAAGGTAACTGTACCTGTTTTCGTCACTGAGCCAATGATCGTCACTCTCATATATAAGTACATATAAGGTAAATGCACGAATGGTCGTCATGTTAAGACAGATTTAGTCAAGAAAAGGAACTCGTGTAGTATATGTTGCCCGGCGCCATTAAAATCCGAAAAATTTTCTATAGAAAAGGCCAATGTTACTAATATACAGCAGTTGAATATTTCATCGCTAGAGAGTGTTACTGTATTTTTTCAGAGTGCCAACATTATTGTTTCCAGACCAATATTTTCATCCAGCCCAATGGTTTTTGTCTAGGCCAATAAAGGTTAGGTAGCGCGTTAGGCTAATAGATAACACCCCTGGTTTTTGTCACGCACAGTGGGGATGTCACGCATCAATAATCTTTAACCAGGCCAATGATTTTGCCTAGTAGTACAATCAGTAAGTTGGCAGCATTACGTAATCAAACATGGTGACGTGCTTTTTGATAAGTTTATTACTTGAAAGTTAATGTTGACAATTTCCTTTTTTGGAAGTGTTTACGCGGTGTTTGTTAATGGTAAATGGCTTTAATAACGTGGCAGAGTAAATACAAACCATTTTCCGAGCGCTACTAAGTACCGTATTTCCTCGCATAAACGTCGCACTTTTTTTGCCAAAAAATCGTGGGAAAAAGCAGGGTGCGACGATTATGCGAAGAATATTTAAGTTCAAAAAATATACTGTATCATTATTTGCTGCACGGGCCAGTCATTCGCGTAGCGTGAGTCTTAGCCTGCAGTCAGAGACAGGCTTCTTTCTTCTAACAAGGTCACGACAGGTTAACGCTCGCGGAATGTGCTGACGAAGCTAGCCATTCGCGTCGTGGTTCATAGCCCGCAGGCATAAAGACGAGATTACTTTCTCCTGACAAGATCACGCTAGATTAGGCCTATAAACTCGCGGAACGTGCGCTGGCCGTTCGCGTCACAGTTTATAGCCCGCAGGCATAAAGACGAATTACTTTCTGCTGTCAAAATCACGCCAGATTAGGCCTATAAGCTCGCGGAATGTGCGCTGGCCGTGCGTGTCGCGGTTCATAGCCGGCAGGCATAAAGACGACGCGGTATTACTTTCTCCTGACAGGATCACGCCAGATTAGGCCTATAAGCTCACGGAATGTGCGCTGGCCGTTCGCGTCACAGTTCATAGCCCGCAGGCATAAAGACGAGAGTACTTTCTCCTGACAAGATCACGCCAGATTAGGCCTGTCCGCTCGCGTCACAGTTCATAGACCGCAGGCCTAAAAATGAGATTACTTTTTGCTGACATGATCACGCCAGATTAGGTCTATAGTTCGCGGAATGTGCGCTGGCCGTTCGCGTCATAGTTCATAGCCCGCAGGCATAAAGACGAAATTACTTTCTGCCGACAAGATCACGCCAGATATAAGATCGCGGAATGTGCGCTGGCCGTTCGCGCCGCGGTTCATAGCCGGCAGGCATAAAGACAAGATTACTTTCTCCTGACAAGATCACGCCAGATTATACGCTCGCGGAATGTGCTAAGTGACGAAGCTTGCCGCTCGCGTCACAGTTCATTGCCCGCAAGCATAAAGACGAGATATTTTTCGTCTGACAAAGTCTCGCCAGGTTATAAAGTCGCGGCAGCATGTGCAATTGACTGGCGCACAAATACGAACATGCTATGCGACGATTATGCGATAAAATTTTATAAACCTATTTTAGTGTTTGAAAAGTGGGGTGCGACGATTACGCAGTGGCGACGATTATGCGAGGAAATACGGTAAAATAACACACTTTCGAAACGGGCAACGTATACTACAGGAGAGCCCAAGAAAATATATACACCTTATACATTTTGCCAAATTTAATCAACAAAAGCACTCTACCTAACCTCAAACTCGACTCAAACACTGGGGAAACTCTCAATATCGAAAATATTCGTTTTTGAAAGAAAAAAAAAGAGTGTGTGTTTTTGCCCTAGTCCTCGGCACGATGTCTTTGGATTCTTCCTATATTCGTCACCCGTCTGCACCAATTGCAGTCACATTGTTGGTTTTCCTTGTCTGCTGTTTATAATGCATATATGTCGTTTCATTGTTACATTGCGATGCGGCCACGTCTAGGGAATTTTTAGGGATCTCAGTGACGTCACCGTGATGTCGCGGCTGACGTATTGATATTGAATGCCGGGAGTCGCTTTGCATCCTAGTCAGCTGATTAATACGTCAGTTTCGCGCGCGGTGTTGTTGGAGAACGTCGTCCATTTTTTTTCACCTGTTAGCAGTTGGTGAACGTAATTTTAACGATTGTTATTCCTGTGAATAACCTATAGAACAAGATTTTGATATTAGCAGTGTCGTGTGCTGGATTGTGTTGGCGATTTGTAATAAAATTGTTGAATTCCTGAAGTTTTTGTATTCAAATAAAATGCCGTTACGTGTTACGTAAGGAGAACTTGTAGTCGAAAATTACTGGTTCTTATTGTAGATGTGGAATAATACGAACTGTGGGACCTATCGGTGAGTTTGTTTTTTACGTTGTTCATATATTTATTTTGGTTTTTGCATTTAATTGAAAAGTTGCCCTGTATTCTTCTTTAATAGACAATGCCATCTGTCTAAATGATATTACGTCAGGCAAGGGGGCCTGGGTAAAATATAGAGATGGCATTTACAAGAACACGTGTAAAGGCATATAGCAGTCTTTTGTACCAGACATATATTGGTCTGTTTTTAAGTTTCATACAGTATGTTTGTGTGGCGTTATTAGACTGTCTGTTTTGTATGGTGATTTCTAATTAAGTATTTTTAGCGGCTTCAGTGGCGTAGTCGGAAGCATGCTGAGCTGCTGTGCCCAAGATAGCGGGTTCAAACCCGGCCGAAGTTGTCGGATTTTTTAAGAGCATTAAAAATCCTTCAGTATGCCTTCCTTCGGAGGGGAAGTAAAGCCGGCGGTCCCATGTCATAGATTTATGGCATGTAAAAGATCCTTTCACAGACTAAACTTGTGTAAAGCAAAAATTGTTAGGTTAGATTTCGTCAGAACGCTCTATCAATGTTCCAACGTTCACCACTAGGTATCATTGATATAGCTTGCCACGGTGGGTGAGTGGATATCGTGTCGGTCTACTAACCCCAAGATTGCCGGTTCGCTCCTGGCCATGGTAAGTGATTTTTGAAAGGCGGCAAAAATACGATATGCATGTCATACGATGTTGGCATGTCAAAAAACCCACTCGAATTCAGTAGGCCGAGTTCATAGTGGCAAAATTAATCTCGGGAGTTTCCGCCAACACAAAGTTCCTAATTTCGCTATTAGAAAGCGCTATAGTGTTCAAGGAGATTAGATATCTAATATCTAACCTCCTTGACTTTCATAGTCAAGGAACAACGAAATTCGACATGCAAGCTACCTTCTGGGTGTCAAATAACAAAGCTTGCACCCGGCACCCGAGGCCAAACGATATTATTATTATTATCATTGATATCTGGTGGCGAAAGTTGGAACTACTTGAAATTGAACGGAACTTGTAGCTCACCCTTTAGGGTGTCCGCTGGAAGCAGCTACAGACTCAGGGGAGCCGAACATGTCCTCAGACACTCCCGGCACTAAAAGCCATACGATAAATAAATAAGTCAATATTCGAAAACCTAAAAGTGCCGAACTTTTGGGGGGCGGTATGGGGGGGGGGGGCACGGCCGCCCCCACCAAAAAACCAATTGAGACCACTATGTTTTATACGGAAATTGGAATGCTTTAGTTTTTGGTTGTTTTTGCGTATGTTATCGTATTTGTGTTTGCGCATTTGTAGCCAACATTGGGGGGAAAAAATCAAACTATACATAACCATATCTTGCTATACACAATTCGTTTTGTAGTTTTTTATAATGCTTATTTCTGTTATTGAATTGTCACCACCCAAAATAATATATAACCAATGTTTCTCTCGTAAGCTTGCCAAAGAAGCATTTCGTAAAGTCATTGATATTATCACAGAGGCCGACAATTTTATAATTATCAATCTGAAATAATTACGATATGTATCGTAATATGTAATTGAGCTATATAGGCCAATTATAGATTTCGATGCGGAAAATAAAAATTCTCAATTTAAATAGCGAAATTTTTCTACGTATCGGAATTTTTAATTGAGCTATTTAGGTCAATTACAGATTTCGAAGCAGGGTGTTTTAATTATGAAATTACAAGAATTACGATGTGTATCGGAATCTGTAATTGATCTACACAGTCCAATTATAGATTTCGATGCGGAAAATTAAAAATATCCATTGAAATCTCAATTTTTCTACGTATCGGAATCTTCAATTGAGCTATGTTGGTCAATTACAGATTTCGATGCACACCTCGTTTCAAAGGTTTTTTTGTGTTTCCCCCACCCAAAAACCCCTATTACCCAGGCTTTTCCCGTAAGCTTGCCAGAGGAGTGACGTCGTTGATGACATCATGGCGGACGCCATTTTGTTTTTAGGGGAATTTTATATGCGGCCGCATCGCAATGCAAAATTATCCGTTGGTTAAACTGTACATTGTGAGGCCGCATCTAGGGAATTCTTAGGGACCTCAGTGACTTCACCATGATGTCACGGCACGTATCGATATTGACTCGCTTTGATTGCCGGGAGTCAGCTGATTAATACGTCGGTTTCGCGCGCGGTTTTGTTCGAGAAGAGTGTCTATTTTTACACCGATTTGAGTTTTGTAACCGTAATTTAAACAATTATTATTCCCTGAATAACCTATAGAACAAGATCTTGATATTAGCAGTGTCGTGTGCGCGATTGTGTTGGCGATTTGTAATAAAATTGTTGAATTCCTGAAGTTGTTGCATTCAAATAAATTCCGTTACTTGTGATGTGAGGGAAAGTGTGGTCGAAAATTAGTGCTTCTTCTTGTACATGTGGAATAATACGGCATTTGGGATCTATCGGTGAGTTTTTTACGTTGTTCATATATTTATTTTGGTTGTTGCATTTAATAGAAAAGTTGCACTGTACGCTTCTAAAGCCATAGACAATGCCATTTGTCTAAACGATAATATTACGTCAGGAACGGTGTTGGGGAATACGCCTGTTAAAATAGTAATGGATGGGTAAAATTTTGACAAATTGGCATTTACATGAACACTTGAAAAATATATATGACTGTGTTTTGTATTAGAACTATCGGCCTAAAGGTCTTGTTTTTGACGTTAATATAGTATGTCTGTGAGGCGTTATTAAACGGTATGTTTAGGATTGTGATTTCTAATTGAGATACAAGTATTTGCAGCCAATATTGGTAAACATAAAAATACCAACCAGCAAAAACAACATTATTGACCACAATGTTTTATAATGGCTTTGTGTTTGCGTATTTGCAGCCAACTGTGGATAAAAAAAACGAAACTACGCAAAACCATTTCTTGCTATGTGGTGGGGTCAATAACATTATTGACCACAATGTTTTATAAGAATACTGTATTACAATGTGCCAGCAGCTAGGTTAGGTTTGTGTATGCGTGGGAAATGCATTGATGCCAACCGGCGATTATTACAGACCGCGCGTTCGTTTGTGCATGACTTTTTTATAAAAACAAATTGGTTGCTTTTGTGATGTTGACGAAATGCTACTCTGGCAAGATTATGCGAAAAGCCTTGGTTATAGGTTATTTTGGGTGGTGACAACTCAATAACAGAAATGAGCATTAAAAAACTGGCGAAACGCATTGTGTTTCGTCATCTGTAATTTATTTATATTTATTTATTGGCCTACCTCAATTTGATACGCCGTACATACGAAAATATTTTAATTTAGGGTTACATTTATGACTTATTTTTAAAATTCCGTATCGGGGTCTGTAATTCGCCCATATAGTTGAATTACAGATGACGTTACACGTCGTAATTAATTTAATTTTATATTTATATCATTGTATCGAAAGCTGTAATAGACCTATATAGCTCAATTAAAGATTTCGATGAAATGATTTATTAATATGAAATTATAATAATTAATTACTTACTTACTTAGTCGGATCCTCTTCTACCCATCGGTGTCGAGATTATAATAATTACGATGTGTATCCATGGTGACCACAGGCAAGAAAAGTCGGGAATTTTGTTTATGGTCAGGAAAAGTCGGGAAAAAGTGTGAAAAAATGGCATGAGTCAGGAAAAAATGGTGAAAAGTATTAGAAAGTCAGGAATTTTATATTAACCATGTTAGTTATTGTTGTTTTAAGGGGCGGAACTATGAAGTCATCTGCCCCCCATTAAGTACTTTGATTTATGTGTTATTGCATTATAATTTACCTTATTTTCTATTGACCTACATAGGCCAATTATATATTTTGAAACGGACATTTTAAATATATGACTTGAATTTGCAAAATTTGTATATGTATCTGAATCTTTAATTGAGCTATGTAGGTCAATTATAGATTTAGATGCATTGGTCGTTTCGAAGGTTTTTCGTTTCCGCACCCAAAAAAACCTATTACCCAGGCTTTTCCCGTAAGCTTGCTAGAGGAGTATTTCGTGACGTCGTTGATGACTTCAAAGAAGCAGAAGCCGCCATTTTGTTTTAGGGAATTTCATACCCCTCTCTAGTTTCCTTCCTTTAATTTTGTCCAAACGAGTGTTTCTCAGAACACCATTCCTCTCCGCGGCTGTTGTAATACTCATGCCGTCCTCCTCAACGACCTTAATAGCAGCTTCCATTTGCTGAATATCGTAGGCTAATTGAGAAATGTGCGTTTCGACATATTACTTCAAAGCAAAGATTTAGTCTAAGAATATATTTTTCATCTCAATTTAAAAAGAATCCTCTTTAGCACACCTAAAAACCCTAGGCCTAGAGCTACTGATAATAATGTTCTTTGTTTTACGCCCCATTTACCTACTGCGGCTTTTAGAGGCGCCGGTGTGCTGGAATTTTGGTCCGAATGGGATTATTAACGTGCCAGTATATCTACTGACACGGCTCCCTCGCATTTGCGCACCCTCAAATTCCAGATGACTGCGCCAGGATTCGATCTTGCAACCTTAGGAACAGCAGGCGAGAATGTTACCGCTGAGCCATGCAGCCAGCGTAGACCTATGGCCGTCAAAAGGACAGATCTACGTAATAACAGCACACTCTAAATGTTTATTGGTTATGAAACGTAAACGCAAACTTTAACATTATCGTGCACTAGTGTACGTCATGCTTGGTGCTCTAAAGATCGTCAGCTATGACGACTATTGGACACGATGATCAAACGACAATTTAATTAATGCAGGGTGCTTCAGAGCTACATTATAAGTATGTTGCCGCTGTTAGTTAGGTCTTACAAGGTGAAATGACAGTGTGCCAGTTTTCGACACAAATGACGAGCGTTGGTAAAGTGTTTTTTTTTATCCTGTGTTCGGCACCAGTATTTCTAACCAAACTAGGAACGTGAGCACGAAATAGTAAATCGCGTATGTTACAGAAACAATTACCAACTATATCACACACTTGTAACATCTTAAAATGTCAGAACATAACACGTATGCACATAATTAACTGGCTTAGCACATGCGAGAAGCAATACACTGGGTCAAGGCAGCTCAACTCTCAGGAGATATTTGACGCTGGGAATCACTTATTTCATCGCAAGCATGATTTCGCAAAGTTGCTCCTTATCGACAACGAAGGTACGACGAATCTCATAAGACTTTGTGCGTTGAGAAAGACCCGTTGACATCCTTATTAACTTAATATCACAGATAGTAAAAATCTGGAAAGGATATTATAAAGAAGAATGAGAAGAAAGGTGGAAGGAGAGTTGCAAGAGGAACAGTATGGCTTCAGGAGTGGAAGATCCACAGTGGACCCAATCTTTACCTTGAGGCAGATGATGGAAAAGAACTGGGAATATGGAGAGGATTTGATCATGACTTTCATAGATCTAGAAAAGGCATATGATAGTGTCCCCAGAGAGAAGGTATGGGAAACCATGGTTAAGAAGAGACTGGGAAGAGAAATGGTGCAAGCAATGTACAACTGTGTTAGCAGGGTACTGACCCCAGTTGGAAAGACAGATTGGTTTAGGAACAAGACTGGATTAAGACAGGGGAGTGTGCTGTCACCTCTCTTGTTCATAATGGTGATGGGTGAAATTGTAAAGGAAACAAAGGAAGCATATGGACATAAAGAAATGAAGTTACTGTTATTTGCAGATGATATTGTGGTCAGGGGAAGGAACACCGAAGAAGTGTAAAAACAACTAGATGCACTGAACGAAAATATTCAGAAGTACAGCCTGAAAATCAGTATCGAGAAAAGCAAGACCATGGTGATGACAAGAGGGGAAAGACAAGGAAAGGGCACTGTGAAAATTGGAAGTCAGAGTTTGGAAATTGTGGACATGTTCAAATACCTAGGAAGTGAATTGATGCAAACTGGTAGGTTGGACATGGAGATTGGCAGGAGGGTACAGCAGAGCAATGCATTCTATCAAAGTGTAAGAAAACTTGTTTGGGATAAGGAAGTACCAAGGAAAAGCAAGGAGGTAATGTATAAAGTGTACTATGTTCCCATATTAACTTATGCAGCTGAGACTTGGACCCTGACAAGCAGGCACGAGAGTAGAATCCAAGCCAGTGAAATGAAATTCCTAAGAAGTATGATAGGAAAGACAAGGAAAGACAGAGTGAGGAATGAAGATGTTAGGAAGGAAGTTGGGATGGAAAAACTAAATGAGAGAATTGAGAAGAATAAACTAAGGTGGTTTGGAGGAAAATAGAATACCAAGACAGATGCTGGAGGCGAAGTGCAAGGGTAAGAGAGCAAGAGGAAGACCTAGAACAAGGTGGATTGATTCAGTGCAGAACAGCGTAAGAAAAAGAAATCTGGACTGGGACAAGATCGTGGAAGAAGAATGGTGGAAGGAAAGTGGAGAAGTGCCATAAATACCCCGACCCGGCAGGAGCTGGATAAGGGGAAATGATGATGATGTGTGTTTGTTTCTTCCTCAGTGAACTTGGTGGGAAATTTAAAGTTATACCTCTTGTCCTTAGTGAACGATGGCAGCCATGTCCCTCAAGCGCTGAGGATTAGTCACTTGTTAAGGCCTACCCACAATGCGCAGATGGTAGTGGGTAGTTGACAGTCGGCAGTTCAAGTCCGACCCGTGCTCTCTTATGGCGTCATGCACAATGTGTAGTTGTATGTCAGTAGTTGATAGTTGACAATCAGCATCGTTTAGTCGGCTGTCGCAAATTTTATCTTTGACTGCCAACTGCATACTTAAGAGCCAATCAGAAAAGATCACAAACTGACATCACTTTGTAGGTTTTCCGCTCGTCATCAGCTGTGTAGTTGACTAGTTGTATTCACGGTATATTCTTCGCATAAGTTCGTTGTTATATTATATATTAATTATATAAAAAGATGATGACTGAATGTCCTGACCTTGGGATAGAAGATATTCATTGATCTTGTGAGGGAACGCCGTTGGCTGTATGAGTGAGCCCAAGTATAAAGACAACCTCGTCAAAGATCTAACGTGGAGGCTCATTGCCGATGCAATGGGTTGGAAAGGTATGACCATTTATATAATAATAACTTTCATTATTTAATTTATCGACAAGAAAATTGACAACTTTCTCAAGGAATACATGAAAGTTTTTATTTGCTCCTAGCATTTTAACGACTGCGCATTGTGGGTGGCTAGGTTGTGAACTTCCGACTGAAGCTATGGACTGTCAACTACCGTCTGCCGACTGCACATTGTGGGTAGGCCCTATTAGATGGGTGGAGAGGGATGCCAACATGTCAGATATGAGATACATCACCACATGGCTAACGCGGCCCACAGACAATAACCACTCACTGTATTGGACAAAACGAAGATTAGAATGGTCTGGTTGAGGTGCGGCCTTGACCACGGGAAGTTAGCAGGGCACTGTTGACGACACATTGGGCTGTAATTGTTGTCAGTAACCATTAATCTGGACGAGTTTAGCTGTAACCATTGTCAAAAACAATTGGATTAGACAAAACGAGGATTAGAATGGTCGGGTTGAGGGCCTTGACCATGGGAAGCTAGCGGAGCACTGTTGACGACTCGTTACGCTGTAGGGGCAGATGACCTTGTAGTTCTGCCCCTTAAAACAACAATAACTCATTACGCTGTAATCATTGCCAAAAACCATTGATTGGGACGAGTTAGGCTGTAACCATTGAATTGGACAAAACAAAGGTTAGATTGAAGGCCTTGACCGCGGGAAGCTAACGGGGCACTGTTGATACGTCAGGCTGAAACCAATGACCCGGACGAGTTAGGCTGTAGCCATTGTCAAAAATCATTGGATTGGACAAAGCAAAGGTTAAAATAGCCAGGTTGAGATGCCGCCTTGACCGCGGGAAGCTAGCAGGGCACTGTTGACAACACTCTAGGCTGTAACCATTGGATTGGGCAAAACTAAGGTTTGAATGGTCGGGTTGAGGTGCGGCCTAGGTCGCAGGAAGCTAGCGAGGCACTGTTAATGACACGTTAGACTGTAACCATTGGGTTATATACTGCGGAGGAGTGAACTACATCCTTTCCACATGTATTTTGTAAATAGACCAAGAATCTGTTGTGCTCGTTGCAATTTTAATGTTCTGTCTATTGAAGCTCTTTCATTGGCATTCCAAGTTATAATCTCACCATGATATTTGGATTTCTCTACAACCTTTATTTTTTTATCACTATTTAGAATTTTATGTGACGTGTTAACTCAAAAAGAGGCATAATTTCTGTTTTCTCAAAATAAATTTTAACCCAACCTTTGCTGCTAATCGTCCCAATTCTTCTACCTGGAATTTAGCTTCTTCGATACAATTTGCAAATAATGCTAAATCATCTGCAGATACAAGACAATTTATCCAAACATTTCTTCCAATCTTAATAGTCAGTAGACATACTTTATTCCATTCACACATAAAATTCCCCAGCATCAATTAAATAATAATGGAAATATTCCATCTCCATGCCGAAGACCAGTATGCATTTCAAATGGCTCAGAGATTTCCCTTCTGAACCTTACTCTAGATTTAGTATTTTGAAGAGTGCTCGCAATAAGTTTAACAAGTTTTCGATTTATACCAAATTCAATAAGAGTACCGGTATTCAATAATGATTTGCGGTGGGCACTTATTATAAGCTTTCGGAAAGTCAGCGAAGTGATAACTAAATTCTTGTTCCTACTCCTTTGATGTTTTATAATCCATTTGATACTAATAATTTGATCTGGACAGCTTCATCCAGGACGGAAACCACCCTGATATTCACCAAATTCACTATCCAGCTGTTCTTGAATTCTGGAATATAAAATCCTTGAACAAATCTTATACGTGATATGCAGCAAAGATATTCCTAGATAATTACTAGGATCTGATCGATCTCCTTTTTTGTGTAGTGGCTGTATAATAGCAACATTCCATTCTTCAGGCAATTTTTCTGTATTCCAAATGTCAATAAGAGGTTTATGTAGATTCCGAAGAGTCTGTATATTTGCACACTTCTAAAGTTCTGCCACTACTGTCGGCGTAGAAATTATGTGCACCCGAGTTTGGAGATAAATAGCAAAATAACCAAAAGGCCTACAGGAAAACATGTAACATCACCAGTTTCCTTGTTTATTTCTGCATTGATTGATGATAAAGGTAACTTTTAGAAACTTATTTTAATATCTTTTATCGCAGGTTTAATGTAAAAAGTGCCGTTTTTTGGTGGGTTTCGAGGGAAACTTCGACTTTAAGAGATTCACAATTCTCGAAGCCGTTATGCTACAGTAAACAAATTTAAATATGTGTAAGTCGGATAATTATGTTGTTTGTGTGTATGTGAAGTTTCAAACTTTATCTCCAACACAAACTTCAAAACAAACAATAAGGTGAAAGGCTTGCATTTCAAAACTGGACTTCCGTAGAAGTTCGTTCTTGGGTGCGTTTTAATCCACATACGCGTTTGCGATATGTAACTAACCGTAATGTAAATAAATGGGTTTATTTTATATGGATTGATATTTATTATGATTTTGGTGGCTGTTGTCAGCAGGCGAGTTCCGCAGGAAAGTTGGTGCGCTGTTGCCGCGTTCCCTTGCTCTGGCGCGCCAGGGAACGTCACTTACTGATCAGCGCTCCGTTCGCACTGCCTCATAATGCAATACATCTGTTGGAATGTAGTACATTCATATTAAGTAGGTTTGTGTATACCTTTCAGGTCTGTCCTTGTGTTTCGTATATTTTAACGTTGGAGAGTCTTTTAAAAAATTTAATTTGATATACAGTACATCACAATAAGATGACTCGGTGGTGATAAAATATTTAAAACACAGAGAAAGCTAGTCCCAAAAGCATGGTGTGGCAATAAATAAATAAATTAATGAATGATTAAGAATTACAAATTAATTCACAAGCTCGTGATAAAATTAGTAAGAAAAATAACTTATATGTTATATTGTCTCCTATCTGTTCATAACAAAATTATTTTATTGATGTTTACTAAAAGGAAAGTATTTAGTTCAAACAAACTCTGAATATTTAACTAGTACAAAATAAACCAATAAAAATAATTAAATTCTAAAGAAATTATCAGAGACTTTTGTCTTCCTTGGATGAAGCTCGCAATCTTCGTCAGTTTCATTATTCACTGTTCAACTCTGCCCTTACATGTGTCAAAGGAAGTCTGTACACACATCAGTGAGTCACTGTTTGTCTTTGTATCTTGGATATTGTCTTAGGTGTAGTTTCCAGTTTCACTCCGGAAATTGTGGAGTAGATACCTTCACAATGCCTCCTGAAACCCTGTTTAGAGAATGAGGAATTCGTATGATTTTGAGTGCTATTTGTTTCTTTAAGAGGGTGAGATGGCGATAAGCGATATCCGGTGCTGCAGTGAGTTGTTGATTGTCTTGGAGTGACCCCTCGCTTGGTTAAATAGTTTGTTGTTGTTAATTCTTTTAGGGTCTTTCTGACATCGAGGTCATGCAGCCCCGTGTGCTTGGGTATGCGTAGAATTTGTCTGATAACCTGTGTCACTTTGATGTCTGTACTAGTGTGTGCATTTGTAATAATTTAAGTAGGATTTGGGTAGTAAGTGGCCGTGGCCTTAAGTTAGGCACCATCCCGGTATTTGCTGGGAGTAGAAGTGAGAAACAACGGAAAATAACTTCAGGATGGTTGAGGTGGGAATCGAACCCGCCTCTACTCAGTTTTGCCTCACGACGAGAATTAAATTTCTTGGCATGTCGGGAATCGAACCCGGGCCTTCGCGGTGACAGCCAAGAATGCAAGCTACTACGCAATGAGGAGGACGGTTAAAACTAGGAATGCTGAGATTGTGAGGGATGAAATTCCAGGACCAGGCCAAGGTCATCGGTAGGATGACCATCCATTCACATTGACCAGTTTACAATATCATTGTGGAGTTATACGTAGATCTATTCACAGTTTTTATTTTGAAAAAATATGTCCTACTATCGAAGAATTGGAGAGATTAGGCTTTCGGAAAATGTCGGAAATATGATGGGAAATGTGGAAACTAAATATATTTTACTTGAATATGCTCTGTGCCGAGGAAGCGCTAATCAGGCAGTAAGCGAATGCGGCAACAGCACACCAACTTTCCTGCGGAACTCGTCTGCCGACAAAAGCCACCAGAATCAGAATAAATATCAATCCATATAAAATAAACCCATTTATTTACATTACGGATAGTTAGTTACATATCGCAAACGCTTAGTACATGTGGATTAAAACAGCACCCAAGAACGAGCTTCTACGTAAGTCCAGCTTCGAAATGCGAAACATTCACATTATTGATTGTTTTATTGTTTGTGTTCGAGATAAAAGTTTGAAACTTCACATACAAACAAACAACATAATTATCTGACTTACACATATTTAAATTTGTTTACTGTAGCATAACGGCGTTGAGAGTTGTGAATCTCTTAAGTCGACTTTTCCCTCGAAACCCGCCAAAAACCTGTACTTTTTACATTACACCTGCCATAAAAAAATACTAAAATAAGTTTCTAAAAGTTACCTTTATCATCAATCAACGCACAAATAAACAAGGAAGCTGGTGATGTTACTTGTTTTCCTGTAGACCTTTCGGTTATTTTGCTATTTATCTCCAAACTCGGGTGCACATAATTTCTGCGCCGACAGTAGTTGATTCTCACCTGCCGCTTTAAAATTCTTAAGTGAATCAATCGCTGCATGCACGTCCTCATGAACCAGTGCTATGATATTTATTTATGTACTTATGTATTTTTATTTATTTATAAAATTGGACTTTTTGTCTGTCTTGTCATTTATAAAACTCGAACGACTCAACAGATTGCAGTAACCTTTTGTAAATGCCTATGATGATATCCTGGAATGAACTTAGTCTATAGAAACCATTCATACATATAAGGCTCTTAAGGGGGTCTCTGTATTTGATGTGATGGTCCTAATGCTGTCAATAGTGTTTAAAATTGTAAATAGTGTATATACTGTAATTATTTTTCTGTCTTGTTAGCATCATACGGTAAATAAATAATAATGTATTGTTAACTTTTGTTGTCACCTTCATTATGCTTAGTCATTTAGTATGTACGGTTCACTTTAGCTGCGTTTGATAATAATTAAATATCATTCATCACTCATCAGACCAGCGAGCATATAGAGGCAGAGACTTCACGATTGTTCTACCAGGCTCTTTTCAACATTTTTTTCCTTATTGCAGAATTTGTTGAGCGCTTCTCACCAATAGGCAGCCAGTATGTCATTGTTTGTAGCATAAACATTAGATGTGGTAATAAACTTCTTATTTTTATTTTCAGGTATCAGTTGGGCAGTTTGTAATTTCCATTTCACATGTGAGCTAACCCCTGTCTGGTGAGCTTGCGTTCCACTGAATAATGCGTGAGAAAATATTTTGTAATTTATGTATGAGATTTAAGTAATAAATTATTAACAAGACATGCCTTGCCTACAATTTTCTTTCCTTCCCTCTGAACATGAACATGCATACAAATGTTAAGAGAATACTGACTTCAGTACATATTTTGTACCTTAATAAGTAATGAATTCTGGCCAGTAATTTTCTTAGAAAACAAACTTACCAGGAAAACATACTTTGTATGTATGGAAAGATACCAGTAGGGTTGGGTATTGAGTATTCTCCAGTTGAGAACAGTATATAAAACTAATGAGTAGTTAATGGCCAATAATATAGACGAGTTTGCTTAAAACTTACAAAATTAAATAGAAAGTCAATTAATGTGCCTTAATTTCAAATTTTGCTGTTTTGTGTTATGTTTGCGTTTAGTGTTTAGTAAGAATAAATGGAAAGGAAATACATCAAGGTAGGACCACATGCACCATGTTGGCTGTACCGACGAGGGAACTCTACTGCCTGCTTGCTCAGATTCTATTAGAGATCTGATTGTTTCCACTTCCATGGAAGGTTGAAGTTATTACATTTGTGCCATGATTATAGATTAACAGATGATTGGGAAGTAGTATCCAGCAAGTGAATTTTTTAAAATCCAAAATGATGTTTGCTAGTTCCGAGCTTTATCGCTGTATGCTACGGACTTGTGCAGTTTGCTTTGTAAGTACAATATGCCAGGTGAAGGATAGTCTTGCTATTTATTTTCAGTCACCATTAAATCTATCACCATGTCCTTAAACAGGGTGTCGACTACTCTGGAAAACTGAATCCTCAGGGAATTTTTAAATCCTGGAAAACTCAGTGAATTATCAGGGTATTTTAATGATACTCAGGGAATTTTAATCTTACAAGGCCCAACCGTGAATAATTGGAAATTTTAAGAATTTTCATTTTGATGGGGGAAAAGTATATTCTGGTGATTATTGTTGTAGATGTAGGTTTGTACTGACTTTAAATCAGTGAGCTCTCATTTCTTGAAAGTTATAGCACACAAATTACATGTGTAAACAGTGTATTTGTATATATGTGTGTAACTATGATTTTTGAGAACATTACTATTGACGAACTGCTTGCAAGTACAATAGTTTTTCTGGATGAAAAATTTAGAAACTGGCAAAATATAGATTTTTTTTTGTCTTTTCAACTTTGCCATTCTACCCTTTATTGTTCAAGCACTTTTTGAAATGTTCTTTAAGTAGAAACACTGTTTTATAGATTATGGCCACTACTATTCCGATTTATGCTGCAAAAATCAGGGAAATCTGTTAGTTGGTTTTGGTAGACATACTGCTTTAACACAATATGCATTGTTTAGCTTAGTTTTCAAATACAGTACACTGTTCACACCAGGGTACAAACAACTACTGTATTTTTATAATAAATTTATTGCAGCCGTACTCCATTATACTGAAAATACATCAGCCAATATAAATAATCAGTCAAGGTTATTCGGGAGTGAGGCAAGGCTGTAATCCTTCACCACTACTGTTTATTTTAATATATGGATCCTTTATAACAGCTTAGGCTTTCACGGCCGGCGTTCATAACTATGTGGGGCGTGGTGGCTCAGCGGTCTAGCTGTATGCCTCTCACCAAGGCGGTCCGGGTTCGATTCCCGGTCAATGCATGTGAGATTTTCGAAGTGAAATGCCACGTCCTGTGGTTCGGATTCCACGTAAAAAGGAGGTCCCGTGGCTCATGATCTCCAGATTAACGGTCACGTTAAACTACAAGCTTCCTTTTTTCATAACTATGTTAGAGTTGTCCGGGCTTGTAGGCAGTGGTCCAGGCAGGATAACTTCCGACGTTTCACAGGAAACTGCGTCCTACATTATCAAGGGTTCCGCTTCTTTCGTTAGCAATGGAATGTATACTCTGCGAGGTCCGGGTTTTCCCCGGGCGACCGCTGGGCTGTGGCGGGAAGGTTCTTCAGGTTGATGTGTGCGTGATATCTTGGCCTTGCTGTTCTTAAGGGCCGGAGTCCATGTATTATGTACTCGTTCGATTCCTTCCTTCCAATTGAGTTATCGGGGCGTTTGAAGATTTCTATAGCTTCCAGTTGCAGCTTTGTGTGGTGGTGGAGTATATCTCCATGTCCTCGTACTGTACATCGTGGCCGGCCAAGAGAGAATGCTCAGCGATCGATGATTTCTCAGTTTGACCCAGGCGGCTGTGTCTGTTATGTTCCTTGGGTCAGTGGTCACGCTCCTCTTCGTCGTTCCTATGTACACCTGTCCACAGGAACACAGGATTCTGAAGACACCTGCAGTGGAGTGTGGATGGCACTTGCTTGCCCTTGCGGATCGCAGCAAATCCCGGATTTTTGCGGTGGGTTTGTAAACCGTCTTGCCCCTGTTCGTTACCTCCTTCACGTATGGCATGAAGGCTGTGGCCACCGGAGTTTCTTCTGTCTCTTTTCTCGTGCTCCGGTGCCTGGGATGATAATGCCGGACCAGTTTCCTGTGAAGCGTCGGGAGATACTCTGCCTGGACCACGGCCTACAAGCCCAGACAACTTTAACATAGTTATGGTTCCTTTGCTGAAGGGCATAAACTGCCGGGGTCAAAACCAGATAAACAGTCTGGCTTATGCTTATGACCTGGTTGTACTCGTTGATAGCTTACAAGTCAATATGTTAGAACTTTAACAGAAATGTATGGAATATGGTATGAAAATCAGTATTTCAAAAACTAAGGGTATGTCTGTGTGGAAGAAACCCAAGAAAAATGGATGCCTGATAGGAGGACCATATTAAATGGTGTCCACATGCAGGAAAAGTCAGGAATTTTGTTTTTGGTCAGGAAAAAGTGTGAAAATATAGCGTGTCAGGAAAAAATGGCGAAAAGTATTAGGAAGTCAGGAAATTTATATTAACCATATTAACTCCAAGTTCTACTTCAGGAACTGTGACATCTGTAGAATCTTTCTGTTGTAAAGATGAAGTCACAAGTGCCGAAATAAAGTGGGCCTTTAATGTCGTCCAAAATAAATTCTCTTCATTCTTGTTTAAATATTTCAGAAACCTTCAGGGAAATGTTTCCTGATAGTGCAATTGCAACAAAATTTCAATTGGGGAACATGAAATGTTCATATGTCATCGATTATGGATTAGCTCCTTACTTTCATAATTTACTGCAAAATGAAATTCTTTCATGTGATAATGTTATCTGTTTTGATGAGGCATTGAACAAAGTTGTTCAGCGAGGTCAGATGGACCTATAATTTGACATCAACTGCAATGAAGTTAACACCAGATATTTCAACAGCATCTTTATGGGACATGCAACAGCTCAAGACATTTTAGAGGCTTTCAACCAGGGAATCTCTCCTCTTTCTAGAAAGAGTACCATATGTCTATGGATGGACCGAATGTAAATTTGAGTTTCATAAAAAAGTTCAGTGGCCAAATAATAGAAGATAATGCAGATTGCAAACAACTCATTAACCTTGGTGTTTGCGGGCTTCACATTGTCAATGGAGCCCTACAAAGAGGAATGCATCCTGTAAAGTGGGATCTTCAATTATTTTTGAGAGACATGTATTATGTATTGAACGACTGTCCTGCACGCCGAGCAGAGTACTTAGATTTATGTATTATTGCATTATAATTTACTTTATTTTGAATGAATAAAGAGGCGAGCGTTGGGCAGCTATGGGGATGGTGGAGGCTGTAAATTAAAAATATTTGTTTGCTTAATAAACCTTTTTCCGATATTACGATTACTTCACGAGTCAGGAATTTTGTTGAAAAATGGTCAGGAAAATTGGCATTGAAAATTCTGTGGACACCCTCAATTAATTACTAAGGCCATGTATTTTCTCAGGATGGTAGAATGGGGAAAGAAATAGTCAATGCAGCGAGTCTTCAGTTGCAATCTACAGTATTCTGCAAAACGTGAGTCAAGGGGCGAAACTCACTACATTGGTCAGTACTTAGACTTGCCGTATGGAAGTGAGAGCTGGGTAGATTCAGGATATCTAATACATAAGCTAGAGGTTAGAAAACTTAGTAAGAAAAATGGATAGGTTGTGATTAGTGAAGTCTTATGGCAGAAAAAACAGGGCTTCTGGTCCGGAGTTTATCAATAGCACTAAATCAAACTAGGCCTATACAGGGGTAGGTCTCGTATTGACCAGCACAGCAGGTGGAATAATATAAGCCATGGGTTATTTAGCTAAGAGCTTGCCACGGTGGGCGAGTGGTCAACGTGTCTGTCTACTAACCCCAAACTTGCAGGTTCGCTCCTGGCCGTGGTAAGTGATTTCTGAAAGGCGGCAAAAATTACGACACCACGTCATACGATGTTGGCATGTCAAAGAACCCATTTGAATCCAGTAGGCCGTGTTCCTAAAGGCAAAATTAATCTCTGAAGTTTCCGCCAACACGAAGTTCTCATTTCTATACTAGCAAGTGCTATAGTGTTCAAGGAGCTTTGATATCTAACCTTGACTTTCATAGTGCTTCAAGGAACAACGAAATTCGACATGCAAGCTACCCTTTGGGCATCAAATAACAAAGCTTGCACCCGACACCCGAGGCCATACGATATTATTGTAGCTAAAATCGGTGCATAACCTACATGCACCACAGTAGTACAAGTCTATATGCCTACCAGTCAAGCTGATTAAGTTGAAAAAGTCTACTAAGAAATGGATGGAATTCTGAGGTATGTAAAGGGTGATGAAAATGTTTATTAACAGGAGATTGCAATGCTGTAGTAGGAAAAGAAAGATAGGAGAATTCAGATTAATTAAGTGAAAGGAATTATCTAGGAAGTGGCTGATGGAATTCTGCACTGAGCACAGGTTGGTCATAGCTAACACCTTATTCAATATCCACAAAGCAACTTTTCAGTCCGTCAACATAATATAATCACCAATCAATGGGATGAGCATAAAATACCTGAAAATGTCACTAGTTAAATATATATATTTGTTAAGGACTATAGAAAATGGAGGAAACTAAGGGGTGACATGCATCGCTTGTCAAGCGACCATGAAGGTAACTGTGCCGGTTTTTGTCACTGAGCCAATAGTCGTCACTCGCGTATATAAGTACAAATAATAAGCCTGTCAACGGGTCTTTCTCAACGCACAATGTCTTACGAGATTCGTCATACCTTCGTTGCCGATAAGGAGCAACTTTGCGAAATCATGCGTGCGATGGAATAGGTGATTCCCAGCGTCAAACATCTCCTGTGAGTTTAGCTGTCTCGACAAGGCGTATTGCTTCTTGCATCTGCTAAGCAGGCACGCGAGTTAATTATATGCATACGTGTTATGTTCCGTCATTTTAAAATGTTACAAATGTGTGATATAGTTGGTAATTGTTTCTGTAACATATGCAAATTGCTATTTCGTGCTCACATTCCTAGTTTGGTTACAAATGCTGGTGACGAACACTGGATTTAAAAAAACGCACTTTACCAATGCTCGTCATTTGTGACGAAAACTGGCACATTGTCATTTCTCCTCGTAAGACCTAACTAACAGCGGCAATAAACTTATAATGTACTTGTGAAGCACCCTGCATTAATTAAATTGTCATTTGATCATTGTGTCCAATAGTCGTCATAGGTGACGACCTTTAGAGCACATGCGTGACGAACACTAGTGCACGATAATGTTAAAGTTTGCGTTAATGTTTCAGAAGTAATAAACATTTACAGTGTGCTGTTATTATGTAGATCTGTCTTTTTGACGGCCGTAGGTCTAGGCTGGCTGCGTGGCTCAGCGGTGACGTTCTCGCTTGCTGTTGCAGGATCGAATCCTGGCTCAGTCATCTGGAATTTGAGGGTGCGGAAATGCGAGGGAGCCGTGTCAGTAGATTTACTGGCACGTTAAAGATCCCCTTCGGGGCAAAATTCTGGCACCCCGGCGTCTCTAAAAGCCGCAGTAGTTAAAAGGGAGCTGTGCTTGTAGTTTTGCGTGATCTTTCATCACACCATCATGAGCCTCGGGACCTCCTTTTTACATGACATCCGAACTATAGAACATGGCATTTAACTTTGAAAATCTCATATGTATTGACCGGGAATTGAACCCGGTCTACCACTGTGCCACCACACCCCTTCTAATTGTGTGTTGAAATATCTGATATGGAGACTTCTCTGATGGAATGTCTAGCTGCTTGGGCATCCACTATTTGTATGTAAAGAAGATCCATTTTTGGAAACACTCGCAAATCACCAGTCTTACAATGTAGCCATAGGGTCACTCATGCTTCAAAGATACCGACTAGAATAATTTACAAGAAGATGGAAAGACAGAAACTTAGTTGGCCGAAAACAAATTTGGTTTCAGGAGAAGCGTGTGAACAATGGCAGCTGTACTAAATCTTAAGAAAAATAAGAGAAAGTTCATAGCATTTGTAGGCTTATAAAAGACCTTTGATAACATTGTTTGGAGTAAGTTGTTTGACATTTTGAAAAGGATTTATTTGAGCTGAAGGACATGAGAGTGAAGCTGGTATTCAGAAAGGTGTAGGCAAGATTGCAACTTATCACCCATACTTTTCAATCTTTACATTGAATAAGCAATGAAGGAAATTAGAGAAAAATTTCAAGTAGTAAAGATTAAAGGAGAAATAATTTCAACACAGATAGGCTAATGACATCGTCATCATAACCCAATCACCAGAGGAGTTAAATAGTTTTTAAATAGTATGGACTCCATCTTGAAAGAATTCATGATGAAATTAAATGTAAAACAAAATTAATGGGATGCAGCGAAATTAATTAAGAAACCCCTATGGACGTCAAATAGGCACGTGAAAAGCTAAAGGAAGTAGGAGACCTCTAACTTATGCAGCAAAATATCCCGTGATGAACGAAGCAAAGACAAAATAAAAAGTAGGTTGGCTCAGGCAAGGAAAGCATTTCTACAGAAAAACAATCTGATTGGTTGGTTCCTCATTTAAGGGGCTGCGACAACACGGTCATGTAGCCCCGTGTACTTGCGGTGTGTGTAGAATCTGTCTGATAACCGGTGTTAATTGTGATGGCTATTAGTGTGTGTTATCTGTTTTTAATACAAGTAAGGATTGCAGGCATTAAATTTCAAGTAGTTTCTACTTTCGCCGCCACCGTCAATGACTACTAGTTCAGAACTTGGTTACTAGACTCCACTGCAGTCAGCTCCTGGCGACGAACGTTGGAACCTAAGAGCGTCGTTCAAATATTTAACCTATAATTTAGCTTCACACAGGTGTAATTAGTGTAAGGATCATTAACATGCCATAAATCTATGACATGGGACCGCCGGCTTTACTTCCCCTCCGAAGGAAGGAATACTGAGGCATTTTTAACGCTGGAAAAAAATCCGATGGCTTCGGCCGGTTTGAACCCGTGACCTTAGGCATGGAATGTCAGCATGCTACCAACTATGCCATCGAAGTCGCCAGCTGCCTTTGTATGGAAGTGAAATTTGAACTTTGGGTACACAGAATGGTCCAAACAAGTTCATATCACAATTCATGAGTTTTTAAATGGTATGAACTCTGTCTTGAGGAAAGAATTCATGATACAAATCAATCAATGTAAAACAAAAATAATACAATGTTATAACCGAAGGAAATCAGAATCTCCGAAAAAAAAAAAAAATACAGAAATGGGAGATGCATGTGTATTTTCCCGATATCGTGATCGCGAATACGAATCACGCGCCTTAGTCAAGACCCCTCATTGGTGGGATTTCCGCCAATAGCATTATAGTCCAAAATTCATAATCGTGACGTCGATAAATTATTCCTATAAAATAAGGAAATGCCTACAATGTGCAAATTACAAGAATAGTTACTATCACTGCAGAATTTGGTTAGAGAAATGTTTCTCATTTGACCTCAAGAACTCATATTATTGTGCCGATTGTTTGTCAGTGGTGCCAAACTAGAAATTCTGTCATCAGCGCTTTCAAAATCTTCTTCGGTGATACGATATAACTTTCTTATTGTTTGAATTGATAATGAAATATCTTAAAACCATTTCGATATCAGAAATATAACGGTTCATAATTATAATTTACGCGCCCTGCGACCAAGGCACTGTTGCTGAAGCATTTTTTTCGTACATTACAGTTGGCAACATTGAGTGTTGCTTTTGTTTTGATTGTATATCTGAATCCATCATGGCGATGTGTTGTGTAAACAGTGCGTTCTTTTTAGGCTAATTTTCAATTCAATAGCGTAAGGTGGGTTATTAATCAGTTTTTATAAGAAGTGATTGCTGACATGGGACCGACGTTTTGAATTTGTGTCAGTTTGCCGAGAGGACAGTTCAAGGTGATTTTTTTTAAATCTAAGGAAGTTGAGTTTCATGTCTGAAGAACATTGCCTTTCAGGATTTAGTGGGTAATTGAATGTTAATTTGAATCGTAAATCCCAGTAAATGGTCAAATTAAGGCTACATTGTGTCTAAAATATTTTGTATCTTTCTTTGCCCAGATTTCCCTGCATATAAAGAAAACATTTGAATTAACAGTCTTACAGCTCATTCTTTAGCTAGCCTATAGTATCTTACTAAACATTTATATACCATACCCTATGCTTTTGCACTGCCTGTAGCTATGTCACGGCCAATATCATCAAATTGCAATAGCCGACATTTGATGAATTTATAAAGTTACTTGGTACAGTACCGGCCGCGGTGGACGAGAGTGCTAACGAGCTACCTCGTGCCTCGCTGGCATCGGGGGAGCGTGGGTTCAAACCCCACCTCGGCCGTCCTGAAAATGGTTTTCGTGGTTTCCCATTTTCACCACCAGGCAAATGCCAGGACGGTACCTTTCAATAGGTCTACGGCCGATTTCCTTCAAATGTCCCTTCCCTGCCCCGTCCTGAAAAGGAAAGTACATGGCCATTGGCTGCATTAATAAAGTTAGCCTACTTGGTAACAAACAGGAGGAGCACACCTTGGTTAATAGGCTGTATAACAGCCCTCCCGGTAGGCCTACTTATCAGAGATCATGCTAGTTTTCTCCAAACTTATTTCTAAAAATGGAAATAATTTGAGTTACAACAGGAAAGTGTGGTGTCTCATGTGGAAAAGATATTGAGCGAAGGACGAGTTAAGTAGTAAATTGTTGTTTTAAGGGGCGGAACTACGAGGTCATCTGCTCCTAAAGACGAGTTTGTGAAGGTGTTATTAACACTGCTATACTCATAAGCATTACCTGTGGCGTTTCATCCTCCAGTGAGAGTTCCAGTCATGGAGATATGGATGTGATAGAGCCTTTTCTCAGTGATAAATATCTGTCTCCAGATGAGTGAGTTAATATAGCCTCCACATTGAGTATACATATTGTAATACAGTTGTGTGTTTCATGTGCATTGAAACTCCATATTCATAAGGAAATATTAATAGCATAAAAACCTATCACATATTGTCGTTTTTCTGTGAATATTTTTGCTTCAAGATAGTTTTTATGATATTGCTGCCCAGTAAAACGTTTTAATGATAACGTTAAAACTCGGCAATTTTTCTAGGTTTATGCCGTGTCTTGTGTGGGGTTTCACCTAGGAACACGAAGTTAGTTAATTGTTGTATTAAGGGGCGGAACTACGAGGTCGTCTGCCCATTGGAACACCAGGCTGGTTCATCAGCGGGCTCTAGCTGCCCGTGCCCGCACCACCACACAAGGCACAGCATAAACCTAGAAAAATTGCCGAGTTTTAATTCACTGGCCGTGAAAGCCTATATACCAATAATAATGTTATATAGTTTACGTCCCTTTTAAGTACTGCACCGTTTAGGGACGCCATGCCGGGGTGCGGGAACTTTGCCCCGAGGGGGAACTTGAACATGCCAGTAAATCAACTGACATGGTTCCCTCGCATTTGTGAACCCTCAAATGCCAGCTGACTGCGCCAGGATTCGATTCTGCAACCTTGGGATCAGCAAGTGAGAATGTTACCGCTGAGCCACACAGCTAGCCCCAACATAATGAGAGGGCTGTTTTTTTTTTTCTTCAATGTCCCAAGGGGATATACTGTATAAACATAACAGATTGACATACCAAACTGATTTTATTACTAAATGTTTGCTTGTTTTGTACTTATGTTTCAACGTAATCGCCAAAACGATTGCAACATTTGTCGTATCGTTACACCAGCTTTCCAATACCCTCTGCAAAGAATTCTGCCGCCACTAAGGTGGGTAAGTCTGTACAGTCTCCTGAAATTCTTCCTTCTTGGCTAGGCGTTGCCGCCTAACCATACCTTCAATTCTCAAAGAAGGTGAAAATCATTCAGTGCTAGTTTGGACTAAATGACAGATAGTCAAAAACTTCCTACTGGAATTCTTTGAAAAAGTCTATCGTAACGTTGGCTCAGTGCGGTCGTGAATGATTTTCACCTTTTTCGAGAATCGAAGGTATGGTTGGGCGGCAATGCCTCGCCGAAAAGGAAAAAAATTCAGGAAACCCTCCAGACTTACCCACCTCAGTGACGGCAGAATTATTTGCAGAGGGGATTGGAAATCTGGTGTAACGATACGACAAATGTTTCAATCGTTTTGGCGATTATGTTGAAACATAAGTACAAAACAAGCTAACATTTAGTAATAAAATCAGTTTGGTATGTCAATCTGTTCTTTTTATATAGCCCATCGGACATTGAAAAAAATCAGCCTTCGTAAATAAGGTAGGTTTTACAATTTTCAAAATCATCAGCAGTGTATTTAAGTGTTGCTCTTTCATCTGTCTCGTTCGTCAAGCTGTACAGTACCTGTAAGTTCTATCCACTCCATGAAAGTTGTCAGTTTTATCAGGGAATGTCATTTAATAGCGTTTGGTGGCCATGTGCATGGCAACACCAGTTTTATTGGTCAGTGTCCATGCTACATGTTGCTACATTGAACATTGCGGGCTTTACTTTACGAATTCTTGCAATAGTTTTGATCTAGATGATCTTGTGAGGATGGTCGTGCATGTTCCCGGCTGGTGATTGTAGGAAGCCACGACTATGCCATTCTGGTATGGTCATTGAATGAAGGCTTGTTACCGATGTCTTAACTGTGCTTAAATGGTTAGCATGATAGGCTTTGTATTGAAGGTCCCAGATTTAGTTACTTACTAGGGGACCTGAGCGAGAAATCTTGCATGTTCATGTACCATCCGCCCAGCTTTACTGTTATGCTGGTTTCTTCTTTATTTGTTCA
The DNA here is from genome assembly GCA_946902985.2 of Meconema thalassinum. NCBI lineage: Eukaryota > Metazoa > Arthropoda > Insecta > Orthoptera > Tettigoniidae > Meconema > Meconema thalassinum. The sequence continues at coordinate 680,296,837 of OX336391.1, read as the reverse complement.
AACACACTTTTTAAACGAATTATGAATATTTATGAAATCAGTGTGCATATTCGTCACTGTTGAGGGTAATTCTCTTACTTTATAATGCACTTGTGAGCGCTCCATGTCTATAGACCACCCGCCCAGCTTTACTGTTATACGGGCTCGACACGATCCAGTTGTTGTAGGGGCTATCATTTTGTTTAACTAACTGTTTAAACAAATAAACATATTTCTGTTGACTTTTCAAAAAATGCAAGATTTTTTCCTATTGAGATGATTTGGAAGATTTTGGTACAAACCACACCTTCTAACTTCTCTACATTAAGAGCTTGAGTTTTGTCATCTGGCCCAGGTTCCCAGCCAAGTCATTAGCATTAATTCCCCTGTTCTGGAGATTGGGTGTTGCCTTTATCATGTGCACATTGCCCACAGGCCTGCTCTAGTTTTCCTAACATTTCACTTTTTATTGTTATTACCAAAGATTTCATATATAAAACTTTGCACGAACGAGGGTGGTGAATAACACTTCTTAAGTACTGGAGGGCTATGGAGCCCTGTGTCAGCCCAGTACTCTCTGCCGAAGCAAGAACGCATGCGTATGTCAATTCTTTCCCAGGGATTGCATGTTTGTTTATTCATGTGCCTTACTATGGTTAGTACTTACCTAGTTTGAACAAGAATGTACCTCTCCAACGTCTGGGATTTTGCAAATGTTCACTTTCTAGGTAAGTGGATTGGCAGAGGTACGCCAATTGCATGGCCCCCACGTCACCGGACCTGACACGTCTTGACCTTTTCTTCTGGGGATTCATGAAGGGTACCGTGCTTGATCCACCCTTTCCGACTTCTGTACCAGAGCTCTGCATCTCAAATGAACAAGTTATGCCTGACATGCTGCAGCGAGTTTGGCAAGAAATCTACTTCAGATGGGGAGTGTGCTCCATGGCCAAAGGAAGTCACATTGAACCTATCTATACTTAGCATAAACAAAGTCCCCGATTCGTGGATGTTTCGGGTAATCTTGATAACCACTGGTTGGATTTTGATGCGGTTTTCACCATTCTGTAAAGGATATCTCGAGGAAGGTTTGTGTAGAATATAATTTATTTATGACCAAAGGGAGCCAAGCAGTAACAATTTCAGTGAAAAAGTAGAAAAAAAACTTAGCATCCCTTCGCTTTTTAAGCTTGCGCATGGGCAAACCGTTAAACATATCTATATACTATGAGTGTAAGAATTGTTCAGCATCAAAAGTTCTACAATATAGTCTGCGACAGCATATCTTTATCTTCAGTACATCACTACTATAAGTGTTTTTACGTTTTAATTTCTTCCAACAATCTCTATTCAATTACTAGCATCGAGACAGTTTACGAGCTGGCTGGCGAGCGGGCCTATCACCCCAGACACTGTCGAGTCAAGACTTCAGAGAAGAGTAGATGTGTTTGGAGTTTCCCTCGAAGTGCAACTTGGCTTTCCTTAACTTTGCGTGTGAACTTTTCGTTCCACAGAATACACAGTCAAGTGCAGATTGGACGGAAGAGGGATTTGTGATTCATGCACCTCGCCCTTCTTAAATTAAATCTGACAAGAATTCGTTGCACATACTATCCCCATGATAATATAATTAATAGTCCAGTTAGTGATTTTAACCCATCATGCCAAGAGGGAAACATGATATGGGTTGTCTTTCACTGAAATCGAAAAAAATATGCTTATGACGTAACAATGAAACTGAGCAACAAATAATTTATTTATTGATTGTCACAAGAGAGAGAAAGAAAGAAGTCACGAATACAAAGGGAGTCATCCCCAAAGTTCCTATAACACAGGGAAGGAATGTTCATGGTTTGCGGTCCGATAAAGAGAATTCTGCTATGAATTATAATTCCTCCATAAATTATATAAATGATGCTTCAGTTTCCAGTTTAGGTATAAGGTAAAAAACTTTATGTATTTTGCTATAAAATAACACCAAAACCTTGTCAGTAAGTCATATGAATAAGTTTGTATCAATTGTCAAAGTTCTAAAGTCCTTTTGGATACGCCCTGTATTATGTTTGTAGCATTCCGAGTGTCTGACAAAAATTATTGTTTCCAATGCATGAACAGCAGTTCTGTTGCTTTACAAACTACTTCAGGATGTTATATGTGTCACCTGCAAGCGAGACAGAATCTTTTCTGGCTTGCCAACCCTGTTCTTTTCAAAGCCAAAAACTCCATTGTAATGTAAAAAGTAGCACATTGCTACTAAATTGCTAATCATAACATTGATTGGGCTAAATTGTTTGATAATTTGAAAACGATTGGAATAAAGTAACTTACAGGGATAGGAGGGTGATCTACAATCTATACAGAAACCAGATAGCAGTCATTCGAGCTGAAGGACAAGAGAGAGAAGCTAGTATTCAGAAAGGTGTAAGGCTAGGCTTCAACTTATCACCAATACTTTTCAATCTTTATATTGAACAAGCAATGAAGGAAATTGGAGAAAAATTTAAATTGGAAGTGAAGATTCAAGGAGAAATAATTTCAACTCTGAGATTTGTTGATGACATCGTCATCGTAGTAGACACGGCTGAGGATTTTAATGAGCTTTTGAATGGTATGGAATCCGTCTTGAGGAAAGAATTCATGATGAAAATTAATAAATGTAAAACAACAATATTGGAATGCAGCCGGAATAAATCAGAAACACCTATGGATGTCAAATTGACGGGTGAAAACCTAAAGGAAGTAAGAGACTTCTATTACTTAAGAAGCAAAATAACCAGTGATGGTCGAAGCAAAGAGGATATAAAAAGTAGGTTGGCTAAGGCAAGGAAAGCATTTCTACAAACAAGGAATCGGTTGACATCGAATTGAGATTTAGGTATTAGGAAGTCATTTTTGAAAGCCTTTGTCTGGAGCGTGGCACTCTATGGGGAAGTGAAACTTGGACTATTGGTGCAGCAGAAAAGAAGAGAATTGAAGCGTTTGAAATGTGGTGGTACAGGAGAATGAAGATCAAATGGGTAGATAGGATTAAGAATGAAGAGATATTAAGATGAGTGGGAGAGATGATTCTGGCAACTGCTATTGAAGAGAAGAGATAGGTTGATAGGACACATACTAAGACACCCAGGAATAGCAAGCTTAGTTATGGCTATAGTGGCTAGTGTCATAGTGAGGTATTTGAGGAGGCTGTGGTCGAATACAAGGTATTCACTGAGTCGCAATTACCCTTGGGACAACTGAGCAATATCGTGAGAGGGCCATGGCAAAAACATGAATGCAGAATGAATGTAGACGGCGTTAACACACTGTGAAATAAAAATGTGCAATGTTCTCTTATTTTGCTTGAAATGGCCCTCTACGAACTTTTGGTGTTCATAAATGAGCTGAAGAAACATGAAATATGATTTGCTATCTCCTTTTCTGCTCAAAATAGAACAGCAATACCCTCCTCTACCCAAGTATTAACTAAACACGTTAAACACAGAGTCCTTGTTTTATTTGAGAAAAGTGGCTCAAGTTCGCCACTTCATTTTTATTATTGTTCCTACCATTGGCACAATTTCCTATTAGTGAGACACTTTTAAGATAAAACCACCATTTAGAATGACGCAATGTATAAGTTCAAACTTCTTTTTGTCCAATGGCTATTAACTTCAAATAATTATCTAAATTCGTAAGTAATATTTGTAAGCCAGGCCTAATGTATAAACTCCTATTTTTTATACCTGTACTCAAGGCAAATGCTGAGATGGTTCTTCACTTAAGGCCATGGCTACCTCCTTCCCAATCCTCATCTGAATTACAAAGATGCCCACTAATACATCCATCACAATAACACAGGTTATCAGACAAGCACACAAATACACAGAGCTACATGACCATTCTGTCCCCAAGCCCCAAAATCAATCAACAACTATCGTATTTCAGATTGAGATTAGCTAGTTTGAACTATACCATGACAATCGTATTGCAATCAATTCTGAATAGAAATCTAAAGCAAGCACTTTGTTGTGCACACGTTGTGAAGGTTAGTCTGCCTGCTCGGCCCATCCAGTGAGGTGGGCTTTGTCAGTCCACTGCTATAGAGCTTCCACGAGTTAAAATGGCACCGAAGCTTATGCATAGCGAACTTCCGGTCCGTGAATCTCCATTTGATTTTCATTGGCAATGAATCGTCCGTGATTATTTTCATTATTATTTCGAATTGTGGTTTTGTTTTTAGGTGTTCAACTTATGAAATATACACTAGAGGGTTAGCATTTCTTGAATATTCCAAGAACAAGTGTCTCCTAAAAGAGTAATTAGTAAAAATTCGCAACAGAAACGACCATAACAAACAGCTTGGTTACAAAGTGTGCGATCTGCACATGTCAAACTGCAGTAGTGTAACATATCTTAGACTACAATCGTATTAAATTGGTGCCAATGAAATATGTTATATGTGAGAATATTATAATAATTTGCTATCCGGTTGTTATATTGGTATATTATGTATTAACTTGACCCGATTAAATGTTAAAACGTGACGAAACTAGTGATAGGCTATTCACCATACCGGTAGGCCTAATATTTACTAACAACTCGTTGTTTCTTCTTTAACATTTATTTAATCATTATAATTATAATAGCCTACCCATTAACACTTATTTAACCAATAATCATTTTATAATTACAGTACATACATATTCTACGTAGGCCTACTTAGGCCTATTGCAAGAAAGCGATATTTGATAGCACATTCGGTTGCACCTTAAAATCCAACTGTGCCTAGTTTGCAATATTATGGAAAATATTACTGTAAGTTAATAGAGCAAACAACTGGCGACAAACGTTTTAAAGAAATGTCTACGTAAAGTACGGAACGGTACCAAACGGTAATCATTGAAAGGGTCAATTTCACAAACGAATGAACTTCAATTTGCATGAATTATTCAACCCTAAACCTTCGAATGGAGGCATGGATTGTCTGTCTTTAGAAATAGTTTAGTCAATAATTTAAAACAAGTTGTCAGAAAACTAAATACAAGGAGCTACGTGCCTACTACAATGTAAAGTTGCTCTGTGAGAAAAACAACCTTGCCAAGAGTATACGACGTGCATACAGTTAAATATAATCATTCAATTGGAGAGACACTTTCTTCGTCAAGATCTTAACAAAAAAATCAAACATAATCCGTTGTAAATTGACGGGAAAATGTGCAACATTTAGAGACTGCGAGTGTCGTAAGCGGCACAACGTTAGCCGACATTTCGCATCATTAATACATGAGAAATAAACACATGCAGAGCTTTCTCATTGCACACAGCGGAAGATCATTTCGCTCTTGATGCATTTTACAACTTTTATTTCTCCTAACAACAATAATTTGCTTAGATACTTGCAAGGAAAATTGTAGTACACAGTTCCCATTGCTTTCATTACCTGACTACTAAACCGGAAGCTGGTAATGCATAACCATACGCCGGTGGCGCGTCCTATGGCAAGTGAAAGAACGAAAGAAAGTGTAAGCTCTATGGGCCAGAACGCGGCCGCGTTAAATGAGAACGATACTGGGTGGGCCTCGCTGCAGTACTCCGACTCAAACAATGCACACATTCTAGGCAAGTAAGAATAAAAAAAATAGATTGGCGCAAATTTGTTCTGCAATAGTTTATAATAAGGATTAAGGATCGGGTTTTTAGAACATCCTGTGCGTAGAAGGATCTCACTTATTTCACCCGGTAACTACTGTTCGTGTTACACACGCACCCCTACTCTTGTTTCTCCTCCTTCCCCGGAGGCACGTCATCGCCATACAGGCTTGCTCCGCGAACTGTCAGTCCAGCTTGAGACAGTTGTGAAGGCACACACGCTCCGTACTCATGGAATCGAATTGAAGGTGAGCGATGATTTTCGATCGGTGATGATTCTATATCAAATTTCCTAGGGGTTAATTTGTTTTGACTAGCATTTTTTTTTTTTTCCCCTTAGATGAAATGCTGCTCAAGGACAGGATACTAGGAATTACACTGGGTTTCTTAACAGGAATTTTAGTTTAAGTTTGAAATCCCATATTTTCATGATATTAGAATACTCTCTTTTTCCTTCCATTATAGTTTTATGAGGAGGCTTCAATGAGGGCTGACATAAACAAGAACCTTGCCACACCAATGGGAGTTTCCACTAGTCGTTCATGTGATGACCTGTGTGCTGGTCAAAAGGGCAGTCAACAAATTGTGCATGACACAGCTCCGCTTCTTTTGTGTGTGTGGGGAAGTCTGAATGAAGCTACCACAAGTTTCATTAAAGAACATTGGATGTTTCCATTATAATAAGTTGATAATTGTTATTATAGGATGTTAAGTTTTATTATAGGTCAATTTTTAAGAATATTTTTAAATGTACTTGTTTATGAGCATTGTATTTTTAGTGAGTGTGTTTTATTATTGTTGTGAGGGCACCTGGCTGATGAAGAGCTGATTATAAAAGAGCTCGAAACATGTCCAGATAATGAAATAATATAATTTCAATAAAAAATTGTAATTAGGCCTAGTTAAATAGGATTATATGTCAATACGGACCAATATGACTTCGAATACTCCTAATATCCTACTCGTGCAACGTACCAGTCACCAAGCAGGCTGATGCGTGGCACAAGTAAACAAAGAATAGTTTCCAACTCGGCCGCTGGCAATCAATTCGTGAAAGTGTATTACTGTAATGGGCGTTTGTATATTCCTAAAGGAGAAAAGGATTGGGAAGGAGGAAGCTGTGACTTTCAATTATGAACTAAGATGGGATTCGAACCTACCTCTTCGCAGTTTGGTCTCACAAGGCTGTGTGTGTACCCTGTCCCAGCCCTCAAAACCAGAATTAAAGTTCTTGGCAGTGCTAGGAATCAAACCTGGACCCCAGGGGTAACGGCCAAGAATGCTAGCCAGTACGCTATGAGGTGGCACAGGCCCCCTCAAACATCAACATGCTGATCTTGATGAAACTTAGCCGATATACAGGTCACATGTCTATAAATCCGATTGTTGCATTCAAACTTCTGCTTAAATGTCATCTTACTGAATCGGGAGGGAATCCTCAATGCTTTAACAACTTTACAACTCGCGGTATACAGATTAGATAAGTGCCAGCTGGCGGATAACAGGATGTCTACCAAAACCAACTAACAGATTTCCCTGACAAATCCCTGATTTTTCCAGAAAATTTCTGGAGGAACAGTAGCAGCCATAATTAAATATATAAAACAGAGTTTGTACTTAAAGAGCATTTCAAAAAGTGCTCGAACAATAGAGAGTAGTATGATGAAGGTGAAAAAGTAGAAAAGTATCTGCAACAAACATCACCAGAATATACTTTTTCCCCCCGTCAAAATTTAAATGCATAATTTCAAATTAATCAAGGTTGGACCCTTTAAAACTGAAATTCCCTGGGTGTCATTAAATACCCTGAGAATTCCCTGAGATTTCCAGGATTTAAAAATTCCCTGTTTTCCAGAGTAGTAGACACCCTGGATAATTGTTGTGGGTGTTTCTCTGGGGGTGAAGGGGGTTAAAATAAACGTGTGTGGTAAAACTGTTGTATAGCTCATTCATGACGAATGCTGCAGTCCAGAGAACATCACATTTCTTTGGAATGAAATGGATCACAAGTTATTTGAATATCTTCACGAGGGCGTAAAAGAATCTTAAATGTCATACTCGTTCACAAACTACATTGCGAGACTATGGTGTCGGCAGTATATGCAGCATCCAGTTATCTCTCCTCCTCTCTTGTAATCCACGTGCAATGACCAGCTGAGTTAACCGTTGGGATAGAACTTGATCATTTGAGCATCTCGGGGACATCCAAGCAAACACCCAGAATTAAATCAAGAAAACATGTATTTAAAACAAAATCAGGTGAATTTTTTCAGCATTCAAGAAATATTACTATTTAATCATTAAATATAGTTGCCTCCGTTGCGTAGTGGTCAGTGTGATTAGCTGCCACCCCTGAGGTCCGCAGTGCGATTCCCAGATCTGCCACGAAATTTGAAAAGTGGTATGAGGAATGGAACGGGGCCTACTCAGCCTCGGGTGGTCCAAGTGAGTAAAGGGGGTTCGATTCCCACGCTCAGCCATCATCCAAGTGGTTTTCCGTGGTTCCCACTTCGTCTTCGGACAAATGCCGGGATGTACCTACCGTAAGGCCATGGCTGCCTCCTTCCCAAACCCTCCCACTCTTCCCATCCCTTCATCAGGTCCCTGTTCGCTTTGCAGGTGAGGCTGCCTGGGCGCCGTGCTGATCACACACCCCGGTTGTATCCCAAACTCTGAGTCTCAAGGTCCAGGGCACTGTCCTCAGTGGCGGTAGAGGCGAGATCCCTCGCTTAGTCCGTGGGAAAAGCTAATCCTGGAGGGTAAAACCCTACATCGAAGCACCAAACGGCAAGAATTCTGTCACTCGCCTTGCCGCTATGTGCTCTTCGAAGGCACCTAACCCAACCCTACATCAAAGTGCCACACAGCAAGATGGTGATGATGATAATTGTTGTTTTAAGGGGCCTAACATCGGTAGCAGTTCACTTTAGACCATCCTTTGTATAAATATTTTTAAAAACTGAAATTACCTGATTTAATAGTCGGGAGGATATCAGGAGAGGATTGAGCATTAGATGTTCACTGCTCCGCTGTCATCGACACACCATCCCGCCCAAATAGCGACACGACTTATATAGTTAAAATCGAAGTTCTCACCCCTATCTTTCTCACTGAGACAGTATTGCCAACCCCACGCGTTTGGTACTATTTCGCACGTGATGTATGAAATCACTAAGTGAACTCAAACACAGTGTTTATTTATGTATTTATAATGTTTTACATACAAAAACAGACCTAACCTGGGGCTTACGCCCCAGACCCCCTTCCTCGTAGTACTAGCAGTAATTTTCCACAAGACAGCGCCTAACTTAGTAGCAAAGGCGTGTGGTGAATTTCTTCATTCAAGTTGGTAACGTAGTCACATGATCGACTTTCGGGTGTCACATGACTGTCAAACATGGCGTCCGTAAGTGAAGAAAAATTGCATTCTTTCCGTGAAATAACAATTATTGCGGTGCAGCAGTGGCTATTGAGTATGAAGAGATTGTGAAAAGACTCCCAACAACTCCCCGAAAGGTATGCATATCATAAATTATATATATTCAATAAGCTAAGGTGATAAAAAAGTTGTTAAAAGTGATGAAAAGGGAGGATGGTCTCAAGTGAACAATAAATGAATTCTGGTCACTAGCCTGGAGCATAACATGGTTCTACACTAACTGACACAATGTGTAACTGGTTAAAATGTGTTACTCTTTTATCGCCATACTGTTTGCCTCAATGAAATAAACAGATGACTGCAGTTCACCATATCTCACGTGCAGTGTTAGTAGGGAAAGCCTACATTTCTGTAATGATTATAGTAAAATACCTCTGAATGCAAGAATATTTTTACTTTAGTTAGTTAGTTAGTTATTGTTGTTTTAAGGGGCGGAACTACGAGGTCATCTGACCGAATTTTTTTAAAACTTTATTAAGTTACTTGATTTCGCCTCATATACAGTACAAGATTTCTTATATTTTTGACTCTGAGAGTCGCACATTTTTTCCGTTTTCTTCATATTCGTTGATAGCACCGACCAGCTGGTGAAGCTCAACAAATCCCCATCATTACCCCCACATTATTATTTTTATATAAGATATTAGCAGGAACTGATACTATAATACTGCCAAACCATACAGTGCATAAGATTATTCGATTGTATGTAGGCCCACCTTTGTGAGCTTGATATGAGAACCAAATTTACGTCCTAACTGAATTAGGAGAAGAGATATTCAAAACTTCGTACTTCATGAACACATAGCAATTTTATTGAAAGGCCGCAACATTTTCACAAAATAGTTCCTGTTACATTCATCAAGCTTATGCACTTTACGAAACAAGACAATTCACACGAGGTTATAAAATGTGCACTGTATATTTGGAAAGCATAATCAAAGTCGCAGAGGAATTTTAATCACTGATATTTCTTCATTTCTACTAATGATTTGTATACCCAAAATAATATTTAAAATAGTACTCTTCTGTTCACTGTATATTCTGCATTATAAATCATAAGTAAAATCAAAGGAATTTATGACACTGATAATCTCTACACACAAAACATTACCGCTACATTTCTTGTGACACATAATAGGATTTAAAATAAAGAATAAAATAATATTTCGACTCCTTGGCGATCCACGATATTGCCGTTTGTAAACATACAACATGGATGCTATTTTGCTAGGAGCCCAGCAGGTTGAAAATATATTACTTTTTTTTTAGTCATCAGTTATTAGAGGGAGTAGCAAGGGTGTGTCGCCGTTATTTGCAAAGAATACAGATGTGGAACGGTTGGGAAGGCACAAAAAATACGTAACGGGCCACAAGTGTCTACTGCGCATGCGGTGCCAAGAAAACTTACTGTCGCGAGTCACTCGTAACCTACTGCTCGGTTCCAAGCTCTGTGAACTTGCGGGATGAAGGGCAGAGGCAGGATTGGAGCAGGCGAGAATTGAGAAGCCTGTCGACAGCCCGCCGTGTTACCTGACATTCTCGTCTATTCCAACAGGCCTGTGCTAAGAAAGTCCATACTACTTTCTCCGTCCGTTAAATAATTATTCTTTTGTTTGGGCCCGAACTCGGTAACAGTTGTGTTACCAACCTTGTTTGCTTGTTTGTCACTAGATTTTAGGGGCTTTCCGTTCATTTTGTTGGTCCTTGGGAAAATTATATGTCCATGGCAACGTGATCATGGACGGTCTCTCCTATATTGTTCTGTGATGGACGGTGAATGGATACATGTGATGAGGAGTTCGCAAATCAAGATAATTATTACGTCTCAACATTTGGTGGATTACAGGAAGGTAATGGTAGTTTCATTCCATAAAATGGCAGTATATTGTTGGTTGATTGTGTGTGATTTAAGTTCTGTTTTAGGTCGTGCTAAGTTTATAATAATAAAGACATAATGAGATCCTGTATAGGTTAACTCAATATTTGAGAAGTAATGATGGATGTGATGTGTGTTGCTCGTAATCCAGCCATCGGTTAGAAGTTTAGAAAATCTGCCCGCGTATGAATGAGAAATTATTATAGGCTATATATTGAAAATGTGTTAACACATACAGTACCAGTAGACTTTTTCTATTGGGATTAATGGTGTACATTGGGTGATATGAATAAAACGGAGTATATGCTCATGCTCAACAATTTTGTAGTATATACTCAGAATGGTATGAATAAAAAGTTGGAAGTTTAGACTCACTGAGAAGTACATACTCAAGGGTGGGAGTAAATACTCCGTTAGTGAGTTTATACTCCAATGTGGTATGAATAAAAGAAGTAGCCTATATGCTACAAATCTGAAGTATATACTCACAATTTCTGAAGTCTGGCCATTACCATGCTGAGCTGTCTAATCTCAAGATGGTTGAGGTTATGTTTGTAGATGAAAACAACTTGCAGGCTAGGAAAGTGTATAAATTACGAAGAACGGTTTCTGAGAGGGACTGTAGATCATTATACCGGTTTAAGATAGATAATATTCTATGGCTTGATTACTGTTTGGGCAAATACACGGAAACAAGAGGAAAAGCTGTAAAAAATAATTTATTTTCTTTAGTATTTGACTTTCTGTAATACATTTGCCAAAGTTTCCAGCGTAGCGAATCTTTCTAGCTTTTAAACATTCGCTTTTTTCCTTCCGCGAGTTAGGTGTTTGAGGCTTGTCAAATACTGAAGGATAGTTACAGAAAATCCTTACAAAGGCCAAATCGGAAACATTTGATATAATGATCATATGAATCATCCAGTTGCAAAACTCGTTTAATCCACTTGTGAATAAAAATGATTTTCATGAGAAACGTTTCTCTGGACTTTGCCTCCCGTATCTTTTGTGTTTGTTGTTTTCTACTTTTTGCTTTTTGGTTTAGTGTTTGCTTTGTGCTTATGCTTTTGAATGTTACTTTTTGCTTTTCTTTCTTGGTTTTGTTTTAGTGTTTGTTTTCTGCTTTTGCTTTTGAATTTTGCTTTGGGTTTCCTGTTTTTGTTTTTGTTTTCTGCTTTTGTTTTTGAATTTTGCTTTTTGTTTTGTGTGTCTTGTTTTTTGTTTTCTGCTTTTGCTTTTGTTTCAGAATTTTGCTTTGTGTTTCTTGTTTTTTTGTTTTCTGCTTTTGCTTTTGAATTTTGCTTTTTGTTGTGTGTCTTGTTTTTTGTTTTCTGCTTTTGCTTTTGCTTCTGAATGATGCTTTTGGCTTTGTGTTTCCTTTTTTGTTTTCTGCTTTTGCTTTTTGTTTTGTGTGTCTTGTTTTTTGTTTTCTGCTTTTGCTTTTGTTTTTGAATTTTGCTTTGAGTTTCCTGTTTTTGTTTTTGTTTTCTGCTTTTGTTTTTGAATTTTGCTTTTTGTTTTGTGTGTCTTGTTTTCTGTTTTCTGCTTTTGCTTTTGTTTCAGAATTTTGCTTTGTGTTTCTTGTTTTTTTGTTTTCTGCTTTTGCTTTTGTTTTTGAATTTTGCTTTTTGTTGTGTGTCTTGTTTTCTGCTTTTGCTTTTGCTTCTGAATGATGCTTTTGGCTTTGTGTTTCCTTTTTTGTTTTCTGCTTTTGCTTTTTGTTTTGTGTGTCTTGTTTTTTGTTTTCTGCTTTTGCTTTTGTTTTTGAATTTTGCTTATTGCTTTGTGTTTGTTTTCTGCTTTTGCTTTTGTTTTTGAATTTTGCTTTTTGTTTCGTGTTTTTGTGTTTGTGTATGTTTCCTGGAAAATCAAAATAAAACAAACAAAACAAAATCAAAATAAACAAAATAAAATGAAAACAAAAATAAAACAAACCAAAACAAAAAATAACAATTTAAAACATAGTAAATCAAAATAAAATAAAACAAAACAAAATAAAAAAATAAAAGAATAATAAAATAAAGTAAAATAAAATAATTAAATAATTTTACGACATGATCCTTATTCACAAGTGGATTAAACGAGTTTTGCAACTGGACGACTCATATTCATCCCCACTAACAGCCATTTCAATTAACCAGGAACTTTCATATAATCAACAAGACAAGTCTACAGCAGACGACTGGTTTGCATTAACAAATGGCATGTAAAACAGTTGACTGACTAAACGTGCGTCGACGAAACGAGAGTATCATCGTGGCACGAGTGAAGTATATACTCCAAAAGGACCGGAAATTGTAGTAGATACTCAAGATCTTTTATTCATAACAAACCGAGTATATACTCAAAACTGATGCTCATGCTCAAAGTATATACTTCGAAGTTTATACTCAGTTTTATTCATATCACCCATTATATTTAGGGGAAAGATGAACATCCTCTTTATTCTCTTCATGTAGCCTACATTCTCATCATTTCTCAAACTTTTGTTTCACTTGTTCATGATGAATAGTCTTGTCACTTTATTGCAGAATTACCATGCTGGCAAGAAGGTCGTGTACTGCTCTGAATTGTGATGGACACATCTAACCAGCATGGGCACCTGCGTGGATTTCCCTTGGATTACCGTATGGTAGTAGTTTTATACAAATCCTTTGTATAAACTAGGTACAGTATTGTCGATTTTAGTCACCTTTATCTGTGATGTAGATTTGTGTCTGTTCATCCCTGTAGTTAGGCTATTATCAGTCAGCTAGTTGAGGTTTTAAGGGGCAGAACTACGAGGTCATCTGCCCCTATCAGTAGATAGCATAAGCTTCACCCAGATGATCTCCATGAGGAAGTTTTGTTTCTGGTTTGACAAATCATGATCATTATGTCTATGGTGACACCTTGAAAGAATTATACATGTAATTGCAAGTTTCCACGGTTAACATAGAGCCAAAAAATTAGGCTTGTGACTGTTTGGAGTGTGATAAGTTATCAGCAGGGCCCGCATAATCGTGTACTTAACTCCCTCTTCCCAAATGCCTTGCTGTTTGGTGGGTTGTATTATCTGGACTTGTAGCGATGAATTCATAGACTTGCTATTATTATGAAATGCCTCTGGAGTTTTGTCCCTTCAGAGGTAGAAAAGTCTTAATTGGAACAACTGTGAATGTGAATGGCATTGCTATTGTAAACCGGATACCAATTGCCTGATCAGGTATACTGTACTGCCACTTGTCGCACATCAACTATGCACAGTGACCATATACATAACTTCTTTTGTGCCTCATTGTGTAGTGGCTAGTACTCTTGGCTGTCACTGCGGAGGCCCGGGTTCGATTCCCAGCTCTGCCAAGAAGTTTAATTCTGGCCTAAGGGTTGTGCAAAAACTGAGAAGAGGCAAGTTCCAATCACACCTCAGCCATCCTGGAAGTGGCTTTCTGTGGTTTCCCCAGTTCTATATCAGGCGTATGCTTCATTAAGACCACAGCCGCCTCCTTTCTAATCCTCATCTGAGTTAAAACTACACACACTAATACAACCTTCACAATAACACCGGTTATCAGACAAATTCCACACACACCTAAGTACACGGGGCCACATGACCACAATGTCGCAAAGCCCCGAAATGAATCAACAACACAATATAAATTTCTTTAGGTGGCTTCAACACTGCAGCCCCCTGTGGGTGGTGGTTTAGACTACACCCATGGTATCCTCTGGCTATCGTACAAGGTGACTAAAAGGAGCAACCTTGGCTATTCTTTGAGGCTTCCTACTTGTCTTATGAATTGCCCCCCTCAAGGGTGGGAGGGATGGAATACACCCACAGGCAGAGTTGGACGGTTGGCACACCTGCTGTGAAAGTATTCTGGAAATATACATAATCTGGTGTAACAATATGTTAATGTTGTAGTAATTTCTAAACATTGCACTTTTGTCAGTACATGTGTGTGTACTGTATATAGTTTAATGTAAAGTTTTTACATATTTGGTAGCTGCAATCATGTAAATGCAGTGCTAGGCCATGGGGTCTATCTATCTGGCGACTGGTTTTGGATTTCTTCTGGTCAGGTTTACCATTTTCAACATCCCCCAATGGCCTGGACGGTACCTCGCTTCCTTCCAACTGGTTGGTCATATTCATTTATTTCATCCTTTTATCAGCTCCTTGTGATGTTGCCATCTATTACGACATCCGGCTGTATAGGCCTACATTGGCTAGGTGGAACCGCATCGACTTAAATTAATGCAATATTTCAATAATGGTATTGTATTGATGGCGGTTCACTGAAATCTTGTTTCAATTTATATAGCAATTCATTGTATCTCATCTCCGATCCCTCTGAAAGAATAATAATTAGGTGTAGGTATGCCAGCAGCTAAAGCGCAGCGTTCGGCCTTGGGCCCAAGCTCTCTGCTGACTCGGTGGACGTGGGTTCGAACCCCACCGTCGCCATCCTTGAAATGGTTTTCCGTGGTTTCCCATTTTCAACTCTAGGCAAATGCTGGGACGGTACCTCTGACAGGCCACGGCCGCTTCCTTTCACATCCGTGCCCAGTTTCATAAAATCATCTCTCATTCTGGTGCGCAGGTCGCCCACGGGCGTTGACTAGAAAGACCTGTACTCGGCCTCTCAGGAGGCCACACGACAAAAAAGATGTCAGGGGGTAGATATACGTGCACATGTTTTGAACTTCACCGGTCCTCTTCAACAAAGCAACGTCATCATTGCCTAACTTTAAAACGATAGATTTTAGAATTTAATGTGCACATTTCAAAACACACATGTTGTGAGATAATGGGTGAAGTTAAAGTCCAATGTAAATTTATATTTAAAGGGCATAGAGTATTTTCAAGAATATTGACAACTTGTCTGTAGGACACACTCTTTCCCGGCGGCTTCGGTGGCGTAGTTGGTAGCATGCTGAGCTTCTATGCCCAAGATAGCGGGTTCAAACCCGGCCGAAGCCGTCGGAATTTTTAAGAGCGTTAAAAATCCCTCAGTATGCCTTCCTTCGGAGGGGAAGTAAAGCCGGCGGTCCCATGTCATAGATTTATGGCATGTTAAAGAACCTTCCACTAATTACACTTGTGTGAAGCTAAATTGGCTAGGTTAAGAATGTAAACAACGCTCTTAGGTTTCTACGTTCATTGCCAAAAGCCGACTGCGGTGGCGTCTAGTAGCTAAGTTCTGAACTAGGCCTAGTAGTCGTTAACGGTGGCGTTTGGCGGCAGAAGTAAGAACTATTTGAAAAATTCTAATTTGCAGTCTGTACTTAAATTAAAAAACAGATACAAACACTAATACAGCCATCACAATCAACACCGTTTATCAGACAGATTCTACACACACCCAAAGTACACGGAGCTACATGACCGCGTTGCCGCAGCCCCTAAACTGAGGAACCAACCAACACTCTTTCCCCTCTCTTTTAAATCAATGGGCACAATAATCCTGTGATGCAGATTTTTTTCTGTGTATTTAACAGTAATATGATGTGGCTTCGTACATTTGGCCTGCAGGGGTCCTTTTAACATGCCCGAAACAGGAGGTTTTAATTGCCATTAAACTGAGGTGGGGGGTATTAAATGTAATTGGTAATGTGTTGCACCATTACGTTCAACCACATCTTCCAAATGTCCCCTCCCTCTTATTTCTTGCAAGAAATGCTGCGTTAACTGGAATTGTGTTGCTTTACAGGCTGAAAATTCATCTTCACCAAAAATAATCCTCTTTGAGTTTACAGATTCTTCAGCCTGAGGATTGATCGAAGCTAGCCAAGAGGTTTTCCTGCGTAGGAGTGTACTTGACTGTGGGTGATCAGTTGTTTTCCACTGTCCTGCAGCATAGCCGATCATCTGAGTGCAGCCCGGCAGGGTCTTCTTCAATCCTGTCTCCAGTCGACTAAGCCATTGACGTTCACAAATCAGAAGTTATGACTTACATGTGAAAGAATGTACAATGTGTACCGTGATTGAACATAAATTAATAAATCAATTGAAACTGTCTGGAAAACAGCTTTCTCATTTCCTTGAAGACAATCCTCAACCCTGCCTATATTTTTTCTGTAGATACAGTTGAAAATCATTTAATCATTGAGGCCAAGTTAATTGTAATGAAATTACATTATTGGGCATATACAATTTATTTAGAGAAGGAGGTGCAGCAGACAAGAAATCGGCCATAGTAGTGTACTGGGTCGGAATAGGGGTACGGTAATTTTGACGTTATGGTATCTTAATATTGCAAACTTGCATGAAACTTCATGATTTATTTATTCTTATCGTTGAAACTTCAAAAAGACTATTCGCTTGTACTTAAACTTCTTAAAAGGGCGAAGCAACTGAAAAAAGTAGGAAATAAAACAACGACCGTCATTTTTTTTCTTCTCATCGTACCAACGTCATAGACCACAACGAACGTATGAAATTCAAGTTTACGGTGTCCATTGCTTCTTAATATTCAATCTAAGTAATATATTGGCGTTCAAAAATAAAACGGAGTTGCTTTAAAGCAACAATAACGATGTGTATCCAGATTAATCAAACTCTATTCGATTTCCTCTCATTTCGTAAGTTGGGTAACGTACTCGGCGAAAGCAACCTAGATCCTTCGGTCACTTATATTTCTTGCACAATATACGGCCAGTTATTGCATATCAGTGGCGTAGGATATCGCCACGTGGTGCGCACCACGCAACGCTTTTTAGTAGCTTTGCGCACCATGTGCGTTTGAGTTGGAGCCCAAACAATGACGCAATCGCTGAATTTAACGGAACGCAGAAATAGCAGAGAGTTCCTACTCTGTTATTATATGCTCCCTGTATTCCAATACTGCTAACATGGGTCTTTTCTGAAACCAGTGTGGCGTTGGTAATGAGTGACTGAGTCACCGACTAATGTATTTGCTTCTGTTACTACGAAAGGACCGAGAAACCTCATCACTCGTCACCACCACGTCTCATAGTCTGCGATGTACATTCCACTCAGGTCCACGCAGCTTAGACTCGAGCAGTACATAACCTCCAAATCTGACAATAGAATAATTAAAATAATCACCCTTACCCGCTATCCTACACAGGTTCCAAATTCTTGTTTGAACCCCACGACCCACTTGCAAATGGGATATGAGAAGGATAAATGAAAACCATATGTGGAGAAGGTGAACTAAAGCTCTTTCGAGCAATCTACTTCCTGTAGAAAATAGACAGTGTTTTGATTTAGAAAATAGACAATGTTTTGATTTACATAGTTTTGGTTTTGTTATCTTTGAGTGTAGTGTCTTTGGAATGTCTTTTGGATGCGATGTTGAGTTGTGTTAATAAAATATTGATTACTGTATATTAAAATGATTTGGTATGGTATATAACTGGCGACCGTGACAGGACTACTGGCAATCTCAACATCAAATAAAACAGAACAACGATGACCGAACGTCGAGTATTACACGGCGTATTTACACGAGAGGTAAATAAGTTTGAAGAACTGTTGGCACTTGCTGATGGTGACCACGTGGAGATTCGTAGCAGATATGCTTCACTTGTGGAACGCTACGAGAAGTTAAAACGTCTGGATGATGAAGTATACAATGAGCTGCTGCAAAGGGAAGACCTTGAAGACATCGTGCTTGAAACAGAGATCAACCATTGCAGTGAGTACGACTTGAAATATTTTAAGGTTAGGGGAAAAGTGCAGGCCTTACAAGTTGGAGATCGAGCCGTTTCTGAAGCTAATACGAGTAACTGTTCACGTACTTCTAATCAGAGACTACTAAGACTACCAAAACTAGAACTGAAAAACATTGATGGAAACTTGAAGTGCTGGATTGGGTTTTGGGCGCAATTTACTAAAATACATGAAGATAGCAGCCGTAAAGATGAAGACAAATCTGTTTATTTGATTCAGTGTATGGAACCTGGTTCGTGTGCTCAGAAGTTGGTAGAAAACTTTCCTCCTTCAAAGGAAAACTACAAAAAGGCTATTGAATTGTTGAAGTCTAGGTATGGGAAGGATGACTTACTCATTGAGTACTATTATACCATACCAAATCATTTTAAATATACAGTAATCAATATTTTATTAACACAACTCAACATCTCGTTCAAAAGACATTCCAAAGACACTACACTCAAAGATAACAAAACCAAAACTATGTAAATTAAAACACTGTCTATTTTCTAAATCAAAACACTGTCTTTTTCCTACAGGAAGTAGATTGCTCGAAAGAGCTTTAGTTCACTTTCTCCACATTCTCCCACCTTGCAAAAGGTAGTTTTGCAACACACATTCATAAACTGAAGTAAACATTCCAAAATTATAGTTGAACATTGAGCTCAGGAATGCGAACCACTATAAGTCTAGTTTCTTGAGTTGCCTAACAGTTCTACCACAACGAGTCTTGAATTCACTCTCCCTTTCAGTTCCTGAGTTACTGCAGGGAATATCTTCACTAAGGACCGGCTCACTTAGTCGGTGTTGTGAAGTGTTGATAGAATCACCTTTGTTAAGTCAGTTTATCTCTAACGAATAAAGTCGCTGTACTGGACGAAGTAGAATGCCAGTTGCTGTCTTAATTTTAACCAGACGAGTCACCTTGTCTCTTCCAGGTAACAGCTCCACCACTCTCCCTAAGGGCCAGTTGATACGTTTCTTGTTGTCGCTCTCCACCAGTACTATGTCTCCTACTTGTATGGATCCCTGTTGCTCTTTGCTCCGTGATCGGAGAAATCCCAGGTATTCTTTTTTGAAGCGATTTCTCAGGCTCTCCAGAACAGCTTGTAGATAACTCCATCTGTCGTTTAAACAGCTGGTTTGAATTTGGTCTAAGTCGGATACATCATTACCATCTAGGCTCTGTAGGAACATGGAGGGTCTGAGTGGCTGAGTTCATCTTCTTCAGAAAGATAAGTCAAAGGTCGATTGTTCATAAGGTTCTCACAATCGCACAGAAGAGTACACATTTCCTCATAATTTAGGCAAGCTTTACCCAAATTACGGCGAAGCAAATCCTTTAGAATCTTTATCAACCTTTCCCAGAATCCTCCCCACCAGGCTGCAGTGGGAGGGTTCAGCTTCCATTTAATCTTCAGAAGGCTGCACATCCTCTCTATTTCAGTCCAATCCAATTGCTCCATGGTTCTGCGAAGTCCGGTGAAATTCGTCCCATTGTCCGTATACATGGTATTCACTCTTCCTCTTCTTGCCACAAATCGGCGTAGTGCTTGGATATACGCTACTGTACTAAGTGAAGTGATCACTTCCGGATGTACAGCCCGATAAACTGCACAAGTGAATATCACAATCCATCCCTTTTCTCCTCCTCGTAGAAACACAGGGCCGGCCAAGTCTGTGCCCGTGATCTGGAAAACACTCGATGCCTTGATTCGATCCTCTGGCAACGGAGGAAAAGGTACCTCAAAACCCTTAGCAGAGTTACGACGACAGATCACGCATTTCCGAACAACTGCTGCCACCGTCCTTCTTCCTCTAATTATCCAAACCCTTTGGCGCAACAAAACAAGCAGTGTGTGCGTCCCAGCATGGTTATGGAATCAATTAAATTGTTCAATCATTCTTTCAACCATCACATGTTTTGATGGAAGTACAACTGGATAGGTATACTCAGGAGTGTCGTCAGAATCAACGACTCTTGACTTCATGCGTAGAATTCCTTCATCGTGTGTGAACACCTCCAGATTCTTCAATTGTTCTTTTCTCTCTTCTTCATAGAGCGTTTCCTTCTGGATAAGGAAGTACAGTTTCTTCTCAGCATTGAGAAACTCTTCGCTATCAATTTCCGTTGATACGTGGTCTCTACGATTCCAAGCAATGGTCCTAACGATTTTGATGTATCCAGAGAATCGTGAACTTAATTGCAGTAAAATAGTTTCCACAACAGTGTTCTTAGCAGCTGCAACTGTTTTCCTCCTTTCCCGGTTGACTTCTTCCAACAATGGTTCAGGACGATTAAATACCCATTCTTCTTCTTTACATTTAAGCCAAAACGGACCCTCCCACCATCTGGATCTCCAAAGTTGTGTTGGTGAACACCCTCTAGACAGGAGATCTGCTGGATTGAGGCTGCCCGGTATGTGTCTCCATGAACTAGCCTTACTGTACTCATGAATATCCTTTACCCGATTCTCTACGAACACCGACCAAATCCCTTTATTAGCAATCCAAGCCAAGACTACTGTTGAATCGGACCAAAACACTGTGTGTATGTCATTCAGGTGTAGGCATCGAAGGCTCAACCGAGACATTCTAACTCCAAGGAGCGCTCCCATCAGTTCAAGGCGGGGTAGTGTCAGTTCTTTGAGAGGCGCCACTCTAGATTTAGCCATCAGAAGACTCAGTTTGATCTTACCTTCTTCTTCCGTTCTCAGATATATGCAACAACCAAACGCTCTTTTGCTAGCGTCCACAAATACATGCAAAGTGCTGTTGTCACTCAGGAAAATCCTTCTAGGTATCCGACAGTCATGTAGGTATTGCAACTGCTGAGTCCATCGACAGAATTCCTCACAAATGCCTCCTGGTAAAACCTCATCCCATCCTATACTTTTCTGCCATGTTTTCTGCAGAATGAGCTTGGGAATCAGAGTTACTGGGGCCGAAAATCCAATCGGATCAAATATTTTTTGCACGCTGGATAGTACCACTCTTCGGGTTACTAAACCTGTAGTCGGGCTGAAGTTACATCCAAGTTCATCTACGTCGCAATACCAACGAAGTCCTAAGACATTCTCAGTTTTACCAACACCACAATCAAAGGAATTCACCCATCCCCTCAAATTGAAACCTGCGGATAACATCAATTCTTGTGCCTTTAAAATAAAGGGTCCAATTTCTTCCTTTGAAGCGACTCCAGTAAGACAGTTGTCCACATAAAATGCAGGTTTCATTTTTGTAGCTACTTCCTTCAAATGAGTTGGGGGCTCTTCCAGAAGGTTGTTCAGTACAGAAACCAATAGGAAGGGACTGGAACAAACACCAAAAACCACCCGGCAATGTTGAAAAGTGGTAATATTATCATTATCCCACCAGAGAAAACGGAGCATATCCCTGTCTTCAGGATCAATTATAATCTGCAGGAATGCCTTCTCTATATCAGCTATTAGACTAATAGGATAGGTTCGAAAATTGGTCAGCACTGATGGAACAAGGTCGATGAAGTTGGGTCCGGGCTGGAGACAATCATTCAAGGAATGACCATTTCTGTCTTTGTTGGAAGCATCGAACACCGGCCTTATCTTTGTAGTGCCACCATCTTTCAGCACAGCTCTATGAGGCAAATAATGTGTAGGTCCATCCAAAACCTCGTTTTCAACACCTTCGATAATCCCTTTGTTTACCCATTCCTGTAACACCTCATCATAATCCTGAAATTTCTGCATCCCTCTTAACTTTCTTGAAGTGTTCAATAATCGTTTCTGAGAAATTTCACGATTCGTTTCCAGAGAAGTACAACCATCAATCCAGGGTAGTTGGACAATGTAGCGCCCAGATTCCTCTTCTCTCTTCACAGTCCTATCGAAGAACATCTGAACTTGTTGTTCCCTTTCTTCCTTTTTATCTGTTCGCCAGGATCTTTAATACCCAAAGTCTCAATTTCCCACAAATCCGCCACTCTTGTTGATTGAGTTAAAGTAAGTAGAGTGTAAGACGAGGCAGTAATTGAGGTGATCTCAGAAGAGCCCATAAGTGTCCACCCTAAACAAGTTCTCACAGCTACTAGACTCTTGTTTACACGTAGGAAGTCTAGCGTGATTATCTGAGCCCACACGTCAGCTCCTAACAATACATGTATGTCAGTACTGTTGCCACCATTATCTTGGCCAACATCACTAAGTTCAACTCCCTTGTCCCTCAGTAAATTAAACAAGTCAGCATCAACTAGGGGAGCACCTCCACAGATACCATCAGAGCCTAACACTGCAACCTCACATCTGTTGTCCTCGTTCATACCCAGCAAAGTTATTTGATAGGACTCGAAACAAACAGGTGCTGTTTTCCTACCTCCAAATAATTCTTGTTTTAGTGTTACCTTTCCAGTTTGTTCCAACTCTAATTTCTTAGCACAAGACTTCTTTATGTAGCTTCTCTGCGATCCACTATCACACAGAACTCTTACTCTGTGCGTGGATCCACCAACAACTACTCTAGCAACTAAAGTCTGCAGATAGGTCACATGTCCTTTATTACTACCTGCCATCATGCTAACTGTTTTTGGAACCGAATTACCTTTTGGTTCATCTGAGGCTGTTTTCGCACACATCAAAGTGTAATGTTTCCCCTTGCAAAATGGGCACTTCACAAACATCTTACACTTAACACTGACATGTCCCGGTCGTAGACACCTAAAACAAGCTCCCTTTTTCTTTAACGTTACTTGGCGTTCTTCTTAAGAATAATCAATAGCTACAGCAGTCTTGAGAAAGATGTGAGGTTCTGCCACAAAATATACAAGCCGTATGTTTGTTATTTCTGTTTCCCGTACTAACTGAAACATCCTCTATTGAAATTAAAGAAGCCGCTGAAGGTACGTCCCTACTATTCTTAGTCTTGGTCCTATGGTCTTGCTTAACTCGATCCGTCCTCTCGTTAACTTCAAAAGAACTATGTCTTAGCTTAAGCCGTTCTTCACCTTCTACCTCAGTCTTTAAGAAGGCTAACAATTCACTCAAGCAACAGTCAGGTTCCTTGGTAGACGTTTCTTTTGACCTCTGGCAAGGCACTCTCTACTAGTGGAAATAACATAGCAGCGTATTTCTCCTTTGTTACTCCCAAGGAATCAAGTGCTCTCAACTGTCCCTCCAGACTGTCATACAGTTGGGCTATGGATCTTAAACTATCCTTCTTTAACACCAAGGATAAAAGTTCCCTAACATAGTACTCAATGAGTAACTCATCCTTCCCATACCTAGACTTCAACAATTCTATAGCCTTTTTGTAGTTTTCCTTTGAAGGAGGAAAGTTTTCTACCAACTTCTGAGCACACGAACCAGGTTCCATACACTGAATCAAATAAACAAATTTGTCTTCATCTTTAAGGCTGCTATCTTCATGTATTTTAGTAAATTGCGCCCAAAACCCAATCCAGCACTTCACGTTTCCATCAATTTTTTTCAGTTCTAGTTTTGGTAGTCTTAGTAGTCTCTGATTAGAAGTACGTGAACAGTTACTCGTATTAGCTTCAGAAACGGCTTGATCTCCAACTTGTAAGGCCTGCACTTTTTCCCTAACCTTAAAATATTTCAAGTCGTATTCACTGCAATTGTTGATCTCTGTTTCAAGCACGATGTCTTCAAGGTCTTCCTTTTGCAGCAGCTCATTGTAAACTTCATCATCCAGACGTTTTAACTTCTCGTAGCGTTCCACAAGTGAAGCATATCTGCTACGAATCTCCACGTGGTCACCATCAGCAAGCGCCAACAGTTCTTCAAGCTTGTTTACCTCACGTGTAAATACGCCGCGTAATACTCGACGTTCGGTCATCGTTGTTCTGTTTTATTTGATGTTGAGATTGCCAGTAATCCTGTCACGGTCGCCAGTTATATACCATACCAAATCATTTTAATATACAGTAATCAATATTTTATTAACACAACTCAACATCGCGTCCAAAAGACATTCCAAAGACACTACACTCAAACATAGCAAAACCAAAACTATGTAAATCAAAACACTGTCTATTTTCTAAATCAAAACACTGTCTATTTTCTACAGGAAGTAGATTGCTCGAAAGAGCTTTAGTTCACATTCTCCACAACTATGTTAGGGAACTTTTATCCTTGGTGTTAAAGAAGGATAGTTTAAGATCCTTAGCCCAACTGTATGACAGTCTGGAGGGACAGTTGAGAGCACTTGATTCCTTGGGAGTAACAAAGGAGAAATACGGTGCAATGTTATTTCCACTAGTAGAGAGTGCCTTGCCAGAGGTTATGTTTAAAACTTGGGACAGGTATCGTGTATCAAAAGAAACGTCTACCAAGGAACCTGACTGATGCTTGAGTGATTTGTTAGCCTTCTTAAAGACTGAGGTAGAAGGTGAAGAACGGCTTAAGCTAAGACATAGTTCTTTTGAAGTTAACGAGAGGACGGATCGAGTTAAGCAAGACCATAGGACCAAGACTAAGAATAGTAGGGACGTACCTTCAGCGGCTTCTTTAATTTCAATAGAGGATGTTTCAGTTAGTAAGGGAAACAGAAATAACAAAGATACGGCTTGTATATTCTGTGGCAGAACCTCACATCTTTCTCAAGACTGTGCTGTAGCTATTGAATATTCTCAAGAAGAACGCCAAGTAACGTTAAAGAAAAAGGGAGCTTGTTTTAGGTGTCTACGACCGGGACATGTCAGTGTTAAGTGTAAGATGTTTGTGAAGTGCCCATTTTGCAAGGGGAAACATTACGCTTTGATGTGTGCGAAAACTGCCTCAGATGAACCAAAAGGTAATTCGGTTCCAAAAACAGTTAGCATGATGGCAGGTAGTAATAAAGGACATGTGACCTATCTGCAGACTTTAGTTGCTAGAGTAGTTGTTGGTGGATCCACGCACAGAGTAAGAGTTCTGTGTGATAGTGGATCGCAGAGAAGCTACATAAAGAAGTCTAGTGCTAAGAAATTAGAGTTGGAACAAACTGGAAAGGTAACACTAAGTCAAGAATTACTTGGAGGTAGGAAAACAGCACCTGTTTGTTTCGAGTCCTATCAAATAACTTTGCTGGGTATGAACGAGGAAAACAGATGTGAGGTTGCAGGGTTAGGCTCTGATAGTATCTGTTGAGGTGCTCCCCTAGTTGATGCTGACTTGTTTAATTTACTGAGGGACAAGGGAGTTGAACTTAGTGAGGTTGGCCAAGATAATGGTGGCAACAGTACTGACATACAGGTATTGTTAGGAGCTGACGTGTGGGCTCAGATAATCACGCCAGACTTTCTACATGTAAACATGAGTCTAGTAGCTGTGAGAACTTGTTTAGGGTGGACACTTATGGGCTCTTCAGAGATCACCTCAACTACTGCCAAGTCTTACACTCTACTTACTTTAACTCAATCAACAAGAGTGGCGGATTTGTGGGAAATTGAGACTTCGGGTATTAAAGATCCTGGTGAACAGATAAAAAGGGAAGAAAGGGAACAACAAGTTCAGATGTTCTTCGATAGGACTGTGAAGAGAGAAGAGGAATCTGGGCGCTACATTGTCAAACTACCCTGGATTGATGGTTGTACTTCTCTGGAAACGAATCGTGAAATTTCTCAGAAACGATTATTGAACACTTCAAGAAAGTTAAGAGGGATGCAGAAATTTCAGGATTATGATGAGGTGTTACAGGAATGGGTAAACAAAGGGATTATCGAAGGTGTTGAAAACGAGGTTTTGGATGGACCTACACATTATTTGCCTCATAGAGCTGTGCTGAAAGATGGTGGCACTACAAAGATAAGGCCGGTGTTCGATGCTTCCAACAAAGACAGAAATGGTCATTCCTTGAATGATTGTCTCCAGCCCGGACCCAACTTCATCGACCTTGTTCCATCAGTGCTGACCAATTTTCGAACCTATCGTATAGGTCTAATAGCTGATATAGAGAAGGCATTCCTGCAGATTATAATTGATCCTGAAGACAGGGATATGCTCCGTTTTCTCTGGTGGGATAATGATAAGATTACCAGTTTTCGACAATGCCGGGTGGTTTTTGGGGTTTGTTCCAGTCCCTTCCTATTGGTGTCTGTACTGAACAACCTTCTGGAAGAGCCCCCAACTCATTTGAAGGAAGTAGCTACAAAAATGAAACCTGCATTTTATGTGGACAACTGTCTTACTGGAGTCGCTTCAAAGGAAGAAATTGGACCCTTTATTTTAAAGGCACAAGAATTGATGTTATCCGCAGGTTTCAATTTGAGGCGGTGGGTGAATTCCTTTGATTGTGGTGTTGGTAAAACTGAGAATGTCTTAGGACTTCGTTGGTATTGTGACGTAGATGAACTTGGATGTAACTTCAGCCCGACTACAGGTTTAGTAACCCGAAGAGTAGTACTATCCAGCGTGCAAAAAATATTTGATCCGATTGGATTTTCGGCCCCAGTAACTCTGATTCCCAAGCTCATTCTTCAGAAGACATGGCAGAAAAATATAGGATGGGATGAGGTTTTACCAGGAGACATTTGTGAGGAATTCTGTCGATGGACTCAGCAGTTGCAATACCTACATGACTGTCGGATACCTAGAAGGATTTTCCTGAATGACAACAGCACTTTGCATGTATTTGTGGACGCTAGCAAAAGAGCGTTTAGTTGTTGCATATTTCTGAGAACGGAAGAAGAAGGTAAGATCAAACTGAGTCTTCTGATGGCTAAACCTAGAGTGGCGCCTCTCAAAGAACTGACACTACCCCGCCTTGAACTGATGGGAGCGCTCCTTGGAGTTAGAATGTCTCGGTTGAGCCTTCGATGCCTACACCGGAATGACATACACACAGTGTTTTGGTCCGATTCAACAGTAGTCTTGGCTTGGATTGCTAATAAAGGGCTTTGGTCGGTGTTCGTAGAGAATCGGGTAAAGGAAATTCATGAGTACAGTAAGGCTAGTTCATGGAGACACATACCGGGCAGCCTCAATGCAGCAGATCTCCTGTCTAGAGGGTGTTCACCAACACAACTTTGGAGATCCAGATGGTGGGAGGGTCCGTCTTGGCTTAAATGTAAAGAAGAAGAATGGGTATTTAATCGTCCTGAACCATTGTTGGAAGAAGCCAACCGGGAAAGGAGGAAAACAGCTGTAGCTGCTAAGAACACTGTTGTGGAAACGATTTTACTGCAATTAAGTTCACGATTCTCTGGATACATCAAAATCGTTAGGACCATTGCTTGGATTTTGAGATTGAAACAAAGGAATCGTAGAGACCACGTATCAACGGAAATTGATAGCGAAGAGTTTCTCAATGCTGAGAAGAAACTGTACTTCCTTATCCAGAATGAAACGCTTTATGAAGAAGAGAGAATAGAACAATTGAAGAATCTGGAGGTGTTCACAGACGATGAAGGAATTCTACGCATGAAGTCAAGAGTCGTTGATTCTGACGACACTCCTGAGTATACCTATCCAGTTGTACTTCCATCAAAACATGTGATGGTTGAAAGAATGATTGAATAATTTCATCGATTCCATAACCATGCAGGGACGCACACACTGCTTGTTTTGTTGCGCCAAAGGGTTTGGATAATTAGGGGAAGAAGGACGGTGGCAGCAGTTGTTCGGAAATGCGTGATCTGTCGTCGTAACTCTGCTAAGGGTTTTGAGGTACCTTTTCCTCCGTTGCCAGAGGATCGAATCAAGGCATCGAGTGTTTTCCAGATCACGGGCACAGACTTGGCCGGCCCTGTGTTTCTACGAGGAGGAGAAAAGGGATGGATTGTGATATTCACTTGTGCAGTTTATCGGGCTGTACATCTGGAATTGATCACTTCACTTAGTATTGTAGCATATATCCAAGCACTACGCCGATTTGTGGCAAGAAGAGGAAGAGTGAATACCATGTATTCGGACAATGGGACGAATTTCACCGGACTTTGCAGAACCATGGAGCAATTGGATTGGACTGAAATAGAGAGGACGTGCAGCCTTCTGAAGATTAAATGGAAGCTGAACCCTCCCACTGCAGTCTGGTGGGGAGGATTCTGGGAAAGATTGATTAAGATTCTAAAGGATTTGCTTCGCCGTAATTTGGGTAAAGCTTGCCTAAATTATGAGGGAATGTGTACTCTTCTGTGCGATTGTGAGAACCTTATGAACAACCGACCTTTGGCTTATCTTTCTGAAGAAGATGAACTCAAGCCACTCAGACCCTCCATGTTCCTACAGAGCCTAGAGGGTAATGATGTAACCGACTTACACCAAATTAAAACCAGCAGTTTAAACGGCAGATGGCGTTATCTACAAGCTGTTCGGGAGAGCCTGAGAAATCGCTTCAAAAAAGAATACCTGGGATTTCTCCGATCACGGAGCAAAAAGCAACAGGGATCCATACAAGTAGGAGACATAGTACTGGTGGAGAGCGACAACAAGAAACGTATCAACTGGCCATTAGGAAGAGTGGTGGAGCTGTTACCTGGAAGAGACAGTGTGACTCGTCTGGTTAAAATTAAGACAGCAACTGGCATTCTACTTCGTCCAGTACAGCGACTTTATTCGTTAGAGATAAACTGTCTAAACAAAGGTGATTCTATCAACACTTCACAACACCGACTAAGTGAGCCGGTCCTTAATGAAGATATTCTCTGCAGTAACTCAGGAACTGAAAAGGAGAGTGAATTCAAGACTCGCTGTGGTAGAACTGTTAGGCAACTCAAGAAACTAGACTTATAGTGGTTCACATTCCTGAGCTCAATGTTCAACTATAATTTTGGAATGTTTACTTCAGTTTATGAATGTGTGTTGCAAAACTACCTTTTGCAAGGTGGGAGAATGTGGAGAAAGTGAACTAAAGCTCTTTCGAGCAATCTACTTCCTGTAGAAAATAGACAGTGTTTTGATTTAGAAAATAGACAGTGTTTTGTTTTAGATAGTTTTGGTTTTGTTATCTTTGAGTGTAGTGTCTTTGGAAAGTCTTTTGGATGCGATGTTGAGTTGTGTTAATAAAATATTGATTACTGTATATTAAAATGATTTGGTATGTTATACCATAGGTGATTGAAACATTTCTTTTTTTATTATTATTTTGCATTACACAATGTAAAAATAAAATTGTTGTATATGTATAGGTCTAGTATAGAAAGAACGACACAATTGAAATTGCATTCTCGTCCAGTTCTGCTCTTGCAAGTTGCTGTTCACCTGGATCCAGTGGACAGATCTGTAAGAATACAAACATCAAGCTATAAATACAATAAATTTGGAATGTAACTTACACACATCAAAAAAAGTTTTGCATCACCTCGGTTCCAAGAGTTCCGGAACCGTTAAATACAAAGGGAATAGAGATCAACACAAACAACATTTCAGCTCGTTTTATTGCTCATGAGACCCACACATTGCATGTTGTACCAGCATACAGCTAGACTTTCAGCATTTGTGGTCCAGATTGCAGTACACACCACTACCTCTAATACCCAGTAGCACGTCCTCTTGCATTGATGCATGCCTGTATTCGCCGTGGCATACTATCCACAAGTTCATCAAGACACTGTTGGTCCAAATTGTCCCACTCCTCAACGACAATTCGGCGTAAATCTCTCAGAGTGGTTGGTGGGTCAAGACGTCCATAAACAGCCCTTTTCAACATATCCCAGGCATGTTCGATAGGGTTCATGTCTGGCGAACATGCTGGCCACTGTAGTCGAGCGATGTCGTTATCTTGAAGGAACGCATTCACAAGATGTGCACGATGAGGTCGAGAATTGTCGTCCATGAAGACAAATGCCTCTCCAATATTCTGCCGATATGGTTGCACTATGGGTCGGAGGATGTCATTCAGGTATCGTAAAGCCGTTTCGGAGCCTTCCATGACCACCAGTGGCGTACGTCGGCCCCACATAATGCCACCCCAAAACATCAGGGAACCACCACCTTGCTGCACTCGCTGGACAGTGTGTCTAAGACGTTCAGCCTGACCAGGGTGCCTCCAAACACGTCTCCGACGATTGTCTGGTTGAAGGCATATGCGACACTCATCGGTGAAGAGAACGTGATGCCAATTCCGTGGGGTCCATTCAGCATGTTGTTGGGCCCATCTGTACCGCGATGCATGGTGTCGGGGTTGCAAAGCTGGACCTCGCCATGGACGTCGGGAGTGAAGTTGCGCATCATGCAGCCTATTGCGCACAGTTTGAGTTGAAACACGACGTCCTGTGGCTGAACGAAACGCATTATTCAACATGGTGGCATTGCTGTCAGGGTTCCTCCGAGCGGCAATCCGTAAGTAGCGGTCATCCACTACAGTAGTAGCCCTTGGGCGGCCTGAGCGAGGCCTGTCATCGACAGTTCCTGTATCTCTGTACCTCCTCCATGTCCGAACAACATCGCTTTGGTTCACTCTGAGACGCCTGGAAACTTCCCTTGTTGAGAGCCCTTCTTGACACAAAGTAACAATGCGGACGCGATCGAACTGCGGTATTGACCTTCTAGGCATGGTAGAACTACAGACAACATGAGCAGCGTACCTTCGTCCTGGTGGAATGACTGGAACTGATCGGCTGTCGTACCCCCTCCGTCTAATAGGCCCTGCTCATGCATGGTTGTTTACATCTTTGAGCAGTTTTAGTGACATCTATGAACAGTCAAAGGGACTGTATCTTGGATACAATATACACAGTCAACGTCTATATGCCGGAGATCTGGGAACCGAGGTGATGCAAAACTTTTTTTGATGTGTGTATAAGACATTAGACATGGAAGAATACAGGCTAAGCTTCTCACGGAAATATCCTGTAAATGGGCATGGAGGATTTCAGTTATCCCTTTCGACTGCAATCCAATATTTTTGTTTTACATTTATTAATTTTCATCATGAATTCTTTCCTCAAGACAGAATCTATACCATTTAAAAACTCATTCAAATCCTCTGGTCTGTCAGCTAAGATGACGACGATGTCATCAGCAAATCTCCAAGTTGAAATTATTTCTCCTTGAATTTTTACTCCTACTTTGAATTTTTCTCCAATTTCCTTCATTGCTTGTTCAATGTATAGATTGAAAACTATGGGTGATAAGTTGTGGCCTTGCCTTACACCTTTCTGAATACCAGCTTCTCTCTCATGTCCTTGTGCTCGAATAACTGCATATCCTAAGGAACACAAAACGTGCTACACCTTAAAACAGTAGGCCTATTGGTATGGCACAAAATGGTAAAGTAAATTGAAAGGAAAGTGAAAAGGAAAGTGAATTGAAAGGAAAGTGATTAGTCCCTTGTTCATAAATTGTGTCAACATTGTTTGGTATCCTTTATACATGAGTCACTTTCAGTGATCTCAGGAGTAGCCTACATATTGAGACTAAAGGTCCTGGGTTTTATTGCAAATAAATAATTAATTCTAGTCTGTTTGGAACATGCAAAATTGAGACGTGTTTGGCTTAGTTCACACCACAATGACCCACTCAAATGATGGTTCCTAAATTAAGGCCATGACTGCCTCCTTCCCAATCCTAGTCTCATCTAAAAATGCATATACCACTACATACAACCTATACATACAGTTACCGGGAAGGTAGCTGTGTACTGCCCCATCCAACTCTCCCGGTATACTACTGCAACTTAAAATATTTGCCACACTGAGTGTGTCTGTTTCTGATTGTGACAACCTACTGTCACACGCGTCAATGTTCTCAGATAGGGAAGTATTTGGCTTGCTTCCTGCACCACTGCACTTTCAAGGTCAAGTGCACAGCTGAATGCCGGCATCTGTAAACAAGTTGATATGGCTAATGGTGGTAACATGGTTTGCAGCAGACACCAATTTCCATCCAAGTTAAAACAGCTCACTGATGATTTGTTCTGAAATAGTTATTTCAATGCTCCCAATATTAGGTATTTATGTTGTTTTTGACTACCTTGACATGAACATTGTCAGGAATACTGTATGCCAGCCATCCTAGTTTCTCATCTGGGTGACAAATTGGTTATGCAGTTACAAGCTGAGGTATCTATGACATAAATGTCAAGAAATATGGATCCATAGTAAGTTACAACTATTGTATTATGTAACATATCAACGTGAATATTTAACGGCTGGAGAAAAAAATAATTTGATAATAAAATAACATTCAAGTAGGCATTCAAACAATTGGCCTCAATATGTAAGCATCATAGTTTGATCATACCAACATGTATTTGTCATTTCAATAGCCTAGGACATAGTGTTCATCAGCCCGAGGAACTATGGTGTATCACTTTTCTGTGATGAGTGTAAAAGTATGTGTAAATGTATTCGGGACAAGGATGGAATAGTGCCCCAGGATTTGAAATAAGGTACGGTACAATCCCAGCATTTGTCCCAAGGGAGTGTCGAAATTTCACTCTCAGGATAGCCTCTGTCAATGCCATGATAAACCGTTGATTTCTCGACTTGCTGCAGGTGCCTATCACGACCATAGTGCATGACTTAACGAGCACGGCTACGCTGCAGGATGTCATTCCAATGAATGGTATCAGACCTTAAAGAAAAGGAAAAAAAAAAGATTTTAAACGTTTCTAAAGACTATCATCGGCAACACTAATATACAGTCAAGAAGGTTTTTATTTGTAGCTCGTTCGACGACGGCAGATGTTTGTGGCCGACAAATTGACATCATATTGCGTTGCTAACATGTCACACGACACACATAACGTTATAATTATGTAAAAAAAGAAATAATTAGCACAACCACTGGCTTGGATAAAGATTATTGATGCGTGACTACCCCCACTGTGCGTAACAAAAACCAGGGGTGAGTATCTTACGTTAGTTACCTAACAATTATTGGTCCAGGCGAAACCCATTGGTCAGATGGATGCGATATAATACCTAATGCGTGGGGTTGGTAATACTGTACACGATGCTAAAAATGGCAGAGTCAGCTGGAATTTCATCTCTATAAGTCATGATCCTATTTGGCATGGCTGGGTGGATTACAGACAGTGGAGGAGTACACACCTATTACTATATCATCTCCAGATACCACTACTACAGGTATCTTGGCTAATTTCAGTAGTTTAAGAATTTTTTACTTCGGTTCAGGTAAACTCCACTCTTACCGAATATGACATGTATCCGATAATCTTTATTATGAGAGTTTAAAACTCTAGGAAAACAGACTGTTACTGAACCTGAAAGATTCATCACTCCATGGAAGTGTTCCATATGCCTCACTGCTGCCTAGCATACACATTGCTGCAAGTGCTTTTCAACCCAGAGGAAGAAGTGATAGCCAGCTAAGGATGCAAGTGAAATAATGTCCTCTTCGGACTAAACAGGAGGAAAGCAAAGACAGTAGGCCTACAGACAGGGGTTTACTAGCATTATTAGTTAGAATCACGCAGGTTACTGTAATTCCTTAGGAAGCAAAGAGGACAGGTAAATGGTTTAGGCCTACAGGTCCTCATTCTGAACCTTTGCCACACACAAATACCAGTTATGTAGTACTGCTCAAATAAGCACTAACAAACTTACATGATAGAATGAGACCTGCTGAATTATATTATTGGTATAACACACTCCAGAAAATTGGATCAAGAGCATTTCAAAACTACTCCTGGCGGCGTTCCAGATATGAGGGTTTAGGTTACGTTAGATAGATAGATAGATTTTTATTACTTCCATTTGATCAAATACATGCATTCAATACATTTTTGATATAGGACACGTCAGAATTTACATCTATAAAATACAGGAACTAACAAGTATATATTATTAATATTATAACTATTTAACTTATTATAATAGCAAATCTTAATAGATACAATCTTATTGCACAACTATTTACACCTCACTCTATTATCATAATATGAAAACTTAATTCTATAAATACAACAACATACAGCTAGGTATTACAATTAAATTTAAAAAAGTAAAATATAATTATAGATTTCATCGCTCCTATACGCTAAGATATTCAACTACTGAGTAAAAACAATGGCACTGCAGATAAGCTTTCAACATTCTATCAAAGGTTTTTATTTTTGGGGCCAGTTTTATATACTGGGGTAGTTTGTTGTATAATTTAACTCCAGTGTGAAAAGTTCCTTTTTGATATATGCTTGTGTGTGTGTGAAATATGAATGTTTTGATTTTGTCTTGTGTTATGCCTATGAACATCATTGTTTGTTTTAAGAAAAACATTTTTATTCATTAAATTCTTTTAAAAAAACGTAATACATTCAAAGATATATCTGCAGGGTAGTGGGAGAATGCTTAAATCTTTAAACAGAGGTCTACATGATTCTCTAGAGTTTACATTTGCCATAATTCTAATCGCCCTCTTTTGTATCCTAAACGTGCTTAGTACATCTGGCGACATACCCCAAAATATGATCCCATATCTTAAGTATGAATGGAAATAAGCAAAATAAGTATTTCTTAATGTGTGCATGCTAGTGCAGGTTTTCAAAATACGTAACGCAAAGCACATCGAGTTCAGTTTAGTATTCAGATATTGTATATGTTTATTCCATTTCAAGTCTTGTTGTATCCATAATCCTAAAAACTTTGTTTCTGATTTATTTTCTATTTGATGACCATTTAATGTTATATTGGGTTTCGCAGGATTCCTATTCTGTATAGTGTGGAAATTTAGACATACTGTTTTTTTTATAGTTTATTATGAGGCGATTATCTTGTGACCATTTGGTTAACTCTCCTGTAACGGAGTCAGCAGACTGCTGTATGACCTGTTTAGTTTCACCTTTTATTACGAGTGTTGTATCGTCTGCAAACAAAATTTCCTTATGTGAATGAACGTTCTGTGTTATATCACTGATATATAGAAGAAAGAGTAGTGGGTCCAAAACCGATCCCTGGGGTACTCCAAATTCAATAATTCACTCATTGGACAATGTTTCATTAAGTAATTTGGTTCCATCATCCTTGTGTTTCAAGCTTACTATTTGTTTACGCCTTGTTAAGTAAGACTCTATCCATTTATTAGATAGACCTCTAATACCTTATTGATTTAGTTTGGTAAGGAGGATTTTATGGTCAACAACATCAAATGCTTTCGATAAATCCAAGAATAGGCCAGTTACATGTTCCTTATTGTCAATTAATTTCAGTATACAATTACTAAATTCGTAAATTTCTGTCTGTGTAGATTTTTCCGTTCTGAATCCATGTTGTGAGTTTGATAATATTTTATTTTTTTCTATGAAACTTATCAGTCTCTTATACATAATTTTTTCCACAAATTTTGCAATACCAGTTGGTAAGGTAATAGGACGATAGTTATCTAATTCATCTTTTGAACCGTTTTTGTGCACTGGAATTACTTTTGATAACTTCAAAATATCCGGGTAAGTTCCTAAGAGAATTGAACTGTTTATTAAGTGCGTAAGTGGATTTATTATATTTTCTGCACATTTCTTTAAAATTGCATCAGGGATGCCATCAATGCCAGCACAGAATTTATTTTTATCTCTTTTATAACTATTCTTACCTCTTCACTTGTGACATGATTTATAAATAAAGAATCACTGCATATATTTATTTTATTATTAGAATTTAGTGTATTTACCTGTGATTTATTTAATAATTTTTGTGGAATTTCCAGAAAATAGTCATTAAAAGTGTTTGCTATTTCCCCTGGATTATGAATCACTTTATTATTTCTGGTCAGTGTAATGTTCCTTTGTATTTTAGCAGATTTTCCAGTTTCTTTCTATATCACGGACCACATAGCCCTGTTTTTATTAGATGATTGGGAAATAAAATTATCATTATGCATTTTCTTTGCTAGTCTTATTACCTTATTTAATATGCTAGTGTATTTTTTGTAGTATAAATTGAATTCAGGTGTTGTATCGTATTGTTTATATAATTTGTATAGAAATGTCTTTCTTTGACATGAATTTATAATCCCTGTTGTTATCCAATTGCTAGTTTTCTTATTTTGAACAGTTCTTCGTTTAAAGGGGAATGCTATTTCAAAATAGTGTTTTAGGGTACTGTTAAATGCATTAAATTTATCATTTACATTTTCTAGTTCAAAAATTTCTGACCATGTTTCCTTATTTAATAAGTCATTGAAATATGTAACATTTGATTCAGTGAATGACCTGCACTTTGATTTTACTCCATTATCATTATTATTGATTGTTTCGGATACTTCAAAACTCAGTATTTGTCCAAGGTGGTCACTAAAACCCGGACAATAGACTTCTATTGAATGGTGATATTTATCTGTATTTATAAAAATTTGATCAGGAGTGGTTTTACTAAATTCTGTTATTCTTGTTGGTGTATTTACTGTAGGTTTCAGTCCATAGGAAATTAGTAACTGTGTTAATAATTCACAATTTCTATCAAATTTTAAGAAATCCACATTTACATCCCCACAAATTATTAAATCGAAATTTACTTTGCTCATGTTATTGAGTAACAATTCTAATTTATCTATAAATAAAGGAAACTTTCCTGACGGAGAACGGTATTGGAAACTCAAACTTACACTTGTTGCGCTGCGGTCGGTCTGGATAAGTAGGGTAAAATACTCAATAACACGCCTTTGATATGGAACACTTTTTATTTCTCGGTTATAATCAATAACTGCAGTCCCTAAAATAATGACAGTGTTATTTTTAATTGTATATTTGTATAACTGTGCGATACACGTGATCTAATTAGTGTGTTCCACTGGATTTTATGTGTCAATTGCATATTATCAAGCATCGGTTGTCTGCTGGTATTTGTTTTTGAGCAGTTCGAGTCATTGCGCTGTTACGTTTAAAAGCTATATTTGAGTTTTCTCACTGTACCGTAGACTCTAGAAATTATTTGCTGCTTGGTAGGGCGAATGGATGAGTTTAACTTGTATTAAAACTCGGGGGAGACAGGAATTGCTTGATTTGGATGGTTAGCAGGTGGGTTTGGTGTTGAATATCGGACTGGTAGCAGGTTCTCGCAGAGTTGAAATTTACTCTGCGAAGTCAAATTAGGCCTATATGACTCGTAGTGGAATGGCTCGGATATCGTAGAGCGAGGTGATGGCGGTTGGTAGGGTTATTGGAAATGAACTAGGGATCGGGGAAGGATACCTGACTGATGAAGCTTGGCTGTCTAGGTACGGCTTGGCTCGGCGAGACTGTGCTTGGCTGTCTAGGTGCGGCTTGGCTCGGCGTAACAGTGAACAACCCGTCCTGTCGTCAGTAAGTGTAGTGGCGAGTGGTCTAACCCGCTCCTGTTGCCCGTATTTATTTGGTATCGTCACCTTTCTTTCGGCTATTGCTTTTTGCATCTTTTGGAAAGTGATGAAAACTTACATCCACAGCCCCTTTATACATCGACTTACAACCGTAAACTGAGCAATATACTTTGCTTTTACTAATTTTGCACTCTATCAACGAGTAAAACTTATTACTTATATATAAAGACACGAAGAATTTACTACGATCTGCTTACCAATACAAGAAACCATATACAAACAGTCACCACGTGACAAATGTACCCTACTTGGTAAGTTTCTAATTTTTACCGCTAGATGTCATATCAGATAGCTGGAGTTGCCAATACGCATACAATTATTAACTTAAACTGCTGTATTTTTACGGCAGAGAATTCAAAATCCTGTTCCATAATTAGATAATCATAAGCTGTTATCTGTTTATGATCTAAATTATTTCTTAAGAAGATGCAAGTACCACCATGGCTAATATTAGATCTAGAGTATTTACTAGCTTGTATAAACCCTGGGAATTGAATTAATTCGAGTTGTTCCTCTTACAAATTTTATGAATTTTTCCATTTGTAGCCTCTATTTCTACATTTACACATGATTTGGGAATTAAATCGTATCTCTGCGGAATGTTTTCAATAATGACATTTGTTTTTTGCATGGATGGCAATGTACCTTTTAAATCTTTGATTACTTTTTACTCTCATTTCTATAGACGTCGTTTGCTCCAGCGATGATCATTGCGTAGTCCTTTGCAGGAAGGGACGCACACTCTCCTATCATCCCGTTTGTGACCTCTGCAATTTGAGCTCCTGGCTTCACTGTCGAAGTGACCTCCATTTCTCTGCTTCTCTCCAATACGCTTACTGCTACATCTCGCCCGTGGTTATCCGCAAATATCCGCATCTTCCTGGATTTTCTCTTTATCACTTTCGTCTTTTCTTCTTAAGGAAAGTCATCATTTTCTTCGACAAGCACTCCAAATGAATTTGAGACGGGAATTTCAGTTACATGTACTCCGTTTATAGGCTTAGGCTTATTCAATCTTACCTTACCAGCAATCACTGTCGACCAAGTTTCCTTGCTTTCCTCTCTGTTTCCTTTTAATTTATTCAACTCTTCCATTAACTTAGCAATATCTTCCTTTAGCAGCTTTATAATTTCGTCTTTTGAGGGCAGTTCGTTTCTCAGGTTATGACATTCCATGACGGTAGCGGTAGGCCTACATTACAACAATCGGTTTCACTTTTCTCCTCATTCAATTTTACCTGAGATCTTGTGATGATTTTATTTGCATTTTTTACTTTTATTTTGCACGACGAGCATAAATCCGTTACGGTTACACTACCTGACGAGACACTAACACTGTTTACTGTCGTCATACTAGAGATCTAAGTTAGCCTAGATGTTTACACCAAATTACATTAAATTTATTTTAATTATTACTACCTAATAGAATTAATCTAATTACCTACCAATAAAGAAGCATGTGAAATACGTATATCTTCCAATCGGGTGAAGTCTCGTAAAAGCACCACTGCTCTACTTGGTTCAAACAGTGATTGAAGAAGTCACCGAATCTTTGGATACACGTTCCCACAACTTGGTTTAAGTTTATTAAATTATCAATAAGAATTTCTAAATACCATCAATATTCCGTATTACACTTGATCTAAGGAAAGTAACTTTATAGATTTTAAACCTCTGTTATAATATTTTACCACTTTTATCAAATATTTACACTAGCTGCTATTTCGCTACACTTTCACTGTGACGCCATCTTGCCACATCTTCCACATGACTGACACGCCAGAGTTCATCACTAAACAACATGTACATTTCATTACAAATGACATAATTGCTCATATTTTACTCCAAATTTCCTTTTGCTCACGAATCAACATTATTAAAACATTTACAAATATCTTTAATTAAAACAAATATCCTGCGGTAGTCTGCCATCTTGTAAAAAAAAACGAAATTTTAATCGGCAGCAAGGGTTGCCATCATAGTATTAATATCAACATGTGCAATTCTTTAAATATAATTGAATCTTTGCAATTATATCAGCACTGTAATGATGTTTATGATTATATGCGATCAACTTCTGAAATTCATAACAATAGATGTCGTTTTCAAGAAGTTTAATCTAAGTCTAAAACATAATACGGTTGTAATCCTGTTAGTATCAGTGTAAGCCAATCACATTTAAGACATAAAAACACGGCGCTAGGTCTACTAACACACATCGTCCGTTCGTGCTATTACGTTTCCAA
The DNA here is from genome assembly GCA_946902985.2 of Meconema thalassinum. Taxonomy (NCBI): domain Eukaryota; kingdom Metazoa; phylum Arthropoda; class Insecta; order Orthoptera; family Tettigoniidae; genus Meconema; species Meconema thalassinum. The sequence goes on along the minus strand of OX336391.1, from coordinate 680,256,786 downwards.
AGTTGCATAACCGGAGCGTAATAGAAAACCAGGCCCAAAATAAGGTTTAGCCAATCCCATCTAACTTCCGACGGCCTGGTCAAGACCAACTACAATAAAATTGTAGTATTTGGTCTTTTAGGTAGTTGGTATTAGCTATGTCATGACAGTAGGTGCCAGTTTCTTCGTGATTATTTATTGGCCGCTGCCCTAAATTACACCTAAACACCAACCTTTGTCATTGGTGATAGGTTAATTGCGCTGTGCCACCCTACATGAGATGAGAGAATACTACAACTGTATGTTCATGAATTCCGATATTAATGTAGTTGCTGGATCATCAGCAAGCCCTCTCCCGAATCGTCAGAATCAAGCATAAACAATAAATGTCGTAGGGACGAAGACTTTGAGTAAATCTTTCACAGGAAAAGAAAATATTTGCAATGCTCTAAACACTCACTTTATAAACATACCACACAAGTTAGCCGAAAACATCCTCCCAGGGAAGAAAGTTAACGAAATTAATGTCAACACAGATTCCATATTTATGGCCCCTACAAGTGAGATGGAAATTTGCAATATTATATTAAGCCTTAAAATGAAATGTAGCCAAGACAAGATGGTATGTCAGTAAAATTGTTAAAATACTCCATTGGCATGCTAAGTGGCCCACTAAATTTATCGTTAGAGACTGGTCTGGTGCCTGATGATCTAAAAAATAGCACGAGTCATACCAGTCTATAAAGGATGTGACAAAAGCAATCCAGACAATTATATACCCTTTTCGATCCTCCCACCCATATCCAAGGTACTCGAAACAGTAGTAAAAACAGAATTGTTAATTTCTTAAATAAAAATGATTACTTCTACAAAGGGCAGTATGGATTCCGAGAAAAATCAAGCACAGAAATAGCCACAATTGATATTATCTCTAACTTGCAGGATGTCATAGACAATAAGATGACAGCGAGTGGCCTTTTCATAGAGCTGAGAAAGGCGTTTGATACTGTTGATCATGAAATTCTTTTAGGGAAACTTGATAAAGCAGGTATCCGAGGAGTAGCTTGGACATGGTTTAAAAATTACCTATCTAATCGTAAGCAGTACTGTATATTGAAATAAATGGTTTCAAAAGTGAGGAAGTAAATATTACCCATGGTGTGTCCCAAGGATCAATATTGGGTCCTTCCCTCTTCTTAGTATATATTAATGACATAGCAACACTCAGTTCTCATGGTAATATAACGTTGTTTGCAGATGACTTAAGTATCTTTTACAATGCGTACACACCAACACGTTTATTACACAAATGCAGGAGGACACGAATACAATACTTGGCTGGACCCAGTCAAATAAATTATCAATAAATGAAGATAAAACAAATTATGCAATAATATCTAAGCGTAGAAAAAAGTTAGACATCACTCCGAATATAATACTGAATGGAAATGCAGTTAAAAGGGTCTCATCTGTCAAATACCTAGGACTAATAATAGATGAAAATCTCTCCTGGCAGAAACACATTGATGCATTAGTAAAAAAGTATCACCTGCCGCGGGGATGATAAAAAAATTGAGCTACTATATCCCAAAATATCTACTCGGGAAAGTGTATTTTTCTTTAATCCATAGCCAATTAAATATTTGAATGCAATTTGGATAAAATGTTCAAATTTCCTAAAAAAGGTAATTGAGGTAATTCAGAATAGAGCCATAAGAAATATTTATAACTACCCTTTTTAACACCAACCAAACACCTTTATATTACGAGTAAAATTCAACCAGTAGCCCTAAATGCAGAAATAAAATCAAATGTCCTGATGTACCAAATCCTACACAAAAGTATCCACACAAATTTAAACTTCACTAAACAATCTGAATTACACGCTTACAAAACTAGACATGCAGATGGCATAATCACTTTTCCATATCAATTCCAAACAATACGACAGTAATAGCATTAAGTATAGTGCCTTTGTAAAGTTCAATAGACTACCAGAAAATATAAAAATTGCACCTAGCCTACCAATCTTTAAAAGGAGGCTAAAACAGTTTATGTGGAATGATTATAAAATGTCAGTTTAAAGAAATTCCAGAATCTGAGAAGACAAAAGAAGACCACATTGTGTACCAAAGCTTATGAAGCTAAAAAAATGTTGTATATATGTTCATACTGAAATCTTTGTAAACTAAACACTGAATTACAATTTGTCGCCAACAAGATAAAACTGTCCAATTCTCTCGTAGCATGGGTATTCTGCAGAAAAGTAGGCCTAAAATATTCCCAAACGTTTTGCTGTCTAGGCTAAAAATATATAAATAATAACAAATAAATAAAATTAGCCTATAGACTTCCAGTAAGGGTAAAGGCCTCCTGTTTACACAGGGACGTGCTAGCAGGAGTGACCTTAGGGCGGTGCAAACGGTGCGACCACACCGGGCCACAGATTACCTATGCACCGGGCTTTGTCATGCAACGATAGTTTGACAGCGTTAGCCTACTACTCAACCCTACCCGTCAAAATTAATTCTATAGTTATAAATGAGCTGGGGTGCGTGTATTTCAAAGTTACAGACATATATCGTGAAATTCGCACGTAACGTAACGAGTTGAAAGCAATATCTGTACATCTAGGGTTCTGTCCACCACATGTTTTCTTGGCGTTCCATCGCGTGCGGATGCATGTGGATTATGACGAAATTATAACTCCTGAAAGCCTAACTGGCGTGTGGGTTCTTTTATAATACTTATTTTATTTCCAAAAACCAAGAAGACATGTTCAGCCATGTCCTTCGAACAGACTACAGAATAAGATAAAAAAACAACAAAAGTTTGTAGGGCGTACACATTTTTTACAGTTCACTCCAAAAACCTTGATGCCACTTTTATTTTTCTTCCACGTCTTGTCTTCACCATGGAACAGAAAACACCTACAGGTATCTCCTCAGCTACTGGTTCCAACGGTGCCTGGTCTTCTGGAGGTAGGGTCGACTGGTTACCACTAAGTAGGAGGGCAGTACCGGTCCTAGATCACTGCCTATTTTCCTACGATGTTTGCCGATATCTCCCGAACGCTTGTTCGGGTTTTGATGTGTGACGTGTCCTAGGACTCTGGTTGACGCCCTTCTTCCTATGGAGAACTTTTTTTTTCCAAAATAAAAACTACCCCTACTAGGGGGTGAAATAGTAATATGACCTAATGTTTGCCCTAGAGACGTGAAATTTATTTTAGGGGTAGAGGGATTTATGTTAAACACACTTTTTTTTGTAAAAAAATTGTTTTCAAAATATCGGCCATTTTGAAACTTGGTTTGTGGGTAGAGTGGTGAGGAAGGACCTTTCATTGAAGTAAAACCAACTTTTTTGAAAAATTTTTAATTTTAGAACTATAGCCCTTTTTTCAAAACCTTTTTGTTTTGTCCTAGAGACTTGAAATTTGGTATGTAGGTGGAGGGGGTAGGGACCTTTCATTGACGTGAAACCAACTTTTTTGTAAAATGCCTAATTTTGGAACTAGAGCCAAGTTTTCAAAAAAATCGTTTTGTCCTAGAGACTTGAAATTTGGAATGGGGGTAGAGGGGATAAGGACCTTTTATTTATTTCAAACAGACGTTTTTGTAAAATTCCTAATTTTGAAAATATAAAAATATAAAAATTGGGATTTTTTAATTTTTTATTCTAGTGACTTGAAACTTGGCTTGTGGGTAGAGGGGGTAAGGACCATTCATTGACGTCAACCAAACTTTTTGTTTAAATTTCTAATTTTGGAAATATCGACCATTTTGAAAATGTTTTTTTTATTTTTTTATTCTAGAGACTTGAAATTTGGTATGGAGGTAGAGGGGGGTAAAGACCATTGATTTATGTGAAACCAATTATGTTGTAAAATTCCTAATTTTGAAACAATAAAAAATCAAACTAATTTTTTAGAAAAACTTTTATTTGCAAACAATATACAGTTCTTTTTAACAGAGAGTGTGAGTGGGCTATTTTTTAGAAAAAAATAAAATAAAAAGACCATCCGACCACACTGCCATGCCCTGAAAAAATCCATGACTATTTCGATGGTTCGTTTTTCAATGTTCGTTGGAACGGCGGAACGTGATACGATGATTCGATTTTTGATATTGTGAATCGATTGCGACAGACCTGGTCAAGAAATGGAATGAATGAAGTCCCCATTTAGTGACTGTGCAGGCTGCTGAAGCCTGTCGCACTCCCCTGGGGTAATGATTAAATGAATGACCCATGAATAAAATGATTGTGGAGAGTGTTTCTAGAATGAAATTGTAACAGGGAAAACTGGAGTAGCTAAAGAAAAAAAACTGTTTGCCTCTGGTTTGTCCAGCACAAATCTCGCAAGGAGTGACTGGGATTCGACTTATGGACCCAGCAGTGAGAGGCTATCATGCTTTCGCCTAAGCCATAGAGGCTTTAAAACACGAGTGACATACACCCAATCTCTGAGCTACAAGAATGAATTTCAAGAGATTAAAATTCCTGATTGGGGTTGGGTTTAAGATTAAACTTGGAACACTACTGCTTGCTCGCCAGCAGTAGCATGCTTGGAGTGTAACCTTGTGATAACGAAAACTGCAACTCTTGCATGATGCCTGTGTTAAATTACACATTCTCTAAACACGCTGCCTGTCAGATAGCATGCCAGTAGACAGTATGTATCGCTGTATGAATTATTGGATATTAAAAGGAAATCGGCTGTGGATCTATTGAAAGGAACTGTCCTGGCAATTACCTGGTGGTGAAAATGGAAAACCACGAAAACCATTTTCAGGATGACCCAGGTGGGATTCAAACCCACACTTTTTTCAATGTCAGCGAGGCATGAGGTAGCACGTTAGCAACCTCGGTCACTGCCATGAACTGAGCAAGGAATCCTCTACCGCCATTAAAGTAGGGAGAGATGACTTGATAATTTTACTGTTTTAAGAGAAGAGAATCGCCTCTGTAGCGTAGCGGTTAGCATGATAAGCTGCCGCCCTGGAGGTTTGAGTTTGATTCCCGGATCTGTCATGAAATTTAAAAAGTGATACAAGGACTGGAACGGGGTCTACTCAGCCTCGGGTAACCCAAATGAGTGGGGGTTCGATTTCCGTTTAGCCATTCTTGAAGTGGTTTTCCGTTGTTTCCCACTTTGTCTTCGGGAAAAATGCTGGGATAATACCTACCGTAATGCCACGGCCGCCTCCTTCCAACTTCCTTGCCAAATCCTGCCACTCTTCCTATCCCTTCATCCGGCCTCTGTATGCTTTGCAGGCGAGGCCACCTGGGCATCGTGGTGGTCACACACCCCAGTTGTATCCCTGACCCATAGTCTCAAGCTCCAGGACACTGCCCTCAGTGGCTGTAGAGGTGGGATCCCTTGCTTAGTCCATGTGAAAAACATATCCTAGGGGGTGAAATGATAGCAAAGCGAGCATAGCTAAGAATCCTCCCCAAAGGAATTTCTTAGGGGGTTGTCAACTTTTGAACTCACTAGTCGAAAGCGTCTGAGGGTGTAACCATATTCAGAGTGCATTAGAAGTGGTGGGACTACATACACTCTGCCTCTATTAGGGGCTTGTGTAGAAGGCAGGAGATAACATGAAAAGAAAAAGAAGGTTGCCCCCTTGCAAAAGGAGGATATCAGCAAAGATGAGACAAGGGGCGATTAAGACTGGAAAGTGAAAAACTCCCTAGGCCTCGGATATACTAATACTATTGGGGATGTGAAGAGAACAAAAGTTGACCAAGTGAGGTCAACAGGAAAAAATACTAAGAGGAGTCTGGTACAAGTAAGTGAAAGCAATGCCAGAGTCCCCCTGGTTGTCAACCTCACATCCCACTAGATGGGAGCCCCTGCTTTTGTAAAGGATGAACTAGATGATACTGTTTTTGTTTCATGACTTAGCAACGGTTAGCTGGCAGCAGAGATCTTGAAGCAGGATGCAGTCTTGTAATACGAGCTATCGTGTTTGAAAGAAGCAGGTATTGCTGATAAGCGAAAACTGAGAACTTATTGTGTATGTCATTTCCGTTTGAAATGTCATGTTATGTAAAATGTTGCAATACGGTAATTAGGATCGTATTTCGCTTACTTACGTGTGAATGCACTTTTTTTTGCAAGCTAGCAATATTGAACAATATAAAAGCAAGTTATTACCTATCATTGGCACTCATTAGTCTCATGACAGGTGATTAGTGCTGCAGTCTTATCATTTATTGTGATAAAGAGTAACGTATATTATAAGCGAATTAAGAAAAAAGCACTGGCATTACTTGGGAAAAATATTGTGAGGTATGTATTTAATAGATTAAACTTTTTTAACTTTTTTCTTTTTACGAGCACACATTTTTATTCACTGACAGAAAACATGTACATTTACAGATGTTGTATCAAAATACAGGGTGAATCACACATAAGATAAACTTGTGCGTGGGCTTCATGAACACAATTTCTTAATTTATTTGCAACATGGTATTTGACTGATAATAGTAAGAAAAGTTTATAGTAAAAGCATTAATTATAAGGATACTAAAAATAAAAGATGATACATTACTTATTTGTGACTGAGTTGGTTTAAATATGTTGGTGAAAATGCATAAGTTCATTTACTTTATCAAAGTTATTAAGGAGCCTTGTAAAAAGCCTTTTCTTCAGTATATTCAGGGTGTTATTTGTCACATTTACTGGCAATATATTGAATATCCTAGTGCTAAGACAACTTAAATTCCTTTGGCCAAGTAGTGTGTTTCAACGAGGGATATTTATTCCAGTTCTGTCTTGAAGTCAAGTGCACATTTCAAGTTTTTGTCCATTAGAGAAGAGCTTCATATTTTTATGTATAAATATATTGATGACTGAACAAATAACTGTCGTATATTAAGCACCATGCTTTGTTGATACAGTTCACAAGTTGGAAAAGTTGGCGGCTTTTTGTACATAACTTTTAGAATGAAATTCTGGCAGGTATTTACCTGAGCCAAATGTGAATCAAGTATTCCACCCCAACCATTTATTCCATATTGTAGTTGTGACGACACAAAAAACTTATTACTACCAAAAAAAAAACCACTTGCACTGAAATATATCCTTTTCCCTTCACCACAAACAATTGGTTTTCGGGCCTACGCTTGCGGCGCCAATTGTGACGTTTCGGCTAGCACTTCTAAATGACCAAACGTTACTTTCCTGACGGGGCTCCAATATTACGTTCTCCTGGAGTACCGTAGAGAAAACGCAACAAGAATACACACCGTCTTACACACACTCCAACAGTATACTTACTTCATACCTGATCGTTATCATAGATTATGATCTGCTCGTGTGGGCGCCAGGACATCTAATACCTTAGATATGCCAAAGTATTTAATTGAATTTGAATGTTGAAATAGAGCACTTGAAACCTCCTTCTTCCAAGCCGTGGCATAGCTGAGCCATTAACCAATTGCTTTATCGTTATGGGGAGAAGGTATGCCTTATGTTTAAAGCTAACTACTAGAAATGAAAGTCCTACCATTACTTAAGAACAAAATTTAATTAATCAAAATTAAAGCAGCAAAAAGACGTGAAAAGAGATACAAGTGAATTTACAAAAAAATCTGTAAGTTACATTAAATTGGCGAAAGCTACAAAATGGATTGTGAATTGAATGAATTTAAAAGAAAGTTGGAATCTAATTTGCCAAAAAAATTACAGAGACTTGATCGGAACTTTGTATCGGACTCGCATTCTTCTGCTTCATTCTGGTCGTGATGAATTTCCTCTGCTGTCATATGGAATGTAGATAGCTCGTTCTTCAAATCTTGTAGATCTTATCTTATTCAGGTCGGGAACTAATGAGTCCAATTTTCTGGCTGACTTGAGTGAATGGTAAAAACCCATATTTCACCTTTGTGAATGTGATCCTTGACACTAATCAACTTCACGTCAGACATAGTTCTAACTTTTAAACTTGGTAACTAAAAGGTTGACAATTTAACATACGTGCAATATGTAGATTATGTCGCTGCTCTAAAAGTCAATGACAAAAGTCAAAGTAAGAGTCCTCTCCAGAGCGGATGAACAGCGGTTTTATGTGACTGCAATACTCCCTCTTCGCCGAAGTTCTTCTCCAATCATATTCGGGGTAGGGATGACGTATCTCCCCTCTCCATATTCACAAGTTGACAATTTCCTCCTTCATTAGTTAATTCATCCACGTGGTATAGCTTCGGTTGTAATTTCAAAATCGGCGTCATGATGCTTCTCACTACTTGAAATCTGTGACGTCAGTCCCAACTGACTCAAGTTCATTATCTCTGAGCCTCGCATCACCCGGAAAGTTTGTATATAATTCTTGGAAGTCATGTCTGTATTCGGCAGACTTCCCGTGGCGAAGCTGACAACACGCTGAACGAAACATTTCCCAATCGTGTCTTGTATACAATTAAGTAGCATCATGAATCTAACTAAGATTTCCATTTTATCACTTCCGCAAAACAATAATTGAAAATGAAAATCCACAGCCTGCTTCCAGTCTCCGACCGGGTCAGGAATGGAATGAATGAAGCCCCCATCTAGCGGCGAGGATATGAACTGTGCCGGCTGCCGAGGCCTGACGCACTCCTCTGGGGCAATGATTAAATGAATGACAGATGAAATGAAATGATAGTGGAGAGTGTTGCTGGAATGAAATTTTGACAGGGAAAACCGGAGTACCCGGAGGAAAACCTGTCTGCCTCCGTTTTGTCCAGCACAGATCTCACATGGAGTGACCGGGATTTGAACCACGGACCCAGTGGTGAGAGGCCGGCGTGGTGCCGCCTAAGCCACGGAGGCTTCACTCCGCAAAACAATAATTAAAACCCTTATTAATTTTAAGATGGAAAAGAAATAAAAGATCAAGATCTGGGAGCTGGAGAAATCTGATAAACGTGAGGAATTTCAGAGAAGAATTTTAGGAAAAGTTCCAAAAACTGATACCAAAAGTGCAGAGGAAGAGTGGCAAAATTTTCGAAATGTCTTAGTTGAAGAAGCAAGAGAATTATGTGGCGAAACAAGTAGTAAAGTTCGACATAAAGAGACTGCCTGGTGGAATAAGGAAGTCAAGACAATAATTCAATTAAGGAACAAAGGAACAAAGTAAAGAGAAAATTAGAAGTGGAGAGACAAAAGAATGACAGAAATGAGGATAAAATCAGATCACTTGCTCAAGAATATCGAGAGCACAAATTAAGAGTTAAACGCATAATTAATGAAGAGAAGGATACGATTTGGGATGAATTTGCGAAGAAACTGGAGGAAGATACACAAGGTAATAAGAAATTACTATATAAAACTGTGAAAAACAATAAAAGACATCAGGAATCAGTTACAGCTTTGGAAGGAAATAATGGAGAAGTGATAAGAAGCATAAATGAAATCAGGAAATTAATGGGACAGTATTTTGATCAACTGTTAAATGATGCATCCTATAATGACAGTGGGGACACGAACATCAATTTAAGGGCCAATGATGAAAACCACCAAGAACCACCCCCAACCTGGTCTGAAGTGGAAGAAGCTTTAAAAGCTATGATCTAAGGGAAATCCACTGGAGTTGATGAAGTAAGTTCAGACATGATAAAAGCAGCAGGAATTAATGGGATACATTGGTTGTACAGAGTATTACATGCTATATGGAAGGACAATAAGATCCCTGATGACTGGTCAAAAGGTGTAATAGTGCCATTGTTTAAAAAAGGAAATCGGAAAAAGTGTGAGAACTATCGTGGAATTACTTTGTTATCCCATGGTCTAAAGATCTTGGAAAAAATAATTGCGAAAAGACTACGCAGACACTTAGAAAAGGCTTTAGAAGAAGAACAACATGGCTTTAGACCAGGAAGGAGTACTATTGACTTGATATTTGCTGCAAGAATGCTTATTGAGAAACATCTTGAAAAAGGGAAAGAATTAGTAATGGTATTTCTAGATATAGAAAAAGCTTATGATAGCATTGCAAGATCAAAAATTTGGGAATGTTTAGAAAGGCACAATGTCCCAAAAGGCTTGATAAACAAGATCAAAATGCTGTATGTGAACACAAGGGCATGTGTAAGAATAGGTAATGGGGAAAGCAGATGGTTCACAACAAAACAAGGAGTCCAACAAGGAAGTTCACTGTCTCCATTACTATTCGTCACAGTGATGGACATAATCCTGAAGAGAATAAAAGAAGAACAGGGTAATGAAACAAATGCCCTTGTCTTTGCAGATGACGTCATGATTTGGGGAGAAAGTGCCAGAGAGGTACAAGAAAAACTGGATTCATGGGACAAGCTGTTCAAGGAGTATGGGTTGAAAATAAGCCAAAGTAAGACAGTAGTGATGACAACAGGACTGTCTAATGCAACCATTTACCTGAATAATCAGCCTCTACAAATTGTTGATCAATTTAAATATCTTGGTAGCACAGTGTGTAAGGATAACAACAACAACAGTGAAGTAACAAATAGAACTAGTAATGCAGCCTCCTTCTATGCACAAGTTAGAACACTACTGTGGGATAATAAAGTGCCCAGGAAGTGTAAACATATACTGTTTAAGACATACTACATCCCAATTCTAACTTACGGAGTAGAAACTTGCACCCTGTCCAGAAGAGAAGAAAGTAGGATTCAGGCATCCGAAATGAAGTTTATAAGAACAATGCTTCAAAGGACAAGGAGAGAAAAAGTAAGGAATGAAACAAACAGGACAGAGGCTGGCATAGATATCAGTGCTACAAAATATTTGCAGAAGCAACGATTAGGATGGTATGGGCATCTTCAAAGAATGGGAGATGAGAGGACACCAAAAGCTTATTTCAACAAGATTATCCCAGGAAAAAGACCAGTAGGAAGACCAAAGAAGAAATGGTTGGACCAAATCAAGGATGATCTTGAAGACAAAGGGCTAGACTGGAGAAGGACCCATGAAGACCAACTATTCATGGACAGGAAAAGGTGGCGAGGGCTCGTTAACAGCACCCGGGTGACTGGAGCTGGAATTTGATGATGATAATGAAATTATGAAATAAATCCAGAATAGATATGATAATTAAAATATACATAATAATAATAATAAATTAATTTTGCTGCTTATAAAACATATAAATTAAGGGGAAGTATTCGGACTGATACATCATCTGATCTCTACCAAATTTTGCAGCAACGTACCTTTATGTGAGAAGCGTTCTCTGACCGAGCTGCAAGGTCATCAGTCCAATAGTTTGCATATGGCGGCCTTGACTGCGTGCTAATCGATTCCCGATATCAATTCAAACACGGTGAAACCGAATTGAGTGCATTTTCTTTACAGAGGTAGCACTAGCAAAGGGCACGTCATATTCTTGTTTAATATCCGTATAGCACGTTGTATTTCATCAAGCTGCTACAACAAACATCCAATTATACTCCTTGAAAAGGACAAAGAGTTATAACAATACCCATGCATTTAGGAGAAAGTAGGCGATATGTTCTTTACTGCATATCTTGTTGGAGTATGTAACATGCATAAGATATTGATATCTTTTCCATACATACATACATTTTCATTTGAGACTGTTTTTTGCCTTTCATCATCCAGTTTGGTTGGTAAGCCTCTGTTTGCGAACAAGTCGTCTCCATGATCCCCTATTAACAGTTAGCACTACGGCCTCCTCTGCTTCTACACCTTTCACTTTGAAATCGTTCAACACTGAAACTAACCATCGCTCCCTGCTTCTCTTACTCTCTGCAGCCAAACTTATTAACCTCTCTTCACATGACCCCACCATCTAAGATGGCTCATACAAACAGCATCATCTAAGCGGCTTCGGTGGCGTAGCTGGTAGCATGCTGAACTGCTGTGCCCAGGATAGCGGCTTCAAACCCGGCAGAAGTCGTCGGATTTTTTTAAGAGCGTTAAAATCATTCAGTATGCCTTCCTTCGGAGGGGAAGTAAAGCCGGCGGTCCTATGTCATACATTTATGGCATGTACCGGTATCCTTTCTAAAAGAGATAACAGTAGACTTCAGGCATCCGAAATGAAGTTTGTGCGTACCATGCTTCAGAGGACAAGAAAGAATAAAGTAAGAAATGAAATAAATCGTGCAGAAGCAGGTATTAACACCACCTTACAGAGGTCTCGTCTGAGGTGGTATGGACATATCCAACGAATTAAAGATGAACAAAAGATAAAGGCATACTTCAGTCTAAACATCAAAGGAAGATGATGTGTTGGAAGACCTGAAAGGAAATGGATAGACCAGATTAAGGGTTACTTGGCAGACAAAAGGCTGGATTGGGAGAGCACTCATGAAGACCAACTATTCATGGATAGAAAGAAATGGAGAGGACTCGTTCACAACACCCGGGTGACTGGAGCTGTTTAAGATGATGATGATGATGATGATGATGATGATGAATAGATCCTTCCACAGACTAAACTTGTGTGGAGCTTAATTTCTAGGTTAGATTTCGTTGTAACGCTCTATCAAAGTTCCAACGTTCACCACTAGGTAATATTGATATCTGGTGGCGAAAGTTGGAACTACTTGAAATTGAACGGAACTTGTAGCCCGCCCTAGTGGTGTCCGCTTGAAGCATGTACAGCCTCTGGCGAGCTGAATATGTCCTCGGACACTCCCGGCACTAAAAGCCATATGGGTAGGTTTTAGCTTCGGATTAACACTACCCCAGGGATAATGAAAATGAAGAAACAAGGAAGTGGGTTTCGGTGTGGAGAGCGGGAATGGGTAGATAGGAAGAGAATCCACCATTTAATTACAGTTAGTAAAGTAGAACGAAAAATACACTGTACAAATCCTAAGAGGAACCTAACTCCAGCGGGGGCCCGGCTCAGGTAAGCGGAGAGCGTAGCGTGAATTGAGGTTGCCTGCAAGCGCTCGGCGATCGCACTTTCCTTTCCGAGCCTGTATTTCCTTATTATGGGGAAGGGTGGTAGTCTGGCAGAACAAAGTGTGTTAAGGAACACAGATTTAAAGTTTCTCCTTTCAAGGGAGTTAGATTTAACCAAATGTTTGGTAAAACTGAAATAGTTTGAATTCGACGTGATAGTTTGGTTCGTGGAACTGTTGGATCTCCAGCGAATGACCGAGTACCACCAAGAAGGGTAGCGATGAAGCAGTTATGATGCTTTTGGAAATAATTTTACTGGTTTCTTTGAAGATTGTGGGAAGAATATTAATTGTTTCACTTGAGAAAGCTAAGCTTTTACGCAGCAGCGTGCCGACTAAAAGTTTAGACCAGAGAAAAACTTTGGTTTGAAAACAGACCATAAGTTATAGAGACAATCTCAACAAGCAGGAAGCTTGGGGAGCTAGCTATGCTTGCCTTAATGGCTTATTAGAAGTAGCTATGAAAGCTAGGAGAGACTTTGACTATGTAGTTACGGAGAGTTTTTGTTCAAATGCAACAAATAGTGAAAACCTTATTAATTTGGTACTTAATTTTCTTAAAGAGGGCACACGCCTATGGGAAGAGTCAGGGAAAATAGGGTCCTGCCTAATCGTTATTCTATGGAACAGAATAAAGCGAAAAGATATAATCTGGTTTATTTAACAATGCGTAGAGATATAATGATTTTAACACATATAAATATGCAAAAATATAAATATGCAATCTAATTCTCATCTTTGAGCTCTCAGACCTCAAAATTGGTGAAATTTGCACTTGCCAATTAACAATTTTAAGGGTTGGAACCTCTTATAAGCACTAAAATCTGCATAGGATTTTAAAAGTTGTGCTTAAAATTAACAAATGCAAAATTTGTACGATAATTTTAACGCAATTAAAGCTTTAACAATAAATCAGGTACAATGTGGGTACTTTGAGAATTCCTATATGGAAATCTTAAAAGTATGAACATATTTTAAATTTGAGATTATAACAAAAAAAAAAAAGAGAGAGGAAAATTAAGAAGAAGTTTCTATAACTTCTTATATTTAAACAGGGATCACGAGAAAAAGTAGGTCAAGTTACACTTTCGTGAAACCTGGAGAACAAAGTTAGGGAACTGACTTGTGAGTAGAAATAATTGAATTCCCTAGTTAGAAGGGAGAAACAATATGGTTTTAAATGTGTGCAAGACACGAATTATACAGAATTTACTTATTAGACATGGAACAATTATGGGAGGGCACTTGCTTACTAGTGACACCTCATTGAAAAACACCTACATTTATAAATTTAACCTAATTTGTAAGGGTGTTTGGAAAAGAGGAAATGGGAACTTTAGGAGAAAGTTCTTGGCCATACTTATTGCTTTTACGAAGCGGGACGCGGTTGAAAGTTAAACGGGCACTGTTTTGCACTATAGTCTGTTTAAAAGTTCACTATTGCAGCACGGAAAGTTCATAAGGAGAAAAGTTATTGCAGTTTTGTAGATCACTAGTTAAACTTTAGCTAGAGAGAGTTTATTGCGTTGTAGCTTTATAAGTTGTAGTTGAATGCGGCGGAAAATTTCCCTCGAAGGAAGACAAATTAGGTGTGGATCAGCGGTTTTTATAAAGAAAATTAATTACTTAGGAAAAGTATTCCCATATGTGAGTGGAAAATACTCGAAGGTTTAGCTGGTAGATAGATCGTTTGATATGGAAAATTCCAGAACAAACTGTTGAATTGGGCAAAAAACGTCCCGCGGTGGAAAAAGCTAAGTTTTCTATGGACAGTGGGTAATTTAATGATATCCCACGTTGTGAGAAAGTATCTCAGTCAATTTGTACAAGAAGTACTGTTTCATTTAATAAGGCTAGCTTAGATAGGCAAAGCCTGACATCGAAAATCCCGCGAAGATGGTTATTGAACCACATTTAGCAATTTCACACTGTCTATAAAATGGTATTAAAAATCATTTAGCTATTTAAAAACAATTAAACTGCATTGAAAACAGTCAAGTTTGTACTTAGCTCATTTTGAAGAAAGACGATGGTTCCTTGGTGACGGTTGATTTTAAAGTTCAGACATGGCGTCTGATTTAAAATAGTCTCAAGAGAGCAGGAGACTAGCCCGGGGAGGGCTTGCACTGTAGTCGATGGCCGAACTAAGAGTGAGAGCTGCTAAACGAATCACGAAGGTACTGCGCCCGAATTTATTTAAGGCCAATATCAAAGATCCCGTCTGGATATGAACTGGGACCCAGGAAAAATAATAGAACGAATTAAAATCTTTTATTCCTCAAAATTCGCGAGATATGGAAAACCTGAGTTGAAATAGTGAAATACTATGCATCATTAATAATTAAACAATTACGGAAGGCAAGAAGGAACGATTTAAATATGGTTGTATATTTATTATCTGAATGTAGGGAGGCCTACATTGTAAGAGTGCGTCACGCCATGAGGAGTGAGAGAAACGTCACGCAGGAGGAGAAGGGATCAAGGTTGAGGACACACTGAGGGAGGAGAAGTTGATGGAGTTACGTTACACCACAAGAGGGGAGGCAGAGCGAGGAACTTGTCGTACGCAGAGGGCAAGAGCGAGGAGTTCTTTCCAAATTGAGATCGCGACGAGACAAGAGCGTGAGTGGAGAAACTAGTAGTTGTTCAGAATAGTGCTACGCATCACGAAGTTGGGAAAGACGAGTGTGGAGTACAGAAGGCTGTGACTTGCAGAGCAAGGAACATTCTAACGCAGACCAGCACAGCATATAGACCAGTGATCTTCAAACACAGCTTGATATTACAGTATTTCAAAAACGAAGCTATTATACATCGCATGCAGACAGATGCAAACGTTTCATTTCTACAGAAGAGGTTCATTATTTCTGCAATTTAATTCATACTTGGATATTATACAGAATGCAGTTCGTGAATTGGCAACGGGGAAGTTATAAAAGTGTCATCATTAAAATGAGTATGACCACGTGCTAAGGTGCACATCATAGGGAAGTAGAAGCTACAAAAATGAAGAATTGAATCCAGAATTCCACAACATGGAAGGCGCAGCGGAACATCTACGCGATGCGCAAAATTACAGAACAAATCTCTACTTTTTAACACGAGTTCATATACATCCAGTATACTCTCAAAGACTTTTATGAAACAAACGAATTTCAACCTTGAGAAGCGATGTCGGCGCAGTGATGGGGTATCGTAAGAAGATCCAGACAACGTGCGGGAGACGAGCGAGGGAGTGCGGACGAGACATGCTGTTTCACGGCGAGGTCGCTAACCCGGTTATGTCACCGACCTTGTTCCACTGGGAGAGATGTCCAGCTGGCCCCGTCACAACCGGTCTGCATAGCTGTGGGCGATGCGCTCACACACACTTTTGGCTTGCCAGACGAGACATTGTACTTCTGAGACGTTCTTCAACTCAAGGTAGAGAAGAGATTGATTTATATTTGGTAGAATTGTAGTCATGTTCTGTGTTTATCCTAATTGACCAACCGTATAATTTTTGTCATTGTATTTAAAATTGTGTAGATTTTGATCTAGTATTTTTCGAATTTTCTTAGGAGTCATTTTTTTTTGTTCATTGAAAATTTCCGTCACTTAAACGAAATTTTATTTGCGTAGCGCAGTTGTTAACGTTAAAATCATTTCAATATAAAATAGTTAAAATTATAGATATTTGCGTTAAATTAAATAAATCTGTTTTATGCGCAGCGATGGAAAGTATATTGAACAATTTAAGTACCGTATATTCAAAAAGTTATGTCACGAAGTGTCTTCGACAACTCATGATGTTGATTCGAGTGTCAGAAATTTATTTTCAACCAATTGTGAACAAATTGAATTGTTACACGACACAAAATCTGATAAAAGATAGTCCAAATACTTGATAGATAATTAAACCAATGAATACCAAATTCACTGTAATGAAACAGATAGATATGTAGATCTATGCTGTAACGTGATAAGCCATTTTTCCTAGTAAAAAAGGTATTTCAAGAACCTTTATATATATACGTCCAATAAAACATTTAGAGCATTAAAAAGCCTAGATAAATTTCTTAAACAAATATTCCACGAAGATAGTTAAGGCTTAAATATTTTCACGAAAGGAAGACACACTTATTTCATTTGTTAATGTAAAACTGAATTTAAATACATGAAAAGGAGTTAGGAAAGTTAAATCACAGGGTGATATAAAAGTAACTGTACAGAAGGTAATTACAGAAGTGAAGTTATAGGCACGATGAGATTTTGTATAAGGATAGAGGAGATTGTTAAAGTTTGTTTCTTGAACAATATTCACAATGGACGTGGATATCTAATAATGTTACTAATTTTCTTTGCATGGAGTAAGAAAATGCATTGAAATGGGATTTTAGATTTGAAATACCGTGCAAGAAAGGAATAGTAGACGTAAATGAGTTACGTATTTTCTCGAAAGGAGACTGAGGAGTCTCAGTTTTTTCTAGTTTTGATCACAGCGAATGTGACATTGTTTAAGTGTATTCAAGGAAAGTTCTGTACAGGGTGTTTAAGAAATAATGTGATTGTTGTATAATTTTGGAAGAGAAGTGTGTAATGAAGGTCAAATGCCATGCACTTCGAGTATTCACGTTTATCAAAGAAATGTAAACCGAGCAAAGAATTTCAGGATTTTTTTGTGATTTAATGATCAAATGGGAGAAGACAAAGTAAGAACAGTGCTTAACTTAAATGTTTGTCACCTATGTTCTTTTGATTCAGACTAGTATTTATACTTTCAACCGATTGAGTTACGGTGTTTGTTACGGAAGTTGAGTGGTAAAGACTCATTTGTATTACAGATAATTTAATCACTTCAACACAATTAAGTGTATATTTGTGCGAACCATGAATTATTGTATATATATATTTAATACTGAGTAAATTTTTATTTTACATATTTAGATGTGGAACTACGGTTCAAAGATGAAACGGAATGTATAATATAGGGTATTGTTTAAAATCACGCCGTTTCATAATTTTTCTTGTTATATTAGTGCCACGTTTTAGTTTATTTTGAGTTTATTTATTGCAGTGTCAGGTAGACACTATTGATAGACAGGCAGTCAGTATATGTCTGTATTTTTTCTTAGCACAATAAACGGCTGGCGCTCTTTAGCTAATCAGTCAATTTTTATCTTAGCTGACATCGTTTTCACTTTCG
Organism: Meconema thalassinum; assembly: GCA_946902985.2. NCBI lineage: Eukaryota > Metazoa > Arthropoda > Insecta > Orthoptera > Tettigoniidae > Meconema > Meconema thalassinum. The sequence continues at coordinate 680,238,722 of OX336391.1, read as the reverse complement.
TCATCGCCGAAAATAGTACTGCTAGGTAAGATACAGGCGCTCACTATAGACAGACCTTATCACCCCTCGAGATTGGAGTTTCTCGATTTGCTCAAATGTAAATGATAGTAGAAATTTGTACCTACGCTGGTAGTACTATTTTCGTTCATAGATCTACCCTATGTGTTCCTGGAATTCCCAATTTTTACTTAGCAGACAATGGTAAGTTTGTGAGCTGGGTAATTACGTGTCAGCAATCCTTTACAGTGCAGCGGATATAGGTACTGATTGGTGAATTCGGGCGCAGTATCACGGAGAGAAGATGGTGGGGGGAAAAGGACAAAGGAGCACACATAAGAATTACAAACTTAACAAAAATTAAATCTCTTCTTAGATGTTAATTTTCTTGATTAAGTGGTCTTCAAGGAGTTGTTAGCAGGCGACAATGACGAAGCCTGGCGGATGGAAATGGTGAAGAAGTCCTCTTGAGCATGGAGATGTTAGCTGGCGATAACGACGAAACCTGGTGGCTTGATTGGTAAGGAAGTCCTCTTGAGAGTGGAGATATTGAGGAACTTCAGTGGTTAGCTGCTAGATGCCGCTAGGTTGATCATGGAAGATATATATCTAGAACAGATTTACTAACGAAGTAAGCATGGTGCGCAAACAAACTAAAACATAAGGAATCACTGTTGGTGTTTGCGAAAAAAGGCAGGAATGAATTAAAGCAAAGAGCAGCGAAAGCTACCGTGTATTCCAAGGAATACACCACCATACGATAAAATAAATAAATAAATAAGCATCATCTAGCTTGCTCATTTCTAATTAGCCCTTTATCTCTTCATTACTAGTACCCTCCTGCCATTGCTCCCATCTATTTGTCCCAGGAATCACTCGTGCTACCCTCATATTACCTCTGGCTTATGTATCTACCCAGCTCTCACTTCTATACATCAAGTTCAGTCTAAATACTGAGCGATCTAGCGAGAGTTTTGTGGCTACATCAACTTCTTTCTTGCAGAATACTGTAGATCGCAACTGAGCACTCTCTGCACCTTGACTCTATGTCCTTCCCCGTACGACCATCCTGAGAGAATACACTATCTGTCATTCTATTTTCTTGCGATTTTCCGTATTGACATAACACTTGTCTTTCAAATGCTGATCTTTATACCATACTCCCTACATTTCTGTTCAAGATTTAACATGCTGGCTTGCAAGCTTTTGATGGTGTCCATATTTACAACCAGATCATCAGCATAGGGCGCCTGGTTTCCACCTAATTGAATCCCACCCAGCCAGTTTATGCCCTCCAGTAAATGGTCCATATGAGAAGCTTATTTCCAAAAGGTACCAAATCCAAAAAGTAATATTTTCCAGGAGAGAGGAAAAACGCTCAGAGTGTAAATTTCATCTGAAAATCCATTTGATCACATTTATTATGTTCAGATAGAATAAATGCATTGTTATATCAAGTATTTTTGTTTAGGCTTTTGCAGTTTAGGAAATATTCAAAGAAAATGATGGATTTGGTACTTTTTGGCACTGAATTCCTAAATACTTTCAACAGAAAACATAAATTTCACTGCAGTCATCAGGATCTTCGAGAAAACTGATTGTATTTAGTTATGCAATAATTAGATTTAAGGTATTTACAGTGAAGGCATAGATTATTTAAATAATATTAAATAAAATTGAACAAAACAATGAAAATTATCCAAAGTAACTTACCAGTGCCGAACTTTTTGAACTTTTGGAATTATGATTGTAGTTTGTGTCTAAAGAACATGAATATGGTAAATAACTTGTGAACTGGACAATGGATAATATTATCCAGTACTAAAAGAAATGGCCTCTCATAGCTGCATGGATAGTGCGTATTGGCACATTCAGGCCACAGGATTTGGTACTTATTGGCATCAAATGAGATTTTAAATGCCCTGTTTGTTATGGATTTAGGTCGTTTTGGCAATTTCTTTTTCTTTCATATGATGGAGCTTCCTATCAACGTACGTCTTCCATCATAATCTCAATTTCGATTTTTTTTTGATTTGGTATATTTTGGAAATACGCTTCTCATATATAAAATAAACAGTAGTGGTGAGAGGTTACAGCCTTGCCTCACTCCTGTAACAACCTGGAACCAAGAATTTATCCTACCATCAACTCTTACTACAGCCTGATTATCAACATAAATACTTTTGATTGCCTGTAACAGCCATTCCTCGATACCATTATCCCTCAGTATGCTCAGCATCTTTTCCTTGGGTACTCTCATATGCCTTAGATCTACAAAACACAAACGTCTGTTCCTCTCATAGCATTTCTCAATACCATGGTACATGCAAAAAATTTCATCCTGACATCCTCGTTTCATCCATCTTACTCTCGGCCAATGATCGAACTCTCCTTTCTACAATGCCTGAGTAAACTTTCACCGGGAGGCTTATCAAAGAAATGCCTCTATAATTATAGCAATCTTTTCTGACCTTGGTTATAAATTGGGGCGATTACTGCTTTTGTTCAGTCAGAGTATTTATCAAAAGTATTTCTAAAACTCCTTGCAAACGTGGGGAGGGGGAAGTCAAATTTATAAACTGCCGACCTATCAGGGTATTTTAGTTTTGTTTAACGCTTGAAATAACACAGCAATGTAGGCCTAATGCTCTAATTTGAAAGAAAAAACAGATGATTTTTTATTGTAGGCTTTTTCTAATTAAAATACAATCAGAATATAAATACAAAACATAAAATATTTTTCAACGTCTAACAAAAAACCTGAACACTGACCGCTGTCAATCTTTGAGCAAGATGTCATTTCCGAGTAGGTGGCTAGTAGACAGCAATGCTTCTGTCTATTTTGTCCCATCGTAGATTGGAGGTAGTCCTTAACCTTGCTCATCACCAAAATACCTCTCTCTGCAGAACAGCTTGAAGCAGGTACGACGAGCAGATTCATCACAGTGACAAAGTACAAACTTCACAAATTTAAACTAAGTAATCAACAAAGTTTAGACAGAAACTGATGAAATGCTGGAGCTCCACCAATTTAGGTTAACACGACCCAGTGTAGCACCAAATGTCAAACGTCTGACAACACAGCTTTTTGAACTCTATCGGCGCAATGAAGTTTAGCATAAGCAAAAGCGAGCGGAAGAAGGAGAGAGTCACAACGGGAATAACAATAATTGGTGGGGAAGAATTGGGAAGCATGATACAAGAAAATGGAAGAAACGACAGAGAAATAAATGAGCGGGGGAGGCAAGCAGAATTAATCATGAAAAGTGTTAGGAACCTGGTTCGGAGTAAGGATGTCCCTCAAAACGGCAAAAGGGTCATATATAGGACGTACTACTTTCAAATCCTGACATATGCCTCAGAGACCTGGGTTATGAAAGGAAGGGAGCGAAGCAGAATACAGGCCACTGAGAAGAAATTCTTGAGAAGCAGTATTGGAGTGACAAAGGTGGACAGGTTAAGAAATGAGAAGAACAGAGAATTAGTCAAGGAGGGAGCATTACAGGATAGGATAGAGGAATCAAGGCTTAAATGGTATGGGCATGTTAAGCGAATGGATGGGAGGAGGATACCCAGTAAGATACACGAGATGAAAATAGAGGGGGGAAAATTACGAGCCTTAAATAGTCGAATAAGATGTGTAACATCTGACATAGAAGAAACCTCACGGGAAATTGTTGATACACCGGTATTTTATACTATTATTGGCACAAATATTAATCTATTGCAAAAGGTAGTGTTTTACAGATATTGTAGTTTATAATACGGAACTCATTTTATTAGATGATTTGTAGCTTCCACCAGCACTAGCCTAAATAAAGAATACGATATGGATCAACTAGATTAATAGACGCGACACCGCTCATAACCTTAAATTCCTTATAAACAGGATCTCTTGATTCACAGACCAACACGTAATTTCATATGGATTCTGTTTTTTTTTCTTTTCTTCGTGTAGCCTCCTGAGAGGCCGAGTGCAGGTCTTTCTAGTCGACGCCCGTGGGCGACCTGCGCGTCGGGATGAGAGATGGAATGGATGAAGATGAATGAAACTGGGCAAGGATGTGGAAGGAAGCGGCCGTGGCCTGTCAGAAGGTACTGTCCCAGCATTTGCCTGGTGTTGAAAATGGGAAACCACGGAAAACCATTTCAAGGACAGCCGACGGTGGGGCTCGAACCCACGCGTCTACCGAGTCAGCAGAGAGCTTGGCCCCTTGACCTAACGCAGCGCTTTAGCCCGCGTTGCCACTACTGTCGGTATGGATTCTGTTAAAATGAGTCATATTGATATGATAAATATCTTTAAAAATGATAATCTGGTAGCAAAAATAAGTATCCCGTCCGGGATTCGAACCCGAGATCTCTAGATTCACTCATAGGCGTTAACCCCACGGCTATTTCGACTACGCAAATATTGTGCACAATATGGTGACTTATTTCCACGTTCCAATAATACTGCATTACGGAATTAAATTTCATTTATATTTTGCTTGTTTCGATAATGTTCCTGCGTGAAATTGAGTTTAAAATGCCTTATGAATTGGCCCTCTTGTGAGTAAAGAGAATGTATTCAGCAATAGTTCATGAAGGCTTGCTCAATTCTCGTATAAGCACAACGATTATATTATATTATATTGATGACTGCATTACCGTTATGTGTGTTAATATTGGAATAGCCATTGTACAGAAACATAATACCGGCAATGCCGACTACTTACAATGTTTCATATTAAAGCATTTTATCATTTAAATACTGATACGAAGACTTCGAACAAGTACCATGTGCTTTGTTTCAATCACTTGACACCAGAGTTCGCATGAGCGTTTACCGTTCAGTATGTCATGGCCAAGAGTACGTCATGGTATCAATTTCCGACACCGCGCGCTCATTGTTTCTCTTACCACTGCCAGCTGGATCTTACCACTGCCAGCTGGATCAATCGATCGAGTTGGCAGTGCGTCTTACACTTCCGTTCGATCCACCACTGCCAGCTAGAACACTTCCGTTCGGGCACACTTCCGTTAGTTCGAACGGAAGTGTGCCAGCTGGTGCCACCTCGATCGTTCCGACCCACTTCCGTCCCATTTTTCAAAATCACTCCCACAAAAATATCCAGCAACCGAGTGGAAAGATGTTACACATCAAAAAGACCAAGAGGAAGGCCAAGAGATAAGTGTGGAGGGCTGCGTGCGAAAGAAAGGAGAAGACTGGACCAAGGTGGTGACGGAGAGATGGAGAGGCTTATGTTCCAAACAGACCCGGCCAGTGGCTGGAAACTGTTCAAGATGATGACGATGATCGGCGCATGCTCGGGGTGTGCTTAAAGCACGAGGGGAGAGTCGTCGGAATTAGTGTATTACAATCGTCAGCAATTTCTACAGCCAATACCCACAACAATAACATTGGAGCATAATAAAACTGTCAATAGTCCAACATAAACAGTAAAATGCGACGGCGGGCCGAGCCAGCGACGTCTTGTTTTCACGCAAGAATAAGTGAAATGGACATGAATATATAAACTAGTATTTCATTCATCAGTGTGGTATTTTAAGAACAATTTTTAACGCAAGTGCAACAAATATTTTAGAGTTTTATTTGACAAAATTTGTAAGTTTTTTTAACGCGTGTAAGAATTTGTAAGGGTTTTTAACGGGTGTGCAACTATCTCATATGTTTCCATCAAATTTCATCCACATCAACCATTTTTCATTCATTTTTAGCCTAATTTCGATTTTTGAAAACAATGAATGTAGACTTATGAGATCTACACAGGGCCAAAAATTCTGTGTCTGTCTCTGTGTGTGTGTGTGAGTGTGTGTACTCTGAACGTCTGCCCCCCCCCCCCCCCCATCAATTCGAACACGGTGAAACCGAATTGAACGAAATTTGGTACAGAGCTAGAACTAGCAAAGGGCACCTCAGTGTCATGTTTTATACCACCGCCATCTTGACGGAAACGTAATGGCGGCCACCCAAATGTTAAAAGCTTAAGTCAAATTACGACCAAAATAATTATCTGATCTCTAGTAAATTTTGCAACAACATACCTTTATGTGAGAAGCGTTCTTTGACCAATCTACAAGGTCATCAGTCCAATAGTTTGCATACGGCCATGTATGTGTGCAAATCGATTCCCCATATCAATTCAAACACGGTGAAACCGAATTTAATGATTTTTTTACTGTGGTAGCACTAGGAAAGGGCACCTCATATGCCATTTTTATATCCGTATAGCACGTTGTATTTCAACAAGCTACTACAACCAACATCCAATTATACTCCTTGGATAGGACAAAGAGGTATACCAATACCCATGCATTTAGGAGAAAGTAGGCTATATGTTCTTTACTGAACATCTTGTTAATGTTCATAGTGACTGGCCATTAACATACTAGCTGATGAAGGGGCAAATTTTCTAGGATAATGATAAGCCTCGAAACATGTACTAGTGTGTAAATAAACACAAAAAGTATTGACTAGACGGAACATACTATATTCCAATTTTTTAAACTGTCATTTGTCAATACGGACCAATCATGAACAATGTTAACCCCAAACATTCAGGAATCTGTTCAGGCAGTGTCAACAAACGGAGATATTGTAATTAGATTAGAGGGTAGCACTGTACTGGATGAATATTTGTATCATTATAAATTGTATTTGCCATCTATTTGCTTTTGAAATAAAACCTTCTTGTTTTTCATTATTCTTGTGCATATTGTTACGGCTGTGAGTTTTCATCGCTCGCCGCATGAGTCACAACTTTCCCCAGGGGTGGGCTGTGCTCTCCCTCAGTGTATTGCGTGCGCCTTATGCAACAGGACTACTAGGACAAAGGGATGGTCCAGAATATTCGTGACCCAGCCAGCGATGGAAACCTCGAGAAGCCGTGAACCCTGGATGGGTCTAGAAACATTTATTGAGTCACCGGCCTGCTATATAAGAGCGACCTGTCAAGCAGTGAGTGAGTGTTTTTTTCGAGCTAGTGCGAGCGTTTATCCTGAGCGACAGAAGTGTGGTAACGTGACTTGCGAAACCCCTAGTGAAGCTGATTCTCTTGACAGCGAGGGAGTGAGAAGCATACAGGAGACTGCCTGTGTTTTGAGTGACAGAGGTATTGTGGCGGGGTGCCGTGCGAGTTACGAAATCCAGTGACATTGTTTCTCAGCTTGTGGACAGCGAAGCAGCGTATAGCAGGTTATTGTAAGTAACTGTAGTTTGTGTACATAAGGAAGAGGTGCAGGTAGTTTTTGTCAAAGCCACTGGACCCATTAGGACGGATTAACTTCTGTGGTTTGTTGACAAGTGAAAGGGGCTAGAGCGCTCCATAAGGAAGAGGCCAGAGGAAACTGGAGTAAGGTTCTAATTGCTTGTACTTGCTGTTGAGTGGTGTATCTTTCTGGCCGCAATAAAGTTATTTATTTCTTTAAAGGAACAATCTGTGTTGTGCTTTAACCCACCGTAATCCAATTAACAAAAGCGCCACTAGAGGGGTGGCACGTAACAATATATTATAATTGTATTGTGATTTCGCTACAAGGGATGTCTAAACTGAGCGATTCACATACATATACTGAACCTTGTGAAGAATCCTGATAAAAATGGATTGATTTTGAATGTTTGAGGTACGGTATAGATAAACAATCATAAAATGTCGCATCTCTTGAGGCATGAAAAATGCCACTTCGGCTGCTGTCGGCTGCGTACAGTTCGGTGGATAAGTACTGCAACATGGTCTGTTCGTAATTATCTCACTCTCTCGCTATCGGGCAGACCCTCGCCCCACTCTCACACGCACAATTATGTGTATTGCAGGGGCGTATTGAACCCATGTACCATGGCCTCAAAGAGAGTCGAATCCATGTACTTTGAGAAAAGAATGAAAGAATCATACAGTTTCTAAGGGAACGGAGAGAGATTTCAAGCCAGGATTATAGCTTAACATTGTGCAAGCGCTAGGGCCAGGTGTTCCTTAGATGAGCTCATGCCTCTTGACATTTATAAGGAGCCAGTCATGGATATTATTAGAACGAGTGGAAAGTTTTGACTGTAAGACGAAGAAGCTGGACTCGGAAATTGCTCTTACGTTGCAAGAATATGGCAACCTCGCTGCTGAGTCAGAACAGGAATAATTAAATTTAACCCGTTTACGAGTATAAAAATAAGTAAACAGATACAGTACGGTGAATCAATTTGGATTAGAGATTTTTGTGTAAAGAAAAACCTTGTAAAAATTGCACAGGAGAAAACTGCAAACGCAAGTAGACGTCATTGGAGGTTCACCGAGACCTAAGGAGTGGGAGAATAAAAAAAGAACAGCACCACCCACACAGTTGAGGACGAGAAATTAATTAATATCTCGGAAATGCACGATCGATTTCCATGCACAGGAAGATTATTTTACGTTTGGAAGACGAGCTGTCTGGAGATACGATTTTTATAATTGTGCGACAATTAGTTCAAAAGTTGGTCACGAAAAGGACTAGGATTTTATCTTTTTGTGACTGAAAGGTATAAAACTCCTGGCCTCACCAAGCCAATCATGCAGTTATTCCGACAGCCCGTGAGGGGGTGTTACTCTGCATCAGTGCATGCAGTTACTCTGGCAGCCCGTGAGGGGCGTTACTCTGTATCACGCCGGAAGAACAGTATTCAAGAGCCCGAGGGGGGCGTCACGACGCATCATGCAGTCTACGAGAGCCCGTGAGGGGAACGTCACGCTGTATCAGTACATGCAGTATTAGTCCGTCCAGGGGGGCGTGACGCTGGAGCATCATAATCATGCAGTCTACGAGCATTCCGTGAGCGGAAGTGCTGCACCACATCGTATACGCAGTATTCAAGAGCCCGTGAGGGGGACGTTAAGCTGTATCAGACATTGATCCAGAGCCTGTGGGAGGCTATGCTACAAGTTCACCGAGTGTGGACCAGTTACGATATAAGTACGCTACGCTGAGGGTTAGCAGTTCGAGACTTTGAAGAGTCCTAAATTATAAAGAACATTAAATATACGGACTTTAAAGCAATATCGCCAAAGTAAGACACAGCGATCAGTAGGGAACTTCGAGTTCCAGAAGAATACTAGTTCAATACAGTTACGAAGTTATAAGAACTCCAACAAATAAACGGCGTTACATCTAGTAAAGACATTGTTAAAGACATTAAGTCCTGTAAAGGAACTTTACAGTAATTACGATCGCGAAAGATAGAAGTTCAAGCGAAAGGAACTTAGGAACTTAGTTTCGAAACCAGAGGGAAAACGTACTCTAGTGAGAAAACGTCAAAAATATACGATAGACAGTATACGGTCCTCGAAGGGAGGCCAAGATATAGAAACTATAGGGTACGATAGACAGTATACGGTCCTCGAAGGGAGGCCAAGATATAGAAACTAAACGGTACGATAGACAGTATACGGTCCTCGAAGGGAGGCTAAGATATAGAAACTAAACGGTACGATAGACAGTATACGGTCCTCGAAGGGAGGCCAAGATATAGAAATTAAACGGTACGATAGACAGTATACGGTCCTCGAAGGGAGGCCAAGATATAGAAACTATAGGGTACGATAGACAGTATACGGTCCTCGAAGGGAGGCCAAGATATAGAAACTATAGGGTGCGATAGACCACCATATATAAATAGAGGTGACGGCAAAGTAGAGACATTTATCGCCTAGTTAAAGCAGATAAAGTAAAGCCGAGTAATAGACAATAGAAGTGGTTTTGAGAGACTGAAACCAGTAGTTTCCATTGTAGGAGAGAGAAACTTTGAACGAGTAAAATCACACGTCCAATGCAGGTCGATAGGATTCACATCAGGGATCATCAACAGCCGACAGAAATTGTAAAAATCGTTGAGATACGCCCGTGTGATAGGAGTGAAGTGTAAATATTGTAAGAAAAGAAATAAGAGTATCATTTTAAGTGTTTTAGGTAAAGTGAAAGCGTTTTATGCACAGTGATATAATATGTACCAGAATAATATTTTTTAGTGTTTTAATGTGTGTTCAAAACGGATACACCAGTGTATTAAAAAAAATGTTGTCAGTGTTAAATATAGTGAATATGTGTCAAGAAATTTCTGTACATAAGATGAGATTGTACAATATGGAGTAGGTCAAGAAGGTGGGCCAAAATGTCACATCAAACGAGAATAAAGGTCAGAAAGCGACCTTAAACATGTAAGTAAAGATTTTCATTATGTTTTGGTGTCGGGAAAAATTTTGTGTACAATTCCACCGGAGGTTTGAGTAGAAGGGATGTTTTTAAATGAATAATAACTAAATAAGAACGCGATCTGAACGAAAATAAAGTTTTAAGAAATAATAAATAATTATGTGAAATAATAAATCCTCTAGAGGAAATGCATGGAATAAAATGTCAGTATTTAATGAATGTTATAAAAGCAAGCGTGATAATAATAATTATAACAAAGATATTTACATAAAGGTAAATTTGAATTATATGAAGGAATAGCTTTTGAGCTTTTGTAAGGAATGAAAACATGATGTGAATAACAAGGTAAAGAAATCTAAATAAAGATTAAATTGAATGATATAAAAATATAGAGCGTTGAAGCCTTAACAAATGTATAAGACATGATGTGAATACATGTTCTTAAAAAGGGAGCGATTTATTGTCAACGGAAAAGATTAATATAAGAATTAAGATATGTATCAATTGTTACTATGAAATTTATCAGTTCTTTGGAAGACATTCGGCCGTAAAGTAATGTGTAGTGTAATGGAACGCAATTAAATAAAAAGTCACGCTAGGAACGCGTAAAAGTTAAAGTACTTGGTAAATTACTTATGGAGGGTAGTTGATTGCAGTGAAATGAGATGTTGTAAGTCCTCTCAATTGTGACGTGGATCACGAGGCCATGTGTGTATTATTTAAAAGGGAGCTAATGTATGGTATTATTGAGCGTAGGTCCTATAAGCTACGGCTTGACCCTAAATCGCGTTTTGTATAAGTCCTCTGATGTGGAAATGTTCCCGAGGCATGTTAAGAGATTCGAACCTAGAATCCTCTTGTTGTTAAAGCCCCTAATTATTCGTCGTAGAATGTGTATTAATCTTCCCAATCAATGAGGACCCTCTCATAATTAATAAATGCCAAGGTTACGAAAGTGGTTTATGAGCCAAAGAATATTGTTGAATGAAAATAAGCGAGTAAAAGCCAGGTCTCTCCACAGAACTGAGAATAATGTGAAGGTTTGTTTTAAAGCATTGAAGAGAGCTGCCACCGTAGGTTAGGCAGAGAGTCGCTTTCCTTGTCATAAATCACGCCCGAGTATAATGGCCTGACCCTCATAGAGCGAGGGTGGGTAAAAACCGTCTTGTAAGATGTGTTAAATACACCGTGAGTGTTTAAAGTTGTTAATGACCCGGGCGTTGAACCGAGGTCCTTGTAGATTGATATTATCGCTTGCCAATTCAGATCGTAGTTTTCTTATGTGATAATGGTCTTATAAGACAAATGCATTAAATAAAATCCCTATTGTAATATTGGATGGAAAGAAGGAATCCACGAGTTTTGTGAAGATAACTAGGTTTCGGGAGTGATCATAGTTTTTGACTTTGTCAAGTAATCTTTATAACTCTGGAGTACACAAATAGTTTTCCCGATCACCGTAGTGAATTTGCAAAACTTGAGAGAGATAGTAAATATGGAGAACATGTGATATGCCCAAATATTGAAGTGAATAATTAACATGTAATTTTAAATGTAATTATATATTTGTTTTGATGATAAGAAAAGATAAAAATAATTCTTGAGGTGTACAAAGATATGACACCATTATTATGGGAAAGTATCGAGCCAAAGAAGCTCGTAGTTATTGGGAACTTTAAGATAAGTACTTTATGGAAGTGAAAATAATCGTGAATTGTTGGTTTTAAAGAAAACAATGTGTTTTAATCTAATATTTGTTTTATTTTTATGCTATTCCTTGTTCACTTTGGACAAGTAGAATGATATTGGTCAGTAGTTTATGTGTTTATTTGTTTGTAGCGCCATAATTTTTGATTAATTAAATGTGTTAAAATAGGAGTTGATTTTGTTGTTATTTTTGCAAGTGTACCCTCTATTTAATCCAAAATATGTAAGTCACAGAGTGGGAGAACTTACCTCAGCCCCGAAAAATCCCGAATTGAGCAATGCTGGCATACTGTGATTTGCATATTTCTTGCTGCAAGGGCACAGGGGGGTGAATAGAAGTACTGTGCTTGGATTAATAATTAGAGGAACACTAAAGACGGTCGATTCATGTTAAAGTAAAGTAATGATAGGAGTAGCTACAACGTATAATGTTAACTGACCGCATGGGTCCCTAGAAACTCACACCGAGCAGCCCTGGATGTAAACAACCCCCTACCAGACTTTTTGGCGCCCAGTACGCAGGGATGAGTTTTCCTAGGGAAAACCCGAGTTTTCTCGAAAAATCAAAATTTTCATTTTTTGAAAAAAAATGGTTTTTCGAAATTTTGAATTTTAAATACTTCCATAAAGGTCTTTGAGTTTGAATAAGAGTATCAAAAGGGTACGGTGTAGTAAAAACCCGTACCAAAGTAAATTTTTTGAAAGAAATTGGGACACAATGGTTCAGATTATTATCTCTCAAGCATGTTCTAGCGATGTGGCATTAGTGGCCCACTAGATTCTAATATGATGTCATTAAGTGAAGAGAGGCGGAGGCTCTCAGAGAATGTAAGGGTAAAGAGTAAAGATAAAGGTAAAATTACAGATGTTAAGAAGTGCCTGAGGGAGCATTTTAATAAAGGGATGGAGGAAATGATAAAGATAAATAATGAAGTTTGGGAGGCCAAGAAGGCAGAAAGTAAAGCTAGAGATAGTCAAGAGAACCTCCAAATAGATGATAAAGAGTACCCAAATAAGGAAATTGTAAAGGTTTCTGTAGAAAGCATGCGTGCAACTGGAGACATAGTTACGCGAAGAGAAGGTAACATGTCTGCAGACAACAGGGTAACAAATGAGCCTTTAGAGCTCCAAACGGAAAAAGAAAAATGTAAACCGAGTCCAAGGGAGAATGAAATTAATACCGAGGATGATAATAGTAAAGGTAATTCAAAGTCTCACGTAGAAAGGCAGGTTCAAATAGGCTCGGAAAGCGAAGGGAAAAAGAACGATAGTCTTTGCGTTCAGGATTAGGAAAAGGTAGAAATGGCGACCTGGAAGGAAATAAAAGAATTCTTGGATATAATTAGAGAAATGTGGAATGAGCATGAGAAGATGGATGACGAACTTTGGGAATTAAAAGATTTAAAGTCAAAAGTGAAAGAAGGAATTGAGGAACAAAGAGAAAGTATTTCCGAGGAAATAAAGAAGATATTTGAGCTCCGTGAAAGGGCAAGTAAAAATTGGTATACAATACCCAAACAGGAATTAGAGGAATTGTACAAAGAAATCCCTAAAGTTAAAGAGTCATTAAGAGAAACAAAGAAGAAATTTGCAGAACGTATGGTGAAAGAAGGAAAAATGGAATTAGCTTCGTGGGAACAGATAAAGACATTTGTGGGGGAAATTAATGAGATAAGGGAAAAATGGTCGGAGGTACATGATAAATGGAATCACATTTGGTGGAATACCTTTTATCCAAAGCCAAAAGAAGGAGATTACGTGCAGGAACAGAAACAATGGATAGGAAAAGAAAAGAGTAAGATGCATCAGTTCACGATGAGCATGTATGACGAACAAGATATAATAACTGTTCAGGAGTTAGCTGAATTGAGAAAGGTTAAGATTTCGGAATACGAAGAAATATTAGAAGCCATCCAAAAGAAATATGAGGAATACATGTGGGAGCAGAACCGTCAGGCAAATGAAATAGTTGCCCAAGAGGAAAAACAAGCTGAAATTGAAGAAGAAAAAGAAGTCACGGTGCCAGAGGAGCCCAAAATTGATATTAGAGAAGAAAAACAAGAAGAAGAAATCGTAATAATTCCAGTGGAGACTGAGAACAACCTTGAAATCCTTCCTGAAGAAGATATGGATACTCAAGAGGAAGTAGTAAGTCCAGACCAGGAGGATAGCCAAAATGGAAACGAGCTGCGAAGTGAAGAGAATCATTTTGATAAAAAGGTTGAGCTGGAAGAGCCAGAAATAATCTCCGAACAGGAAATAATGAAAGAAGCGGAAGTTGAAGAGATGGAAATAATAATTCCTGAAGAAATGGAGAAAGTAAATGAAACCATAATAGAAACTACCGTCGAAATACCGATAGAAACAGAGGTTCAAGATGTCATAGAAATTGAAGAAGAAAACTCCGAAGAAATTCAGGAGGTGAAGAAAGATGAGATACACTTAGAAGAAACTCAGGATAAGAAAAATAGGAAACAATTGGAAGAAGAAGAAGAAAAATTGAAGGCACAGATCCTTGAATTAATGATAAAATGTCAGGAATGCCAACGACAGAAAAGAGAAATGGAAAGAGGTCCAAACACGAGCCAAGAAAACCTCAAAGGAAAAGATGAGATTGCTGGAGATAATGAAAAGAAGGAAGGAGATGCCTTTGAAGAAAATCAGGAAAGAGGAAAACCGCCATTGGTAGTCGGTTTACAGGAAAACAGATACCCCATGGAAACTAGGAAAGGAGGAGAGACAATGTACAATGCCTTGGAGGAAGAGGACGCTCAGGCATATTTCAGTTGGAAACTTCGTAAAAAGAAAGGGAAGGATAAAAAGAAGAGAAAGACGGGAGATCTGAAGGATCTAAAGAATTGGAAGAGTCGAAAAAAGAAATACTCTTTCGAAATGCCATCTCGATGCGAGATGAAGAAAAGAATTATTCCATTGGAACCAACGGGTTAAGCCAGATGCAACCGTTGAAGAATAAAAGGAATAAAATTAATTTTGTCTGAAATACCATCTCAAAAAGAGATGAGGAAGGTGGTAGAAAACCGAAAAGAGTCAGGTGAGGTTAGACCGAGCTCTTAAGAATTAAAATGAAATTTTACAGACTTGAGGAGTCTGACAATAATAATGATGATGTTACGGGTAAAGCCAGTTGCACCCGTAATGCGTTAAAAGAAGGTCATTAAGTTGACAATATGTAATGAGGAAAGAGAAACAGACCGGCAGGATGTCCGTCTTATAAAAGAAGAAAAGAAACAAACTGTTTGACTCAAGCCTGGAGGGTGCACACCAGACTAGAGGAAGACTAACAAAACACCCGAACGTGACAAGAAATTTATGACCCTGAAGTGTAGACGTCCACTAGGGGAATGAATGAATGAATGAATGGGACCTTTAAGAAAGACCCATACAAATATAAACCAGAGAGGAAGGGAACTTTGAAGAAATAATTGATTTTATTGAAGAAGAAAATTTCAATTTAAGGAAGGAGAATGATGAAATAAGGGAACGGGTAGGAATAGACCACACCCGTAAAGAAGAATGAGGT
Organism: Meconema thalassinum; assembly: GCA_946902985.2. Lineage (NCBI taxonomy): Eukaryota > Metazoa > Arthropoda > Insecta > Orthoptera > Tettigoniidae > Meconema > Meconema thalassinum. Next base: position 680,223,298 of record OX336391.1, on the reverse strand, counting down.
TCTGGAAACCTGATATCCAGACAAATAAAAAGGAGAACGAAAGGGTAGGGACAGAGCGTACCCAACCGACACAATTACCGGATATGACTTAAAAAGATGAAATAAATCAAATTATCGTGGGATTTTTTAGGAATAAAGAAACAAAAAGTACGGAGAACGTTATAATGGCTTCGACTATTAAAGGAAAAATAAGATGTTTATAAATAATTGAAATAAATTTCCTCAAAATTTTTCGAAAATTTATTAACCTAAGGAGGGGTGAGATGAACCCATGTACCATGGCCTCAAAGAGAGTCGAATCCATGTACTTTGAGAAAAGAATGAAAGAATCATACAGTTTCTAAGGGAACGGAGAGAGATTTCAAGCCAGGATTATAGCTTAACATTGTGCAAGCGCTAGGGCCAGGTGTTCCTTAGATGAGCTCATGCCTCTTGACATTTATAAGGAGCCAGTCATGGATATTATTAGAACGAGTGGAAAGTTTTGACTGTAAGACGAAGAAGCTGGACTCGGAAATTGCTCTTACGTTGCAAGAATATGGCAACCTCGCTGCTGAGTCAGAACAGGAATAATTAAATTTAACCCGTTTACGAGTATAAAAATAAGTAAACAGATACAGTACGGTGAATCAATTTGGATTAGAGATTTTTGTGTAAAGAAAAACCTTGAAAAAATCGCACAGGAGAAAACTGCAAACGCAAGTAGACGTCATTGGGGGTTCACCGAGACCTAAGGAGTGGGAGAATAAAAAAAGAACAGCACCACCCACACAGTTGAGGACGAGAAATTAATTAATATCTCGGAAATGCACGATCGATTTCCATGCACAGGAAGATTATTTTACATTTGGAAGACGAGCTGTCTGGAGATACGATTTTTATAATTGTGCGACAATTAGTTCAAAAGTTGGTCACGAAAAGGACTAGGATTTTATCTTTTTGTGACTGAAAGGTATAAAACTCCTGGCCTCACCAAGCCAATCATGCAGTTATTCCGACAGCCCGTGAGGGGGTGTTACTCTGCATCAGTGCATGCAGTTACTCTGACAGCCCGTGAGGGGCGTTACTCTGTATCACGCCGGAAGAACAGTATTCAAGAGCCCGAGGGGGGCGTCACGACGCATCATGCAGTCTACGAGAGCCCGTGAGGGGAACGTCACGCTGTATCAGTACATGCAGTATTAGTCCGTCCAGGGGGGCGTGACGCTGGAGTATCATAATCATGCAGTCTACGAGCATTCCGTGAGCGGAAGTGCTGCACCACATCGTACACGCAGTATTCAAGAGCCCGTGAGGGGGACGTTAAGCTGTATCAGACATTGATCCAGAGCCTGTGGGAGGCTATGCTACAAGTTCACCGAGTGTAGACCAGTTACGATATAAGTACGCTACGCTGAGGGTTAGCAGTTCGAGACTTTGAAGAGTCCTAAATTATAAAGAACATTAAATATACGGACTTTAAAGCAATATCGCCAAAGTAAGACACAGCGATCAGTAGGGAACTTCGAGTTCCAGAAGAATACTAGTTCAATACAGTTACGAAGTTATAAGAACTCCAACAAATAAACGGCGTTACATCTAGTAAAGACATTGTTAAAGACATTAAGTCCTGTAAAGGAACTTTACAGTAATTACGATCGCGAAAGATAGAAGTTCAAGCGAAAGGAACTTAGGAACTTAGTTTCGAAACCAGAGGGAAAACGTACTCTAGTGAGAAAACGTCAAAAATATACGATAGACAGTATACGGTCCTCGAAGGGAGGCCAAGATATAGAAACTGTAGGGTACGATAGACAGTATACGGTCCTCGAAGGGAGGCCAAGATATTGAAACTAAACGGTACGATAGACAGTATACGGTCCTCGAAGGGAGGCCAAGATATAGAAACTAAACGGTACGATAGACAGTATACGGTCCTCGAAGGGAGGCCAAGATATAGAAACTAAACGGTACGATAGACAGTATACGGTCCTCGAAGGGAGGCCAAGATATAGAAACTATAGGGTACGATAGACAGTATACGGTCCTCGAAGGGAGGCCAAGATATAGAAACTATAGGGTGCGATAGACCACCATATATAAATAGAGGTGACGGCAAAGTAGAGACATTTATCGCCTAGTTAAAGCAGATAAAGTAAAGCCGAGTAATAGACAATAGAAGTGGTTTTGAGAGACTGAAACCAGTAGTTTCCATTGTAGGAGAGAGAAACTTTGAACGAGTAAAATCACACGTCCAATGCAGGTCGATAGGATTCACATCAGGGATCATCAACAGCCGACAGAAATTGTAAAAATCGTTGAGATACGCCCGTGTGATAGGAGTGAAGTGTAAATATTGTAAGAAAAGAAATAAGAGTATCATTTTAAGTGTTTTAGGTAAAGTGAAAGCGTTTTATGCACAGTGATATAATATGTACCAGAATAATATTTTTTAGTGTTTTAATGTGTGTTCAAAACGGATACACCAGTGTATTAAAAAAAATGTTGTCAGTGTTAAATATAGTGAATATGTGTCAAGAAATTTCTGTACATAAGATGAGATTGTACAATATGGAGTAGGTCAAGAAGGTGGTCCAAAATGTCACATCAAACGAGAATAAAGGTCAGAAAGCGACCTTAAACATGTAAGTAAAGATTTTCATTATGTTTTGGTGTCGGGAAAAATTTTGTGTACAATTCCACCGGAGGTTTGAGTAGAAGGGATGTTTTTAAATGAATAATAACTAAATAAGAACGCGATCTGAACGAAAATAAAGTTTTAAGAAATAATAAATAATTATGTGAAATAATAAATCCTCTAGAGGAAATGCATGGAATAAAATGTCAGTATTTAATGAATGTTATAAAAGCAAGCGTGATAATAATAATTATAACAAAGATATTTACATAAAGGTAAATTTGAATTATATGAAGGAATAGCTTTTGAGCTTTTGTAAGGAATGAAAACATGATGTGAATAACAAGGTAAAGAAATCTAAATAAAGATTAAATTGAATGATATAAAAATATAGAGCGTTGAAGCCTTAACAAATGTATAAGACATGATGTGAATACATGTTCTTAAAAAGGGAGCGATTTATTGTCAACGGAAAAGATTAATATAAGAATTAAGATATGTATCAATTGTTACTATGAAATTTATCAGTTCTTTGGAAGACATTCGGCCGTAAAGTCATGTGTAGTGTAATGGAACGCAATTAAATAAAAAGTCACGCTAGGAACGCGTAAAAGTTAAAGTACTTGGTAAATTACTTATGGAGGGTAGTTAATTGCAGTGAATTGAGATATGTTGTAAGTCCTCTAAATTGTGACGTGGATCACGAGGCCATGTGTGTATTATTTAAAAGGGAGCTAATGTATGGTATTATTGAGCGTAGGTCCTATAAGCTACGGCTTGACCCTAAATCGCGTTTTGTATAAGTCCTCTGATGTGGAAATGTTCCCGAGGCATGTTAAGAGATTCGAACCTAGAATCCTCTTGTTGTTAAAGCCCCTAATTATTCGTCGTAGAATGTGTATTAATCTTCCCAATCAATGAGGACCCTCTCATAATTAATAAATGCCAAGGTTACGAAAGTGGTTTATGAGCCAAAGAATATTGTTGAATGAAAATAAGCGAGTAAAAGCCAGGTCTCTCCACAGAACTGAGAATAATGTGAAGGTTTGTTTTAAAGCATTGAAGAGAGCTGCCACCGTAGGTTAGGCAGAGAGTCGCTTTCCTTGTCATAAATCACGCCCGAGTATAATGGCCTGACCCTCATAGAGCGAGGGTGGGTAAAAACCGTCTTGTAAGATGTGTTAAATACACCGTGAGTGTTTAAAGTTGTTAATGACCCGGGCGTTGAACCGAGGTCCTTGTAGATTGATATTATCGCTTGCCAATTCAGATCGTAGTTTTCTTATGTGATAATGGTCTTATAAGACAAATGCATTAAATAAAATCCCTATTGTAATATTGGATGGAAAGAAGGAATCCACGAGTTTTGTGAAGATAACTAGGTTTCGGGAGTGATCATAGTTTTTGACTTTGTCAAGTAATCTTTATAACTCTGGAGTACACAAATAGTTTTCCCGATCACCGTAGTGAATTTGCAAAACTTGAGAGAGATAGTAAATATGGAGAACATGTGATATGCCCAAATATTGAGCTATGCTTGCCTTACTGTCCAGTTAGAATTAGCTATTAAAGCTAAGAGAGACTTTACTAAGTTACCAACTAAGAGTTCTTGCTCAAATGCAACAAGTGGTGAAAACCCTATCAATAGATTTATTTTTATTAAATAGGAAGAATCAAGGAAGACAGGATTTTGCCTAACCTTTATGTTAGAGAAATGATAAAGCAAAAAACAAATCTTTAATTTATTTAACAATGTAAAAGGAAATAGTTTTTGTAACAAATATATAATTTAGATTTTTATAAACAATTGGGGTCGCAGACCTCCGAAAACATCTAAAGCTTGCGCCAGGCAATTGATAATTCTTTTGGTTTTAAACCTTTTATATGCTTTAAAATCTTCGTAAGATTTTGAAATGGCTAAGATGAATAAATGAAAAATTTAAAGATAACTGACGTAATTGAAGTTAAACAATAAGTCAAGTACAAGGCGTGTACTTTAAGGATTTCCAGATAAGTATCTTAGAAATAATAACAACTTTGAAAGTAACAACAACAAAAATAGGAAGAAATGAAATAGAAGTTTCTATAACTTCTTGTATTGATACTGAACTACGTTTAATGATTATACATAGGAGATTATGCAAATAGGGCAGGTCACTTATTGTGAAACCTGAAGAGAACAATTGAAAGGAAGTTTCTAGAACTCCTATGTTTAAGTAGAGATCACGAGAAAAATGGGGCAAGTTTCCCTTTCGTGAAACCTAGAGATAACTCACTTTTGAGTATATAGAATTGGATTCCCTCATTAGAAGGGAGAAACAATATAATTTAAGGCGTGTACTAGACACGAAGTTTTACAGACATTAATTCGTTATACATGGAGCAAATAAGGGAGGGCACTTATGTAGAGTGACACCTCATTGAAAAAAGACCTAAAGTAACAATTTTATTATTTTGGTTTGTTAGTAAAGGGTTTGGGAAAGATCAAATGGGATTGTGGAAAAGTGTTCATGGCCGTATTTATTGTACTCGGATGAGCGCGACGCGGACGAAAAGTTGAAAAGGCACTGTTTTCACTATAGTCTGTTGATATAGTTGAAGAGTTCACTGTAGTAGCGCAAAACATTGATAGCAAAGAAAGTTATTGCAATGGTGGAAAATAACTAGTTACACTAGGTTTGCGAGAGTCTATTGCTTGAAAAACTTGTAGGTTATAGTTGAATGCACCAGAAAATCCCAACGGAGGAAGAAAAATTAGTTATTGATTAGCAGTTCATAAGGAGTATTCCTTAGTTTGAAAAAGTATTCCCATATGTGAGTGGAAAATACATGACTGTATAACTGGTAGATAGTGTGGAGGTTTTGGAAGGTTCCAGAGCAATGATGACTTGTTTAAATTGGGTAGAGAATCCCTCGGCGGAAAACTAGATTATATAGACAGTGGGTATTTTGGAAATATTCCTCGTTGTGAGATAGCTTCTCAGAAAATCTTTCATTATGAAAGTTAGACTTGATAGTTTAAGTTTGATCAAGAAGATCTCTTGAAAGCAGTTATTATAACATAGCAACTTTCACTGTCTATAAAATCCAAATAAAAGCATTGAGCCTTTTAAAAGCGATGAGAATGAAGTTAAAACATGAAGTGGGTACTTATCTTTGCTTCATGAAGAAGGCAATGTTGCTGTTGACGGTTGGTTCTAAAATTCTAACATGGCGTAGAATTTAAAAGGTTGCCTCCTGAGTTGAGGAGGCGAGCTTTAGTTAAGCTCTAACTGACTGGGTTGACTTCCGACGTACAAGTGAGATCCGCTCAACGGAGCGCGGAGGGACCAGGGATGGGAAAAAGAGTGGGGGTAGGAGACAAAAGGAATACATATAAGAATAGCCAACTTTAAAGTTATAAAAATCTTCTTGATGAAATGGTCTTCAAAGAGTTGATAGTAGGAGTCACTAGTGCAGCCTGGAGGGTGAAAAAGTAGACGAAGTTCTTTTGATCACGGAGATGATAGCTGGCGATGGCGACGATATCTGGTGGCTAGATTGATAAGGAAGTCCTCTTCTACAGGGAAGAATTGAGGAAATTCAGAGATTCGCTGCTAGATGACGCTAGGTGGGTCATGGAAGATATATCTAGAAGAGACTTACAGGTAGTATGAGAGACATATACCAACAAAGAGAAATCAGGAGATCACTGTTGGTGTTTGAGAAAAAAGGAAGGGATGAACTAAAGCAAAGAGAAGCAAAAGCTTACTCTATCTTACCGTGTATTCCAAAGAATACACCAAGGCCTACATAGCGTGATATCTGTCACGCATCTTTCACACACACACACACAGTCCTGTCTTTGGTCATGGAATCGTTTATTTACACAAATCTTGTGATGGAATCCATGGGTAGCGAATCTTAGAGCTACCGTATATGTTTGCTTGGTCTGGTTTAACGGATTTCCGCCAAGCGTAACATAGGCTACATTTCATCACTAATCAGATTTAAAAAATCATACGAAGAAAGAAAACATTGAATACATTTTTCCGCACTGTTGTATGTCTCTTTAATACATACATTACTAACCTACAAGACATAATAGTTCAGTCAAGGACATATTTCTTTTCTCACAACTACACATCCGCACACATCACAGGACTCCATTGAACTGTTCAACTGGGACCCTCGAACTCCAGACCTGAAGCTCATTGAGCATGTGTGGGAAAGTGAAAACGCCTTATCAGGGAAAAATGGCCTCACCTTCCCCCTCTTTCGCAGGATGCATTGTGGGAGATTATGCTGGAAGCATGGGAGGAGATTTCCCTTGATGTACAGTACTTCAGAAATCTAGTTCAGTCAATGCCACGTCGGCTACAGCAAGTTGTCAAAGCCGGTGGATACTGGATGAGATATTGAAGAAGTGTCCTTTTCGGGACTAACAACAAGCAAATTCATTAAGCCAGATTTCCCTTTGTATAGAAACACACGGTCGCCTCCGTAGCGTAGCGGTCAGCATGGTTAGTTGCCGCCCTGGAGGTCCTGGGTTCGATTCCCGGCTCTGCCACGAAATTTGAAAAGTGGTATGAGGACTGGAACGGGGTCTACTCAGCCTCGGGTGGTCCAACTGAGTAGAGGGGGTTCGATTCCCACCTCAGCCATCCTCGAAGTGGTTTTCCGTGGTTTCCCACTTCGTCTTCGGGCAAATGCCAGGATGGTACTGCCCCCGTAAATTGAATTATTCAGGGACAAAATGAGAGTATTTTCCGTCCCCATGATAAAATTTAACTAGCATTATAATTTCTGGAAGTGTGACACAAGAATGTCGTGTTACAAGCTCGAGACTGTGGGAGAGCCCGATCACGTGATAGATTGCACAATGGACGCTTCTAGAAGGCTATATTTAGCATAGCAATAGCGAGTTTGGAAATTAATATTATATTGTTATAAATTATGCTATTGGATCCCAGTCCACAGACAATGAGGAGAGGACTTATTGAAGACGGGATCAACTTTAATTACACAATATGATGCAATTATGCATTTAGGCCCTTTGAAGAAGATTTTCTTATTTGGTAATGAAGAGAAATTTCAGAGAAATTATGTCTGATACTTTAAAAACCACACATCGGTTAATCTACGCAGTAATAAGAATTACTAATTTACGCGCTAAAATTATGGTGGGAGATTGATATGGCCGCCAAAAATTCGACTTGGAGAGGGAGATCCAAGGATCGTGGTTCTTATTCCAGCAGACTTTGAAGAGTGAGGAAGTGTTTTACTGGGTTAACGGAGATCCCAAAGCTTAGTCCGAGTGCGACGACTGTCGACTTGTGGAGACGCGAGTATAGCTAGGTGGAACGGTAGAGATCACCGCACCTCCATTCTGTGTGAAGTTGCGAGGAAGATAGTATTGATTATATCTCATACAATATTGAGTTTTGAAGTTAAATAAGTGAACATTTATCAAGAACAGGTCGCCTATTATATATTGTGGAAAGTCGAGCGCTTATAAATTCACCGTTTCGACAATATAAGCCTGTCAAGTTAGATTTCCAAATGTGTTGGAAATAGAGCTGAAGATCATTATAAATTGCAAAGTGAAGTTGACGAACGCAGTTCAAGAGAACACTGGCGGAGAACTTTTAGTATTGGCGCAACACATAAACATTAACAGAATGACTATAATTATTCTTCAAACATCATCATTCAACTTAATTAATATTGTTGATATGACGGACTAAACAGTCATGCGCCAGAGATATATTCAATAACAGGAGTTAAGATACAACGATGGAGCTTCGTTAGACAACGTATTCTTGAATACAGACGTAGTGTACGGTACATCTTGTGCATTTTAGTCAGTCTACGAACACTAATATAACATCAATTAGCAATGGAAACATTTCATTCACTATTTATATGAATATTTCCATAATTGTATTCCAATGATGAAGACGATACATATTTACGACGGAGAATGGAGACTTTACAGAAGAGATTTGTCAAGATGCTAGGGAAAGGTAGCCCAGCAACCCAGAAGAATTTTCCAGAAGGATGTCGTTCGAGCCCAGCCGAATGTTGGTGAATTCCAGAGAGAGATGTTTCTTATCTCTGAGGTCGCAGATCCGAGGTTCGAATGCAGATCCATATCAGTGTCTTGTACTGAGGAAACATCTAAAGTATTGTGGCAATACTTACATAGATCTTCAAGTTTTCGTCTAAATAAGGTATTAGTGTATCTCAATTGTTATATAGAGCTTGATTAGTGACATTCTGAGCAGCAATCTTATTCTATATTTTCGGCAATCTTATTCCATATTTCTATATTTTCACATTTCATGTATTTCAGTGCTTTATGTATTTTACACTTCAGATGTGTGTTGAGATTTTATGCTGCAAGATTATTTAGAAGATGATTGCATTTCATCTATTTTTCAATTTTATTCAACTGATCAGTTGTGGAACTGACATTAAAAATTTTGTTTGAGGAACCATATTGCCTCATAGGAGACTAATCGTTTCGATTCTCGAATTTTAGTAATTTCATTTAAATCAAGTATTCTGACATAGTGTCATAGCTTCAAATTAAATTCTTATTAAATTTAATTTGAGCACTTTAAAGTAACGACATATTACTTCAAGAACAGAAGAAACATCGAATGATATTGTTATATCATTATTGTACATAAACTATCGACGATCTAGAAATATTAGTCGTTTGATAAGACCGAAGTCTTTATTCCTATGAACATTCTTTGTGTAGAATGGAAAAACATTACGATATTGACAAACCTTTCTTATTATTGGTAAGAGCTTTGTTCATTTAATATGGTAGAGGAAATACCTTTTGATAGAAGATTATTCAAATCTTTGGCTAGGAATTCAAAGCTAGTTTATCCCGGTCAGGATTGAATTCTATCTGACACTATAAATAACATGTGTGTTATTTTATTTTATTTGTGAAACATCAAGTCATTTTGTCGACATGATATTACAATGATAAACAATTTATAGCTAGACAAGTGAGATGATACAGGAGTATTATTTTATTACATGTATTTGCGACAGACGAGTTAACAGTTAATTATCTTGTTGTGGAGTAAACTTTAGGAGGTTAATCACGACTGTCTAATATCGTTCATTACAATTGGAAGTTTCGTTTGAAGAACTTACGTATGTATAATTGTAGTCCAGTAGTCATTTGCAATGATACTGAGGGTCATGCCAGTATTTGAGAGAAGTTCCTACATAAGATATGTTAATAACAATTAATCCCTTTTGATTATTGTTTAACATAGTAGATGATAATTGTTTATGCCATATATACTGTTATATGAGGTTTTGTAGAGCTATGGAGTGCTCAGGCGAGGGAATTCCGCATTTTAAGAAGTCAAAGTATTGTTGTTCTTTGATGGCATGTATCATGATAAGAGCCGTTGTATACAAGTAGTGCAGTTCTTGTGAATTAACGATTTAGCTGTGTTAACAGGAGGGTTTCAGCGGAAATACAACTTGAGAAAGATTATCTACTCACGTCTATAATACAATTATTAAATTTTATTAAACCCGAATGTATGTAATTACGTACAGCTTACCTTAATCAGACGACTGTATTATACCGATAATGTAATGAAACCTATATAAGACGAGGTGTATGCAGTATATTAAAACTACAGAACGTTAAAGAAAGGATGGTTATGTGAAAAACCAGTGTATATATTTAGTTAAGATTTTTGTTGTAGCCGAGAAGTTAGAATCTCGAAAGTGTCGCGTTAGCAACACTAGATAATGGATATTATTATAATCATATTACATGTAAATAATTTTTGTGGAAATGATTTAATTAGTTAAATAATTTAGTAGGATTTATTAATCAGTTGTTTTGGAACAGTGTGTGTTTATGAGCGGATGTATTTGGTGTGAATGATTATTCATTGTTAAGAGAATAAGTGGAACCGTATTGGTCTAGAGCAATAACGGAGTGCGAATGAAAGAGTGTATAAAAATTTTAGAATGATTGTTTAAGAAACAAAGTAGTTATATGAACTTTTGTAAGAACTAAATGTTAATTTTTACGTTTTTTATAAATGCACACAAGCAGCCTCTGTGGGCTAGCGAGAATGAATCACCGTTAGTAGGGGAGAGCGATGACATAATATTTAAGCAGATGTAGACCAACTGCCTTCCATTTATTGTATAAACCAGTTTTGAGTACGGCGTGATGCCAGTGTTTCATTGATGAAACAAAGCCACGGCACGTGCGTTCTGCAAACGCAGGTTTGTGAATGAAAACATGTGTATGGAATGTCATTCAGAGGCTTCACTAAACGTTTTTATTTTTACGCTGTGTAGGCCTAGAACAAGCCATGATTTATACTCATAATTTTAATACAGCATTGTAGTAAGATGTAGAGTTGCCGAGATCAATATTTGAACTGTGGTGACTCGGGTTACTAACTTCACACCCTTCCTCTACGCTAACACAGCTACTCTGTCAAACGCTTCTCATCCGTCGTCACTTGGGACGTGTCCCTCACTTCACACCCTTCCTCTACGCTAACACAGCTACTCTGTTAAACGCTTCTCATCCGTCGTCACTTGGGACGTGTCCCTCACTTCACGCATGTATTTACGCATTTGGGCGGTTTCTCATTAATTGCATATCATCCTTCTCTGTTATTCCGATATCTGCACAGTGACACTGTGTACCGATAGTTGCATTTCGTCCCGAACATGTCATTGAACAAAGATGGAAGTGCATCAATTTTGTTGCAACTGTACAGCCACTTCCAAGCACGATGATACCTCAACAGGACTTTGACATTTTCCATGCGACAATTTATCCATCAGTACATTTCATCAGAAATTTCTGCTCTACCCGGCAGTTACAATTTATAGGTCTCTGACAAAGCCAACCTTCATCTCTATCACTGTTCCTAAGTCGCCCAGCCCCATTCCCATAAAGGCCACTCAGAGTTTTCAATTAGATCAAATCTTGTAAATCCATGCCAAGGTCTTACTGAAGTACACCACATCTGCACATGAACTGGAGGGATAATTTGAGTGAGAAAGATTACGTGTTGAAATACTTATGTTCGCCGGGGAAATACAAGCTAGAGTGGCAGTATTGCTGTATCAATGCAGTGTACAGTAGTGAAGCTTTAAGAAGTGCTGCGAGATAAAATATTGAATTCATAACTATGTCCCTTAGCAAGTCGAGTGGCAACAGATGGTTTTACACAGCCAGACGACAAATAATATAATCTTCAGAGTGTATGGCTTTTTAAAGAAGCTTTCGAATTCAAATGTGATAACACAATTTTTTCAGATGGCCTGTGTTATTGTGGTTTCTCCAAAGTGTGTCTGTTTTCGTAATTGAACTGAGGAAACTCACCTCTTCTCAGTTATATCTCACAAGGCATATTGAACCGCGTTCGAACCCAGACAAAAACTACATTTCTTGACTGAATCGTGAATCGAATCCTGATCTCATGGGCGACAGCTAAGTAGGCTATGCTAGCCACTACACCACAAGGTGGTCCCCGATAAACAAAAACTGATTCCATCTCTGTATTTGTATTGCCTCGTTACTAAGATTGATATAGAGGGTAGATTATGTCACGTTTAATAATGATGTTTCATTTGAGGAGCTTGACTATCTTGGTCATTCAGCCCCGTGTACTTGGATGTGGGTATAGAATTTGCTTGATAATCTGTGATGTCTATTTTAGAGTGTGTGCATTTGTAATTCAGGTGAGGAATGGGAAAGAGGCGGCCGTGGCCTTGAAGTTAGGAACCATCCCAGTATTTTTCGGGTGGGTGAGTGGATAGCGTGTCGGTCTACTAACCCCAAGATTGCAGGTTCGCCCCTGACCGTGGTAAGTGATTTTTGAAAGGCGGCAAAAATACGATACGCATGTCATACGATGTTGGCATGTCAAAGAACCCATTTGAATTCAGTAGGCCGAGTTCATAATGGCAAAATTAATCTCGGGAGTTTCCGCCAGCACAAAGTTCCTCATTTCTCTACTAGAAAGCGCTATTGTGTTCAAGGAGATTAGATATCTAACATCTAACCTCCTTGACTTTCATAGTCAAGGAACTACGAAATTCGACATGCAAGCTACCCTCTGGGTGTCAAATAGCAAAGCTTGCACCAGGCACCCGAGGCCATACGATATTATTATTATTATTCGGGTGTAGAAATGGGAAACCATGGGAAACTCTTCCAGGTTGGCTGAGGTGAGAATTCAACCCACCTCTTTTCAGTTTTGCTTCACGATGCTGACTGCACCTCGTTCCAGCCCTCAGACCAGAATTAAATTGCTTGGCTGAGCCGGAAATCGAACCCGCACATCTTGGGCGATAGCCAAGAATGCTAGTCGCTACGCCTGGAGGTGGACTTGTGCACGTATAACTTTTGTGACATCTTATAACTATATCTGCCTCATATTGCAATAGTAACAAGTAGTTCCGTGAAGGACTATACAGCCTATTGTCATATATCCTACTTATGAATGAAGAAGGAAGGAAGATTTTAGTTTTCCGTGACCGTGAATCTTGTGATTATGAGCCACGGGACCTCCTTTTTACGTGGAATCCGAACCACAGGACAAGGCATTTCACATCGAAAATCTCACATGCATTGACCGGGAATCGAACCCGGACCGCCTTGGTGAGAGGCATACCGCTAGACCGCTGAGCCACCACGCCCTATATCCTACCTATGTTGATTGCCTCTATCTTCACACAAAATTTCAGTTTGATTGCTGTGATAGATTCGTAGATATTGAGAACCGACTAAATATTTCGGATGGTCGACATGTTGGATTTTATATTTGTAGGTCCTAGAGTTATGTACTGTTACATGAAGATGATTGTATACGTGTAGTATTCAAACTTCAATCGCATGATTAGGACACAAGAAGTAACAAGGAGATTTTAAAATTTCGCACAGCTGCCATCTTGTGGTTATGGAAACAATTGAAATAAATTAGAAGCCAGTGAATTAACATTCGTATAAGGATTTACTGTACCAAGTTTCACTGCACTCGGATGGTTAAATTGCGAGAAACGTCCATGTGAATATTTATACTTCGGGTCGCCGCCATGTTGGATTTGTGATCACCAGGTTATTTAAAGTTCTATAGGTGAACATAAATTCATAGCCCCTATGAACATAAAAAATTCAGTTTGTTTGCTATAATAGATTCGTAGATATTCAGAGCCGTCTAAATATTTCGGATGGTCGCCATGTTGGATTGTTTAATGTATAGGCCATAGAGTCATGTACCATTAAAGGAAAATTATTGCGAAGGTTCATTATTCAAACTTTCACTTCGATCGCATGATTACGACATCAGAAATAAAAACTTAATTTTAAAATTCTCAAAGCCGCCATCTTGAGGTTATGTAAACAAATGAACTAAATTACATACCAGTGCATTACAATGTGTATAAACATTTCCTGTACCAGATTTCATTGCGTTTGGAACATTAAAACGCGAGAAGGGTCTATTTAAAATTTTCAAATTCACTTCGCCGCCATGTTCGTTTTGTAGTTAACCGGTTTTTGAAAGTCAAATAGATGAACTTCCAGTAGTGCCCTTTATCTCCGTACAAAATTTCAGGGTGATATCACTAATAGTTTCAGAGATATAGAATGCAGGTGAAATATTTCGCACATCCGCCATCTTGTGGTTATATAAACAATTGAACCAAGTTAGATGTCGGTGCATTACAATGTGTATAAACATATACTGTACCAAGTTTTATTGCGTTTGGTTGGTTAAATCGCGAGAAACGTCTATTTAAAAGTCGCAAATTTGCTTGGCCGCCATGTTGGTTTTGTAGTTGCCAGTTTTTCAAAAGTCACATAGGTGAACTTCTAGTAGCTTCCTTTATCACCGTAAAAAATTCCAGGATGATATCGGGAATAGTATCGGAGATATTGAATGCTGGTGAAATATTTCGCCATGATGGATTGGTGAGACGTAACAAAATTTGAAGGGCACGGTCGGGGTTGTCCGGAATGGTGCTATGAACTTAACGAGTTTCATGGAAATCGCTCCAGCCGTTTAGAAGTTATTAGGGAGACACACACGCGGACAAAAGGTGATCTCATAAGCCTATTTTTTCAAAATTGAAAATAGGCTAAAAATGTGCGCACTTCGTTGTAAGCATCTCATACATGCACATAAATTTGAAGCGGCTTGTGTTCAAAGGGAAGACCATGTGTATACTGTGAGCATAGAGAGGAGTCTACTCTTCGTTTCTCTCGCCACTCTCTATGCAGCAACAGTGCTCAGTAGGACCTTAGCCTCCAATAATATAAAGCCTACTCAATTGTGGCGTTCTCTGCATCAACTGTCCTGCTAGCAGTGCGCGTATTGACCACCTAACATTTACATGTAATAGCACTGCTATCGCAAGCTAAAACCAGCAAAAGTATACATACCCTATATTTACAGTACATGAATACACATTGTTGAGTAGATTGACGTAAAATATAAGAGACTAGCGGAACCGTGCGAGAAATCTCACATTTTCATAAGCCACACCTTCCCCAATAGGTTTATAATGAGACACTTAAGGAGAAAGGTTATGTTTTCATTTCAGCCAAATGATTATAGAACACTATTTACATTTCTGGATAAAGGAAAAACCTCAGAATGTGAATATGACATGAAACAGGCGTCACAGCGGCCCGTGGACAGCAATTATGGAGCCTATTTTCCTACATCAACGGTGTTTGCAAATCGCACACTTCGTACAATTTTTTTAAAGTAATTTTTTAAAGAAATTATTGAAATTTATGAAATTATAGTGCAATAAGTCACTGCTAATGTCTATTCTCTTTCATTTGAATGCTAATTTTTCACGATCAGTTTCTTGAGAGCGCCGCAGGAGGGATGCATACTACTGAAATAATATGTATGATGTTCATCTTTTACTACTAGGAGTTCGCTTCAACTGTGGATTTCCCTTATTAGATGGCGCGCACAACTGTCTGGTATGTAGGCCTACAAGAGTAAGGTATGGTACTGTCAGTAGATGGTTGCACTGAATATTTTTACCGTTGTACCATAGAGTTTCAGTGAAAAGGAACGAATTTTCTTAATTTTTGTGGTTCTTTCTTTCTCTCTTTCTTTTCATAATTTGTTTTTCTTCTCAAGACGTAGTCTCGTGCCAGTAGTGACAGATAGGCACAGAAGCATTTGCAATTTGATCCTGCTCAGTTCCTTGATGATCACTTATTCCACACTGTAGAATATGATTTTTACCAACATGTGGCAACATCATTCTAGTTAATGTCCATGCTATTCCTGGACTGCTCAGCGTAACCGATTATCATTTCGTCCGTTACTTCTTCCAGGGAACAAAACCTGGCTTACGATACCGGAGACCACCTCTCCCTCTCCCTCTGTCTTTGAATTTTAAATTAGTGACATTACTGGAGATGGACTCTTGACGCCGAGGGGCAGTTGACCTCGCTGTTCCGTCACTTAAATCAATAACTAACTCGGGATACTACTAATTTTATCAAGCACTCTTGACATGATATAGGGAGGCTATGGTCTTCAGCTCGTTGTTATTGTTGTTTCTTTAGGGACGTTACAACATATAGCCCCGTGTTCTTGAGTGTGTGCAGAATTTGTCTGATAACCTGTGTCACTGTAATGTCTGTAATAGTGTGTGTATTTGTAATTGAGATAAAATTTGGGTAGGAAGTGGCCGTGGCCTTAAATTAGGTACCGGTACCATCCCGGCATTTGCCTGGCATAGAAGTGGGAAACACTTCCAGAATAGCTGAGGAAGGTATCGAACCGGCCTTTTCTTAGGTTTGCCAAATGAGGCTAAGTGTACCTCTTTCCAGCCATCAGAACCAGGAATCGAACTCGGGCCTCCGCAGTGCCAGCCAAGATTGCTAGCCACTACGCAACGAGGCGGACTCGACAGCTCGTACCAAATACCCTCCAATATAGGCCATTGCAGCTCTCGTTATAGAAATTTGGTCATTTAGCCCCGTGTCTGCTACCCTCTGGCATTGCGGCGTGTGCATTTGTAATTCCGGTGATGATTTGGAAGGCGACCTTAAGTTAGGAACCATCCCGGCATTTGCCTGGAGTAGAAGTGGGAAACTACGGAAAACCTGTCCTGGAAGGATGAGATGGGGATCTAACCCACCTCTTATCAGTTTTACCTCATGAAGCTGAGTGTACCCCGTTCCAGCCCTCAGAATAGAAATAAATTTCTTGGCAGAGCCTGGATTCTAACATGGATCTCAGGGTGCGACAACGGGGTAGTCAGGCATCATCATCATCAGAACTGGAGCAATAATAAAAGATCACCTAATTTTCAATTTCAATCGCATGGTCAGCGTAGGCTACATACCTTGTTGGCTCTGGACTAGGAAATTCATGAATACTACTGTAGTTCCAGTAACATTATTTCTAGAGCCTTGTTTACAAAACGGCACGCAACAGTGTACCATCGTAATACAATGGCCTTACTTCAGTAACATAACTTGATTCGTGCATACACGATGTGTATAAATACCGCCAACTGAACTGATTATGTAGGGGGGTATGCAGCGCCTCTAGCGGCAAACATAGCATCTGCACGGCGGACGGCTCTCAGAGGCTATTGGGCAGGCTTTTTATTATTGGAGGCTAAGGTAGGACGCACGCTTCTGGATGACATGTTCACAGATGTTCTGTTTGATATAGGCAATGGGGGGCGTGGCGGTGCAGCGGTAAAGCTGCTGGGCTCTCACCAAGGTGGACCGGGTTCGATTCCCGGTCAATGCATGTGAGATTTTCGAAGTGAATTGCCATGTCCCCTGCTTAGGATTCCACGTAAAAAGGAGGTCTCGTGGCTCATGATCGCATGATTAACGACCTCGTAAAACTAAAAACTTCCTTCCTTTTTTACTTTTGGTATAAGCAAACGTTCTGGATTTTAATATATCCTACGGTATGTGTTCTACCCCTTGCTAACATGTATTGCTCATGCTTTATGAGTAATGCTATTCCCTCAACCCCCATCCTCTACCTACAACACATTTTGATAAGAATTCAGGGGCGATTTCTCCGAGCATGCTACGCAAGTGCAATATTTTGCTACAGCAAGCGAGATTTTAAAAATTACAATGTACTGTAATAGATCTGCGTTTTAATAAATCGCATGTTACAATTATATCTTGGCGTTTACAGCGAGGCTTGCTCGTGTCTTAGGAGCTTCAGCGGAGCTGTCGACACAGCGAGAAATGTATGCGCGCGCAGGTTCCTTCTGTCCAAGGCCAGCTGCGAGCAGTCACGTTTGTAATATGTAGTTGAAAGCTCTGGTCAGAGAGCTACTGATCTACAGGGATGATGACATTACATTGAACGCACAAGGATTTTTGTTCTTCTTACTTAAGTTCAACTCTAGATATCTGCTGGCAATTTTCTCCAAGATCTTTTCATTCTCCGATACTTTGTTCAATATATTACAAACAAACAAAAAGTTTGGATATACAGTACTGTGGCAAGAAGGTTGAGGAACTCTTTTTAAATATTCAGTCTATGCGAGATGAAGATTTTGATAGTTTTTATGGACATGTTGAGACAGAAATTGATGTTTATGGGGGACAGCCATGCTTTAAAAAGCGTGCAATTTGTGATGAACCAGAAAAATCATTTTTAAAAAATCGAGTTTGCCCTCCAGGGTGGTGGCTCCCACGGACTCAGCGAGGGATCTCACCCCTACCGCCATTCTAGACAGTGTCCTAGAGTTGGGAACATCTGGTCGGAGGGGATACAACTGGAGAGGTGAGATCAGCACCTTGCCCGGGTGGCCTCACCTGCAAAGCGAACAGGGGACTCATGAGGGAAGGGAAGATTAGGATGGATAGGCAAGGAAGAGGGAAGGAGGTGGCCGTGGCCTTAGAGTAAGTACTGTACCGTTATTTTAAAGGTTTTTGAGTACATTTATGAGTACAGTTTTGTGACGCGGCGTGTAACTTTTGAGCTAGCCAGGGAAGTCACTCTACACAGCTGTTATGTGGTAGGCAGAGTTCCACTCGGGAGTGTTAGTCTCCCAGCGAGCATTTCCGAAGTGAGAGCCGAAGATGCTTCGATTATAATCAAATCAATCTTGTCATATCGTATCGATTGATACACCTGAGATGGATTTATATAAAATAAAAGATATTTAGCGCCATTTAGGAGGATATGTATGTGTTAGAATACACATTTCCATAGCAGACGCATGTGTGAAAAACGGAAGAAGATCCATTGAATTACTTGTATTTACTCACACCTAATGCGATTAACATCGATACATGACGTCAAGGAGTGGGGATGATTTGTGTCTTCCTCGTTGATGCAGGCATGTAGAGAGGCGACTCCTTGTTCAGACACCGTGCGGGAATATTATCTCCAAAATGTGAAATGAAATTACGGATATTTCAAGGAGTGCGAGTGGATCGCTTTATCTGAGAATGATCGTGTATCACTCAATATTCAGTAAAAGCTTTTATAATGGGATTCAGACACTATGTTATGTGCTTACATTTATGGACGTGCTCAAACCATTAGTAGCAAGAAGCGCGGAAGGATCTGTCCTTGCTTCAAGCCGCCATTAAGTGATTTTCACCGGGCGTATTTAAAACTTTATGGGATCATAGCCCAAAGTTATTAAGACAGTTTCAAGTGTGCTATACCTCTATGTACGACGTATTTTCGAGTGAGACGTCGGAGGGAACAATTATAATGAGTTATGTATTTGCTATTATGGCAGGCTAAAGCGCGATGAGAATACTAGAGTAATGGGCATCTGTGAGAGCATTGTGCAACCACACTTATTCTCCATGAATTTAATAAACGGACTCCATACTACTATAGGTCATATATATAAAATTAGTTCCGTTTCCATTTCGAATATGGATTTATTCAGCGGTTGTTCAAGTTCGCTCACAGGAGGTTTGTAATTATTTATTTATACCTTCAACAGAGCTTAGGCTCCAATTATAGAAGGCGTACATTGCACTGTATTGAATTGTTACAGATTTAACAAACGGAAAAGTACATACTAGGCCTATATTACAAACAAAAATGGAAAGAAGTTTTAGAAAAATATTTGGCAATGATACATAATTTAATTGACATTCTGAATGTTTTATTCTTTGTGGTAGATCATTGATGAATATTATAAAATATAATGGACCTAAATTTGATCCTTGTGGAACTCCGGAGTTGGCTATGAATTCATAGGATTATAAAAAACGTATTGCCGTCTACCGTTCACGTATGATGCAATCAAGTTTAATAGCAGTTCACAAATGCCAAAAATCAGAGAGTTTTTTAATTAATACATCATGATTTAATCTATCGAAAGCTTTCGTGAAGTCTGTAAAGATACAATCAACACGGCTACGATCATGAAATGCATTAATACCCCTTTCTCGGGCGTCCTGGGGGTTCCACCTAAGTGCTTCTTTTTCAATGGCGTCCTGCTTTCTCAGACAATGGCCTATCCAAATCCATATTCTACGTTTCATTTCTAGATGTATTGGCCTTTCGTTTGTTCTCTTCAGGAGTTCCTCATTTGAAATGGTTTCTGGCCAATAGATGCGTAGAATCCTTCTGAGGCAACGGTTAGTGAAGACTTGGAGACTCATGGTGATCTGGGTTGTAACTTTCCAAGTTTCAAGTCCATACAGGAGAACTGCTTTGACATTACTACGAATATTATTTCTATTATTTAAACTAGTTTCCATGATGGTTCCGTATTGACGTACTAAATAGTTTTAACAACAAATTGTATATCCGCCTTAGTCAATACATAAACGAAAGTAAATTATAATTACACTTGCTCCTGGTACATGTTTCGGGGATTAATTGCTTTTATCCCCTTCATCAGCCAAGCCAAATATCCGAAGAAATTGAAGGGGATAAAAGCAATTTATCCCCGAAACATGTACCAGGAGCAAGTGTAATTATAATTTACTTTCGTTTATGTATTGACTAAGGCGGATATACAATTTGTTGTTAAAACTAATTACTACGAATGATTCGTAGTTTCGTCTTGGTCGAGATGTCGCGAGCTTTCCAAACCGGATATAATTGAACAAATGCAAAGTTTGCTTATTTGATGCAGCTCTTAGTATCTGCGCTAGCACCACCATCCTCTGCAATGATGCTACCAAGATATGGAAACTCTCTCACAGTTTCAATTTCTTCTCCATTTATTTTGCACTTACAGTTTGTATTTATTAAGCTGTTTACTCGCATTTCTATGGTCTTGTTGCAATTTATTTTCATTCCTGCTCTTGCTGCCTCTTCTGTGATGAGCCGTAACTTCATTTCCATATCCGAAACGTTCTGAGAGATTGCACAAACATCGTCAGCATAATCCAAATCTTCTAGCTGTTGCATCAACTTCCATTGCAATCCAGTTCTTGTTCCAAACATTACCTTTCTCATAACCAGGTCCATAACAATAAGGAAGATGGTGGGAGATAGGATACATCCCTGTTTAACTCCTGAATTGACATCTATTGGTTCAGTAAGCTTCCCTTCATGGACGACCTGGCATCTATAATTGCTATAAAAGCTCTTTACAAGGTAAAGGTAAATGTAACTTTCAGTATTTGTCAGTAGTATTTAAATTGATATGCATATTCTCATTGTCGTGAAGACCATTTAGGGGAAGAACTCCAGATATTTGTGTAAGAATATTTTCGATGCGTAATCTTTCAGCAGCGTTAAGAACACTGACTGACATTTCTAGTATTTAGTGCACATTTCATTTAGCACTTACATTCGAGTTATCATTTTCTCAGATGAGAATCTTGACTTTTCTAATTATCACTTTCATATTAGGAAGTTTTCGAATCCAGTTGATTAGGAAGAGACTTTGATTCTTTTTGATTCTTTTTCTCAATTACTTAAAGATTTCACTTGTATTTTCTGAGCAAAATTTTCTAGATGTATTTTCCTAATGAATCAATAGTCGCTCAACCTGAGTAGTTAACCTGGATTCATGGTGTAGGTATTATCCATCGACATTTTCAAGTTCAGGGAATTCAGGGACGATCTTAGTTTTGGGGAGGATCAATCTTGACAATTTTATAGCCTCATGTATTGAGTGGATTTGCTGATTGTGATATTTTCACTTATGAATTTAGCATTGGAATACATTTAATAATTGCAATTGGTACAATAGTTTGCTGAAATTAATAATGTATGGTATTTGAGATACATCCAGTTTTGCGAAGCAAATCCCTGGGAGGACTTACTATATGGTAAGTCATACGATTTAGTGATAACGTATATTGTACTATATTATTGTAAGGCAAGTTTCTAGATTTTGTGGAATTTTTTTGGAATCCACGATTAGTTCAACGACGTGCTACAGTGTTAAATACTTTTACTAAGCACGAGTTTAGGCATTTTGACAAACAGCTGATTTTTGAAACAGTGAATTAAGATCGTTAGACACCGATTAAGGGTGCATGAGTGTATTTATGTATCAGGCATATATTTTGAATAATGCCAATGATTATAAGTGTTTTAGGTATTGTGCTTTTTGAAGCGATTTTCTTGTTGAAGATTGAGCCAGCTGTGCCAATCAAGAGTAGACTTAAAGAAGTCTCACACCATATGTGTTGTGAATTTAACCTAGTGTGGTTATTATAATATGTCCCAGGTGACATAATCGCTGATCTTGTATGTAAAGTTAGGCTTGCGTGATGAATACTATTTACTCTAAGCACAATTTTGATACGATTGAGTGGTTATTCCATCAAATATTACCAATGAAGTATGGATTACTATGCCACAGTATATACGGTATAAGAAATATGATCATCTACCGGTATATTTATTTAATATCGAATTTATGGAAATCATTCTACTTAACTTGATCGTTCGGTAGAACTATACTGGATTAATAAGAAAATATATGGATAGTGAACTTTAAACAGAAGCGAATGTCGTGATAACAAGTCAGTGCAGAGAATAATTTAGATTATTCTAGATTAATGTATAAATTGTAAATTATGTAAATATGATATAATAGTTTTATCGTCGATTAACAAGTGAATAATAATAATAATGTTTTGAACTATGAATAATGATCACTAACATTTATCATTATTTTGATAAAAGTGTTCATTCTAGTAATAGAAGTGGATCCAATATTTTCCATGTGTTTGGGAATAAAATTTATGTAGATTTCATGTTTAGGAAATTGGAAGGTTTTTCCAATTATGGACACACCATTTGGAGGTGATCATTTGTTTTATATCTTGAATATAATCCAAGGTATTATTTTTGGATTTTTAATTGGTCGTTCCGACGACGATTTAATTTATTTTGTCATGTTTATTCGTTCAATAAATTTGTTCTTTTACTGATTTTAAATTATTGCGTGATGCTTTATAGAGGTGATGGAAGGTCGTATTAAGAAGGCCATCGCTAGGTATTTCTAGGGTACACCACCCCTTTGAGATATTCCTTTTTGGGGGAATCTTGTGTTCAGTGAGCTAGTTACTTTCTTTGAGCCATGGTCATTCTTAATGCAACCTGTTAGGTATTCAAGTTACCCTATTATCCCTTTATTTGTTGGTAGAACTTGAGGGGTTATGTAGTCGGGGATTTTCAGGTTCTACGATCCAGCTGCCATCGAGGGATTTCAACACGTATTGGCAGGTAATACGGGTACAGTATTGTACACGTGAAAGTCAAAGCACAGCTGGATTATAAAATAGTGAAAGTCCTGGCTAAATGATCTATCACAATCTCGCCAGTGTGCTCTCCTGGAACATACACAGTAGGCTTGAAACATGTTATGGATAAAACAAACTAGCTTTTATACGGAAGAGTACAAACTTACCTTCTTTTCCCGGGGCTGGGTAAAAAGACATCCTATCTATTTTAGGCTGTTCCATAACACGTCTCCATTTATAGAATAATTAAGGTACACCGAACAAGACGTATAAAATATACATTTATTAATAAAACTAGATAACAATCACACACAAAATAACACCCTATAATAAATATCCATTTACGCCACTGAAGCTGTTAAAACTTCTCACATTTATACTAACATATTCGGTTAAAAAATAAAAATATTCTGCCGTCTACAAGTTTTTAAAAGCCGATATAAACATTCTACTGGTGTTCTATTGAGACGGGCAATCCATTTAAAATTATCGACATTCTTTGTCGCGTGCCTGTCTGCATAGTTGAACTGGCTATTATATAATAGCAGTGGCTTGGTCGTCAGCCCCTCACACACACAGCTGTGAGAACTGAGCTCATTTGTTTCCCCGACCTTGCTATGAACGGGACTTGCTTGTTTGCCACCTGCTGTGTTATCTGTTCTTAGCATACAAAATGCGAGAAATGAAACGCTATGAAGCATCTCGTGTTTTAAACAATAACCTTTACAAACTCTGCTCTATTTAAGCTAATTCTCTTTTAAACACATCCATACTTACAAACAATCTTTCTAACACTTGCCACCGTCGTTCATGACCGACGAAGCCTTCATACACACAGTAATCATAAGAAAAATCACTCATATCAAAAACATTCGCTCTTTCTACCTATTATCGCTATCAATTTTTGTTTAATATTAATTATTACAAATAATTCAATAATCTTCTTTTAATTTTCTTGATGATTTCAATGGAATAAAATTGTTACATAGGGCTTAAATGGCATAGTTAATCACATTAACTAGGTAGAAATCCATATCTGCTCCCATAAACCCTCCTCTCATTGGCTGTAAGCATATATCCAATGATATATTTTATAACAATTAACTGGTAATATTTCGCGGTATTTCCTTGTTGCTAGGCACTTTTCAATGATCGAGAATATTCTGGGGCGTCTCCGATCACGTGATTGGTTTCTCCCACTGTCTGCGTTCGCTAACAAAGCTCGCCTGAGCCAACTTCCAAGATGTATATTGCAATGTTAAACTTTATCATGGGGCTCGAAAAATAACATCATTTTCATCTTGAAGCATTCAAATTTCGGGCGCAGTACTGTGCCAGTATTTCGTATAGTAATGGAACAATTACATGTTTAAGAAACATATTTGGTAATTTTATGACAAGATTCTGTCATAAATAATTAGCAAAAAAGGTTTACTAAATACAGTCCTAAACTCCATATCGATGGGAGAACAAACAAACACCGACATCCATTGGTCACAACCGGAAACAGACAGTTATATTCAAAAAGTACATTTGACTTGTGTGGTATACAAAAATGATGATGATGATAATTGTTGTTTTAAGGGGCCTAACATCTAGGTTATCGGCCCGGGTATACAAAAACAAAAGAACACTGAGAAATACAAAAACAAAAGAAACACACTATGAGAATTTGTTAATGCAAACTCACACTTCCCCCCATTCACAAATTGCAAAAAAAACTTAAAAAAAACATAACTAGCCTTACACTAACAACAATCATTTGTACATCAATCCTTGTATGGTAACAAAGGGCAACATACAGGTCATGATCTGGGCTAAAATACAGACATGGATCACATTTGCTTTGATTTAAGCCAAGCTTGACAAGTTGTGCAGTGATACAATTGTGCCAATCTTTACCAGCTTGACATAAACCGTAAATACTCTTGTTGAGTTTTAGCACATAGTCTGGGTATTCTACACTGCGAAAACCTTCTGGTTGACTTACAAATACAGCTTCCTTAATTTTGCTATTAAGGTATGCCGATACAATGTCCAAATGACAATTATCCCATTCACGCTCTACTCCTATGGCTATAAGGGTCCTAATAGTTTTCCTTTTTACCAAAGGACTGTAGGATTCAAGGAAATCTGTACCCTTTATCTGACTGAATCCTTGGGCTACTAAACGTGCTCTATACCTAAGTACTTCACCTTCTTGGTTTCGTTTAGTTTTATACACCCATTTGGTGCCCATGACAGCCTTGCCACCTGAATCTTTTGCAAGTGTCCACACATTATGTTTTTCCAAGAGGGCAATCTCTTGGTTCATTGCCTCAAACCATTTATCTTTGTCATCTCGTGAGGTGGCTTCTTGAAAAGACACCGGATCGTTATATTCTGACCTCAACATGACAATGCGACATTTGACCTTGACTTCATTACAACACACACACTTACTGGGAAGATTTCTTTCTCTACTCGACCTGCGTAATACTGTGTGTTCAGGCTGTAATGGAGCATCTATTACGATATCAGAATCTGACAAAGAGGCATCACTATCACTTGTTACAGAATTTTCATTTCCTGATTCGGCTACTTCGTGTTCAAACACGTCACTTCCACAATCTTTCTGCTCGACAAACACTTCTCCAACTGTTCTAGGTTCACAATCTGAGTTACAGGTTTTTCCTGGGCTTTTACAGAAAACGGAAATACATCTTCAACAAATTCTACATTCCTGGATTTAATGACACATTTCTTTTCGATGTCCCATACACGGTAGCCCCTCGAGTCATCGGGGTACCCTAGCATTGCACCAACATTTGCCCTTGGCACTAACTTTTCCACATTACGTTTATGGATCCAAACTTTACAACCAAATGATTTTAACATAAGCAATTCCTGGTCTGACAACTGTCTACTCGTCCACAGTTCAAATGGGATGTTCTTTACAGTTGATGACACACACCTATTCTTTATATAGCAGGTATGCTGATGGCTTCCCCCCAAAATTGAACTGGCATGCCTGACTGAATGAGCATGCACCTACTAGTGGTGAGAAGTTGCTGGTTGAGGCGTTCAGCAACGCCATTCTGTTGGGGAGAGTAAGCCATTGTTAATCTACGAACAATACCTTTCTTTTCAAGATACTTACAAAACTCTGTACTTAAATACTCTCCACCATTGTCTGAATGGAAAGATTTCAACTTGGTACCTTGTGCTGTCTCCATTAGGGCATTAACCTTGAGAAACTCATTAAATGCATCACTCTTATGCTTAAGAAACCTTACATATGAGAATCTGGTACAATCATCAGTAAATGTAATAAAATATTTGCTACCTCCAATTGATGGGTGCTCTTGCTGGCATATATCATAGAACACAACATCTAATGGCTTCTGAGATACATGATCTCTTTCATTAAATTTAAGTCTTTTCATTTTACCTTGTTTACAAGTATCACAATCAAGATTCCTTTCTTTGGGTATAAAATCACGATCTGGAATGTTCAGAGCATGGCCAAAACGCTGATGCCATATTCCGCTAGTTACAGCTTTGTTGCTCTTAGCATACACAACCTCCACCTCGTCATTACAAGCAAATTCTTTCCCTTGTTCTACCATAAAATAATCACAATTTACCTCATACATATTTCCAACGGCCTCACCCGTAAGGAATATACCCTCATGATCTGACAATACATCTTTGCTATCTTTAATGGTTACGACTGCACCTTTCCTGTCAAATTGACCTACAGATATTAAATTGTCTTGAAGACCTGGGACATACAACACTCTTTTCAGTTTCAGAAAAGAACCTCCACACTTGTCAGATAGCTCCATAAGCACACTTCCCATACCACATACACTAACTACGGATCCATCAGCTGTGTCTACACTACCAGAAACCTTTGGGGTGTAATCATACAGAATATCCTTATAAGGTGTCAGGTGCTCAGTGGCTCCTGAATCTACATACCACCTGCGTACACTATCAGATGCATCATCCTTGTTTCAGTTGCCACATAAGCCTTTACCTTAACACTACTAGCATTAACCTGAACACATTCGTTTGCCGCCTCATCGTCCTTTACCGTGGCAATAACCTCATGATTCTTAACCTTAACATTTTCCTTGCGTCCATTACTACATTTCCGGGAAGTATGACCTATCTTGGCACAATTAAAACACAAAACTGAACCTTTCTTTCTTGCTTCATGAACTAAATCACAGAACTTCGCAATATGCCCCTGTTCTTGGCACTTGTAGCACATGAATCCACCACTACCTGTTGGCTTGTTGACACTTTTGCTGCTGTTGACGACCCCCTTGGAATTTAAGCGCATGGCTGCCACCATTGCCTTCACGCTTTCACCCTCAGATTCTTCCTTCTTCAGCCTCGCATAAGTCTCCTGTTCTCGCTCCATCTTTAGTTTGTCCAACTTGTTCTTTCTCTCCTCCAACAATAGTTTGGCTCGCACTACCTTTACACTTAAGTTTTCTTCATTGCTTTCCAATGAACGTATCAAATTTTCGTACTCCCGCTTTTCCAGTCCTCTGAGAATAAAAGCAGCTTTGGCCTTATCCGTAAATTTTATACCTACATCGTCCAACCGTGCACACCAAGTGAGCACTTTATCAACAAATGTACGCATGCTAATGTCACTAGTTTTCTTAAAAAGACACAATTCTTCTAACATCGTCACAATTTGAAGGACTCCGGTATCGCAACATGAAGTCAGAAGATTCTGCCATGCTTCCTTAGCTGTCTCTGCTTCTTTGATATCACCTAGGAAAGGGTCGGTGACCAAACCTATGAGCAAGTTTTTCGCGTCTTGATCTTTGCACAGTTGGGCCTCGGAGTACTCTTCAACGGGTGTATCTTCTACCTCTCCTGTATCGGTCTTTCGTGGGAAACCTTGAACCGCGTCCCACAGACGCCTTGTTTGAAGCAATGCCTTTGTTTGGGTGCTCCACGCTTCCCAATTGTCGTCCTGTAACCTCACTATTGCAACTACTCGCTCGCTGCTTCCCGTAGCTGCATCCATGTTAGTATGTATACTTAAAATAAAACGTACAAATAGTCCTCACAATAGAAAATTGTCCACAAAATTCACCAAAAACTATCTTGAATGCACACTTAACTGCCGTCCACATGTGCGCCGCACATATCAACACCTTTTAACGACCGACATTCTCCCATCACAAAGTCCACACATTAACAGCAATAAGCGTTTAACTGGGCTCATAACCTGTCATAAATAATTAGCAAATTACTAAATACAGTCCTAAACTCCATATTGATGGGAGAAGAAACAAACACCGACATCGATTGGTCACAACCGGAAACAGACAGTTATATTCAAAACGTACATTTGACTTGTGTGGTATACAAAAACAAAAGAACACTGAGAAATACAAAAACAAAAGAAACACACTATGAGAATTTGTGAATGCAAACTCACAGATTCCAACTAGCAGACAAGAGTAATAGCAAGCCATGCTCGGTTAGGAAAATGGATAGGCAACGCATCTCAGAACATATGATTTGGAGAGTACAGTTAGTCCGCAAGATGGCTGCCTTATAAGCATGGCATTGATACATACTGTTATTAACCATTACAGAGATTACTGAGGGGATCGACGATATGGAAGTACATTGAAATATAAGAAGGAATGATTTGAAGACATTTATGGAATTGTTAACACTCATATTATGATATCAGATGTCAATCGCATTTATGCTGTGCCAAATTCGATTCATATATCGATCGGACAGAGTTGTATTATGGGTAGGATTAGTCCAGCTGGAAGTGGCATGGTTCGGAGAGAGACACTTGATTACTTGCTTACAGACTTGCTTGTTGGCTCGGCCAAAGCAACATTCTCGAGTATCACTTTTACTTAGTTCGCTCTGTGACAGTACGGGACGGTACAGTACGTCTCTGCTTCCTAGCAAGACACGGGCGAGATACACTTGGGACGACCGCTTAACCCAGTGTAAGGACTTAGTGCAATATGAAAGTGACGCGAGTGAACTTCGTGTTCCGCATATATTGTTCTGTAGCACTATTGCTATCACGAAAAGACTTGTGATTTATCCAGTGGTCATTCTACATTACAACATGGATATTAACACTGCAATGAAAGGAATAATGTACCAGTTTAATACGAGAAAAGCAATGAATTGCTAGGCACTGAATAGGAATGCAGCACACAAGCATAGTTGAGCATATGGAAATGATCAATGCTGAATAATGGAATTCATTAGCAGAAGGCTATTTAAAAGGAGACCGAAGGCAGTCTATATAATGACACTGAGATAACTAATTACCTCTAAGATATGGATCTTCAAGTAAGAGAAGTGGCATCTTTCTCTTTTCTACAAATGGAACCCAGCCAGTTTCCGTATGATGAACATTGTGTTCCGGATAGCTGTTTCGAGTGGAGGGGTGTTGGGTTCGAGTACGAGCAGTCCTGACCAATACTTCAACTACTCAACGCTTTGGATGAGGGTTCGATCTCTACAAGGGATGTACTATCGCCTGCAAAAATAACGGGCCGTCTTGCCATGCGGGAATTGAGTTTTCGAGCCATCAGGTTGGCATCACTAGGGGCGTTCTCGGTCGGGGAATGCTGAGAGCCGTGATTGGGCACCTGTCCTTGTTGGCAAAGGGGGAGAGGAGGGGAGCACCAACTTTGATTTTCTTTAGTTTCGCGCTTGGAAGATTGTTACAGATGAGACGGTGTTAATAAATTTAATTGAAATGGCAAGTCACCCATTAATTGTTAAGTCTCGTTAGAAAGGCACTGTTGAGTTTTACTGTGTGTGAAATTTTTGAGAATCTAGTTTTAACAGTTAGGGACTAAACGCATTTTAATAAGAAGAAAAAGAAGGAAATCGCAAACGTCCTAAACTAGTTATATTTTTAAGCATTTTTCTTAATAAGAAATAAGTTTTGTAAAGAAAAAGACAACTAATTTTAAAAGCACTCACGTTAACAGGAGGTTTGTTGCATCAAATAACAGAACTTGAAGCGATGTTTGTGTAGCAGAGAATCTTTAAAAATGATTCAACATACCGTAAGCTTCTGATTCATTTATCATGGAGGCAATTGTTAGCAGCAAAATCTTTTTTTATTATTCAACATCAATAATATACTAAGCAACAGAAAAAATCAATAAAATATTAAGCAACAGAAAAATACATCAATAAACTATTAAGCAACGGAAAAAACATCAATAAAATATTAAGCAACCGAAAAAAACCGCCCATTAACTTTATTCCCACTTCAGTTTTTATAATTAATAATAACAAATTTCAACCTAAATCAACCGAAACCACAGCATCACTCTCATTTCTTGTTGTCTTAAACTAAGACACTTTCTTTGTCGCTTCATACGATGCTTTTTAGTGTCTCAAAATCTTAAATCTTAAATTAAATATCTCAAAAATACGACAGAATTTCAATATGTGTTTGAAATCATTTTTATCAAGACACTAAAACGCATCTTGTTCGAAGCGACAAAGAGAGTGTCTTAATTTAGCCACCAAGAAATGACAGTGCTTTGTAGAAAATAGACGTCTATTCGTTTTATAATTAGACGTCAAAGTTTTACATTTTCAGCAAAAATTAATTATTTCAAACATGTTTGAAAAAATACATATTTAGGCTAATAGCCTAGGTTATAAGGCAACCTAGCTTAGTTTAACCTTCGAAACATCTAAGCTTCAGATAACTCGACCCAGAAAAATGGCATTGGATGTGATGACTTTTGAATAAGCTAAAAGTTTACGTCATGTTGTCATATAGTCTAACCGAGGCTAACTTAAGTTATTTTCTGCAATTTTGAAAAACTATTGCTACTTTGCCAGAAAAGTAAAATTTAGCCGTGTCTTAGACGTTTATTTTCATAGGAAATTTAGTAACAAATCTTAACACTGGTCATACCAGACTAAACTTATGTCAGACAACATTTTTTAATGAGTAATTACTTCAACCAAAAATGTCAGTCAAATTTAAACTTCAAGCTTTTCTTCAATGAGTAAATTATTTCAACCAAAAATGCCAGTCAAATTTAAACTTGAAGCGGTTTACTCAATGATAAATAATTTGAACCGAAAATATCAGTCAAATTTAAACTTAAAGCGTTTTTTTTTCAATGAGTGAATTATTTCAACCAAAAATGCCAGTCAAATTTAAACTTAAAGCGTTTTATCAATGAGTAAATAATTTCAACCGAAAATGTCAGTCAAATTTAAACTTAAAGCGTTTTTTCAAAGAGTGAATTATTTCAACCATAAATGTCAGTCAAATTTTAACTTAAAGCGTTTTTTTTTTCAATGAGTAAATAATTTCATCCAAAAATGTCAGTCAAATTTAAAACGTAAAGCGTTTTTTCAATGAGCAAATAATTTCAACCGAAAATGTCAGTGAAATTTAAACTTAAAGCGATTTTTCAATGAGTGAATTATTTCAACCAAAAATGTCAGTCTGTTAACTTAAAGCATTTTTTCAATGAGTGAATTATTCCAACCAAAAATGACAGTCAAATTTAAACTTAAAGCTTTTTTCAATTAGTAAATAATTTCAACCGAAAATGTCAGTCAATTTTAAAACTTAAAGCGATTTTTCAATGAGTGAATTATTTCAACCAAAAATGTCAGTCAAATGTTAACTTAAAGCGTTTTTTCAATGAGTGAATTATTTCAACCAAAATGACAGTCAAATTTAAACTTAAAGCGTTTTTTCAATGAGTGAATTATTTCAACCAAAAATGTCAGTCAAATTTAAACTTACTGTAAAGCGTTTTTTCAATGAGTAAATAATTTCAACCGAAAATGTCAGTCAAATTTAAACTTAAGACAAGTTCGCTCTCGTGTTACTGAGCCACTGTAAGCCTCTTGCAATTAAAAGGTGAATCCACACTCCCACCCTCTCCACCCTTACCTACAAGGACAGCTGCCCAATCACGGCTCCCAGCCATCCCCTCCCGAGAACACACCAAGTGATAGCAACCTGCTGGCTCGAAAACTCAACTCCCGCACGGCAAGACGGCCCGTTATTTCTGCAGGCGATAGTACGTTCCAACATACGTTATACGTTCATCAAGACGACTAAAGGTAGTTGGAAATCTTTTTATCTGTAGACGGTATGAATCATGTCATATCTATAGAATGTTCTTTTTTCACCAATTTTTATTCAGTAGATTGAAAATGGATATGAGAATTAGATCTGACGTCTTTGTCATTTCTGTTCGAGGATCTATTTTAGGTTTTGATCCTAATAAGGATGCACCTAAATAGTCATTTCAGTAGTTAATCTTTAATGTAGTGTTATTTTTACAACATTACTATTTCTAATTTCGGCAATAATTCTGAGTTGAGAAGAAGCATATTTCAAGAAGAATTTAGGACCAAGACTACGATATCATTATATAAGTATAGGAGAAAGGAAGAAGATGTCCTACCTCGAATATATGAACATTTTTCTGCATTAATTATGTTTAATACTGGGCAAGGAAGCAGAATATTTTCGACAGTTCATACAGCATTTCATTTTAGATGACTGTATATTTTTCGTCAAGCTAATTATAGACATTGAAGTCTAGCATCATATTTGAAGTGAACTATTGCAGTTTTTTTAATTAGGCAATTATAGCCAAAATTTTTGAATCACGTTTTGAGTATAGACATTTTTATTGAGATACAGTTCGTTCAGTTTTCGACTTTCATAATACTTTTTTGGAATATTCCTGTTTTGATTCAGTGTGATTCTAATGGATTATTAGTATTCTACTTATACTAGGAATTTTTCCATGGTGTGGACTCATACGACTTTCTTAAGGGGAGCACCCATTTTTGAATTTGGTTATGCGGATCTGAATTAATTCTTAAACAGTAATACATTTATAATATCTTGTGAGATATATTTGTGAATATTGAGATTATGATGAAATGAAGTATAAATGAGATATGAAGCACAATTTTGTATAAAATGTATTCTGTCATAAAACAGAATGACATTTTGGGAATTTACAAATTTAATGATTCGATCATGTAATTACGTAATTATTATTAAAGATTTTATGGAGGTAGATTAACACATCAATACTTGCGTCAATTATGAACCATGATATATTTAGGTGTTTGTATGAAAAGATTATGAATTTTGAGAATGTGTGGAATATTATTAACAGCTATTGACAGCTACTTTACGTATTGGATAATATAACAGTTGTGTTAATGAAGTATTTTTGAAGCATATTTCGACATCAATGGATGGTCAGAAATAATTTAAGGTGGATATTAGGAATCTCATGTGTGGAGAGATTGTCGTATTTGTTACGAATTTTGAGGATTGTGCGAGCTATTGAGCTATCGCTGAATTATATTATAATGGAGTATAATTATACGTGATATGGTCACGAACATCGTTACTAGAAAGCTAGTAGTTAAATAAACCCACCATTTAAAATATTATATGTGCATAAAACAATTCACCTAGATTTGATTGCTAATAATAACACATATATTTAGTGTGAAGCTATGATCTGGAAAACATAAAATAATTTGTAAAATATTAGAGTGATAATATATTAAATTGAGATAATTGAAATATTAATTGGAAAGACTATACGTTCGATAACCTTAATTGATCGTCGAATAAGACAAATTAGGCCAATAAGAAATGTTTAAAATACTTGTTAATGAAATGATAGGAAATAATGGTGAAATTCGGCAAACGAATTAAATTGTATATCTTTGTAAATAATTTATTGTAACAAACTTTAAGGGTATTTCTGTAAAATAACTTGTGATATAATTACTCATGCATAAAACGTTCACGATTTGAACATGACTTAATACTGCAATTTCATGCAGTATATTCTAGCCAGATTTAAGGCGACTTGCAAATTTATTTTGTGATATGCTACAGTGGATGATAATCTACATTTTTGTTTAGTGGATGTAGAT
The DNA here is from genome assembly GCA_946902985.2 of Meconema thalassinum. Lineage (NCBI taxonomy): Eukaryota > Metazoa > Arthropoda > Insecta > Orthoptera > Tettigoniidae > Meconema > Meconema thalassinum. The sequence continues at coordinate 680,189,021 of OX336391.1, read as the reverse complement.
CCACGATTCTTCGTTTTCAGTTAATAAACTGGATATTTAATTTTAATTCTAAAATGATTTGGTGATTTATATTAGAAACAAAATGTACTAGGAGAACCAATATTTAGCCTAACGCCCGAGATTAATTTAAAGAGTTTTCGAGTTCACTTTGAGCTAGTTTTCCATTTTTGTTCCTTAACCACTGGCATTTTAGTAGTGGTTTTAGGAGAGTTCTATACCCACCACCACCACTCCACCATTTTGACAAATGACATGCTGTAGGACTCGGGTTGATGCCCTCTTTCCTATGGACAACTTATTTTCCACCCCAAAATAAAACCACTCCTACTAGGGGGTGAAAGATTAATTTTTTAGTAAACGTTGCTTTGCACATGCAATACGAATGCAGTTTAATGCTATGATTAAATTAAACGTTGTTCCACATGAAACGCATGCATAAACTGAATGCCACTATGATTTAACATTTTTGCTTTTTGTTTTTCGGGTCCTTGTTGACGGGTCCTTTTTGACGGGTCCTTTTTGACTGATCCCTTTGGACTGGTCCCTATGGACTGGCCCATGAATTTATTCAAATTATGTCACAGGGCCTAACTACATTTGTGTGTAAAGCAGTGTGTTGAACTGACGTTGTTCACCAGTCCTCACTACTACAATCTGATAACTATATGAAAGGAAAGTCACGAAATACATGTGAACACGTGCGAGAAGACATTATTGCCGACCCCCTTGTGAAAACCACATGTAAGCTAACAAGTCACATTCTGTTTTGGTTCGTACGTGAGAAAATGCAAGTTCATGTGTAATATGACCTAACACACACTCATTAGCTGTACACGTGCACGATAAGAGCTAACACGTCACATCCTGTTTGGTTCGTACGTAGCGCTAGGGCTAATGCACACACCCTAGTACATGGGGCACATACAATTTGAGGACAGGTCAAGGGACCTAAGTGTGAAACTTGGTGGATGGATGTGTTCTAACGAGTCATTTGTAGTTGAAAGAGAGCAATAAGATGTTAAAACTGAAGAGATGGTACGTGCAGTAATCCGTCTGGTTATTTCCGGTGTCATGTTGCCGACATGACAGAGAGCACACAGTTCAGTTGCTATGACTGACGCTGCAGTAATTTAAAACCGCAGGTGTTTATCTTGACAATGGATAATGCAAAGTTAGCAGTCATTGGATATTACACAGGAGTTCCTCCCGGTGTCATGTTGCTGACATGGCAGAGAGCACACAGGTCTGTTGCTATGACTGACGCTGCAGTAATTTAAAACCGCAGATGTTCATCTTGACAATGGATAATACAAAGTTAGCAGTCATTGGATATTACACATGTGTTCCTACTGCACTTAGGACTGGCAGGTGTATGGGAAAGGAATTGCAATGAAATAGGAATCTCTGTTTCGCGGGCTTATAGGTCGTGTTCCAAGGACATTTTGTCGTCCTGACGTTTCGCTGAATACTGCGTTCAGCATGTTCACAGGTTACATAAAGCGAGGTAAAACAAGTAAACAGAAGTTATAAAAATAGTCAACAACCCACACATATAGGCTACCATAGCAACGGCTTACCACATAAAAGTAATGCATCAAGGACAGGGCTGCTCGTCTGTTGCATCTTCTCGTCTACGACGGTCAATAAGGGCAGGCTTGAGGGGATTAAGGACTGGAAGCCAAGCTCTGTTCACACGTTCTGCTTCCTCCTTAAGATTGAAGCTGTTAGTATGCTTCAGGATTTCAATGGCCTCCCTTTGTAGCCTGGCATGATAAGACACCGTGGTGGACAGAACTTCGGTGTCTCCATATCTTATATCGTGACCTGCAAGTAGCGAGTGTGCTGCTACAGTGGATTTATCTGTTTGTCCCAGCCGGCTGTGTCGTTCGTGCTCCTTGAGGCGAGTGGCAATACTTCTTTTCGTTGTTCCAATATATACTTGGCCACAATCACACGGGATTTTATAAACCCCTGCCGCGGTATGAGGATGTCGCTTATCTTTAGCGGACCTAAACATGTCCTTAATTTTTCGTGTAGGCCTGTATATGGTCTTTATATCATGGGACTCGAGTAGCCTCCCTATTCTGTCCGTGACCTTTTTTATATATGGAAGAAAAGCTCTAGCCAGGGGCTGCTTGTCTCCAACTACCCTTGTAGTTGGACGTCTCGGATGGAGTGCTCGCTGGATATCTTTCTGGCTGTACCCATTCGCGCATAAGGCCTCGTTGAGGTGTTCAAATTCTTGTTTTAGGCACGACTTTTCACAAATTCTTTTAGCGCGGTCGTGCCTAAAACAAGAATTTGAACACCTCAACGAGGCCTTACGCGCGAATGGGTACAGCCAGAAAGATATCCAGCGAGCACTCCATCCGAGACGTCCAACTACAAGGGTAGTTGGAGACAAGCAGCCCCTGGCTAGAGCTTTTCTTCCATATATAAAAAAGGTCACGGACAGAATAGGGAGGCTACTCGAGTCCCATGATATAAAGACCATATACAGGCCTACACGAAAAATTAAGGACATGTTTAGGTCCGCTAAAGATAAGCGACATCCTCATACCGCGGCAGGGGTTTATAAAATCCCGTGTGATTGTGGCCAAGTATATATTGGAACAACGAAAAGAAGTATTGCCACTCGCCTCAAGGAGCACGAACGACACAGCCGGCTGGGACAAACAGATAAATCCACTGTAGCAGCACACTCGCTACTTGCAGGTCACGATATAAGATATGGAGACACCGAAGTTCTGTCCACCACGGTGTCTTATCATGCCAGGCTACAAAGGGAGGCCATTGAAATCCTGAAGCATACTAACAGCTTCAATCTTAAGGAGGAAGCAGAACGTGTGAACAGAGCTTGGCTTCCAGTCCTTAATCCCCTCAAGCCTGCCCTTATTGACCGTCGTAGACGAGAAGATGCAACAGACGAGCAGCCCTGTCCTTGATGCATTACTTTTATGTGGTAAGCCGTTGCTATGGTAGCCTATATGTGTGGGTTGTTGACTATTTATATAACTTCTGTTTACTTGTTTTACCTCGCTTTATGTAACCTGTGAACATGCTGAACGCAGTATTCAGCGAAACGTCAGGACGACAAAATGTCCTTGGAACACGACCTATAAGCCCGCGAAACAGAGATTCCTATTTCAACGCCGGTCGTGAAAGTCTACATTTTTACTGAATTGCAATGAGCTATGTCTGACGCTGCAGTAATTTAAAACAGCAGGTTGACAATGGATAATACAAAGTTAGCAGTTATTGGATATTACACAGGAGTTCCTCCCGGTGTCATGTTGCTGACATGGCAGAGCACACAGGTCTGTTGCTATGACGGACGCTGCGGTAATTTAAAACCGCAGGTGTTCATCTTGACAATGGGTAATGCAAAGTTAGCAGTCATTGGATATTACACAGGAGTTCCTCCCGGTGTCATGTTGCTGACATGGCAGAGAGCACACAGGTCTGTTGCTATGACTGACGCTGCAGTAATTTAAAACCGCAGGTGTTCATCTTGAGAATGGATAATACAAAGTTAGCAGTCATTGTACATTACACATGTGTTCCTACTGCACTTAGGACTGGCTGGTGTATGGGAAAGGAATTGCAATGAGCTATGTCTGACGCAGCAGTAATTTAAAACAGCAGGTTGACAATGGATAATACAAAGATAGCAGTCATTGGATATTACACAGGAGTTCCTCCCGGTGTCATGTTGCTGACATGGCAGAGAGCACACAGGTCTGTTGCTATGACGGACGCTGCAGTAATTTAAAACCGCAGGTGCTCATCTTGGCAATGGATAATGCAAAGTTAGCAGTCATTGGATATTACACATGTGTTGCTATTGCACTTAGGACTGGCAGGTGTATGGGAAAGAAATTGCAATGAACTACAAAAACTGCTGACACGAGCGATAAGAGCCTATATAAGAGAGGTGTCATATATTTCCCTACTGCCTGTCTTATTACTCGCTACGAGTGAACAGTGCTCTATTACTGCTCAAGAGTTGCAAAAAAGCTTTTTGGCAGAAAATCATTACATTATTTTGCAAGGTAACACTGGCTACCTGACTGGAATTCCCGGGTGGAATTGATGCCCGCCCTTGTAAGTAGTTTCGCCCACGTGAATGACAAATATGAGATAAGATATGTCCGATCAGTTGCACACACCGGGAGGTTAAAATCATCCTACATCTCAGTTATGGAATGGTGCTGGTGTGCTTTCACCTTATATTAGACACTTGAGTAATATTACAATGGAATATTGTAAATTATATGCGCGTACATTTCATCCGCGTGTATTGTGTTTACCATGATTGGCCGCCTAGACTGTGTCTGTGTGCTTACACAGTCGAAACTCCCCTAACGGACACCCTTATTCAGCGGACACCTGCCTATACCGACATTTTTCCTTGGAACCGATTTTATTTTACATAAGACAAGTGTTAAATTAGCCTCATTTCAGCGGACACCTTGAAGTCCAGACAGCGGACATCGCCATCTGTCCCGTCCACTTGACTTAAGCGGACACTTCACACGCTGCAGAACATTTTTTACACCGGACCATGTCATCCTTTCTTTTAAAACCATTCTGCAGACATACGGAGATCCCTCTCGAATGTCTGTACCACACCTATTTCGAGTCAAAGGAGAGAGAGAGAGTGCAATGCACTCTACATGGCAACGCTGTAGTAGCCGTAAAGTTAATCCTTCTATACATTCCTCTTCCCAAACCTTTTGATATGGTGTTCTACCTACTGGTGTACATTCCGAGAATTCGAATTGTCCAGGATTGCTGCCAGTGACTGTTTACTCACGAGTTACCAGGGGATTTTCTTCCCTGCTTGCATCATTCTATTCATAACTCAGATTGCCACCGATAAGGTCGAGCTCAGTTAGTCAACTTGAGAAGGAAAAGACTTGCGGTACAAGCGCTAATTAGTGAGACAGAAATACCGTAGCATTTCAGTCGTCGAGTAAACATGAGTAACAAGGAACGAACGTGTTTAGACCTCAAAACAAGAAGAAATGTGATTCTAGAAAGTGGCAAGGGACTTTAAGTGAGAAAGTTTGCCGAAAAATTCAAATGCGGGAAAACTCAAATAAACAAATAATCAAAATAAAGATATGTATGTTTATGTTTAAGGTGGATGTACTTTGCCGTTAAAATGTTCGATTATTTTTACAAACTTGTTTCAGCGGACACCTCTCATAACGGACATCTTCCCTCGGAACCGACGGTGTCCGCAGAAGGGAGGTTCAACTGTAGTATTATTTATTTATTTCGTGTGCAAGGTCTACGAATGGATTTATATTTCATTTAAAGGCAAGTAATGTAATCTTATCTTATTCCAAAACCGAGGTTCTGACTCATTAATCATCGCATCTTTGTAACCACCAGGGCTATGAAACTGTTGATTACTCTCAGTCTGTTGGTGCTCACTAAGCTCAAGCTTCAAGTGGGTCTGTTCGGCCATTTGGCTCCCTTGCATGGGTTAATATAGGCAAAATAGAAGTTGTACAAAGACTGAACATAGCACATTTTTCGCCTCTCGTCTCGGCTCGTGGAACAATACTCGGGCAAGTCCCAGAGGTGCCCCGAAACCACATTTTAAGGCCCGAAAACCAGCCCTTTTCGAGACAGGTCTACTTCCAAATCACTATCTTCGCTCTGGCAAACAGATTAACAAATTGCCAAACAAAACTATGGCGTTAGTAGATCAACTTTACATTTCTCTCTGTAAAAGGGCGAGAAGCGTCTGCTCACATCCCATTATTCTACTGCTTCCCTCTTCGGCTCGGCTCGTTGTTCCAGCTAACCAACTGTTCGCCTAGTCTCGGACATATCCAAATCGACTCGTTGATTGATTCTTTTGATACGTTTTTCTTCTTTCTCTCGGCTCTAATAAGTTCAATTCGTGTTTTGCGCTTGTTAGCGATGCAATGTGTAAGCACGAAATACTAGAAAGGAGATGTCATGCAACGTATTTATATTTCATTAAGACAAGAATATACAAACAGTTTTTAAATATTTGCAGTTCTATGAACTATGGTTTCATAAAACAATAGAAGGTTAACAAGATCGCATACTGAAATACTTTAAATGATGCTGTAACAGAAAATGTATGTTCAAAGAAAGGAACAGGAACGAAAATACAAGTGGTAATTAAGTAATTGTGAGAGGAATGGAATGTATAGCATTGACATCTTCAAACACCAATTCAATTTGTTTCGGTCCAGGGCATCCCGTTCTCCCGCTGTGGTCTCATTCAGGTTGGTTGGTTCCGAGGATGTCCCTCTCTTCATTTCGCTGCATTGGGGTAACGATATTCTTCTCCTGCTGTATGATGTAGTCCTCCTTTTTCCCCTCCTGTGGCACTAAGTCCGGTTTGAATTCTCCAAACTGACACCCATCCTTCTCATCCAGTAGGGCATTTTCTCCATATATGCGACCCAGCGTTGTGACAAACGCTCGGCACTCTGCATTCTCTTTCTGGTCCTCGAGGGAGTCGACATCATCCTTGTGATCCAGCTTGACCTTCATCCTCGGACTCTTGGTCTCCAAGTAGTCAAGAGTCGAGGTGAGCTCTGCTCTGCAATCAACTTCCTGTTTGTCCTGTATGTCCACGAACACGTCTTGCGTTAGAGCCTTGTCCTTCTCGTGCAACATGTCGGACAGGCGCTGAATCAACTGTCGCTGCATCCCTTGCACCTCGTGGGCAGATTTCAACTGTTCTTCCTTTACTGGCACCACCTCCTGAAGTCTTTGGACCATACATTGGAGCCTTCTCACCTCGGTGCCACTCCCAAGGTAGTTTCCTACCCTCTCTTTCAGACTCTGAACAGGGTGTTCACCCCGCGCGAGGTCTTGGTGTCTGCGAATTTCATCACAAGGCTGCTGTTTGCTCTCCAGTACCTTCAACTCCTTGTGGAGCGACTGGTCGTCCTTGTCCTCCATCTCCCCCTTCCGCTGCTTCTGAAACCAGGCACCACATTCGTCAGTAGGGCGATATTAATTATTTCTAAATATTCTGCAATTATCTGTTCGCTACAATTGAGTCATCATGTTCAAAAACCCGACATGTCACCTTGATTATTTCCCCCGTTTCTAAACGCTGGTTTTGCTTTCAAATTATTTCTTCAACAAATAACTTCAAATCGATTTTTTTTTCGTGTGACCTCCTGAGAGGCCGAGTGCAGGTCTTTCTAATCGACGCCCGTGGGCGACCTGCGCGTCGGGATGAGAGACGGAATGGATGAAGATGAATGAAACTGGGCAAGGATGTGGAAGGAATCGGCCGTGTCCTGTCAGAAGGCACCTTCCCAGCATTTGCTTGGTGTTGAAAATGGGGAAACCATGGAAAACCATTTCAAGGACGGCCGACGGTGGGGCACGAACCCACGCGTCTACCGAGTCAGCAGAGAGCTTGGCCCCATGACCTAACGCTGCGCTTTTAGCGAGCATAGCCACTGCTGTCGGTACTTCAAATCGATTAGGTGGTATAGAAGGATGAATCAATTGCTAACAGTAGTGTGGTAGTGAGAGAGCTGTCTCACTTAGGAAGTTGTGAGCCCCTGCGACCTTGGAATGGAAGGAGCCATGCTAGGAGGGCGTGCTTGGATTCGTTTTTTTCGTCTCGTTGTGCTCTTTACGGGAATGTAGGTGTCGAAAAGGTGAACTTAGGGTTTTGGGTCAAAACATGCGTTTTTCACATTTTTGCCGATTTTTGGAAAACGGGTCATGCTAGGAGGGCGTGCTTGGATTCGTTTTTTTCGTCTCGTTGTGCTCTTTACGGGAATGTAGGTGTCGAAAAGGTGAACTTAGGGTTTTGGGTCAAAACATGCGTTTTTCACATTTTTGCCGATTTTTGGAAAACGGGTTATGCTAGGAGGGCGTGCTTGGATTCGTTTTTTTCGTCTCGTTGTGCTCTTTACGGGAATGTAGGTGTCGAAAAGGTGAAGTTAGGGTTTTGGGTCAAAACATGCGTTTTTCACATTTTTGCCGATTTTTGGAAAACGGGTTATGCTAGGAGGGCGTGCTTGGATTCGTTTTTTTCGTCTCGTTGTGCTCTTTACGGGAATGTAGGTGTCGAAAAGGTGAACTTAGGGTTTTGGGTCAAAACATGCGTTTTTCACATTTTTGCCGATTTTTGGAAAACGGGCCATGCTAGGAGGGCGTGCTTGGATTCGTTTATTTCGTCTCGTCGTGCTCTTTACGGGAATGTCGGTGTCGAAAAGGTGAAGTTAGGGTTTTGGGTCAAAACGTGCGTTTTTCACATTTTTGCCGATTTTTGGAAAACGGGTCATGCTAGGAGGGCGTGCTTGGATTCGTTTATTTCGTCTCGTTGTTCTCTTTACGGGAATGTAGGTGTCGAAAAGGTGAAGTTAGGGTTTTGGGTCAAAACATGCGTTTTTCACATTTTTGCCGATTTTTGGAAAACGGGTTATGCTAGGAGGGCGTGCTTGGATTCGTTTTTTTCGTCTCGTTGTGCTCTTTACGGGAATGTAGGTGTCGGAAAGGTGAAGTTAGGGTTTTGAGTCAAAACATGCGTTTTTCACATTTTTGTCGATTTTTGGAAAACCGAAAACGTGAGAATGACGCGTGTGATAGTATTTATTTCGTCTCTTTATTCTCTTTACGTGGATATAGACATGAAAAAGGTAAAAAGCTGGAAACATGGTTTTCTTATGGAAAAGGTGTTTTTTTGTTCATTTTCGCGTTATTTGGAAAACGAATGAGGCGATTTTTATGATGGGCATGTCGATGTATTTGTGTCGTTGTTCAGTTTACGGGAATGTAGGTATGGAAAACCTGAAATCATGGTTTCCGTCATTTTTTTTTCGAGATCGTTGAGGAAAACGGGGAAAAAGTAAGAAACCAGATTTGAAGTCACGTTAGGTTATGCGCTTTGATATTAATAAAACACTTATGCATTATTATTATTATTATTATTATTTGTCTTGACTGGTCAGGGCTCACACGCAGAGAGAGAACTTGCTTAATGCAATGAGAATTGAAAGCATTGAGACTGACCCACGGCGATCCAGACAGACACAGGTCTTATCATCGTACGTGCCTCGCAGCAGAGAGAGATAACAGCCTGTTGTTCACATGCAGGTGGCTGTTATCTGACCCAGACGTGTTACCCGATATCTCGATGAAGGACAAACAGCTCTGTCGAAAAGCTGATCATTGCATTCTCACGCATACTCATGCAGAGATTGCAAAAGCTTGTGAGAATCGGTCTGACTTGTGCCCTCCATGACATCCTACTCATAGGAACAAAAAAAAAAGTAAAGTGTTAACTTTGCATCTTGTTGAGGAGACATATATGTTCTGAGGGTAAGAGAGACTCATCATTCTCGTGTTCATCTTTGAAGGTGACGGATGCAAGTGCCTTATGCTCTTTGTAAAATATTACGTGAACCGCGGCCATACTTGTACTAAGGTAGGTTCATTATTGTTAATTATGGCATGATTGGTTTTATTGTTATTTTGTGTATGCATGAAAAGTAAGTTAGTGACTGATGGTATTTTTGGGGGATTTCGTTTGTTGCAGATTTTTAAAAACAACATCATTAAGTCTGGGAAAGCAGACAGAGAGAGAGAGACAGTGACAGTGACAGTGACAGTGGCGGCAAAGAGCACATTTGCTGAAAGTATTATAATTCATTATATGGTGAGTACATGTTGTTCCATTACTTTTATTGTTGTTGTTGTTGTTAAATGCATGTCATTTATTTCACGGAAATTTATATACTTATGGCGTGTATTTATTATTGTTTTAGAATGAAGATATATATGGAGTGAATAGGTTTTAACTACCTTGACGCTTTCGATATTAAAAAAAGAGGTGAGTCTTTGTAAATGACTTTGTTATTTTCGAGTGAGTGTCTTATTTATGTGTGCACACTTGAAACCTTTTGTTTTTAGCAAGTCTTATGAATGAATGAATGAATGAATGAATGAATGCACATGTTTAATGTATATAACCATGACTAATAACGGATTGTATTGGTTTGTTTTTCAGATAAATCATTGGAAACAAAAAAAACAAGATAAACCTTGTCGTTGATATTAAAACTATAACAACTTTGTTGGTGATCATTTCCTGCTGGAGGCCCAAATTACTACAACCATTGTCTACCTGTGAACGAGATTGTGTGTGCCAGTCAGTAAAAATCGATAAGTGTGGTCGTTTGGAATTGGAGATTTTGGATTAACCTATTTTAAGGTAAGGGTTGCACGTTTATTAGTCCATTTTATAATCATGTCTATATCAGAGAGTGAAGTGTTAGTGTGGCAGCCTTTGGCCAAATGTTTCAAAACGCGAGTATGCTCAGGCCGAATTTACAATGCGAATCACTGTCTGTCGCCTAAAGATTTTGTGGAATTATGTTTTCCCATTTTTTTGAGTGAATGTGAACAAGGCTTAAGATTGCATCAGGCTTTAAAAATAAACTTCGAACTACTATGTGAATTTACATTGATAAAAAATAATGTTGAAGAGAAACACACCTTCAACCTTTGTACAAAAATGGAGAAAGTACTGATAGCCGATAATTTGGAAACGTGGTATCAGGAGAAAGCTATTCAAGCGCTTATCACTAAATTTGATAAGTTGCAAGAGGGTCCCAGTGGCTTGGCCCTCAATAGCATTGCCTATTTGCAAATCAATATTTGTAAATACAATCCATTGAATGCAGGAAGTAGCTATATTGCCACACCGAGCTTTATCGCTTCCAGAAAGGCAGTGATCAACATACGCAACAAAGACGATTACTGCTTTTTGTGGAGTATAGTGAGCTGCCTGCAACCCTGTCAGGGCAGTAATTGTGATAGACCAGGGAAGTACAAAGAATTGTTTAACCGCATGAAACAAACTCTCAATCTCGAGCGTGTTTCATTTCCCATGCCTCTAGATAAAATTCATTTATTTGAGAAAGATAATCCAAATTTCTCCTTCATGGTGTATGGCGTCGAAGGATCCAATATTGTGGGCCCCTTGTATGCCACCAAACAGGTAAAGCAACATCACATTCTCCTGCTTTTCCTGTCTGATGGGGATAAAAGCCATTATTGTTGGATAAAGAATTTAGGAAAACTAGTAAGCAGCCAAGTGTCTAACCATAATGGTAAGACACATATTTGTGAGCGCTGCCTTCAGTATTTTACAACTGATGAACTTTTGAAACGACATACAGAAGACTGTGAAGGGCAGACGGCAGTAAAGCTAGTCTTGCCCGAAGGGAATGACGCAGTCTTAAAATTTAAGGCCACTAATAAACAAGAGATGGTACCATTTACTGTTTACGCTGATTTTGAGGCCCTTACTGTTCCCATTCAGGGATGTGAACCAAGCCCCCATACAAGCTCAACCTATCCAGTGCAGAAACATGAGCCTTTTGCTGTAGCCTATTATGTTGTCTGTCACTATGATAATTCACAATGTGAGTATGTAAGTCATAAAGGTCAGGATTGTGCGCGGTGGTTTGTTGATCAAATGGCGGCTTTAGCAGGCAAAGTAGAAACTATTTTGAACAACCCTGTACCAATTCAGATGAATGACGTACAGCAAAGAGAATATGATCAAGCCACCACCTGCCACATATGTGAAAAGCCAATCTTAGGAGGAGAAAAAAAAGTAAGAGACCACTGCCACAGGACAGGGCATTTTAGAGGTGCTGCCCATAACGAATGCAATTTGAAGTACTCTACACCTCGCTTCCTCCCTGTCTTCTTACACAATTTCTCCCGGTATGACCTTCACTTCATTGTAAAACAATTTGCTCATGTAGATAAGAGCAAATTCAGCATTTTGGCTAAGAACCATGAGAGCTTTACCTCACTTTCATGGAGAAAAGGAAGCATGAGCATTCGCTTTCTCGACTCATTCAAGTTTATGTCTAGTTCGCTGGATAGTCTTGTGAAAGGCTTAAGCCAAGATGAGTTGAAACATACCCATTCCCACTTTACGGATACAAATCAATTTAAATTGTGTGTTCGTAAAGGCCATTTTCCATACGATTATGTGGAAAGTTACGAGGTGCTTGAAGAAACGACTTTGCCGCCAAGAGAAAAATTCTTTTCTCAATTGACTCAAAGCACCATCAGTGAAGAAGACTATGCCCATGCACAGCATGTTTGGCGAGTGTTTGGCATAGAAACCATGGGCCAGTATGCTATGCACTACTTAAAATTAGACGTGTTGTTGTTGACCGACGTTTTTGAAACGTTTCGTCAGCTATGTCACAGGATTTATGGCCTTGACCCCGCTCACTACTATACCAGTCCAGGGTTAAGTTGGGACGCCGCCCTCAAATTTACCCACATTGAGCTTGATTTACTGACGGATCCCGATATGGTACTCATGATGGAAAAAGGGATTCGTGGGGGATTCGTATCGCTCAATCAGCGACATGCCAAGGCAAATAATCATTACATGCCTGATTATTGTCCCGAAGAACCAGAATCCTATCTAATGTATTTCGACGTAAACAATTTATACGGTCACGCTATGAGTCGACCACTGCCGTACAGAAACTTTGTCTGGCTGTCTGAGGATGAAATTAAAGATTTTAATGTGCATAGCGCTAGCAAGCAACAGGACGTAGGGTATGTTCTTGATGTCGACTTAGCTTATCCCCCCCATCTCAGACAGCGTCATGGTGATATCCCCTTTTGCATAGAGAAAATGGTGCCGCCCGAGAGTAAGGGCAATCATAAGAAATTGATGGGTACCTTGTATGATAAAAATCACTATGTGTTGCATATTGACATGCTGGTAGAATGTTTAGCTCAGGGCTTAACCCTGAAAAAAATCCATAGAGGTATTTCTTTTTGTCAGAAACCGTGGTTGAAACCATACATGGATTTAAATACCAGTCACAGACAAAGTGCCACTCAGCCATTTCAAATCAATTTTTTTAAACTGATGAATAATTGTATCTATGGCAAGAGTTTGGAAAATGTACGGCAGTATAGGGACATTAAGTTGGTCAATACATGGCATGGCAGATGGGGGGCTCAAAAATATATTGCAAAACCAAATTTCAAATCTTTAAACATTATTGATCATGATCTACTGACTATTGAACTTGCCAAAACTAAAGTGGTCATGAATAAGCCTATCTATTTAGGGCAAGTCATATTAGATTTTTCAAAATTGCACATGTATAAATTCCATTATGGTTTTGCAATACAGCGATTTGGTACCATTTCCTTGTTATATACAGACACGGATAGTTTTATTTACCATATCCGTGACTGTGATCCGTATGTCGTTATGAAACAAAACCCAAAATGGTTTGACACGTTCTCGTTTAGTGAGAAGAACGTGTTCGATATCCCCCGTCTGAACAAAAAAGAAATTGGTTTAATGAAAGATGAGTGTTCAGACACCATGATGACTGAGTTTGTAGGTCTCGCTCCGAAAATGTATAGTTTTCGACAGGTGGATCGATGCGAATCTATGCGAGCCAAAGGGATTAGCCAGCATGTGGTTAAACGACTCTGTGTGGATGATTATTTACATGTCCTTCAGACCCACACAGCCATGGCACATAGTCAGTTTAGGATTCTCTCAAAAAATCATGATTTATTTTTAATGAAGCAGCGAAAACAAACACTCGCTTTGTTGGACGACAAGAGACAGTGGTGTCAGGATATGATGACAAGCGTCCCATTTGGTTACAACCAGTAGTGGTTGTAGCTATTGTTGTTGTACAACACGGCAAGTGTTTGGTTTGGTTGCTATCAAATGCGAGATGTCATCTTGAGCCTCGGAATAAAAATAAAAAATTGTAGTGTATCATATAATTTTTGTTTTTTAACCTGCGTGCATGGGTGTATGCATGGATGTGTGAATGCCTGTAAATAGTTGTACATAAACTGTATGTCTTGTGCTATTTGCCTGTCAACGCATAAAGAGAGCCATGCATCAACGTTTCCATGGTTCACTGTGCACAGGCTAGATTAAAAACATGTTGACTTCTTTAGGTTAGGTTAGGAAAAAAACAAACAAGTAGCCACCCTCACTATTGTTGTCGCTTAGTAGGCCTCATGTTTCGGCAAGGTGACCATTCACCCTCAGTAGGCATGCGGCTTAATAGGCCACACTAGGGTGTGGCTTAGTAGGTCTCATGCAAGAACAAAAGAATAATAATCTGCTGCTTTTACGGAGGAAAAAACTCTCACTTTATGGCTAGAGTTATGAGTGGTGATATATTTGAAATATCTGAACAGAAATTGTTTCTTTAACCTGTTACATGTTTTTTTCCTAACCTAACCTAAAGAAGTCAACAGACAGATGGTTATTTATTTGTGTTTTGCTTATTTTTTATTTTATTTTTGCCATTGACTTAGGGGACAGACAGTGTATATAGTACATAGTATTTTTATTTATTCACTTAGTAAACGGCAACGACTACTTTTCAGATTCAATCATGAGCCATGATGAAGATCGTTTTATCGTCACAAAACACACCACGTTCAATGAATATGCCACGATGATGTCTCATAATCCTCAACGTGTGGCCTATCCTTCAGAATATAGAAACACGAAAGTACGCATTGATACCATGTTTTATGACATCATTATGGATGATGACATAGTTTATGATCCAGGGCATCACTTTTGTAAATCCTGTATGCTAAATTTTGACTTTGAAAATAATGTATCCACGCAAGTGATTCATAAAGCATGGTACGGTTTAACCATGAATCAAGTGATTGTTAAATTAGCTGACGAGGATCATTTTCCAGATTTCTGGTGTACAATATGTACAAAACCCCTGTTTAATGTTTATTTTCCAATAACTTTTCAAATGTTTTGTTTTCATTTTTATAAATTTCCTGCTGAGGAATCAATCACTTCGTATCGACAACAAGCATTTCGCCAACTTTGTCTTGGCTTACCTATCAATCAATATTCGCCTCATAGAATGAGATTTGTTAGAAACTAACCACATGATGTCATGATTATCGCATTTTTTTGTTTACATTCGGCTTTCAGGTGCATACTTGACGTTTAGAATACATTTGGCTATTTTGTTTGTTTGTTTTAGTTTATCGTGTATTCACGTTGATAAACACATACACACTGGTTTAAATTTGTAGTTTTGAATTTTGTTTTGTTGGATGTAGACATGGTTATTAAATGCATAGCGTGTTAACTTTGCCTTTTTATAGGTTACCAAAAGCATTCCATGTTTGCTCTTAGTATTTGTTGATACTATTTATTTAACAGAATGTTGTGTGAATTTGCACAACAACAGAGCAAACGAATACAAGTCATTCGACTAGGGAATGATAGGCTAATTCCCATTCACAACAGAGACATGCATTTACCTCCAAGAGAGATTCACACTTAATTTTGATAAAACATTTCCTATTAAATAATTTCCAAATGTATGTTTTGACTGAAAAAATGATACAAACATTATTATTATATTTTTATCCAATACTATCTATCTACAACTTCAGGTCATAAACACTCAGGATTTAAAAAAAAAAACAATATACTTTAATGTACAAAGTTATTGCTATTGTAATATAAGAACAAGAGTGTTAGAAAGTAACACTCTTTTCTTTGGTTATAGACAACCATGGACGCCTTGAACGCCATTGGTCAAGATTGTGGCTTTGCACGCAAGAAAATGAGTGAATTGCCTACGCAAACACCCTTTCGCATACATAAAATTCAAAAACTGAAAACCAAATTTGGTGAACGAGCTCTTTGCATTTGTCAAGACTTTGAGACATTTCTTCCCACACGATTTAATAACCTACCTGATAATGTTATGGAAGATGTCAATTCCAGTATTCACCCTGTCTATTTAATTTATGAGGGTGAAAAAAATAATCGATGCATGGTTCGTTTTGTAAAAATTGAAAACGAATAATCATTGTACGCTAGCCGTAACTTTTTTGTTTATTCATGCCCTACTCTTTAATGACTATAATAAAATAAAATTATTTTTTGGGTTCAACAGTTTGACGTTTATTAATTGTTGCTCAACGTTTACCATGATAAATAATAATAAAAATAAATTTTCAAAACTTATGCTTAATGGTAGATTTTTTTGTTTGTTTATAGGTTTAGTACAATTACCATGTATATATAATTTTTTATAATAATAATGATGAAACTATTAGTTAAAATAATGGACTTTTGTCCTTTTTTTATTGTTTGTGATTTAAAATAGCATTTATAGCAATTTTTATGCAATTTTTATTATAATTTATAATGATCAAATTCTAGTAACATGTTATTTTATTCAATAATAAGCGTTTAACAAAAAAAACTGGTTCTAGAGTAGATAAAGATTTCATGCTGACATTCGTTCTGCTAGACTGCTATTTGAAGCTGATGAATAATGATGGACTTTTGTCCTTTCTTTTGATTGTTTGTGATTAAAAAAAAAATAGGTTTAGTACAATTACCATGTATATATAATTTTTTATAATAATAATAATGAAACTATTAGTTAAAATAATGGACTTTTGTCCTTTTTTATTGTTTGTGATTGAAAAAATAGATTTACTACAATTAGTAATAATTTTTAACGATGCACTGCTGTCCCTTTTTTATTGTTTGTCATTTATAATTATAATAATGAAACTATGAGTGAATAATAATAATGGAAAAAAACACAACATGGACTCTTGTCTTTTTATTTATTTTTTTGTCATGATAACAGTGATACTATACATTTTTTAAAATAAATTCATTACGTTAAAGTCCATATCTAGATAAAAGTAATTTGCTCTTCATAGCACCAATCACTATAAATGCTGCCATTCGTTCTGCTAGACTGGCATCTGAAGCTGTTAATCGTTGCTTGGCAATGCTTAACAAGACTTTGTCGGCAATGCGTCTTAGTGTGGGATCACTGTTTTCAAAGGCTTTATCGTGATTAAGGCATGCATGATCCAAAGCATTGATTCCCATATTCCCTCTCCTCAAACGATCTTGAAGACGAGTACCAGGGCCGCAAAAGCTGTAAGCAGGTAAGTGAGCTTCGAATGGTAAGTTTTTAATAATGTTATCAATAATTCCACGGCCAGTACACCTGGGACATAGAGGTTTCAATCGGTGAAAAACACTTTTTTTGTTGTTCTTCTTCTTCTTGTTCTTGTTCTTGTTCTTGCTGTTGTTGTTTGTCGGCAGCTCCTGACGAGCATGGTAGGTGGTGGTTGTTTTCCGCATGACAGCCATGGAATGATGAAACAATGTCTTTACACTGAGTTTTATGACCATGATATAATTTCATTAATTGGCATGTGGCACACTGTCGAATGGAAGGTATTTTTGCCATGGTTAATTGCTTGTGATGGGAAAAATGACTGCATGGTTGTAGTTCACTCAATACAGAGTCGTTAGTCCACTCGGCAGGCGCCTTTTCCCAAATTTCTTTGACAGCGTTGGCAGCAACATAAAAAAGAAATGATTTAGGTAGTGCTAATAATTCATGTTGTGTAAAGCTAATCAGTTTTTGGACATAGGACATAGGACAATCCTGTTTTTCATAATAAGACGATTGAAATTTAGCGAACATGTCATAAAGGGGACCAAACTTATTTTTTGAAAAATTGAGTTCCAACCCCTCATAGGGAAAGCAAACATTATTTAAAAATAGTCGTATATTTCTCAAGTGAATGTGATCAAACAAGGTGACATCTTTGCTTTGTTGGTATTTTCTATTGGTTTGAAAACCAATAATAACATAGAGGGGTCTCTCGGTAGAGCGAGCCGATTTGACACTCCAACTATGAGTGTCAGTGGTAGGTAGCAAGGGGTATTCATGCAGACACCAACTTCGAAAGGCGATAGGCAAGGCTTTATCTTTTTGCACCAAATTTAACATGCTTAGCTTTTTACGATCCGATAGCGTCACATGGGGCACTTTCCATAGTAATCGAAGCAGTTGAATTTTTGAGTCTATCACTTGGTCAGAGGCTCCTTTCAGTGCATTATAATCACTGCGGTCTCTCACCAGATACAAACTTTGTCTTGCGTTTAAAATAATACGCTTGTGATCTTCGGCAAAGCCAAGGAGTAATTTTAAGGGTAGGAAGCCTGTAAAAGTGCCATCGGTATGAACTAGCCAGTTATTGCTACTGTTGGGACACCATCCTGCCATAGAAAGCGTTTTACTTTCCTCCTCGCTATAGGATGGATATAATTTCATAAGACTAGTCATGCCCACATTTCGAGTCATATCTATGACAATATCATTTATCACATAACGTACTTCAGAAAACAGAAAAGCCAAACCATGATTCGCCAACGCAGACGTTGTGGGCGTACTGCCATCTGCTTTCATTAATTTACCCTCAATTTGAAGGACACTTTCATGAGGTAGAGTAAAAATATCTTGATTGTTAATTATGAATTGAATCTCGTCATTGTTATTCAGACCTGTTGCTTGAGGTTGATAGGAATGCATATCAATGCGCACGACGCCATCTTCCACTTGTATGGGATTTAACACTTGCAACAGCTCTTTGTTCATGATTGGGGTGTAGCGTATAACCAAGGCGTTGTAAGCGTTGTCGGTTTACCCGTGTCAACCGTTTCATACACGGCGGGCAACTAACCGAGCTCGTAGACGTTGTTGTTGCTTTATAGATAAATTTCATAGCGTCTTTAAAACCAACTTGTAGGTCACAGGGGTGTTGGCGTCCAAAGCAATCAGTTGTTGGTTTCTATTCACTAAGCGTAAGGTAATATTACTAATATCACTGACACACACAGGATGATAGAGAACCACTGAAGGGTTTTCACGAATAATATAGCCGCAAGGAGAGGTGACAATAAAATCATACAGGGAATGGCTTTGTTCTTGATTCGTAAATACGTCTCTAATAATATTGCAAGTTACAGAAATGTGATGGTCCTCGATGAATTTCACTGGATAATCTGATTCATGGGGTTGCTGAGCTGCCAACACTCTTGGTTTAAATCCTAATAAAGGACCAATAGAATGAACTCGTGTTTCAAAGTCAATGTTAAACGTAGAGAAAATACGACAGCGATGAGTTATTGTATTGGCTGTAAGTTCAAATTTGTGTGTCCCATCCGCAAATGGTTTGACACCAAATTGTTTTATCATCGACACGCTAATGGCCTCATGCACATCGTCTATAGTATAACCTCCAGGGGGTAGTGTCAACATATAATCATCATAATAAAATTTGTCATTAATATCCACTTAAATATTGTAAATTCTGTTGTAACTTTCCAAAGAAATTAATCCTAGCACATAGGATTGTTCGGGATGCAATTCAATGGGAGGGAAAAAATCCAGGGACACTTCAGGCCCGCGACTGTGCACGGTAAAGGTCTTGGCGTTGACATTCATAATGATGAAACTGATGGCTTAACGCGACCTCTTATATAAAAAATGTAAACTCAAACGGCCACACTCTTGACTGTCAAAGGTTTGTTGACGATTCACATTATAGAATATCTTTACCCGGTTTCCCAAATAACGTATCAACTCGATCGGGGGTGGTAAATTTCCATAACTGTCAAAGTACCATACTGTGGAACCTTGTTTCACATAGGCTACAAAATGGGTTCCTGGGCCTGCATCATCATCTAAATTCATCATGGCTCGTTCTTCTTTCCACGGTGCTTTAGGTAATTCATTTCGCATAAATACACCTCGAAAATGAGAAATCTTTAGTTGTTTGGCATAGCTTTCCACTTCTTCATGGGTCATGGCATGACGAGGCAGTTGGCTTAAGCGCTTATCGATGAAGATGGACATTTTTTTTTCCTTAGACGGTAGGCCATTACCTTGTGGATAAAAGACTGGCTTTAAAGGGTTGCCATTTCTAGCTCCCATCGCAATGGCTTCTAACGTTTTATTGTGTCGCTCGCTTTCTTTGAGTTGTTGCTTGCCTTGCTCGACGGCTTTTATGGTTTTCGCTACAGCGCTGGCACCACCCAAAAGGGACCCCAAAGCTGCCAACCCTGCAAATAAAGCCGGCAAAAAACCCCCACGCTTAGCAACAGGAATGACTCGCCCACGTTTTTGCTTTCTTTCTTTTCTTTTTATCGATACATAATGCTGCGATTTCGGAGCTGTAGACAATCGCACCGCTTGTAAAGCTTTTTCGATAGCCACTCTTTTTAGATTTTTTTTAGTTTTTTTACGTTTTAACACTGGGTGTGAGGCAGATCGACTTGGTTCCCGACCTGGCTTTTTTCTCTTTTTGAGATTTGATTTTTTCATGTTCATAGCATATCTTTTTTTCACCATGCTGCTACTTGGTGAACCTTTCACAGCAAACATTCGATAACAACTAACGTAGAGAACCTTATTTCATAGCACTATATTCCAATTCTATATAAAGCGGGAAATCATTCACCGTTTTCCCAGCTTCCTTTTCCTCAAACGTAAGCATAAGATGAAAGGATAATTCATCTCCCACATTTACTCTTTGATGGTTGTGGGCCAACACTCTATCACCGTTTAGTTGTATTTTTAAATGTTTCTCATCAGGCATGGCATATTTAATATGAATGACACCATCATAATGCAGTCGATAACGACTTAAACCGGAAGCAAGCATATAGGTAAGATCATCATTCACCAGTGGTAGTGGTGGTGGGGAATGGTTTTCGTCATTGTCCAGTTTTTGATTTGACAGGTACACTAAAAATACAGATGGGACAAATTTATAAAGCCTTTTCATTTGATAGGTCACATAACGTTTCGTGCAGACATCATTTTCGTCTCGAGGCTCTTGCACATCAATAATACGATGATGATTGGCTGAATAGCCCTCAGCGGTTAGTCTCGGGGCCATGTGATAGACACTTTGCACTTTGCGATCGACATAGCTTTTTGTTGCCACCTCTCGTGACTGTTTTGACAAAGAGGCGGCCGTGGCCATGGTTACACGAGCTCTCCCAAACACGTCCATGGTGATAGACGTTAACTAACCTATCTTACTCACCGTTTGCCTATATATATAAACCTTATACACACATGAAAAAAACTCAGTCATCGACACAATGGAATTAATGAAACAACCCCATGCTTTGCCCGTCTCTGATTTGGTTTCAGAGCTATCACTGTCCGTGTGCGAACCTAAACGTCATGGCACCCTATTCCCATCTACCGTTCGATGTATTATGGTAGGGCCTTCGGGTTGTGGAAAGACCAATGTTTTGCTGAACATTATTACCGCACCTCATGGCCTACGATTTCAAAATATTTATATTTTTGCCAAATCCTTGTACCAGCCTCTGTACGTGTATCTGGAACAAATTATGTCTTCGTTAAATAAAGAAGCCATGGGCTATTTTACATTCACCTCACCTCAAGATGTCATTCAACCAGACCGCATTCAACCAGATTCCATTATAATTTTTGATGATATTGCCACTCAACGACAGGCCATTATTCAAGAGTATTTTAGTATGGGACGCCATAAACAAGTGGATTGTTTTTATCTAGCTCAGACCTATTCCAAAATCCCCAAACAGTTGATTCGTGACAATGCCAATCTCATCGTTCTCTTCCGCCAAGACTCTAGAAATCTCTATCATATTTTTCAAGATCATGTGAATCCAGATATGTCCTTTACAGCTTTCACGCAATTGTGTGCTTCGTGTTGGAACCATCATCCCCATGCCTGTTTGGTCATAAATAAACAGAGTGAACGATGTGAGGGACGTTATCGCTTGGGTTTTGATCATTTTATTTCTGTTTAAAAAGACCTAGGGTTGGACATTTCCTGTTAGTGTGTCTTTACCTTTACCATGGCGAACGCCATAGGGTACAAGAAACATGTTCAAATCATGCAGCGTATTATTGAGGCACGAAATACGATTCGACATAAATTTCGTGAATTGCAACGTTTAAAAAACGTCAATCCTTTACCCATGATAAAACATGCTCCATCATCGGTTGATCCCATGAGATTTAAACCTAATGCTTCTGCTGCTACTGCTGCTGCTGCTACCTCTCAAACCAAACCCATAACAAGTTCAAAATTTACTCAAACAGAATCCACACGACAGGTAAAATCCTCCTCTTCCTCCTCCTCTAATGTTAGTGAACAAGAACATCAAGAACATGAAAAGAAAGAAGAAGAAGAAGAGCATGAACAAAGTGAAAGTGACAGCGAAAGCGTATTTAGTCCTGAAAGAAAAAAGAAATCGTCACCCCTTCAACAGTTTCTAATAACAAAACAAAAATCTTCCGTCATAGCGGCAACACCTTCTTCCTCCACATCGTCTCCGTTTTCACAAGTCTTGGCAACCCCTCAAAATAAAGCTCAACTCAAAAACATTTTAATCAAACATTATGGGGCAACCCTGGAACCGTATTTGACCCTTCTATTTATTGGAAAGACAGATACCACGTATGGTGTTCGCTATGAGAATGATAGTTTTAAAATTGGGGATTCATCCATTAAATTTGCTCGTACGAAAGCTGTCATTAAAAATATCAACTATAAATTAACACCAGGTCTGTTAAAGCTGCTATTTTCTCGCACCCCCTCGACACAAGATTTTACGTCCGAGGACCTTGCTAAATATAAATCCATTTTATTAGACACCAACGCTCACAAAAGAAACTATAAACCCTCTCAGCAGGTCAATGCCAATATATCCCAAAAATATAAAACCATCATTGCAAACATCTTTGGTAAGCAAAAACATCACTCTGCCTCTGGTGTAAGGTTTAAGAAATTAAAACCCTACCTAGATATAACCTTTTGGAATAATCCCAATCAGTTAGTAGAGCGCTTATACTTGCTTCATGCATCAAAACAAGCTGGTCACACTGGACATGAGGCGGAAATCGCCGACGTTGAACAACAACTCCGAAATGCTAAAATTATCTTATAAGCCATCCCCCATCAAAGTGGGCATTGCTCATGAATTGCATAAACCAGCCCGACGCATTTATGAACGTCGTCGTGTCATTTCCAAAGGAATCGATGACCTTTGGCAGGCAGACCTGGTTGAAATGATACCTTATTCTAACGTTAACGACGGTGTACGCTATATGTTGACTGTCATTGATGTCTATTCCAAAATGGCTTTTGTTCAACCAGTAAAAAATAAAACTGGTATCTTAGTCACAAAGGCCTTTCAACATATTATTGAACAATCAAAACGTCAACCTCACTTGTTACAAACCGACCAGGGGAAAGAATTTTTCAACAAGGATTTCTCCAGTTTTCTCAAATCTAAGGATATTCACCATTATGCCACCTATAGCAATCTCAAAGCCAGTGTGGTCGAGCGGTTCAATCGAACATTAAAAAGTTATATGTGGAAAGAGTTTACAATACATGGTTCCTATCGATGGATAGACTGGTTACCTCAACTTGTGTCTCGCTACAACAACACCATTCATTCCACCATCGGCATGAAACCTCGCCTCGTCACCAAGAACCTACCCAGACTCAATAGACTGTTTAACCCTATAAAAAGGGTAGATCCAAGGCGACATCGCCTTAAAATTGGAGATTTTGTTCGCATTAGTAAACATAGAAGTGTGTTTTCAAAATCGTATACTCCACAATGGTCGACAGAAATTTTTAAAATTCGCCAAGTCAAGCTAGGTCAACCAGTGACGTATCTCTTAGAAGATCAGAGCGGTCAACCCATTCAGGGACGATTCTATTATGAAGAAGTGCAAAAAACATTATATCCCAACGATTATCTCATTGAACGAGTAATTAAAGTCAAAGGTGCAAAATATTTTGTAAAGTGGTTAGGTTTTCCTTCCACGTATAATTCATGGGTCAATAAACATAATTTTTTGTAATAAAACCCTATTTAATTATTTTGAAAAAAAAATTAAAAAAAATGTATCATATGACCTTTCATTATTCCCACCCTTTTGTTTATTACATGTCCAATAACCGCTTTGTTCGAGCCCATGCCAATCTGTTATCATGATGTTATACACTCACTCATTGTTTCAAACTTTGCGTTGCATGATGAGTCCATAATGAACCTAGGCTATGACATACACATTATAAATCCGCACACTGTATAATGACACCAGCCTCTTATCTCTCTCTGCTGCGAGGCACGTACGATGATAAGACCTGTGTCTGTCTGGATCGCCGTGGGTCAGTCTCAATGCTTTCAATTCTCATTGCATTAAGCAAGTTCTCTCTCTGCGTGTGAGCCCTGACCAGTCAAGACAAATAATAATAATAATAATAATGCATAAGTGTTTTATTAATATCAAAGCGCATAACCTAACGTGACTTCAAATCTGGTTTCTTACTTTTTCCCCGTTTTCCTCAACGATCTCGAAAAAAAAATGACGGAAACCATGATTTCAGGTTTTCCATACCTACATTCCCGTAAACTGAACAACGACACAAATACATCGACATGCCCATCATAAAAATCGCCTCATTCGTTTTCCAAATAACGCGAAAATGAACAAAAAAAACACCTTTTCCATAAGAAAACCATGTTTCCAGCTTTTTACCTTTTTCATGTCTATATCCACGTAAAGAGAATAAAGAGACGAAATAAATACTATCACACGCGTCATTCTCACGTTTTCGGTTTTCCAAAAATCGACAAAAATGTGAAAAACGCATGTTTTGACTCAAAACCCTAACTTCACCTTTCCGACACCTACATTCCCGTAAAGAGCACAACGAGACGAAAAAAACGAATCCAAGCACGCCCTCCTAGCATAACCCGTTTTCCAAAAATCGGCAAAAATGTGAAAAACGCATGTTTTGACCCAAAACCCTAACTTCACCTTTTCGACACCTACATTCCCGTAAAGAGCACAACGAGACGAAATAAACGAATCCAAGCACGCCCTCCTAGCATGACCCGTTTTCCAAAAATCGGCAAAAATGTGAAAAACGCACGTTTTGACCCAAAACCCTAACTTCACCTTTTCGACACCGACATTCCCGTAAAGAGCACGACGAGACGAAATAAACGAATCCAAGCACGCCCTCCTAGCATGGCCCGTTTTCCAAAAATCGGCAAAAATGTGAAAAACGCATGTTTTGACCCAAAACCCTAAGTTCACCTTTTCGACACCTACATTCCCGTAAAGAGCACAACGAGACGAAAAAAACCAATCCAAGCACGCCCTCCTAGCATAACCCGTTTTCCAAAAATCGGCAAAAATGTGAAAAACGCATGTTTTGACCCAAAACCCTAACTTCACCTTTTCGACACCTACATTCCCGTAAAGAGCACAACGAGACGAAAAAAACGAATCCAAGCACGCCCTCCTAGCATAACCCGTTTTCCAAAAATCGGCAAAAATGTGAAAAACGCATGTTTTGACCCAAAACCCTAAGTTCACCTTTTCGACACCTACATTCCCGTAAAGAGCACAACGAGACGAAAAAAACGAATCCAAGCACGCCCTCCTAGCATGACCCGTTTTCCAAAAATCGGCAAAAATGTGAAAAACGCATGTTTTGACCCAAAACCCTAAGTTCACCTTTTCGACACCTACATTCCCGTAAAGAGCACAACGAGACGAAAAAAACGAATCCAAGCACGCCCTCCTAGCATGGCTCCTTCCATTCCAAGGTCGCAGGGGCTCACAACTTCCTAAGTGAGACAGCTCTCTCACTACCACACTACTGCTAACCTTACAAACTGAAGCACATTTCGTCTATTTTATTTTATTCTTTCTTTTGCCGAGCAGCAAAGACCATGTTTTGAAATTACAATTTGTAAACCAGTCTACTGTGTTTGAATCTCGCCTTTGAAATATTCTTACGACACGGTACACGTCACAGTAGCGGGCCTTATCCACAAGGTCCAGGAAAGGGCTCATCTCATCCTTTAGCTGGCCACGGTCGGCCTCCTCGGCGCCGCGATACCCTTGTAGTCGTCCAGCTGCTTCTGGACAATGTCCCTCTCGGCTTCAACATCCCTTAATCGGGCCGTTCCTTCCACCTCCCTCAAGAGGCGCTCTCTCGATGCCACAAGCAGCGCGTCCCGTTCCGCCGTCTGAGACTCCAACCTCCTGTTGAGCAGGTCTTTATCACTCTTAATGTCCACTTGCAGACGTCAGAGCATTTCCTCCAGCTCACGGATCCTGCCCTGTAGACGCCGGTTTTTCTTCCATGAGGTTATGCACCGCCTTCTGCTCGAGCTACAGTGCCGCCTCCTCCTCCATGTCAGCATATTGGTCTAACTTGTTACGAAGCCAGATCCTCTCCTCATTGAGCTCAAGCGAACGGGACTTCTGCAGCCTGACCTCATGTTGAGTGGACTAGTTCTGTTCCTCCAGCTGTGCCACGCGTGTCATGTACTTCACTATCTTCTTCTTAATGTACCTATACACTGAGTCTGCCTCCAGCTTCTTCAGTCTGTCCACTTCGGCCTGTAGGTCACCCTGCCCTGCAATCAGAGCGTCTCGCTCTGTCAGCAATCCTTCTTTGTCCTTGAGCTGTTTCAGGAGCATTTCGACCTGACCCTTGAGGGTAGACATCTCGTCCTTGGCTTTCCCACCAGTCTTATCCATCTTTAGCGTAAACCCCTTCACCCTCTCCCTCCATGGCATACACCCCACTATAGGCCTTGGACAGATTCTGGAGCTCCTGCAGCAGTAACTTGGACTCTTCGTCCGGAATTAGGTTATATTGCTTCTTCAGTTTCTCAAGGCGTGCTTCTATTGTCGTCAGATCGTCCTCCATGGATGGATCTGACGAGAAAGGTGGACCATCATCCCGCGTCCTCGAGGACCTCGGGTGTCCGGGGATTGAGGTTGAAAGTACGATGTCATGCTCGGTGTCCGTTTCAAGGTCCGAAGAAAATGCGAGGTCCGTCGTCGCTGTCGACTGTGCATGGTCGTAAGTGTCCGTGTCCGAAGTCGGAGTGACCTCCACACCTGTCTCTGGATGAGCATCCGTCGCGTCCAGATTTTGCTGAGACTCACGCAGTAGCTAGAGGGCAGCGTCCTTCTCTTGGAACAGGCGTCTCCATAATCAAAAAGTCAAAGGAAATTAGTAGGAGTGTCTTGGGGATTCTGACAACGGCACAGCAGCCATTTCGTTTCAGGGATCCATTTTGTTTTCGACAGCAGTCATTTTGTTTTTCTAAGACACCCTCTTGCTTTGTGAGAGCTGCCATTTTGTTTTAGACGCCATTTTTCGTTTTTTCAGGCGCCATTGATGTTTTGAAGAGCTGACATCTTATTTTAAGGCATCACTTTGCACTTCGCATCAAATTTTGCTGAACTTAGGCGAACTTAACGGAACAGATGTTTGCCGTACTTACCGAGTTAAACCAAACATAGCCGTACTTATCTGAACTGTGACCTTTAGATGCTCCTAATATTTTGCACGTCGCTTTTGCCTAAACAGATGGCTGCGACCAACCCTTATGAGCGTACCGGATGGTGATCAGTCACGCTAACTCATAGCCTATTTGGCAGTTATGGCAACTATGGACTTTGTGGAGAGTAGATGCACGAATGAGGAAATTGTCCTGTAACACATTAATTGTCTGGTTATTATTTTATTCTTGATTTAGACAATCTGCCTGAACTATACTTCATTGTACGGTCTCAGAGAACCTATTTAAGACTGAAATGAGCGACAGAAGTCAGCAGTTTTATAAGCATTAATATTTGGTGGGAGTTATGGAAGTGAAAACAGGAACATTTCAGTAGAAATGGAATGGCTTCAAGTAAGAATATTGTTGTAAATAGATGTACAGATAAAGTTGGATTTAATGAAATAGTAACGTTCAGCTTTGCGTTTAAGTGTAAATAATTTATGTGATGTGGAATATATATATATATAAACAAAAATTCGGTGCTTTTCTTTCGGTCAACGCGAATGTACCCAAAAGAGTTGGGTAATACCCTAATTCTGAAAAAAATTACATGAAATTAATAAATACACTAGGATGACCAGTTTCTATCGTCAAGCGATCATCATCAGATCCATTACTCAAAAGGCCGATTGTGTTAAGCATTTGATCTCAGTTCACCAGGTTCAGCTGATCTTTGCGCGTGCTGAACGCAGAATTTCTGTTGTATAAACTTTAATCTAAGATCACCGCGTCTTGATCTGAGTTCATATTTAACCGCCGACAGTTCTCGGTTCAGCGATGTTGATCTTAGTTCACAGCTGTTGTCCATGAAACATTTTAGCGCTTAGATTCCAGTTCTAGGCTTTATACTGTATAAAAGAGAACTATGTTAGAAAGCTTGTATATTATCAGGTTATACGAAGTTACTATTTCTTTCTGGACTAGGCCTAATTTGTGCGTGTTCGCTCTCATCGATGATGCATTTAGTGCCACCATCGTTTCCTCCGACTTGACAGTTCACCGGCTGGCGATGCAGCGTTGCCAGTCCACTAACGCGAATCAGCTGACGTTCAGTGGCCTCAAGATAGGAAGATGCCGCGTTAGGGGTGGAAACACAGCTGCTGGAGGGGGCCCCACGCCCGGTCGCCAGATTGCAATTTCTAGTTCACTTTTAGCACTGGAGAAGGACTCAGCCAGTGGCGTGTGGTGGAATTTTACTTAGGGTAAGCAATAGTGTTCTTCGCAAAATCATTGAAGACCCAGTTGTAGAAGTTTGGGATGTTTTGGACTTAGAAAGTAAATCTATCCCAATTGAAATCAATGATAAATAATGTTATACGTTTAGTTAAAATACCCAATACAAGCGTTCACTTTCGTGTTAATAGGCCTACTCAATTGAGGAGTAGGACGACTTCCTAATAAAATTAATATTTTGTTCTCAAATTTAAGGCACATCACACGCTGTCATCTCTAGATCCAAGTCCCGGTGCCATATTTTTACAGATTTCTCACGCCTACTAGTGTAAACAAAAACGTCTACTGCATACCCTACTCCCTTATATTGCATTAGACAACATTTTATCGCTGAACTATAAAAATGACGGCCTACCACTGTAAAACCATCACACGTTTTAGCACAGCATATAAAACGCTGTTTTACTCAACACTGACACGCTTTTTCAAACTATAATGAGGGAGTAAACACACTATCTTTGAAAACTGACTGCTCCTTGTTTTCGGCCCAAGGTATGTAACTTACGGAATTGCTTCCTAGCCTTCGCTTACACTCACCCTGCAGTACCAAGAAATAACAAAAGAGGGCATGTCACGTTATTGTGCTGCTGCAAGCGACTCCTCAAGGAACTCGCAGTAGGCATTAAAGAACAACGAAGTGTGAATGGGTTCATTAAAACAATACAGGACACAGAGACTAGAATATCACTATAACCAAAGTGAATAATTATTGTACCCATCATTATTTTACTTGGGTAAGCAATGCTTACCTTACATCCATGGAATACACGCGCCTGGACACAGCTTCCTGATTGGCTATTCTGACGAAACATGTAAGCAGCAAAAGGATGTGATTAGTCAGCATAGTTATAAGGTGGAACTTATCAGCGATGTCGTTCCAGGTTTGAAAAAAATATGTAGAACCCCTGCTGTTTTAACTTCGTATACATTGTAATGCGCCTTGAAATAGTTGCATGATCATTGTTCCTAGGCCATAAGTGTTTCCATATCTTCTTAAATCAAGAAGAATCATTACCAGAATGTTTTCCATCGATTAACACCCCCTTGTAGCCATCCATTTGGGTGATTATACTTATAGGGGAAACTGTATAGAGTTTATTATTCTAACAGCACAATGTATCATTGTATACATGAATATCTTACAAATAGACTAGATTTTAATAACATTTTGAGAATTGAACAATACAACAAAAAATGCTCAATTTGTCATTAGCATGGATGTCCCTAGTCATTGAAGTATGAGGCTTCTTTTCGTTATGGATGCATAGCATATAAACCAACTTAATGGAACGACATCGCTGATAGATTCCACGCTGACTAATCACATCCTTCGTCAGAATAGCCAATCAGGAAGCCGTATCGCTCTCCAATGCTAAAAGTGAACTAGAAATTATTGCAAACTCGCCGCCCGGTCAGCTATGCGTGTACAGTCACATTATTTGACAAGTTGACCTACCACCATCCCTCCCAGCTTGTTTATTCTGTGGGGCCGTGACATTTCACATTTGTGAAGTTCATTTATACAATGTAGAAAACAAGGTATTTGTGTGCATTATGTATCATAACGGAGCCAAGGAGCCAGTCATAAGTTAATAACAGTAACCGATATTTAAAAAAATACTTTGACTAAGCCGTGGGCTATTTGTTGTTTATTTTAGGGGCTGCGACATCGTTGTCATATAGCCCCGTGTATTTCAGGTGTGTGTGAGAGTGTGTGTGGGGGGATTTGAGTGCTAACCTGTGTTATTGTGATAGCTGCACTAGTGTGTGTATTTGTAAATTGGCGGTCGGATTGGGAAGGAGGCAGCCGCGGTCTTAAGTTAAGAACCATCCCAGCATTTGCCTGAGGTAGAAGTGGGAATCCACGGAGAACCACTTCCAGGATAGCTGAGGTAGGAATCGAACCCAGACCTCCGGGGCGAAAGCCAAGAACGCTACCCGCTACACCACAAAGCTTTTATGATTAAACAATGAGCATTGCAAATAGGGAATGAAGTACTAAGTGCAAATATCACAATGTAGTTCACAACACATGTACTGTACATAAATAATTATTTATTCACATTGTTACGGTAGTATCCCCCTGGGGGTTCAAACCCATACAATTTTAGTATTATCACCACAACACAATTTAGCGAAGAAACGACGGAAACCATTATTTACAGTCCGTCCAAAGGCAGCTCCTCCACTCCCGATAAATCACCATCTGAATCTCCACTCTCATCTTCTTCTTCCTCTCCTTCTTCGCTACTGTCTTCACCTAACTTAATAATACAGTTGTCCACGACTTCTTCAATTAGAGGCTGCTGCTTCAGATACTCTGATTTATACGTTTTGGCTTTCTCACACTTCTTCATCCAAGACTGTTGTGAGATTTCATCAAACTTCTGTGTTGCCAATGCTCTGACGTCCTCCATTTGAATGTGGTGTTGTTTGCAGCAATCCTATTTTTTAGTTCGGCCCAGACAAGCTCTATGGGGTTGAGTTCTGGGTGATACGGTGGCAGGCCTAGAACCATGTGACCATGTTGTTTCAGCAGAGAGTCTATCACATATTCTTTATGCAGTGGTTTATTCAGCCTTACAACTCAAGTAACTGAACTTTCACCATGTTGTCGGTAAATGAGATGTTATTACACCTTAACCACTCCTGCAGGACAGTATTTCTGGAGTTGCTTGTGGGACATTTGTTAGATTGAACGTTGTGATACGGGGCGTTATCTATCACAAGCACACATGTTTTAGGGAGATTAGGGATTAACTTCTCCTCGAGCCTCCTGCTGTAATTATTATAATTCATCTCGTTATGGTAATCTCCTGTCGATTGTGACGATTGCCACATTGTCAAACAATTTTCAATAAACCCCATCTCCCCTCCAGCATGTATAACGATGTGTCTCGTCCTTAAGAAATGGGTGTAAATAAGCCTTCAGCCGAGTCATCCGACCACGATTTTGAAATGACGTGGGTAGAATGAATATACGTTTCATCCATATACACCACTGGTCGGCCTTCTGATCTGAATCTTGTGACGTTATGCAGATAACTATACCGTTGAAAAGCGATGTGTTGCCTTTCAACGAACACGTGCCTATTGTTCCGAGTTTTCTTCCATTTGTAGCCTAACTCTTTGAGAATTGTTCTCAGGCTTGTTTTGCCGCCTGGAAGCCCTAAATCCTTCACAAGCCTCGCATGCAGTTTTGGTATTGTCGGTACACATTTCTCCGTTAGATAAATGTTATTGATCACTCTCCTTAAAACACCTTTATCAAAACCATCCAGGCCTGTGACCAACTTGTTTTTTGTTTTTGTTTTTTTTATTAGGAGTTCCGAACAGTGGTTCACCTTCATTTCTTTTCCTCTTGGCCTCACGACTTATCCTCGTTAAAGTCATTTTAGAACATCCAACTGCAGCCGACACTCTTTCTCGCACCTTTTTCACATCTATCACAAATCCACCTGCTTCACTCTCCTTTTTCATGAATTCCATCACATTATAAATAACCTCACGAGTTTGACTCTTGATAACTTTGCGCGGTAATTTACTACAACTCATCGTAACACAGCAAAACACAACAACAACAAATAATTCTCGTAAACAAATTAATTTCTTTCCAGTTCACTCAGAGACAGAGACAACGATAAACCACTTGGCTCAACAGAATGAGTTACTACTTAGCTGGGGAAACGAACTGTACCGTTAGCTGGCTGCCAACAGCCAACACCACCTAGAGAGAAAGCCTTGCGATACGTAATTGACAACTGAGTGACTTCACGGAGGACTAGCGATGAAAATTGAGACATAACATTCGAGTTATGGAGGTTATGGTGTGGTTTACACGTGTTGTGTTTCGTGTTTACAGTCCCAGGTACTGATTTTTTCCGAATTCCTACCCGGTTATACTTAAAGGTTATCAGTGCAGTGTAAAGTTATGCCTAATAAGTGCAGTGTACCAAATTGTATATGCAATTATGCCAATGGACCGAAAGTAAACGTTTTCTCTTTTCCTAATGATGAAGGTAGAGACGAAATAGATTCGAGCCATTCACCGCAAGGATTTTATTCCTACAAAATATTCCATGGTACGTGTTACACCAATTATGCTCCAATTCTCACAAGTTTAGTATAATGGGAGGAAGGAACCTTGTAACAAGTCTCTTTTCTTGTAGGTGTGTGGGCTCCATTTCAAGCCACATGAGATTGAATGGAGCACTAGTATGTATGATGAAAAGAATGCAAAGCTAGTTACTGCACCGTTGTATAAATCGAGACTGATTAAAGGTTAGTAAGCAGATAGTCCTATCCTTAAATTTTAGCATGGGCTAGCTCCTCTGTTCGAAAATTCATTTATATGTAGAAATCAGAATTTCCTAACCTAAATTATGTGCTACAGGCTACTGTCGTAGGTTAGGTTTATTTGTATTATGGGGGCTATCAATTTCAAATTGGAGGTGTAAGTGGGTGTTAATGTGGGTAGTTTTCACATTTATATTGGGGTTTAATTTGCGAGAACTGCACGAGGTTAGAGACCGATAACCTGTAGCAGGTCCTGGGTAATCTATTTTTTATCTATTGCAGTAATCTCATTCGTTACATTTCTTATTGGGGTGGGCAAAGTGGTGTATGTGAGTCAGGTTGGTGATTGAATACATTTAGAATAAGTAGAGTAATTAATGTAATGCAAGGTGATAAAATGATTGTATCGCAACATAAACGCCTTAGGAGTCCTCCTCAGGAACCAATAACGACCAACTCGCCTCATAGTTTTTAACAACAATTACACATCCGCCTTAGTCAATACATAAACGAAAGAAAATATAATAAGATTTGCTCCTGGTACATGTTTCAGGGATTAATTGCCTTCATCCCCTTCATCAGCCAATATTAATACCTGAAGAAAATTATAAAATAGCGTACCACTCAAAAAAATGGCTATTAGACTTATATTGGTGCACCATATAAGTAGGTCAGAGAAAAATATTTTAAAGCATAGAGCAAAACTAAAAAATATGAGACGGTGATGATATTCAGCCATCAAACACAAGCGAAGGTATACGTAGAGAACCAGTGGACAGTTCATTCACATATCCGCTCAAAAACACAAGTCAACTTGACTTGGCTAGATAGGTGGAAAACAATTGACAGTAGCAGTGAATGAAGGTAGAACGCGCGATAAAATTCTCTACAATACATGAATTAGCCAAAAATACCTTATGAAACACTGGGAAATAAATCAGGGAGCGATATTTTAGTAGATATTCCCTCCTCCGATGTCTGTGACCGACCCAGCCATCCCAAATAGGTACACGACTTATATAGCGAAAATTGCAGCTGTCAGCGCCATTATTCTCATCAATTGATATCAAAACAGTACCATGACAGTACTGCCAACCTCGCGCTTACGGTACTATGAAAAGCAAAGAAGCGCCCAATTCAGTCGCTAATACGCATCATTCGTGCGCACCACTCAATTCATAGATAGTGCGCCCAATTGAATTGTTTATTAATCATGGATTGTGGAAATTGCCTCCCAAAGGCCGCACCTGCCCCCGACCTTCTAACCTTCGTTTTGTCCAATCCAATGGTATTTGACAAAGGTTACAGCCTAGCGTGCCGAGGCAACCTACCCCCGACCTTCTAATCTTCGTTTTGTCCAATCCAGTGGATTTTGAGAATGGTTACAGACTAACGCGCCCAGATCAATGAGTTTTGAGTCAACCGTGACTCTACATCAGTGGTTTTTTTTTAAGTGATATGATTTCAATTGAGGCAGGGAAATCAAAAACCCACCAACTCCAGTAAACCAAATTTTACAGGAGAGAGAAAAAACTAATTATCTTCCTCACTGATCTTAAATTTTATGGGTTTATGTGATCATATTAAGTAAAAGTGTATTCTTTATCAATTAAATACTTCATAATCTAAGTGTTT
The DNA here is from genome assembly GCA_946902985.2 of Meconema thalassinum. Lineage (NCBI taxonomy): Eukaryota > Metazoa > Arthropoda > Insecta > Orthoptera > Tettigoniidae > Meconema > Meconema thalassinum. The sequence continues at coordinate 680,154,538 of OX336391.1, read as the reverse complement.
ATATTATTTAAGGCTGCAATTTGAATTAAATAGTGGTGGAGTATGGAATTCGGAACAAATATCAGAGGAATGGAGAATGGTTGTAATCCACCCAATTCATAAAAAGGGTGATAGATCAGACCCGAACAACTACCGTGGGATTTCTTTGCTTGATGTAACATACAAGATTCTATCTAGAATTATCTTGACAAGAATTCAACAACAACTCGATCAAGAACTAGGAGAATATCAAGGAGGGTTCCGACCAGGTCGCAGCTGTCCGGATCAGATCATCAGTCGGAAATGGATAATGAAATATCATAGAATGAGACAAAAGGATTTGGTCGTTACTTTTGTGGATTTGAAGAAAGCTTATGACAGTATCCATCGAGGGTCATTACTTAATATCCTTAGGGAATTTGGGTTACATCAAAAGCTTATCAACCTCATCGGCGTTACTTTGAAAGATACTAAATCAAAGGTTAAATTTCGAGGCGCCTTGTCTGAACCATTTGATATCCGGTCTGGACTTCGACAGGGAGATGGTCTATCACCGTTATTATTTAATTGTGTTCTTGAAAAGATCATGCGTGAGTGGAACAAAACTTGTCCTCCAAATGTAAAGATTGGTACTAATATAAAACTGAATTGCTTGGCCTTTGCGGATGACCTTGCACTGCTTGCAACCAGTATAGATGAGGCTAAACACCAAATTGAAGAACTTGGGTCTATTGCAGAAAAAGTAGGACTTCATTTGAAAAGACTGAAATAATGGCATCCTTTGATGTGGAAACACAAGCTATTACATTGATCAACAATAAAGAAATTAAATTATGAAGGGGAACTAGCTATTTACAATATGAGGATTCCAGCAGTGACTTAGCCCGCATATCACGGCTTCGTCAAGGAGGGTGTAAGCCTATCATCATGCTTCACCAAATCATCACAAACGTATCTACGACTGCAAGGTATTTCTGTAACAACATAAGAAATACCAATGAACTACAACAACAACAACTATTCGACGCAGAACTTCAAGAATGCTGATCGCTAGAAGACGATCGCCCGAAACGCTCTAGTTTCAGAAGAATGCAGAGAGGTTCGAGTCCTAGCACGGAGAAGGAAGCACAGCAGACGGTCTCGGCTGATATGAAGACGAGGGGAGCGCGGACAGGTCTTCATCCAGTTGTCTGGCACGCGCTAACCGCTGGTCCCGTTACGTCAGCTGACTGGCAGCCTACTGTTGGTGGAGACTGCGGCGTGGGAGTTTCAGGTCCTGTACAGTCCCCCAGGGGTCTGCACCCCCGGGAGGCCATCTCCCCATCATCTATTTAAATAACCCCTAACTGGCAAATCTTGTAAGTCCAGACCAACATCCATTAACACCGCAAGGGCAGCTAACCAGTCTGGAAAGCTTACCCAATAATTGCATCACTACCACAAACAGCGACACACAATTAACTGGGACATCTAGGCAGCGGAATGCTGACAGCACAACGCCGGAGAATATAAGAGGGAGCCTTAAAGAGGTCAAGCTCTCTCAATTACCAGTCTTACAGTGCGTCGGCCGGAGGCTATCGCTGTTATCATCAGGTGAGTCAGCAGTGTTCAGAATCCTGTACTTTATAACCTTTACCCACAAATTGTATACACAAGTTTGTACACTTACATTGTAACATTTACTACATCCCTTAAAAGGGACTCATAATTCCATATTACTGACCAATAAATACTTGGTCAGTGCACTACACCTGTATTACTGTTTTACACGCTTCTTTACGTCCTAACTCCCTTCCTGAATCCTCCGTCACGATTAGACGTGACGTACAGTAGCCAGACACTTGCTAGCGCAAGTATCATTGTATTCCCGTATAGGCCTGACTGATAGGAGCAGCACGCGCCATAAAGCTGACGCGTGCACATCGGTTACATAACCAGCCAGCCAGCTGGAAGTCCAGCGCGTTGACCTGTACGCTAAGTTCCATCCCCTAAAATACACCTACATCTTTTATAGGAGCGCCCCCTAGTTCCTAACACTAAACAACACTCTACACTGGTCAGCTTGCCCGACTACGGGAAGCTACCCCCTTTTAGGCACTTCCTTATAAATTAACACAATAACTCTTCCGTTTTAGATCCAACCACCCCCCAATAAGGGATCTAAAACCGATGGTGGAGGCGCCTCTACTACGCACAGTAAAATAGGACTCAAACAACGAGCCCTCGTAGTAGAAACGACCCCTTCCGTACCGCACATAGCCAAGCGAGACTGAATTTTTTTTTTGACCTCATATTGCGTCACACATTTTTTTATATATAGGAGTTTGTATCATTACACCAACCCCCATTCGCCCCATAGTGTAAACTCGGTGGAAATTAGATGTCCACATTTAGAACTACACTAAGAGACTTTGCGCACCATTTGTCGGCTAGTACGACTCCACTCCTGCCGAAACTAAAAATTAAGAACGGTGACTTGATAACTGACCAGACCGCAGTACAACTTCTCAGGGACCTTGAATTCAAAACATCACAGATCCGTGCTCAACACCCTACCGCCGCAGCACAAGTTATACATTTTACACGATCCCAGGCCAGTGAACACGGACAAGAGTCACCAGTATCCAGCGCTAGTGAAGTAGATTGCCTGCCAACACTCCATCCCCTATTGTTGCAGCAACTGCAAATCACAGAGCAGAAAACTAATAATCTGCTCGAGCGTATTACAGAGCTACTAGAGACAGACACTATCAAGTCAAATAATCATACGACAGAAGCAGTTCTTGACATCCACACTATTCTGGAAACTGTGAAACAGGACTTAGACAGGACTGTACACATAGTTAAATCCACACAGTACGACAACACACCATCACTCAGTACAGACATATCAGGTGACGAGCCACCTGGTAACATAACACAGGTGTCGTACACGGGAAGCGAGGCTAATTCCCCTCTAAATAGCCCAAACACCTCGGCACACGATAGTGGTGCGAACAGCATAGACAGACTAGAATCACTACACAGCCAACGAGACACTGCCGAAAACAAAATGAACAGACACACGGAGTACCCCATGATCCACCCCACAAAGTTCACGGGGGAAGGCCAGGATCCCGAGGAATACCTCAAGGCCTTCAATAGAACGGCCCGGATCAATGGTTGGAGCGAGGAAATTAAGAAACGGCTCCTTCCTGCATACCTCACAAAGGCGGCCATGACATGGTATGAGCTCCATGAGGACACAAGAAGCTGCCACGTGGGAGGAAACCGCTTTAATGTTGAAGAGCGAATTCCAGCTCATACCAGACGATGACGATCTCTACGACCAAATTCGACAGAGGTCACAGGGACCTAAAGAGAGCGCCCAGGCATACATCAATGTAAAGTTGATAATGTGCGACAAGTACAATGCAGCCATGACAAACAAACAGAAAGTCAAGCTGTTAATGCAGGGCCTCAGACCAGCCATAGTGGAAAAGCTGTGTATAATGAACAACCCCACGGTCCAACAGATGTTAAACAACATAAAGACCATAGAGGAGGGGAGAAAGATCACGGAAAATGCTACGGAAAAAGCCGTGGATCTGCACTTCCAAACACAAAAAGACGACACTAACAATAAAATGGACGAATTGGTGGACAGAATGGAGAAACTGACCATAGCTGCCATCCAAGCAGGCGGGAGACCGCTAAGGGATGAGCACGCAGACGCACAAGGGCGTTATTATACTGAGGGGGACAGGGGGTACACAGAAAGGAGACGCTACGGGAGGGAAGAAAATTACTACCCTCCACAGCGGCCAACAACACCTCCCCCACAGGATAGGCCACACTACCCTCCTCGGTATTCACCGATATCGTACACGGACACAGAGCCGACACACCCCTCATGGCGATCACCATCCCCGTACACACAGGAGTACTACCCTGAGGAGTACGACCACGACATCCCCCGACGAAACAGCCCGCCACCAAATAGACAGTCCTACGCACCCCCACAATACAGGGCAGACAGGGAGTACCGGGAAAACTCGCCCCCACGCAGGCAAGGCTATGCAGCCCCGCAGTACAGGGGAAATGGGGAATATCGGGAGAACCCGCCCCCACGCAGGCGAAGCTATGCACCCCCTCAGTACAGGGAAAATGGGGACCGTCGAGAAAACCCACCCCCGACCAGACAGGGGTATGCAGCTGCCCAGTACAGGGAAAAGGGGAATCGATGGGAAAACCCGCTCCCCCAGCATCAGACATACACCCCACCCAGGCGAAAACAGGAAAACAGACCACCGGGCAATAAACGACAGGGAAGAAAACCCACTAGAGAGCGGGACAACAGCGATAAGTACACAAAGGGCCCGGAACACTACCCCCTCCCCGACGAACACCCGAGGGAGTTCAGGGATGAGACACCCCGCCGGACAGACAGGGGGGCAATACTCCCCACACCTAGCCACACACCGCAGGCGGGGAGCTGGCGCAGCCACCCCGAGGGGGGGGGGGCGCACATACAGTACAGGCAGGCGTACACCTACGTTCCAAAAAAACGCCTAGACGGGGAGGTTCGGCTAGCGGGTGAAGCAGCTGAGGTTCCTCTCCCCCAACACAACAACAGAAAGGCCCTTCCCCCAAGCAAACTCACAAGAGTAAGGGGAAGAAGCAGCCAGACAAAGCTAAGGCTGACGATCCGCCCTCGGGCCGTTTCCAAACACACCCCGTACAAGGAGACGGCAACTGCCTGTTTAGGACTATTGGCTTCCTGGTTCGGCATAGCGAGGACCATCATAAGGAATACAGGCAGGAAACGGTCAAACACATCCTGGCCAACTGGAAAGAGTACCGAGACTTTGTGTCGGACGAGCGGGAAAACCCATTCCAGACCGGGGCGGATTACAGAAAATACATGGATAGGGACCTATGCTAGTGCCGTAGAGGTGACCGCTCTCGGCAAGGTGCTTCGAACCAATATCCACGTATACACTGACGTGCACTCGCCCCCGCTATTTTCCACTGCGGGATTCGACAGGGACCTGCATGTACTTTATACAGGGAACCCTAAGGCGGGACATTATACACCCCTCATAATTACGCGCAAACAGCGTGAGAACACACCCACACCCCCCAGACAGAAGACCATACCCCCTACATCACAACGCAGGGTAGGAAATGACCACACGCAGGCGCAGGACGCGAGCTCGCTCGGCACTGGGAAGCCAGCAACAGGAGTCGAACTCGCGATCGCCTGGAACAAGAAACGGGGTAACAAGGGCAAGCTCAGGGTCACGTTCGCAGACACACCTTCCCGAGAGGAAGAAAACAACAACAACACAACTACACAAAAGCTGGGAACGATTAATACATTAAATGTTCGCCAGCAGACTTCTATTCTAACAGCGAGGCCGATTAAGAGAGCTGGCAACGTACTTGCTGAGCGCACTTTGCTGACTGAGGCAAAGCACTCGGGACAGGAAGCAGGCTTAGAGGCTAAGCGTGCCCGATACGATAAGCGGCCCACTCCATGCCTTCCCAGTACACATGTCACTCCGGTAACAACAACAACAACAACTACATACATCCTACATAACACATCGGTGCAGGGCAGTGGATTTCAGGTATCGGCCCTCACGATACACGCCACCATAAATGGCCACAGAGTGCAGGCCCTAATTGACACCTGGGCCGCCGTCAGTTGTGTTAATAGGAGACACGTTACCGAAGCCCAAATACACGATGTCACGGGTGACATCCGGCTGGTAGCGGCCAATGCTCAGAAGCTAGAAAACGCGGGGGTGGCAAACATACATCTTAGGATAGACCATTTTGCCACAACACACCCCATGTTCGTTATAGAACATCTTTCTGCGTCAGCCATAATTGGCATGGATTTTCTCGCTAGATATGAGGCTAGCATAAATTTCGCTAGCGGTCAGATGCTTTTAAAGCACGACCAGAGGCTCACCACACATCCCATGATATACACCAGGAACACAGATGGGATTCGAGCGGAGCGAGAAAAACACGAGCACCAGGCCTCTGTACTGCATACTATCAGCCAACACACAGACACACACACAGATAAGGCGGCCAACCAGAACCACAGGCAGGACCTGACTCCGGAGCAAAATGAAAGGCTCACGGAGCTCCTGGAGGCCAACAGGGATATTTTTGCCCATTCAATGAAGGATCTCGCCGTGACAGACCTCATTGAACACCATGTCACACTCACTAGTGACCGGCCAGTACACCAGCCTCCCTTCAGAGTGAGCCAGAAGGAGAGACACGCCATCGACGCTCAGATCTCAGAGATGCTCGAGGCAGGGGTCATTGTTCCCGTTATTTCAAACTACAGCTCGCCGGTTCTGCTGACCAAAAAACGGGACGGATCTCACAGATTTTGTACTGACTACAGGAGGCTCAATAAGTTAGTCGAAAATGATAGTTATCCACTACCAAGGGCGGACACCTATTTGGACGCCCTTGGCGGAGCTAGCTGGTTCAGTTCGATGGATTGCTATAGTGGATTCTATTCAATCCCCGTCTATGAACCAGATAGGCACAAGCTGGCGTTCGTTACAGAGAACGGGCTATATACCTACACAAGGTTACCCATGGGCCTCCGTAACGCCAGCCAAACCTTCCAAAAGCTGGTGGATAAGACATTTTCAGGGCTTAAGTGGCGTTCCATATTAGTGTACGTGGACGACATAACAGTTTTCTCCAATACCTTCGACGAACATATCGTACATTTGGAGGAGGCCTTCGCAAGGATCAGAGAGGCCAAGTTAAGGCTTAAACCTGCGAAATGTCAATTTGCCAGACAGCAGATTAACATATTGGGCCACATTGTAAACAGAGAGGGCATTATTCCCGACCCAGCGAAAACTGACGCAATAACGGGCATCCCAATGCCCACAAATTTGAAACAATTGCGCAGTTTTATTGGGCTGGCTTCGTACTATCGCAAGTATATCTACAGGTTTACACACATCGCCCATCCCCTAACCGAGCTCACACGTGAAAAAACGCCTTTCAGCATCAAGCAGGAACATATAGATGCCTTCAACACACTGAAGCAACTATTGACCTCACCACCATTACTGCAACACTTCCACAGTGATAGGCCCACATTTTTACACGTGGATGCCAGCCTGTATGGGCTGGGGGCGGCCCTATTGCAGGAAGACGCAGAAGGGCGCATACGGCCCGTCGCTTTCGCTAGCAGGAAGCTAACGGCCGTTGAGACTAGATACTCTGCCACAGAGCGGGAAATGCTGGCATTTTCGTGGGGAGTGAACTATTTTAGGGTATACCTCTATGGTATCAAGTTCACGGTAGTGACTGACCACGCGAGCTTGCTTTTTTGGGACAAATTTAAAAACCCAAAATCGCGGCTCAACAGGTTTATATTCCGCCTGTATGAATATGACTTCGTGGTCAAACACAAGAAAGGCGCTACACACCTAGACGCAGATGGGTTGTCTAGGCTGCCAGTAGCCGATCCCCCGGATGACAGTAAGGACCACGACTGGGACGACATGCCCACTTTTGCCCTGACGGTGATTAACATCAAACAGGAGCAAGAAAGTGATCCGTACTTGAAACAGATTCTATTGGCACTAGAAAACTTGGATAAAGTGGACTCCAAGACAGCACGGCTATCTAGGCGATTTATCCTAGACAAAGACGGGGTACTGAAATTTAAGCCCACGGCCATGCACGATAACGCACCTATAGCGGTTCCGGAATCATTGAGAGAAAATATCATGATCGGACACCACAATAGCCCACTGGCAGGGGCACACTTAGGTACGCATAAAACATACCTTAGAATCCGTGACAAGTACTATTGGGTAAACATGAAGGCCGACATAGATACCTTTGTAAAGACATGTCACACTTGCCAGCGATTCAAAACAAGACCTGGCAAGCCTCATGGACTACTCAACCCAATTCCCGTGGGAGAGTTATTTCACAGAGTCGGGATAGATGTGAAAGGCCCCATTACGACAAGTCAGAAAGGCAATAAATATATCCTGGTGGCCACCGAGTATCTCACACGATACATGATTACAAAGGCTGTTCCCAAAGCAGACACGAACAGCATAGCCGAATTCCTATTTGATATAGTTACACGATACGGCCTATTCCAAACCGTACTTTCCGACAGAGGTACTATTTTCACCTCGAGAGTGCTCCAACAGTTTTTGGAGATACTCAGGATTAAGGCATACACTACCACGAGTTTTTCCCCGCAAACCAACGGACTCACGGAGAGTATGAATAAAATACTTGGAATAGCGTTGGCTAAATTTACAGGAGACGCAGGAACAGACTGGGATGAATACCTGCAGTCCATTACTTTTAGTTATAATACCTCCATATCCACGGCTACGAAACACTCTCCACACTTCCTACTGCACGGGTACACACCCAGAAGTCCCATAGATAATATATATATCCCACAGGACACCTACACGGACAATGCTGCCCGGCTAGAGCACTTACAGATAGCGCGAATGAACGCTAGAAAGAACATAGCCGCGGCGCAGAAGAAACAGAAAGAGCGGTACGATCGGCATAGGAAGACCGTGGAATACACACCCGGGCAATTGGTCATGGTCTCCAATTCTGCCCGTAAGAAAAACGTGTCCGAGTTCCTCCTGCCACGCTGGTCAGGTCCCTTCAAAGTCTGCAGGAAGGTATCTGACCTAAATTATATAGTCAGCGTGCGCCATGGGAGAAAACTCATTAAAGACACTATTCACGCCCGCCGTATGAAGGCATATCATACACGCAAAGCTCCCACACCTACACGTACAGGCGGGCACACTACCAAAAGAAAAGGAAATGATCCCACTTGCAGACGTGGAAAGAAGGCCAAGAAATAGCCTTCGGACCTCACTGACCGCACCGGGATACAATCCTAACACTCGACAGAACTGTCCCGGAGGCACAGCCTAGAATGGCACCAGAAACAATTACTCTGGGTAAAGACGGTCTCAAAACCCGCAACCTTCTGAATACCAGGAATGTCAGGTCGGGTAGCTATCCAGTTGCAGGATAGAAAAGTAGGAAGCTAAAACAGATTGGGACAGTTCTACTAACAGATGGCCATAAATGAAAAACAACAAAATCGCCTCCGGCACCTAGTCACCAAACACGCGACTAGCGGCCCGGAGACACTCGTGTATAACGACATTTTAGTTAGTTAGTTAGTTAGTTATTGTTGTTTTAAGGGGCGGAACTACGAGGTCATCTGCCCCTCTTAACACAGATTAAAGAATACAAATTTTGAATTGAATTTAAAATTTTGAGGTGGACATCTAAATTTAAAAAGACCAAAATTAATAAAACAAAAACAAACAATTAAGTAAAAAATAAAAATTATAAACATAAACAAAAATTACGGAAAAAACAATACATTATCATTCAAAAACGAACAAGTCGTTGAGTCAAAGTTCACTGGAAAATTTAGATTGCTGGCCCTAACCCACTCTCACTTATAAAGCGGATAACGCGATCAGCAGCCACCGCGTCATCGGCTAATATAAGTTTGAGTGTCGTCTGCAAACCAAGGTTTCTTCGTAAGTCAGCAAGATCCACACACTCGGTGAAAATGTGGGCCACGGTGAAAACGGCTCCACAGGTACAAAGTGGGGGGTCTTCCCTTCTCATTAGGTACGAGTGGGTGGATCTTGTATGACCTATCCTTAGCCTACACAAAATGACGGACTCTCTCCGGGCCCGGAAGGAGCTCCGCCAAACGCGAGTAGTTCCCTTGATCGCTCTCAGTTTACTGGGCAGTGGGTCAGCTAGCCACTGACTCTCCCAAAAAGCCAGAACTTGTAGGCGTAACTGAGAGCGAATATCTCTAGCGGGTACCTCCATTGGTCGAGGTGGTAGTGAAATGGATAGGGACATATTCGACTCACGTTACAGTCAACACAAAACTTGGGGACACGAATGTAGTTAGTGAGAGGTTCTTTCGTATGGCGGAAAGCCCCATTCGCAATTACAGAGTTAGCACTCAGGCTAAGAGGCGCAAACATACAGACACGGAGCATTGTCAAGCAACTAACAAGATAACGCACACGTGAGTGAAACTAGAGACTATCGCGTCAGCAATATCGCACTCACCGTGGGCGACCTTTGCTGGCACAGACAGACTGGAAGCACTACAGACGAACCTGGGAAGTACGCGTTCATTTACGCCGAGTTCAGAACCACACAAACTCCCCAAATTACACTACGAGGAGAATTCAAAAACACACAAACTCTTCACAGGAATGCGTATTCCCATCTGCGCATTTCAAATACACGGTACATGTGCCATAATATATACGGCACAGATAGCGTCGTAACAAGTCTTTACAGTAAGCCGGATCCGAACCCATGATCACACACCACACTCGTACCAAAAACTAACTAACGAACGGTATTTTTGGTACGAGAGACACAAGCAAAAACCACACTGAGGACACCTAAATCCCAGAAACACAACGCAGACATAGAACACAGAGAATGACATGAGATCGCGGGTCCAAATCCCAGCAAAAATTGGACACCAGGGAAAACAACTATCCAGGCTTTCAATCACACCGAAATTGGCCCATACAACTACAGAACCAGATAATACCACATTTCCTTCGGCCAAAATCCAGGCATAAAATTTCAATTACACCTGACATGGAAAATAGATTTCCCAGACACAGGTATAGAAATTTCGTAAGACAAAGGTCTTATGGAATAGTGGCCACACAACAGTACTAGCTAAATAGGACGAATTGCTACACTGGTCCGCCCGGAATCTAGAACAATGACAACACTCGCATACGTGCAAGAAAGCACGTGCCGGCCGCTGACATACATAACGTCCGAGCCTGCCATTACACATACAAACCGCTGACTTGCAGATTTCGTAACATTGCAATACTGCTGGTGACAGACACTATTGTTGTACCGGCATTGACCATGAAATTACAAGCACAAAGCAATCATAAGGCCACACATTTTTTTAACACTGCAAAAACAATTGTGACATTGTGCAATGGACAGACGTGACAGACCGGAACTTATCTTGGGCCCATAGGAGCACGTTCTCAAAGACGTTGACAGGCCACGGGCACCTCCTGCCCATACACGCGATACACATTAGGACTTAGCCTATAACAGACCAACCGTCCGCGTGGTGTAGCGGAACATAGTCACACACACACGCGCTCACTAATCAGAAGCGAACACAGACAGGGGCTCTGAGGAAACAAGACATCCCCCCCTAATAACTTCCTTTCGCGATTTTATTTCTAAAAGAAATCATTCCAGGCGATTAGGACATGGCCAGTCGCACTACGACCACTGGCCACATTCACACTACAGATGGCAGACCAGATTAAGTAGGGACGTCACAGCGTCACGACGCTTTACTATCCCAAGAAGCGGATAGCGAGCAGACATGGACAAAGGGAGAATGACTGAAGCATAGGTGGATAATCCCAGCGGGATTACCGACATACCACCCAAAGGCTAACATTTTGAATACCTTACTCCTTTCCAATAACCTTCCCACGTCCAACATGACCAACGCAGACACATGAACACGATGAAAACACCTACACTACATTACAAAGTATACATAGGGGTTGATAGACTTCATGCGTTTAAAGAGAGGGCTTACTACGCCTTGGATCTCGATGCTACCACCTGAGTATTAGGGGTGAGTCGGCAAACAACAAATAAGCATAATGCGCATCTCCAAATGAGAGATGAGGCCACAGTCATATATTAACCATTTTTGGTTAGTTAAATACTCCCGCATGACAGGAATATATTATTATTACGCCTCACCCTACACCTATCCGTACATGAATGCAGATGCCTCATATCCAGATACGTGCATGGAATATCCCATCCATTTACCAAGGGTTATTACTATCAAACCTGCAGGGAATTTTTATATTTTTGCAATCCCGGGAATTACCCTCCCCAGTCCACTCATTGTAAGAGCAATCCTAGCAGCATTACCGGCTCAAGGCCACCATTTACTGGAGCCCAAAGATGCGCAACCTCTTCCTACCATGCTTTCAGCCCACTCTACAAATAACTACCCCCAGATCCTAATAACAGGGTACCTGACGCCATAGACCCTACTAACACCTCCATGAAGGGTAACGGAGCATTATCGCTGGAAAGCTGACGTAGCAATAGTAGACCTAAAGTAGTCTATGCAATTAAAAGCTCTACAACCCCACAACACTTGAAATATTTTACATTTTACACAAAATAAATTATTTACACAGGTTACGCCCATATTTTTTTTATTACATGAAAAGGAATCTGAAACACTCTGATTGGTGATAGCGGCACAAGCCAAAGGCCAAAGGCACCGCACTTTGAGAGAAAAAAGGCGATAATGAGCCTTACACTAGTAACTTGACGACTAGACCAAACAGACGAACCAAGTAAGGTTGAGGCACTCGCGGCCTGGCCGGGCAAGCTCTGGAATCCTAGGTGCGCCTAAACTGCCCCTGGGAGGAAGGGATGCTACACCCACTATGTGCCACGGTCATCGACGCCAAGACCTGCAGGGAAGACTTTCTGAGGATGGTGGGAGAAATAGCTCGCTCCACACCGGACCCAGAAGTTGACCCTAGAGACGACCAAGCTAGGACTTGACTCTTAGGTAAATGTAAGTAAGTACGGCTTCTACAGCGGGAAGAAAGACTCCCACGCGCGGGAGTGAAATATTATTGCGGCCGACAAAGGCGAAGAGATTATTATACTGCGAAAAGCATACTACGGCGGCCAATAAAGGCGTAGAGATTATTATACTGTGAAAAGCATACTACGGCGGCCAATAAAGGCGAAGAGATTATTATACTGCGAAAAGCATACTACGGCGGCCAATAAAGGCGAAGGGAATATTATACTGCGAAAAGCATACTACGATTGCCAATAAAGGCGAAGATAATACTATGCCATTGGACGATGTCCAATGCCCCCATAAATGGCGACGCATCGGGCAGCCTAGGGCATTAAATGAGGGGCATAGCGAGCAACTCACAGGGGTAAAGTGGGCGACCCAACTACGACTACATACGCAAAGGCAAAGGTAAAGAGCTGATAAATACAGCGGGCGAAACGGTTTTGCTTTGTGGCACCGTAAGCCGCCTGTGACTAGATTAGTACTAGTTAGTAAGACCTAGAATAAACGTCGACAATTAGGATTAAGACGGAGGGGACTACGAGGCATTGTTGGGTTCCGGTCCCAACAATGTACTACAAGGGAACCACCGCGAGAGAAATCGAACGGGCAGCCTCCATCTAAATTTTAGTACTTAAGTCATAGTGCCATTTTTAAGGTCACTTAGATGTAAGCAAATTCAACAAGCGCTGTTGCTACAATTGGGCACAGCACATTTCGGCTTTAGAATAAGGTCTACTCGGCTTGTACATACAGCATAGTTTTACAATTAAGGCAATTTTTAAAATTAAGGAAATTTCTTTTTAGATTAAGGTAGAATATCTCGGCACCTGATGGCCGACAAATCCGTCATCAGGATAAGTCCGATAACACATTACAATACATTATAATAAATTATAATACATTAGAATATATTATAATACATTAGAATATATGATAATACATTAGCATAAGTATAATTGAGGTGGAATATATCGGCACCCGGTAACCAAAATTCCGCTACCGGGGTAAGACCGACAACAAATTAAGAAACGACATTACGGCACCGTATAGGGTAAGCCCGGCCATACATCGATTAACACTAACCATGCCATTTTTTTTCACAGGTCAAAAAGAGCTTCAGACTGTGGACACACTACCACAGGAAGCGGCATAGAAAATAGGCAATATTTAAATGTTTTATTAACCTCTCCATTTTTTTTTCAGAGATCGTCACCAGGAATATGGCACTGGTGACTATGATTTTGCTGCCATATAGCAGCAGCATGCTATTAATGCCCTCCCATCATTGTATTACACCTGTGCGCACTAATTTATATTTAATATTCATCTTCACTTACAGGATCACCACATTTTTACAGCTACACTTTAAAAATCTGAACAGCACGGTTGATACCTGTGGGGTATCAGGCTCGCTGGCAGATCAATATAAACAAGACAATACATAAGGCGTCAAAAATGCGGCGCAAATGACGGCAATGAGGGCGCAACCGGCTGTGGCGGCGACTCTCATTGTCAAGTGTGAAAGCATTCACCCACAGGGAATGCTTCACAGATTAAGGATTAAGGATACATTTCAAGCGGTACGACCACTAGACCATAACAGGAAGTGGCCGTACAGGATTAGCCGTGAGACGGCAAGCGTACGTACAAAGGGGTAGCGTGCACGCGAGGTACCAAAAACTAGAATCATAAGAGATTAGCGCGCTTAAGTTAGATGTAAGATCATTGTAATTGATAATTTTAAAGGGTAACTTAATACAAATTCATGCGCCCACGGGCAATTATTTCACTAGAAATCAATATATTTATAATACTTCGCACCCCACATTGTCCACGGAGGTGATCAATAATATTCCTAAATGTTAACATATGAACATCGCAACATAGCACATTAAACGGTATACTTTTTGTTTGTTTGTTAAAATCACATGTACTCAATGTCTATGATTTGTTTTCTTTCATTTTTCTTTCTTCTAACTTCCCCATTTGTCAGGGTGTTCCGTTTTATCCCAAATCAATAAATGCATTTTGAATATTTCCCTTAAATTATACCCTGGAACACCCATTTTTGTCTATTTCTTCTCTCTTTCTCATTGCAGGGAGCACTTTTTCCCTAAGATAGGGCGGACGACGCAATCATCCGTCCAGCCCTGGGTTTTTATCCTCCCTGCACAACAATGTACCGAATAACTATCAGCACCATGTATTTTTTTTTCTCTTCAAACTTTCAATATGTCAATATCGATTTTTTTTCATGCAATGTCTATGCCAATGTCAATGTTATATATATATATGTCTATCCCATAACCCACCCCTCTGAACACGAGCTGATCTCACACCTACACATCTACACGACATCACCACATCTCTACGACCACGACGAAGAGGACGCCAACAGAAGATACGAGGGGGCTTCAAGAACTAACTGCTACATACTATATCTAATACATCAACATCCCAACCTCAAGTTCCGTTCCCGTTCGCGGGGACGCGAACTAAATAGGGGAAGAGGCTTGTACAGTCCCCCAGGGGTCTGCACCCCCTGGAGGCCATCCCCCCATCATCTATTTAAATAACCCCTAACTGGCAAATCTTGTAAGTCCAGACCAACATCCATTAACACCGCAAGGGCAGCTAACCAGTCTGGAAAGCTTACCCAATAATTGCATCACTACCACAAACAGCGACACACAATTAACTGGGACATCTAGGCAGCGGAATGCTGACAGCACAACGCCGGAGAATATAAGAGGGAGCCTTAAAGAGGTCAAGCTCTCTCAATTACCAGTCTTACAGTGCGTCGGCCGGAGGCTATCGCTGTTATCATCAGGTGAGTCAGCAGTGTTCAGAATCCTGTACTTTATAACCTTTACCCACAAATTGTATACACAAGTTTGTACACTTACATTGTAACATTTACTACATCCCTTAAAAGGGACTCATAATTCCATATTACTGACCAATAAATACTTGGTCAGTGCACTACACCTGTATTACTGTTTTACACGCTTCTTTACGTCCTAACTCCCTTCCTGAATCCTCCGTCACGATTAGACGTGACGTACAGTAGCCAGACACTTGCTAGCGCAAGTATCATTGTATTCCCGTATAGGCCTGACTGATAGGAGCAGCACGCGCCATAAAGCTGACGCGTGCACATCGGATACATAACCAGCCAGCCAGCTGGAAGACCAGCGCGTTGACCTGTACGCTAAGTTACATCCCCTAAAATACACCTACATCTTTTATAGGAGCGCCCCCTAGTTCCTAACACTAAACAACACTCTACACTGGTCAGCTTGCCCGACTACGGGAAGCTACCCCCTTTTAGGCACTTCCTTATAAATTAACACAATAACTCTTCCGTTTTAGATCCAACCACCCCCCAATAAGGGATCTAAAACAGTCCGATTAGGATTTTGAAAAAAGATTCTGGCAGAAGGTAAAAGATACCCAACGAATATTATTGTTGTTAGAAATGCAGTAACGTAGATATCCTTGACCTGACCTAGTTTTGTGTGGCAAATTTGAAATAAATTTTTGAAACTATTTTAAATATCTTAATTTTGATTTTAGCATCGTAAACGTCGTTTAATGTTCTGGTAAATGTTTTTTGAAACGTCGTCATTAGGATTTTGACGCACTATGGATTTTTAGTCGTCATTGTTCGATATTGCAAGTTTTATTTTCAATTTATTGGTATTTGTTAGATTAATTTGGAATATTTTAAAATGCGTTAATTCTAAATTTATTCTTTGTGAAGAAAGTGGAAGTAGACATATTTCTGAGTATGATTTTTCGTGACAGAAATTTATTTAAATTCTGGATTGACAAATAAGTTATTGTTTAGTTCTGTTGAGAACAACAATAAACTTATTTCTTTAAAACTGATCTTTAGTGAAGCGTAACGTTTTATTAAACAATCTGATGTATTGACGCAGAAAAAAACGCTATATTGTGGTACGGAAAAATACGGAATGTATCAAGTAATACCTATGTAACTGAATTGTGAAGAGAAATGAAAGAAACATGTAAGATGCAATGTATAAGCACGAAATACTAGAAAGGAGATGTCATGTAACGTATTTATATTTCATTAAGACGAGAATATACAAACAGTTTTAAAATATTTGAAGTTCTATGAACTATGGTTCCATAAAATATTAGAAGGTTAACAAGATCGCATACTGAAATACTTTAAATGATGCTGAAACAGAAAATGTATGAGAAATGAATGGAACAGGAACGAAAATACAAGTGGTAATTAAGTAATTGTGAGAGGAATGGAATGTATAAGCGATAGAAGGATTTTAATTTGAACTCTATAAGTAAAATTACTGAATTTCATGGATACCTAGAGTATGCATAGAAATGGGATTATTTATTACTATTGCGTGTACAGGAGATGAATACGGTAGCGTAGGTATTGACGCTAGCTGGTGTTTTGTGGTAAAATATTATGATGTCCCTATAGAAGTATAGAAATCAATGCGATTGTATAATAAAGTTCCGACCATGTTGTCGAGGTGTTGTATGTTTGAAGATGTGATTAAGATAATATGTAACTACTAGCAGGTACCCGCGGCTTCGCTCGCGACATAGTTGTGTCATGTTGTTATTCAATGAAATGCAGGTTTAAACCCGTTAACATCCCTTTAGAACCTGAATATCCATAAATCCCTCCTTAGTAGACGTTTTGGACACACAACAAACATATCCCCAAAATATCATTCTTCTAATTTTAATTGTTTTGGTTAGTCGATGAGAGTGAATATCCAAAAATCCTTCCTTAGTGGACGTTTTTCTTCCAGAATTTCACCCCTCCTCATGGGCCCCTTAAATTGGATTTATGAAATATCGGTCGAACACCTATATATTTATTTATTACTAAGCTGATTGTTTTCCTCTGAGTTTCAGACTCCTCGCCCAAGTCGTTTAAGAGATGCACGCTCCGTTAGGAATCCTTCAACCCCCACTTTTCACCCCTTTCACCTCGTAATATACACCACATCGATAAACACTTAGACACATGTCTGCTTATTTTTAATGATAAGTTTCTATGCCGATTATCCCATCCCCAAAGAAACAACTCATGAGATATCGTTATTCAATGAAATGCAGGTTTAACCCCCTTAACACATCTTCAGACCCCGAATAAACAAAAATCTTTCCTTAGTGGACGTTTTCGACATACAACGAACATATCCCCAAAATTTCATGTTACTAACTTCAATTACTTTGGATGGGCGATGATGAGTGAGTGAGTCAGTCAGGACATTTTTTTCATTTATTTTTCAGAATTTCACCCTTCCCCATGAACCCCTTAAATAGGATTTATGAAAAAACAAACGGTCGAACACCTATTTACTTATTTTTTAAGCTGTTTTTCCCGCTGAATTTCAAACTTCTCGCTAATTTTGTTTAAAGAGATACACGCTCCATTAAGAATCCTTCAACCCCCAATTTTCACCCCCTTTCACCTCATAATATACAGGTATCGATAAAACCTTATTCATATGTCTGCTTTTTTATTGATTAATTTATATGCCGTATATCACATCCCCAAATGAAACAACTCGTGAAATATTGTTAATCAATGAAATGCAAGTTTAACCCCCTTAACACCCCTTCAGAACATGAATATCCAAAAATCCATCCTTAGTGGACGTTTTCGACATACAACGAACATAACCCCAAAATGTCATGTTTCTAACTTCAATAATTTTGGCTGGGCAATGATGAGTCAGTGAGTAGGTCAGGACATTTTCTTTGATTTATTTTTCAGAATTTCACTCCTCTCATGAACCCCTTAAATAGGAGTTATGTAAAAAAGCGGTCGAACACACATTAACTTATTTTTAAGCTGTTCTTCCCCCCTGAGTTAATGAGTGAGTTAATCAGTTAGAACACTTTCTTTCCTGTATTTCCCCCCAGAATTTCACCCCTCTCCAAGGGCCCCTTAAATTGGGTTTTTGAAAAAAAAACTGTCGAACACCTATTTACTTATTTTAAGCAGTTTTCCCCCCTGAGTTTGAAGACTGAGTGAGCCAGTCAATCAGTTAGGACACTTTCTTACCCGTTTTTTCCCCCCGGAATTTCACCCCTACCCATGGGCTCCTTAAACTGGATTTATGAAAAAAACTGTCGAACACCTATTTTACTTATTTTTAAGCTGAATTTTTTCCCGCTGAGTTTCAAACTCCTCGCCTATGTCGTTTAAGAAATACACGCTCCGTTAGGAATCCTCCAACCCCCACATTTCACCCCTTTCGCCTCATAATATACACCACATCGAAAAACCCTCAGACACCTGTCTTCTTAAATTTTAATGATGAGCTTATATGCCGAGTATACATCCCCCAATGATACCAATTGGAAGATATTCTTATTCAATGAAATGCAGGTTTAACCCCCTTAAGAACCCTTTAGAACCTGAATATCCGAAAATCCTCCCTTAGTGGACGGTTTTGACATACAATGAACATATCCCCAAAATGCCATGTTTCTAACTTCAGTAATTTTATCTGGGCAATGATGAGTATAGGAGTGAGTCAGGACATTTTCTTTCAATTTTGTTTTTTCGGAATATCACCCCTCCCCATAAACCCCTTAAATTGGATTTATGAAAAAGCTATCGAACACCTATTTACTTATTTTTAACAGTTTTCCCCCTGAATTTGATGAGTGAGTCAGTCAGTCAATCAGTTAGGACATTTTTTTTCTTGGTTTCCCCCCCCGCCCAGAATTTCACCCCTCCCCATGGGCCCCTTAAATTGGATTTATGAAAAAACGGCCAAACCCCTATTTACTTAATTTTTAAGCTTTTTTTTGCGTAGTATCAAACTCCTCGCCTATGTCGTTTAAGAGATACACGCTCCGTTAGGAGTCCTTCAACCCCAAGTTTTCACCTCTTTCACCACATAATATACACCACATCGAAAAACCCTCAGACACGTGTCTTCTTATTTTTAATGATGAGTTTATATGCCGAGTATCACATCCCTCAGTGAAACCAATCCGGAGATATTGTTATTCAATGAAATGCAGGTGTACCCCCTTAACACCCCTTTAGAACCTGAAAATTCAAAAATCCTTTCTTAGTGGGCGTTTTCGACTTAAAACGAACATATCCCCCAAATTTTACTATTCTAACGTTTATAGTTTTGGCTGGGCGTTGTTGAGTCAGTCAGTCTGTCAGTCAGGACACTTTGTTTTATATAATAGATTGAAGTAATGAATTGTACAACGTGTGTAAGGAACCAAAGGGTTGTCTGTTATATTTCCGTCTTATTTATTAATTTTTTATTAATGGATTCGTCTATACCGAGCAGTTTTTAGCTTCAATGTTTTGAAACACTATGCTCATTGGAAGTGAAATTTAACCCTGATTTGGCAATGTTGTAGAAGGTTTCATTATTAAAATAACGAAAGTATAATGCAGGGAGAGTGGTCGATGGATCAAACTATTATCGAGTAGCTAACGATAATACTGTAAATATATGTATAAAGTAGTAATAGGATATTTTACGATTATTTCAAATGTTAGGAATTTAGCTTGGAATAAATGTTATTATGGAATGTATCATATAGGGGATAAAAGTATAACGATTAGTGTGTGAAATGTTTAACGTGTATAACGAGTACAGTATGAACCACAAGTGTGACTACATTTTTTTAGTAATTTTACTCTATGTTATAGTCATTAGGACTGATAAAATTGTGACAGGAGGTTCACTACGTTTTCATTTTATTTTAGGTATGCTACATATTTTAATTTACTTTTGTATATATTTGTAACGTGTGAATGTAGGAGTGTATGGACTGGAAGTGTCCTTATTTGAATAATAAACTATCAGGCACGTGTTCGTTTGCCTGTCCGATTTTTTTAAATAGAATATCTCGACTTTCTAATTTAATAATCTAATGACGATAGTGCTACTAGTTAGGTACTGGCACTCTTTGCAACTTAGTAACCTTTCACCTTCGAGATTTTAGAATCTCGTCCTACCATACTTGATTGTAGAATGTTTTATTTGTAACTAAGTAGGAGTACTATCGTGGTTTTATAATATACCTGTATTTAGAAATTACTAGCCTTTCACCTAGCGAGGTACTGTTGATTTATCTGGCTGAGTATCAACCCCCTTAGCGATCCCTTCCATCCCTAGGATATTAGGTGAGGGCTATGTCAATTTCGGGTACAGTAGAAAACACAACCCGCTTGCTTTGTGAACCCCGTTCAGTTTTGTTTCAAGGATGGTGCTATCGGAAACACTTGCGATATGAAAAAACCACCTGCCAGTATCCTGATGGACGGATCACAGCTTCTTCTTGGCCCCAACTGGATAAACCACTGTAAGAAATGTCTGAAACATGGGATAAATTGGGATACATAGATTTCATGACATTCTACTACGGAATAAGGACTAAATTAAACATTGGTAGAGTGAGAAACCTGTGCTGCTCGTAAAATCAAATGGGCGCCTACCTTTAATTCTATTCACCTTAATTATTATCAATCAATAACGCTTGGTTTCTATCAAAACGGTGGACAAACGACACATTTTCGTGTCCCTACTTTGTTAAATAGAACAATACAAAAAGAAAACTTTCCTAATAGAAAACTCAAATAAATACTCCTCCACAAAAATTATAAAGTCGCTATATGTCAAGGAAACTTTTAAATGCTTCTCCTCGCATTCCATAAACAGTCACCTAGACTTTCATTTTCTACTGGAGAAAAAAAAACTTATATAATCTAAATCTTTAAACCGACGATGTAGATAACACATTGTTCATTTTACTCTACAGAGTTTAACTCCATTCCACTTCACACAAATTATTTACACTTAAACGCAAAGCTGAACGTTACTATTTCCTTAAATCCAACTTAATCTGTACATCTATTTACAACAATATGCGTACTTGAAGCCAATCCATTTCCACTGAAATGTTCCTGCTTTCACTTCCATAACTCCCACCAAATATTAATGCTTATAAAACTGCTGACTTCTGTCGCTCATTTCAGTCTTAAATAGGTTCTCTGAGCCCGTACCATTAAGTATAGTTCAGGCAGATTGTCTAAATCAAGAATAAAATAATAGCCAGACAATTAATATTGTTATAGGACAATTTCCTCGTTCGTGCATCTACTCTCCACAAAATCTATAGTTGCCATATCTGCCAAATACGCATAACTACATCTATCCTTCCAGTCAATGTGGCATAAATCTTCACATATTTACGATAACTGACCTACTTTCAGTTTGAAAACATTATAACCAGTTTTCTGTGTTGCACATGCACTCCGTTAAATAATAACCTTTAAAATTACTTTTACATATTTCACAGCGTTATTCCAAACGTCACCATGCCCGTATGGAATTTAACTTTTACCCTTAAAATCTTGCAACAAACAACGTGCTGAACAATGCGTTTCCACGGATAACTTGGCTCTTCTAGACATGCTTACCGTATCTGAAATACTTCAAAGAACTCATAAAGTGTTGGCGTTGTAACTTTGTTGAGAGTGCATTTGTATACACAACATTTTTTTCTTATTCCGTTAACTGCCTCTAAACTTTTGTAAAATGGATTTACTAATTCAGATACATCTGTGAGAGCGTGCACAACAACTCACCAAAGTTTCATCGCTATCAAATGAATGGTATATGAACACATACAGGGACTTTGTTGAAACGATTCGCGCGCCGTCACCCATTTGATGAATCTACTCGTACGCTACCTATTGTTGTAATATGGATTTACTTAGTCAGACACCTTTGCAGGAGAGTACACAGTAGCTCATCAAAGTTTCATTGCAATCGGATGAATGGTAGGTTATATGAACGCATACGGGATTTTGTTGAAACGATTCACGCGCCGTCACTCTATTGTTGAATCTACTCGTGCGCCCGTAGGAGGGGCAGGGGTTGGGGTGGGGGGGGGGCATGCCCTCTCTCTGGAGGGGCAGGGGTTGGGGTGGGGGGGCATGCCCTCTCTCGGGAGGGGCAGGGGTTGGGGTGGGGGCATGCCCTCTCTCTGGAGGGGCAGGGGTTGGGGTGGGGGCATGCCCTCTCTCTGGAGGGGCAGGGGTTGGGGTGGGGGCATGCCCTCTCTCTGGAGGGGCAGGGGTTGGGGTGGGTGCATGCCCTCTCTCTGGAATCTTAAAAAGTAAAACGATAAGAAAATCAGACTGAGAACAAACGTTTCTTACAAAAGTGCTTACAGTATTGTAATTAATTTTGTGCTTATCTTCCGTCAGGCACAACATTAAATATAGCGGCAGTGGGCGCATCATGCCCGTCTGGCACACCTCAGAAATTTGAATTTTAAAGAATTACAATATTTGCTGAAGAACACTTTTTCTACAATAGTGAACACATTCATTCGTTCTCTACATTTTACGTAATGATGCACGATCAGACGCAATCTGCCCGGAAGATCACTTTTGCAACAACAGCAAATGTGTAGGAGGGTCATTGACAAACTGGCCGATATGGACTTGAATATCATGTGGAAAGAGGTAACTACAGAAAGGTGGAAGTGGTCGAACATCAATTCCGTCCGATTTTCCTCAATTCCACCCGGTCCTCCAAGGGACCCAAAAATAAGTTCCTCAACTCCGCTCAGGCTTTGACAAGGGGTCGGCAAAGGGGTTATCCCCAATGACGTAAACAAATGTCATAACCCTCCTGCTCGCATACCAAGGGCCGGGTCAACGTCAAACACCTTCTGCAGAGCATGAGCGAATTCTTGCATTCCACACGACAACACAAGCTCTCAGGTGTTCATATTTTTGGGAATACCAAAACAACCCCCACCCTGTTGACAAGTTGGTTCGTGGGTCAGTTGTTAAAAAGTATTGTAGGCAGTTACACCAACATCTTTGTGTTCTCACACAATAGTTAGGGAATGAAAAGAGTTTCATCTAATGTTTTTGTATAGTTTGAAATTAAGTAAAGATTTATGTGATTTTAAGATGCTGATTTTTCTTATTTTATTAAATTTCCTGTCCATATTTTTATTTAACAACAGTGATTAATATCTAGCTCTTTCTATTATGTTTATATCTGATTTAACGATTGAGAGGACTTGGTGGTGGTGTTTTAAAATTAATCATAATATTCTTTTACATAAGTCTGCCAAGTTTTCTATTTTTTTCTACTCATGCACTGCATAAGGTGTTTGACACGGCCCTTGGTATGCGAGCAGGAGGGTTATGACATTTGTTTACGTCATTGGGGAAAAGCCTGGGCGGAATTGAGGAACACATTTCTTGGTCCCTTGGAGGACCGGGTGGAATTGAGGTAACCCTGGCTACCTGACTGGAATTCCCGGGTGGAATTGATGCCCGCCCGTGGAAGTAGTTTCGCCCACGCGAATGACGAATATGAGATAAGATATCTCCGATTAGTTGCACACACCGGAAGGTTAAAATCATCCTTCATCTCAGTTATGGAATGGTGCTGGTGTGCTTTCACCTTATATTAGACACTTGAGTAATATTACAATGGAATATTGTAAATTATATGCGCGAACATTTCATCCGCGTGTATTGTGTTTACCATGATTGGCCGCCTAGACTGTGTATGTGTGCTTACACAGTCGAAACTGCCTTAACGGACACCCTTATTCAGTGCACACCTGCCTATACGGACATTTTTTCCTTGGAACCGATTTTCTTTTACATAAGACAAGTGTTAAATTAGCCTCATTTCAGCGGACACCTTGAAGTCCGGACAGCGGACATCGCCATCTGTCCCGTCCACTTGACTTAAGCGGACACTTCACACGCTGCAGAACATTTTTTACACCGGACCATGTCATCCTTTCTTTTAAAACCATTCTGCAGACTTACGGAAATCCCTCTCGAATGTCTGTACCACACCTATTTCGAGTCGAAGGAGAGAGAGAGAGTGCAATGCACTCTACATGGCAACGTTGTAGTAGCCGTAAAGTTAATCCTTCTATACATTTCTCTTTCCAAACCTTTTGATATGGTGTTCTACCTACTGGTGTACATTCCGAGAATTCGAATTGTCCAGGATTGCTGCCAGTGACTGTTTACTCACGAGTTACCAGGGGATTTTCTTCCCTGCTTGCATCATTCTATTCATAACTCAGATTGCCACCGATAAGGTCGAGCTCAGGTAGTCAACTTGAGAAGGAAAAGACTTGCGGTACAAGCGCTAATTAGTGAGACAGAAATACCGTAGCATTTCAGTCGTCGAGTAAACATGAGTAACAAGGAACGAACGTGTTTAGACCTCAAAACAAGAAGAAATGTGATTGTAGAAAGTGGCAAGGGTCTTTAAGTGAGAAAGCTTGCCGAAAATTTCAAATGCGGGAAAACTCAAATAAACAAATAATCAAAATAAAGATATGTATGTTTATGTTTAAGGTGGATGAACTTTGCCGTTAAAATGTTCGATTATTTTTGCAAACTTGTTTCAGCGGACACCTCTCATAACGGACATCTTCCCTCGGAACCGACGGTGTCCGCAGAAGGGAGGTTCGACTGTAGTATTATTTATTTATTTCGTGTGCAAGGTCTACGAATGGATTTATATTTCATTTAAAGGCAAGTAATGTAATCTTATCTTATTCCAAAACCGAGGTTCTGACCCATTAATCATCGCATCTTTGTAACCACCAGGGCTATGAAACTGTCGATTACTCTCAGTTTGTTGGTGCTCACTAAGCTCAAGCTTCAAGTGGGTCTGTTCGGCCATTTGGCTCCCTTGCATGGGTTAATATAGGCAAAATAGAAGTTGTACAAAGACTGAACATAGCACATTTTACGCCTCTCGTCTCGGCTCGTAGAACAATACTCGGGCAAGTCCCAGAGGTGCCCCGAAACCACATTTTAAGGCCCGAAAACCAGCCCTTTTCGAGACAGGTCTACTTACAAATCACTATCTTCGCTCTGGCAAACAGATTAACAAATTGCCAAACAAAACCATGGCGTTAGTAGATCAACTTTACATTTCTCTCTGTAAAAGGGCGAGAAGCGTCTGCTCACATCCCATTATTCTACTGCTTCCCTCTTCGGCTCGGCTCGTTGTTCCAGCTAACCAACTGTTCGCCTAGTTTCGGACATATCCAAATCGACTCGTTGATTGATTCTTTTGATACGTTTTTCTTCTTTATCTCGGCTCGAATAAGTTCAATTCGTGTTTTGCGCTCGTTAGCGATCATCTTTCAAGATGGTTAGTGCAAAGTTTGCTGACCCAATGTATTCTATGTGCAGTAAATTAGCAAGTGACAACATAAGAAATTGTGTTGGTTAAGCATATTTTGTGAGTTCTAGGTTTAAAGTGGATTTCTAAATAATATACAACATTAAACAACTATCAGGCATAACTACCGTAGTGTCAACTCAACACCCGACACTGGATCCTTGTAAGACACTCAACATGATCCGATAGCTTGATCATCAACTCCTTCATTAACAATGGCCTCGTTGCATAGTGGCTAGCATTCCCGGCTCTGGCAAGAAATTTAATTCTGGTCTGAGGAATGGAACGGGGTACACTCAGCCTCGTAGGGCAAAACTGAGAAGAGGCCGGTTCAATTTCCACCTCAGCCATTCTGAAAGTGGTTTTCCGTGGTTCCCCAATTTTACCCCAGGCAAATGCTGGGCCATGGTCCCTTCCTCCCAATCCTCATCTGAATTATAAATACGCACACTAATACAGCCATCACAATAACACAGGTTATGTCGCCAAGCTTCTAAAGAATCAACAACCAAAACAATAATAACAATGGTAAAAGCTGTACGGATTCAGAATAAAAGGGGCGCTATTATTAGCGTTCTGAAATCTGCCAACTTTTTGTGTTTATTTTGAATTGAGGAGAGATGAGCAAATGAAATATTTATTATTGAAAATTCTTTTTTCATAATTTCGGGTGAATGTAAAATAATCTCAAATTCTATTTAATCACATTATTAGCAACATTTCTAATGAATGAATTTATTCATTTTTAATTCACCATGTTCCACACACAATGTACAAAACTACCACCTCATTTCACCTTCGTTTTTTGTGGGCTTCTACCCATATGACATACATCAGTACGCCCGACCTAACGGACAGACAGAGCTTCCCAATTGTAGCGAGAATGGATTAAACGAACCTCTTTTGTATTTTGTCGCTTCATTTTTAGGAGCTTCCAGCATTCTGGTCATCAGTCCCTTGTACTTGTAACTGGTACCTGGATTCGGAAGTAGGTATCCGTGGTCTTCAGTGAGGTACTATCTGCACTCCATCTAACCCTCAGACCAAAATTTAACAAATCTTTGGCACGGACCCTCAGAACAAAAGATTTAATTTGTATCCCTAGACCTCAAATAAGTTACCATACATGCAGAGTTTCGCCAAAGGCCTAACATTAAGTCGCACGCTATACAACGTCCTAGACTCTAGTAACATTATACCCAATGTACGATACTCTTATTGTAAGACGCCGAACATAGAAGTCCTCTGCCCCAATCAAATAGCTTAATATTTCAATATTTTATTCTATCAGACCTTAAGAGTAGGCTACTATGGTGATGATTTCACATGTATTTGTTGTTGTTGTTGTGTTTCAGTCTTCAATCTTTTGACTGGTTTGATGCAGCACTCCATGCCTCCCTGGCCTGAGCTAATAATTTCATCTTTAATAGTTACCGCCTCTTACATACGATGCAATCTGTTTAAGGGGGGACATATGCAATGTTTGGTCAAAAATGCGATTTTTTGAAAACAGTGTTATTATTTAGTTAGATAGGTTGACAATATATTCCCCAAGTTTCGTGATGATATTCAGCCTACAAGTGTGTCAAAAGTAATATTATGTTTCGACGTGCATAAGGCCACGCCCCCTTCGTGGTAGTCATCATGACATAAACTGAAATATTTTGTCCATTCGGACGGGCAAAAGTTGAAACAATTCTTACTGCGCGATCATGAAGGCAGTGACAACTTCCGCTGTATTGCCGCGTGCGCATAGCACACTTCCGCTGTAATCACAGTTGCAAATTGTTGTTGTTGCCAGATTATAAACCAATTTCTGAAGTGAGCGGAGTGAGTAAGTAAGTGAGTGAATGTTATTACTTTTGTGGGTTTCTTCGCCTTTTAGAATGCCCAGATTTAGTCCGCGAGTTTTTAGAAAAGTGAAGAACGCCCGCATTTTACGAATTCGAAAGGAAAATACAAACGTCGTGTGCCAGGAACCAACTCATGACTCTGAAATGTCACCTGTGAACAATGGTAGTGCATCAGAAAAGAAACTTGGATCTCGTATACAGGGTGTTACAAAAAGGTACGGCCAAACTTTCAGGAAACATTCCTCACACACAAAGAAATAAAATATGTTATGTGGACATGTGTCCGGAAACGCCTAATTTCCATGTTAGAGCTCATTTTAGTTTCGTTAGTATGTACTGTACTTCCTCGATTCACCGCCAGTTGGCCCATTTGAAGGAAGGTAATGTTGACGTAATGTTAGAGCTCATTTTAGTTTCGTTAGTATGTACTGTACTTCCTCGATTCACCGCCAGTTGGCCCATTTGAAGGAAGGTACTATTGGCGTAATGTTAGAGGTCATTTTAGTTTCGTTAGTATGTACTGTACTTCCTCGATTCACCGCCAGTTGGCCCATTTGAAGGAAGGTAATGTTGACGTCAGTGCTTGTGTTGACATGCGACTCATTGCTCTACAGTACGAGCATCAAGCACAAAAGTACGTAGCATCAACTGGTTAGTGTTCATCACGAACGTGGTTTTGCAGTCAGTGCAATGTTTACAAATGCGGAGTTGGCAGATGCCCATTTGATGTATGGATTAGCACGAGGCAATAGCCGTGGCGCGGTACGTTTGTATCGAGACAGATTTCCAGAACGAAGGTGTCCCGACAGGAAGACGTTCGAAGCAATTGATCGGCGTCTTAGGGAGCACGGAACATTCCAGCCTATGACTCGCGACTGGGGAAGACCTAGAACGACGAGGACACCTGCAATGGACGAGGCAATTCTTCGTGCAGTTGACGATAACCCTCATGTCAGCGTCAGAGAAGTTGCTGCTGTACAAGGTAACGTTGACCACGTCACTGTATGGAGAGTGCTACGGGAGAACCTGTTGTTCCCGTACCATGTACAGCGTGTGCAGGCACTATCAGCAGCTGATTGGCCTCCACGGGTACACTTCTGCGAATGGTTCATCCAACAATGTGTCAATCCTCATTTCAGTGCAAATGTTCTCTTTACGGATGAGGCGTCATTCCAACGTGATCAAATTGTAAATTTTCACAATCAACATGTGTGGGCTGACGAGAATCCGCACGCAATTGTGCAATCACGTCATCAACACAGATTTTCTGTGAACGTTTGGGCAGGAATTGTTGGTGATGTCTTGATTGGGCCCCATGTTCTTCCACCTACGCTCAATGGAGCACGTTATCATGATTTCATACGGGATACTCTACCTGTGCTGCTAGAACATGTGCCTTTACAAGTACGACACAACATGTGGTTCATGCATGATGGAGCTCCTGCACATTTCAGTCGAAGTGTTCGTACGCTTCTCAACAACAGATTCGGTGACCGATGGATTGGTAGAGGCGGACCAATTCCATGGCCTCCACGCTCTCCTGACCTCAACCCTCTTGCCTTTCATTTAAGGGGGCATTTGAAAGCTCTTGTCTACGCAACCCCGGTACCAAATGTACGTGCTCGTATTGTGGACGGCTGTGATACAATACGCCATTCTCCAGGGCTGCATCAGCGCATCAGGGATTCTATGCGACGGGGGGTGGATGCATGTATCCTCGCTAACGGAGGACATTTTGAACATTTCCTGTAACAAAGTGTTTGAAGTCACGCTGGTACGTTCTGTTGCTGTGTGTTTCCATTCCATGATTAATGTGATTTGAAGAGAAGTAATAAAATGAGCTCTAACATGGAAATTAAGCGTTTCTGGACACATGTCCACATACCATATTTTCTTTCTTTGTGTGTGAGGAATGTTTCCTGAAAGTTTGGCCGTACCTTTTTGTAACACCCTGTATAATCAGAAGACAGCACGGGACGTTAAGCAACTAGTGGTTACAGATTTATAGATTTAGGAATTCTGAGCAGTGTTATATCTTCTTCTTGTGCATGTGCTGTTAGTGGAAAAACATCACTGAAAATTTTGGGTGTAGTATGCAAGTTACATCTATTTTGTAAGAACTTTCAGACTAATATACCATTTTTTACATCTACCTCACACAATAAGGTTTTTGAAGCACATTTGAGGTTATACTATACCATGAGATGCTTTGGGGTGGGGAGGGAAGGCACAAATTTGTTTTGTGGTTTGATGAACATGCCACCACCATCAAGCAGGTTCACTACCCTCAACAAACTATCAGAACTATCAGGGGAAATGCTCATCATAGGTCTACAATACCCTCGGACAGTTTTTTCCTAAATAAATTTGGAAATAAATTATGTATTTATATATATACCTATAAAAGAGGTCAATATTTTTTCTTGAATTGAAAATATCTAATATATAAAAGTGAAAGTCTGTATGTATGTATGTATGTGGGTTGGTTCCGTATACAAATCTACACCGTTCCACCATTCTCAACCATATTTTGCATACACATAGTTTAGGACCCAGAAGGAACCGCTGGCTACATGAATTTTCGATAGCTTTCTCATTCTTCTGATTTCGGTCCTTTTGTAATCGAGCAAAGGCTAATATAAAGTCATAAAATATACTCATGAAGGAACGGCAAGGCAGATCATTTCCATGGCAACATAGCTCAAGTCGAGACACGGCCGGCTGGATGCGAGTTGCGCTCTGCACTACCGTTATAGAAAATGAGGATTTTTACTTGAAATCCCGTTAGTTACTCAACTGCTCACACAGCACTGTCAACCGAGTATAGCATAACAAAGACTTGACACTATCTACTATAATATTTGTCAAATACCACTCACTCACTCACTCACTCACTCACTCATTCATTCATCACGAAATCTCAGAAACCACCGAACGGATTGGAATGAAATTTGGCACGCAGCTTTCTCAAGGGCCGCAAACGCCCACTAAGAAAGGATTTTTGGATATTCAGGTTTTAAGGGGTGTTAAGGGGGTAGACCTGCATTTCATTGAATAGCAATATATCCCGATTGGTTTCATTGGGGATGTGATACTCGGCATATAATCTCATCATTAAAAATAAGAAGACACGTGTCTGAGGGTTTTTCGATGTGGTGTATATTATGAAGTGAAAGGGGTGAAAAGTGGGGGTTGAAAGATTCCTAACGGAGCGTGTATCTCTTAAACGACATAGGCGAGGAGTTTGAAACTCAGCGGAAAAAACAGCATAAAAAATACGCAAATAGGTGCTTAACCGTTTTTTTTTTTCATAAATCCAATTTAAGGGGCCCATGGGGAGGGGGTGAATTTCTGGGGGGAAAAAACAGGAAAGAAAGTGTCCTAACTGATTGACTGACTAACTCACTCATCAAACTCAGGGGGGAAAACTGCTTTAAAGTAAATAGCTGTTCGACAGTTTTTTTCATAAATCAAATTTAAGGAGTTCATGGGGAGGGGTGAAATTCTGTAAAAAGAAATTTGAAAGAAAATGTCTGGACTCACTCACTCACTCATCATCGCCCAGTCAAATTATTGAAGTTAAAAACATGACAGTTTGGGGAAATGTTCATTGTATGTCAAAACCGTCTACTATGGGAGGATTTTCGGATATTCAGGTTCTAAAGGGGTCTTAAAGAGATACACGCTCCGTTAGAAATCCTTAAACCCCCATCTTTCACCCCTTTCACCTCATAATATACATCACATCTAAATACCCTCAGACACGTGTCTTCTTATTTTTAATGATGAGTTTATATGCCGTGTTTCAAATCCCCCAATGAAACCAATCGGGAGATATTGTTATTCAATGAAATGCAGGTTTAACCCCCTTAACGACATAGGCGAGGAGTTTGAAACTCAGCGGGAAAAAATCAGCTTAAAAATAAGTAAATAGTTGTTCGACCGTTCTTTTTTTCATAAATCGAATTTAAGGGGCCCATGTGGTGGGGTGAAATTCTGGGGGGGGAACAGGAAAGAAAGTGTCCTAACCGATTGACTCACTCACTCTTCAAACTCAGGGGGAGAAACTGCTTAAAAATAAGTAAATATGTGTTCGACAGTTGTTTTTTTGATAAATCAAATTTAAGGGGTTCATCGGGAGGGGTGAAAACCTGAAGAAAAAAAATGAAAGAATATGTTCTGACTCACTCACACACTCATCATCGCCCAGCCAAAAATATTGAAGTTGGAAACATGGCATTTTGGGTATATGTTCGTTGTATATCATAACCGTACACTAAGGGAGGATTTTTGGATATTCAGGTTCTAAAGGGGTCTTAAGGGGGTTAAACCTGCATTTCATTGAAAAACACTATCTCACGAATGGTTTCATTTGTGGATGTGATACTCGGCATATAAACTAATCATTAGAAATAAGCAGACATGTGTCTAAGGGTTTTTTGATGTGGTGTATTATTATGAGGGGAAAGGGGTGAAAAATGGGGGGTTAAAGGATTCCAAACGGAGCGTGTAGGCCTATCTCTTAAACGACATAGGCGAGATATTTGAAACTCAGCGAAAAAAAAGCTTAAGAAATAAGTAAATGGGTGTTCAAACGTTTTTTTATAAATTAATTTTAGGGGCCAATGGGGTGTGGTGAAATTCTGGGGGAAAAGGGGAGTGAAAGTGTCCTAACTGACTGACTAACTCACTCACTCATCAAACTCAGGGGAAAAAAGACAGCTTAAAATAAGTCAATAGGTGTTCAAGCGTATTTTCATCAATCCAATTTAAGGGACTCATGGGGAGGGGTGAAATTCTGGTAAAAATAATTGAAAGAAAATGTCCTGTCTGACTCACTCACTCATCACGCCCAGCGAAAACTATTAAAGTTGGAAACATGAAATTTTGGGGAAATGTTCGCTGTATGTCGAAAACGTCAACTAGGGAATGACGTATGTTTATTCGGGTTTTAAAGAGGTGTTAAGGGGGGTAAACGTGCATTTCATTGAATAACGATATATCATGAGTTGTTTCTTTGGGGATATGATATTCGGTATATAAACTAATCATTAAAAATAATCAGACATGTCTAAGGGTTTATTGATGTGGTGTATTGTTTTAGATCCCTTATTTGGGGGTGGATCTAAAAGGGAGAGTTGCTGTACTAATTTATGAGGTTGTGCCTAAAGAAGGGTAGCTCCCCTTGACAGGGCAAGCTGACCAGTGTAGTGTGTTGTGGTGTGCTAGGAACTAGGGGGCGTTCCTATAAATAATGTGGTAGTGTTTGAGGGGATGGGACCCACTGCAAAGGGTCGCTGTACTAGTCGCTCAGCTGACTGCTTGTTATGTAATCGACGCTGCTCGTATCAGCCGGGTGGCACGCGCTGCTTGCTGGCAGCCGGCTCGAGAAACACAAAGATACCTGAGTTAGCGCTAATGGCTTACCGTCTGTCACGTCTTTACGTGACGGGAATAAGGAAGGGCGTTGGGATGTAAAGAGGCGTATAACAGTAATGCTAGTGTAGAGTGTGGACCAAGTGTTTTATTGGTCTGTGATATCCTTTGTGTGAGTCCCTTGTAGGGAATGAAATTATGTTTATAATGTGATACAAGTTGTGGGTTGCAGGTTACATAAATAGGAACTCTGAACACGATTGACTGACTCACCTCGGTTGACACCAGCGTAGCTTCGGCCGTCTTGATGGAGCACTGACAATGGAGAGAGAGTTTGACCTCATTAGGACGTCTTCTTATACCTTCTGACGCCCTCCTGTCAGCAATGTATTGGCCCAGTTAGTACTATGTCGCTGAGTGTAATGATTACGTAAGGCT
This sequence comes from Meconema thalassinum, assembly GCA_946902985.2. NCBI lineage: Eukaryota > Metazoa > Arthropoda > Insecta > Orthoptera > Tettigoniidae > Meconema > Meconema thalassinum. The sequence continues at coordinate 680,120,948 of OX336391.1, read as the reverse complement.
TGAGCTGCTTTATGGAGTAGCAAGCTGTCCTTACAGTATTAATGGATGTTGCCCCGGCTTTCCAAGGGTTGCCATTTTAGGGGATTTAGCCAGATGTTGGGGGGATGGTCTCCAAGGGGTGCATACCCCTGGGATGCTGTACAAGAGTCTTCCTTCATTTGTTCGCGTCCTCGCGAACGGGAACGGAACTGGAAGTTGGGATGTTGACGTAGTGGTCCTGGAAAACCCTCTCGTATCTCCTGGTGGCGTCGTATCGAAGTGTGGGTGTGAGGTGAGCCCGTGTTCAGAGGGGAGGGTTATGGGATTTACATATATATGCATACATTGACATTGTGAAAAAACAAACAAAAAAAATTGACATTTGCGAAAGATTTGATTAACATTGGGAAAAAATTGACATTTTGAGAAAAATTGAACATTAAAATAAATTCGATATGTAAAAAAAAAATTGCCCTTGCATTTGCTGGCATATTGCTAGTTTAAAAAAAAAACATGGTTTCTGATGGTGACGTGTCACATATTTGTGCAGGGAGGAAAAACCCAGGGCCGAACGGATGATTGCTTCGCCCGCCCCATCTTAGGGAAAAAATGCTCCCTGCAATAAGAAAGGTAGAAGAAAATAGAAAAATGGGTGTTCCAGGGTATAATTTAAGGGAAATATTCAAAAGTATTTATTTGTGTGGGAAAAACGGAACACCCTGACAAATGGGGAAGTTAGAAGAAGGAAAAATGAAAGAAAACAAATCATACACATGATGGACATTGGCATTTTGGTGAACAAACAAAAATATATATAGTGTATAGTTGTATAAAGCTTATCCTGAAAAACTTATAAATTACAATGACCTTATGTCTAGTGGAATAATGGTATACAGTTTATCCTGAAAAATTATAATTTACAATGACCTTATGTCTACTTAATCGCGCTAATCCCTTATAATTATAGTTTTCATGAGGTACCTCGCGTGCACGCTACCCGTCTGTACGTACTCTTGCCGTCTCACGGCTGATTCTGTACGGCCACTTCTTGGTACGGTATAGTGGTCGTACCGCTTGCCTGTATGCTTAATACCTAACCTGTGAAGCATCCTCTGTGGGTGAATGCTTTCACACTTGACAATGAGAGTCACTGCCACAAACCGGTTGCGCCCTCATTGTCGTAATCTGCGTCACATTTTGACGCTTTATGTGTTTTAATTGAGTTGATCTGCCAGTAAGCCTGGTACCCCACAGGCACCAGTCCTGCTGTGCAGATTCATTTTAGAGTGTGTAGCTGAAAAAGAAAAATGTGGTGAGTGTTTGCGAGTGTGTCGGGATTAGTGCAAGTTGAAAAAAATAAAAAAAAAATAGTACACATCATGGCATGCTGTAAATAATATGCCAATGCTATATGGCAGTGAAATTCCTGTCACCAGTTTTCTGTATCTGGTGACGATGCCTGTGAAAAAAAAAATGGCGAGGTTTAGAAAAAAAACATATTAGTACTGGTTGAAGCTGGTCTTTTACTGAAAAAAAAAACATGATTAATGTTACTTAGCTGCAAGGCCGGGCTTACCCTATACGGTGCCGTAATGCCGTAAATAATATGTAGTTGGTCTTACCCCGGTAGCGGAATTGTGGTTACCGGGTGCCGATATATTCCACTTTGATTATTCCTATCTTAATCTAGTTTATCCTAAGTATTGTCGGGCTTACCTCGGTAACGGATTTATAGTCACCGAGTGCCGACCGGCGTTACTTAATACTATCTAACTTAATTATGGTCTAATAATAAAAAAAAACTATTACTAAGCCGAGAGGGTTGCCTTAATCTATTGCCGAAATGTGCTGCGCCATACCTGGCCACAGCGGTGAATAAATTTCCTTAATCCTAGGTTGCGTGTCAAATGCAACCATCTTACAACTAAATTTGGCCTAGGACGATCGCCTGGGGCAATTAAATCCCCAGATCACCACCCGCACGAGCCCCAGAAACACCGGTTGTCTCTAGGGTCGCTAGATTCCGTCCCCTTAACTCTAGGTGTCGACGTCTATTACTAGGACTAATCTATGCGCAGGCGCTTACGGTGCCACTAAGCTAACCGTTTCGCCCGCTGTAACTTTCGTGTTCATAACCGGGTGCTGTTCCTATTTGACGTAGGTGAGCCGCCCACTTGGCTCCTGTGAGGGGCGCGCAATGCCCCTCTCTTAATGCCCTCTGGTTGCCCGTTGCGTCGCCATTTATGTGGGCATTGGACAGTGTGGTCCAATGGCATAATATTGTCTTCGCCTTAATCGGCCGTCGCAATCTGCTTTCGCAGTGATATTTGCCTCTATGGGCCGCCGTAGTATGCATTTTCGCATTGATATATAAAGTTGCCTCTATGGGCCGCCGTAGTATGCATTTTCGCATTGATATATAAAGTTGCCTCTATGGGCCGCCGTAGTATGCTTTTTCGCATTGATATATAAAGTTGCCTCTATGGGCCGCCGTAGTATGCTTTGCTCCAACGCATAGGAGTTTTGCTTCCCGCTATGGAAGCCGTGCCTTACTTAAATTTAAACTTAACTAGCAGTCTAGTCATAATGGGGTCGACTCTAGGGATAGTTCCCGAGGCCGGCGCTGAGTGAGCTATTTCTCCCGCCATCCTCAGAAAGTCACCCTGCAGATCTCGGCTTCGATGACCATGACACATAGTGGGTGTAACGTTCTCCGACAAGGGGGATGGGCTAATATGCACCCCTAGATCTCGATGTTTGCCCGTGTCAGGTCCCGAATGCTTTGACCTTACGTAGTTCGTCTGTTTGGTCTAGTCGTCAGTAATTTGATGAGCCAACTGGGGTAAGGGTCCACATCGCCTTCCCCAGCTCTGCTCCAATGTGGTCCCTCCTGACCTTCGGCTTACACCGTTGTCAACCATCAGTTCGTATCAGATTCCTTTGTAAGAGAGAGAAAAAAAAATGTGTCGTAACCTGTGTGAATGGTTCAATCTCCGTGTAAAATGTAAAATATTTCCAGTGTAGCGGGGTTGTAGATCTTCTAAGTACATAGGCTACTTCTGGCCTACCATCGCTATGTCAGCTTCCCAGCAATAATGCCTTCTTTACCTTAATGGAGGTGTTAGTAGGGTCTGTAATGTCAGGTACCCTGTTATTAGGATTTGGGGGTAGTTATTCGTTGAGTGGGCTTAAAGCATGGTAGGAAGGGTTTTGCGCACCTTTGGGTTCCACGTTAGTGGTGGCCTAGAACCGGTGGTGGCACTGGGATGCTTCTATAGTGAGTGGAGTGGGGAGGTAATTCCCGGGATTGCAAAAATACGAAAATTCATGCAGGTTTGATATTAAAATCCCTGGTAATTGGATGGGATACTCATGCATGTGTCTGGATATGAAGTTTTTGCCTTCATGTACGGATAGGTGTAGGATGGGGCATAATACCATATGTTCCTTTCATGCGGGAGAGCTTAAGTACTAAAGCATGGTTAATATGTATCTATGGCCTCCTCTCTCATTTGGAGAGGCGCATTATGCTTCTTTTAATGTTTGCTGAGCCACCCCTAATACTCAGGCGGTGCAACGGGGCTCAAGGCGTAGCTTGCCTGCTCTTTAAACGCATGAAGTCCATCAACCCCAGTGTGTATTTTGTAATGTAGTGTAGCTGTTTATGGTCGTGTAGATGTGTTCGCGTTGTTTATGTCAGGCTTGAGAAGGTTATGGGAAGGGAGTAAGGTGGTACGCTGGTAGCCTGTTCTCCTGTCGTCCTCCCTTGGTCCATGTTGGCTTTCTATCCGCGCCTTGGGATAGTAGGGCTGCATGACCTAATCTGGTCGGCCATTTGCAGTGTAGATGTGGCCAGTGGTCGTAACGCGACTGGTCATGTGCTAGTCATCTGTAATGATTTATTTGGGGAATAGAATCGCGAAAAGAAGTTATTAAGGGGAGGTCCTGTTTCCTCAAAGTCCCTATGTTCGCTCCTAATTGGTGAGTGCGTGTGTGTGTGTGTGTGACTACGTTCCGCTACACCACGCGGACGGTTGGTCTGTTATGAGGCTAAGTCCTAATATGCATCGCCTTTGTGGGCAGAAGGCGCCCGTGGCTTGCCAACGTGCCCTTGCGACCGTGCCCTATAGGCCCAAGATAAGTTTCGCTGTGTCACGTCTTGTCCATTGCCAAATGATTTTGCAGTGTGGAGAAAAAAAATGTATGGCGTTATAATTGTTATGTGTGTGTAATTTCACGGTCACGGGCTATACGCAATAGTGTCTCGTCACCGCAGTATTGCAGTGTGAATAGTCTGCAGTCAGCAATTGGTATGTGCAATTCTGCAAGTATGCAAGTGTGGTCATTGTTTTGGATTCCTAGCCTAATGTAGCAATTCGCCCTAGTTAGGTAATGACGTCGTGTGGCCATTGTTCTCTAAGACCTGTGTCTTGCGAAATTTTCCTACCTGTGTTCGTGAAATGTATTCCTCTATGCCTGGTGTAATTCGAAATTTCATGTCTGGCTTTTGGTGGGAGGAAATGTAGTATTCCCTGTTCATGCACTTGTATGGGCCAATTTCAGTATGATTGGACGCCTGAATATCTGTTCTCCTTTGTGTCTAAATTTTTACTGGAACTCAGACCCGTGACCTCATGTCATTCTCTGTGTTTTATGTTTGCGTTGTGTGACAGGGCTTGGGGCTTTCCCAGTGTGGTCGTTGCTTGTGTTCCGTGTACCAAAAATACCATTGGATAGTTAGTTTTTGGTACGCGTGTGGTGTGTGGTCATGGGTTCGAATCCGGTTGTCTGTAAAGACTTGGTGTGATCATTTTCGTGCCGCATATAATATGGCATGTTCCCGTGGATGTGCGATACGCATATGAAAGCATACATCCCTGTGTAGAGTTTGTACGTTTTTGATTTCCCCTTGTAGTGTAATTTTGGAAGATATGGGGTCTCTAAATCGGGCGTGAATGATGTGTTGATTTCTGTCCAGTAGGCTTTGGCTCGCTTGTCTGCGTCGAGCAGCCTTGCTCATTGAGGAGTATGTTACTGCTGATACGACGGTGTTGAATTACGATGTTGTGTGCTTTCATTTGTTTCATGCTCTGCCCACGTCCTAGTTTTCTGCACGTGTGTGTGTGTGAACCTGATTGCTGCCTATAATGATTGCTAGCAGTGCCTCTCTCGCTGTAGAAAAAAAAACCTTGTGGTTTAATATGACCGTTGATTTGTAGCTCATGCGCCAGGGGATTTCCGTTTTACTTGGAATCCAAACCACAGGCCATGGCATTTCATTTCGGAAATCCCATATGCGTTGTACGCGAGTGTGTCTGGTCCGCTAGTCGCGTATTTGGTGACCAGATGCCAGAGGCGATTGTATTGTTTTTCGTTTATGACCCGCTGTTAGTGGGACTGTCCCAATTAGTCTTAGCTTTCCCATTATCCTTATTCTAGGACTGGATATCTACTCAACCTTATATTCCTGGTATTCAGAAGGTTGCGGGTTTGGAGACCGCCTTTTACCCAGAGTAATTGTTTCCGGCACCATGAAGGTTGTGTCTCCGGGACAGTTCTGGTGAGTGTTAGGATCGTATCCCGGCGCGGTCAGTGGGCTATTTCTTGGCCCTCTTTTCACGCCTGCCCGTGGGATTACTTCCTTTCCTTTTGGCAGTATTTCCGCCTTTACGTGTACCTATGTCTAAAAATTATGTCGTGAACACCATAAAAAATGTTAAAAAATAAAAAAAAATGGTGCTTGGGACCTGAGTGTAATATTTACCATTTTGGTAACGTGAGTACTACCGTAATCTGGTTACGTCTCAGGGGAATCTACCGACACTGTCTAGTACACATTAGGAAGGCCATTGCAAGACGTAATTGATATACCTGTATCCACGTCACGAGCAAAGCCAGTGCACTATGGGAGTCAAACCTGCCCTTCAAAGTAATTGTAACTCACCAAAATGACAGTGTCTCGTCCCGATGTGCAATTGGGCTTTTCAGTTGGCTAAAGCACACCTCACCAAATTTTTGAAGTTAGTTTGAGATTCTTAATTCCTGCCACACTTACGGCTTTCGCCCGCAACAGGAGAATCTATCAAACTGTGGAACCCTAACATAGAACGTTTAGTCATTTCTACTTAGAAAGACTCACTTAAGCTTTATGCTGTGATTTTATGCTTAAGTTGTGTTCAAAATATCTCTTTTTCGGCCTGAAGCCTGCTTGGCTTCCACTTGGCTTAGCATATTAGAGACTTTACGTTATGGCGTTAATCACTTCGCCCAATAACCATTGATGGCCTGAGAGAAAAATGCCATGGTTCCGAAAAAAAAAAACCGGAAGGATTTAGAATTGTTCCCTCTAATTTGGCTATATTGCACTGTATATACATAAAATAAGAAAGAAAAATATGTGATTTTATGTTTATTATCTACTTTTTGGACCATTCACTTATCGCCCCCGTGTGAAAGAACTTATGTGGCCTATAATGTTGGTGTTAGCGATGTTAGTTTATTTCTGTGGCCCTGGTGGAAGTCGTTATCCTCTTTCGAGCTTCAGTGCTCAAAAAGGTGAAGGGTTTTGCCCTGTTATTAGATTATAGGCCTCTGGAATCCACTGGGGTGTTCCTTTGCTACCTTCCGGCGGAATTTCTAGCAAAGTAAGCTTTGGCCTACTCCCACCGTAGCGCGTGTCTATAGGTTTAAATGTACCTGTATTCGAGGGCCTAATTGCGCTTGGCGCTGCCCTAGTAGATTTTACGGGAGTGTGGATATATTTGACTGCGTGGTTTTGTGGGGTAGGTGAGAACACCTTTCCTAATCCCCGTGTACTGTGTGGTAATGCCCGGTCAAAATGTTCGTGCGTATATCGTGCATCCTGAGGGCCTAATACCGGTGTTCGCCTTTGTTCTGGCAAATTTGCCCTTTGAACTGGCGGTAAAGGTCGCTTAATGGCTTGTGTCCGGCCTAGCAATGTGGTGGTGTGTAGTCTGACCGTTTTTCGGCCTGTGGCCACGGCCGACTCCTGCCAATGTGTTAGCCTATCTGTGTACGTGTATGTAGGCTTTATGTACTGTAGGGCGGGCTCTATGTCGTCAGCCCATGACGTGGTTATGTCCCTTTGTTTCCCTGTCATATCATGTGTGTTTAATGGCCCTGGCTTCAACTCCCTCTCATCCCTCTGTTCCGAGGGGATTGTTCTAGGCTCTGCCCCTCGGTTTGGCAAAATCGCCTCCCGATCCGGGGCTGAAGGACGTGTGTTTGTGTTAGGTTTATTTTGTAGTAAGTTGGAGCCTAACCTGGCCGTCTTCTTGACTGTGGCCACGGCGAACTCCTTCCATTCTGTGGCAGTACGTGGCGAGAGGGACATCCTCGCAAATTGTCGAGTCAACGTATCTACGCTTATGTCCTTTCTCGGGTGGGCTGATGGCCCTACCGTGAACTCAAAAATGGCCTTATTGGCTTGTAGCTCACGGTATTTGTCCCAAATTTGGGTGTACTGCCTTATTGAGGCTCATGGCCTGCTTGCAAATTACTGTATTAATGTATTAATGTTTCTGTGCTCTGTATTGTTTTGTGGCCGCTAGTTGGAGAAGCGCTTGGACGCGAATTAGCTCCCTGTATTGGGCGTGTAAACTTGTGTAGTGCACCCTCATTCTCTCGAGGGTTGCATTATCTATTACGGGACCATGTGTGGTGATTAATTGTCGGTATATTCTGTTTCTTTGTATATGGAACCTATTGAGGTGTTCATGTATGTGATTCAAGAGTGTATGTGCGCATCTTAATCGCGCTGTCCTACCCTCTGACGGGGTGTATGGCTGTTTGCCCTGTATTGCCCCGATTTTTGTTTGGAGTGCCCGTATTTGTGTTTGCCGGCCTTGTATGTGCCCTTGGCATCTGAACAATAATGTTAATAATATTGGCGTACCCCTATTGCCTCTATGGCTTGCAATCTCTGCATGAGGTGCCATTCTGACTGCAGTGTATGGGCCTACAATAAGAATTAAAAAAAAGTCTGTACGTGTTTGACAGTGTATTCTTATATTTCTTTGATTCTGTATGGGGTTAGGGGGTTGGTTTATTAAGAATTTCCCCTGTGTAGCTAGTTTGGAGCACTCAAAAAAAAATGGTGCTTTTTGTCTGGGGGAAAAATTTTCTCACTATTTGCTTGGCTTTTTTGCGGTACGGAAGGGGTCGTTTTAACTACGAGGGCTCGTTGATTGAGTCCCTTTTCTCTATGCGTAGTACCCCGCCTCCACCAGTGTTTTAGATCCCTTATTTGGGGGTGGATCTAAAAGGGAGAGTTGCTGTACTAATTTATGAGGTTGTGCCTAAAGAAGGGTAGCTCCCCTTGACAGGGCAAGCTGACCAGTGTAGTGTGTTGTGGTGTGCTAGGAACTAGGGGGCGTTCCTATAAATAATGTGGTAGTGTTTGAGGGGATGGGACCCACTGCAAAGGGTCGCTGTACTAGTCGCTCAGCTGACTGCTTGTTATGTAATCGACGCTGCTCGTATCAGCCGGGTGGCACGCGCTGCTTGCTGGCAGCCGGCTCGAGAAACACAAAGATACCTGAGTTAGCGCTAATGGCTTACCGTCTGTCACGTCTTTACGTGACGGGAATAAGGAAGGGCGTTGGGATGTAAAGAGGCGTATAACAGTAATGCTAGTGTAGAGTGTGGACCAAGTGTTTTATTGGTCTGTGATATCCTTTGTGTGAGTCCCTTGTAGGGAATGAAATTATGTTTATAATGTGATACAAGTTGTGGGTTGCAGGTTACATAAATAGGAACTCTGAACACGATTGACTGACTCACCTCGGTTGACACCAGCGTAGCTTCGGCCGTCTTGATGGAGCACTGACAATGGAGAGAGAGTTTGACCTCATTAGGACGTCTTCTTATACCTTCTGACGCCCTCCTGTCAGCAATGTATTGGCCCAGTTAGTACTATGTCGCTGAGTGTAATGATTACGTAAGGCTTGAGCTGCTTTATGGAGTAGCAAGCTGTCCTTACAGTATTAATGGATGTTGCCCCGGCTTTCCAAGGGTTGCCATTTTAGGGGATTTAGCCAGATGTTGGGGGGATGGTCTCCAAGGGGCGCATACCCCTGGGATGCTGTACAGTATATTATTAGGTGAAAGGGGTGAAAATTGGGGGTTGAGGGATTCTTAACGGAGCGTGTATCTCATAAACGACATAGGTGAGAAGTTTGAAATTCGGCGAAAAAAAACAGCCTAAAATATAAGTAAATAGGTGTTCGACCGGTTTTTCATAAATCCAATTTAAGGGGCCCTTGGAGAGGGGTGAAATTCTGGGCGGAAAACAGGAAAGAAAGTGTCCTAACTCACTCATCAAACTCAGGGGGGAAGAACAGCTCAAAAATGAGTAAATAGGTGTTCGACAGGTTTTTTTTTCATAAATCCAATTTAAGGGGTTCATGAGGGGTGAAATTCTCAAAAATAAATGAAAGAAAATGTCCTGACTTACTCACTCATCATCGCCCAGCCAAAATTATTGTAGTTAGAAACATGACATTTTGGGGCCATGTATGTATGTATGTATGCCAACAACGCGGTGGTGACGGACCAGCTACAAGCGATAGCGCCAGTGATGGAGATGGAGATGACGACCTGAATCTTGAAACACCTGAACTAAGTGAAGTGTTAAGTGCAATCGATGTGTGTAGGCGTTACATCAGTGCGAAAAGTTGTAGTGAAAATGCCTTGAATTCATTACTACGTTTGCAAAAGGAGGTTTATACACAATGCAAGAAAAGTGAAACAACCCAAACTATCTGATTTCTTTAAGGCTGGACTAAGTTCAAAATAATTTTCTGTCCTAATGTATGTATTGTTTGCTGGGATTTACAAATGTACAGGGTCTGTCCTGAAAGTAGTCGGAATGAGTCAATTTAAAAAAATTACGAGCCTTACAGTAGTCGCATATGATGTGTAACATCTGACATAGAAGAAACCTCACGTGAAATTGTTGATACACCGGTATTTTATAGTATTATTGGCACAAATATTAATCTATTGTAAAAGGGAGTGTTTTACAGATATTGTAGTTTATAATACGGAACTCATTTTATTAGATGATTTGTAGCTTCCACCAGCACTAGCCTAAATAAAGAATACGATATGGATCAACTAGATTAATAGACGCGACAACGCTCATAACCTTAAATTCCTTATAAACAGGTCTTCTTCATTCACAGACCAACACGTAATTTCATATGGATTCTGTTAAAATGAGTCATATTGATATGATAAATATCGTTTAAAATGATAATCTGGTAGCAAAAATATCTACCCTCCCAGGATTCGGACCCAAGATCTCTAGATACACAGTCATACGCAATAACCCCACGGCTGTTTCGACTACGCAAAAATTGTGCACAAGTTGGTGACATATTTCCACGTTCGAATAATACTGCATTACGGAATTAAGTTTCATTTATATTTTGCTTGTTTCGATAATGGTCCTGAGTGACATTGAGTTTAAAATGCCTTATGCCAATGCAATGCCGACTACTTACAATGCTTGATATTAAGGCATTTTTCTTTCTTTCTTAGACATTTACCCTCCAGGTTGGTGGAACCCACGGACTCAGCGAGGGAACTCACCACTACCGCCTCTACGGGCAGTGTCCTAGGGCTGGGAACATCTAATCAGAGTGGATACAACTGGTGAGGTGTGATTGGCACCTCGCCCAGGCGGCCTCACCTACAAAGCGAACAGGGGCCTCATGAGGGAAGGTAATGGATGGTCAGGATGGATAGGCAAGGAAGAGGGAAGGAGGCGGCCATGGCCTTGAAAAAGGTACTGTCCCTGTAAATTGAATTATTTAGGGACAAAATGAGAGTATTTTCCGTCCCCATGATAAAATTTAACTAGCAAATATAATTTCTGGAAGTGTGACACGAGAGTGTAGTGTTACAAGCTCGAGACTGTGGGAGAGCCCGATCACGTGATATATTGCACAATGGACGCTTCTAGAAGGCTATATTTAGCATAGCAACAGCGAGTTTGGAAATTAATATTATAAATATTGTTATAAATTATGCTATTGGATCCCAGCCCAGAGCCAATGAGAACAGGTCTTATTGAAGACGGGATCAACTTTAATTACACAATATGATGAAATTATGCATTTAGGCCCTTAGAAGAAGATTTTCTTATTTGGTAATGAAGAGAATATTAAGAGAAATTATGTCTGATACTTTAAAAACCGCAGATCGGTTAATCTACGCAGTAATAAGCATTTTTAATCTACGCGCTAAAATTATGGTGGGAGATTGATATGGCCGCCAAAAATTCGACTTGAAGAGGGAGATCCAAGGATCGAGGTTCTAATTCCAGCAGACTTTGAAGAGTGAGGAAGTGTTTTTACCGGGTTAACGGAGATCCCAAGGCTTAGTCCGAGTGCGACGACTGTCGACTTGTGGAGACGCGAGGATAGCTAGGTGGACCGTTAGACATCACCGCACTTCCATTCTACGTGAAGTTGCGAGGAACATTGTATTGATTATATCTCATATATAATTGAGATTTGAAGTTAAATAAGCGAATATATATTAAGAACAGATCGCTTACTTTATATTGTGAAAAGTCGAGCATTTTAATATTCACCATTTCGACAATATCAGCCGGTCAAGTTAGATTTCCAAATGTGTTGGAAATAAAGCTGAATATCATTATAAATTGCAACGTGAAGTTGACGAACGCAGTTCAAGAACAGTGGCGGAGAACTTTTAATATTGGCGCAACACATAAACATTAACAGAATGACTATTATTATTCTTCAAACTTTATCATTCAGCATAATTAACATTGTTGATATGATGAACTAAGTAGTCATGCGTCAGAGATATATTCGATAACAGGAGTTAAGATACAACGATGGAGCTTCGTTAGACAACGTATTCTTGAATACAGACTTAGTGTACGGTCCATCTTGTGCATTTTCGTCAGTCTACGAACACTAATGTCACATCAATTAGCAATGGAAACATTTCATTCACTATTACCTCTGGCGATAAAAGACATTCAACGTTTTGAAGAGCTGAACAATGTAAGTATTAATGTGTATGAAATGTAAAAAAAGAGTATAGTAGGTCCTCTATAATATACTCAGGAAGAAAAGGATAATCATGTACATTTATTATACATAACTAAAGGTGAAAATGCTCACTATTGTTGGATAAAACATTTAAGTAGACTTGTCAGTAGTCAACTATCAAAACGCAATGATAAAAAAGTGCTTGTGTGATGGTTGTTTACAATATTTTAGAAAAGAGGATCATTTAACTCATGAACAAAAATGGGGTTGTAATCATGTTTGTACAGTATTGCCTACTCCAGGAAATAACTGAAATTTAAGGACTTTGAGAAGCAGCTTCGAGTACCATTTGTTATATATGCCGACTTTGAAGCTTTGCTAAAACCTTTTAATACATGTCCATCGAATCCAATGAAATCTTTTACTAACACCACTCACATTCATGAACCTTTTAGCTTTGCATATACTATTAAATGTAGTTATGATGACTCGTTAAATAAGTTTGAGCTCTATAGAGGACCAGATGCACCGAAAGTCTTTATGGAAAGACTTGAAAAAGATGCCATCCGTATATCCTCTATTTTAAATACTATAATTCCAATAGAGCCACTAACATCATCACAGCAAATGAATTTTGAAACTGAAACTAATTGTTTTATATGTGGTGAATGTTAATATATGGTCAGGTTTAGCGATCTTGACCATTAACAGCAAAATATCGAGGTGCTGCTCACCAAGAATGTAATTTAAAGTATAGAGTAACAAAATTCATTCCAGTCATTCTACATAACGGTAGCAAATATGATAAACACTTTATCGTTAAAGAATTTGGAGCTTCATTTGTGAAAATTGATGTGATTGCAAATAACAAGGAACAATTCATATCGTTCACAAAATACATCAAAACTGGCACTAAAAAAATATATAAAACTGAGATTTTTAGATCCATTCCACTTTATGCCAAGTAGTCTTGATAAGCTTGCTAGTAATTGAAAATCAGATCAGATTCATGAAAATCAACGTATCTTTCCTAAAGAAGATGATTTTAATTTGATTCGACAGAGGGGTATATTCCCTTATGAATATATTCACTGTGTGGAACGTCTTGAAGAGTGTTTTACCACCAAAAGATGCATTTTACTGTTCCTTAAACACAAGTCATATTAGTGATCAGGAATATTTACATGCACATCGTGTATGGACACAGTTTGACATTGAAACTTTAGGTGAGTTTTCAGACATATATTTGAAGACAGATGTGTTGTTATTAGCAGATGATTTTGAAAAGTTTTCGGTATGTTTGTATGAAAACTTATGACCTTGATCCTTGTCAGTATTTAACTGCTACTGGGTTAAGATTTAGTTCAATGTTGAAAAAGACAAAAGTAAATTTAGAATTGATGACTGATGATTGATGTTCTTTAAATACTGAATTTCATCATTCAGTTCATTAATATCTCGAGTGTCCAATTCAATTAGACCATTGAACTCATCAAAAACCATTTCAATTTGTTTCCGTACCTGTTCTTTCCCGTCCAGGGCATCCCGCGCTCCCGCTATAGCCTCTTTCAGTTTGGATCTGAGGATGTCGTTCTCTTCATTCTGCTGCATTAAGGTAACGATATTCATCTCCTGCTGTTTGATGAAGTCCTCCTTTTTTCCCTCCTGTGGCATTAAGTCCGGTTCGTTCAGCTGAGCGATAAATTCGTCTTTGTTATTGGCTGCTTCTGAGATGCTAATCAAACTGTCTATTTCAGCAGTAATTCCTTCATTAGCAGTCTTCCTTAGCTTCTCATTCTCCTCATTCAACTGACTAATTATTTCGTGTTTCACTTCCAGCTTCTTCTTTAAATACTGAATTTCATCATTCAGTTCATTAATACCTTCATTAGCAGTCTTCCTTAGCTTCTCATTCTCCTCATTCAACTGACTAATTATTTCGTGTTTCTCTTCCAACTTCTTCTTTAAATACTGAATTTCATCATTCAGTTCATTAATACCTTCATTAGCAGTCTTCCTTAGCTTCTCATTCTCCTCATTCAACTGACTAATTATTTCGTGTTTCTCTTCCAACTTCTTCTTTAAATACTAAATTTCATCATTCAGTTCATTAATACCTTCATTAGCAGTCTTCCTTAGCTTCTCATTCTCCTCATTCAACTGACTAATTATTTCGTGTTTCTCTTCCAACTTCTTCTTTAAATACTGAATTTCATCATTCAGTTCATTAATACCTTCATTAGCAGTCTTTCTTAGCTTCTCATTCTCCTCATTCAACTGACTAATTATTTCGTGTTTCTCTTCCAACTTCTTCTTTAAATACTGAATTTCATCATTCAGTTCATTAATACCTTCATTAGCAGTCTTCCTTAGCTTCTCATTCTCGTCATTCAAATGACTAATTATTTCGCGTTTCTCTTCCAACTTCTTCTTTAAATACTGAATTTCATCATTCAGTTCATTAATACCTTCATTAGCAGTCGTCCTTAGCTTCTCATTCTCCTCATTCAACTGACTAATTATTTCGTGTTTCTCTTCCAACTTCTGCTTTAAATACTGAATTTCATCATTCAGTTCATTAATACCTTCATTAGCAGTCTTCCTTAGCTTCTCATTCTCCTCATTCAACTGACTAATTATTTCGTGTTTCTCTTCCAACTTCTTCTTTAAATACTGAATTTCATCATTCAGTTCATTAATACCTTCATTAGCAGTCTTCCTTAGCTTCTCATTCTCCTCATTCAAATGACTAACTATTTCGTGTTTCTCTTCCAACTTCTTCTTTAAATACTGAATTACATCATTCAGTTCATTAATACCTTCATTAGCAGTCTTCCTTAGCTTCTCATTCTCCTCATTCAAATGACTAATTATTTCGCGTTTCTCTTCCAACTTCTTCTTTAAATACTGAATTTCATCATTCAGTTCATTAATACCTTCATTAGCAGTCGTCCTTAGCTTCTCATTCTCCTCATTCAACTGACTAATTATTTCGTGTTTCTCTTCCAACTTCTGCTTTAAATACTGAATTTCATCATTCAGTTCATTAATACCTTCATTAGCAGTCTTCCTTAGCTTCTCATTCTCCTCATTCAACTGATTAATTATTTCGTGTTTCTCTTCCAAATTCTTCTTTAAATACTGAATTTCATCATTCAGTTCATTAATACCTTCATTAGCAGAATTCCTTAGCTTCTCATTCTCCTCATTCAAATGACTAATTATTTCGTGTTTCTCTTCCAACTTCTTCTTTAAATACTGAATTACATCATTCAGTTCATTAATACCTTCATTAGCAGTCTTCCTTAGCTTCTCATTCTCCTCATTCAACTGACTAATTATTTCGTGTTTCTCTTCCAACTTCTTCTTTAAATACTGAATTTCATCATTCAGTTCATTAATATCTCGAGTGTGCAATTCATTTAGAGCATTGTGCTCATCAATCAGCATTTCCATTTGTTTCTGTAACTGTTCCTTCCCGTCCAGGGCATCCCGTTCTCCCGCTATAGCCTCATTCAGTTTGGATATGAGGATGTCGTTCTCTTCATTCTGCTGCATTAGGGCAATTATATTCTTCTCCTGCTGTTTGATGAAATCCTCCTTTTCCCCCTCCAACGGCAGTAAGTCCGGTTCGTTCAGCTGAGCGATAAATTCGTCTTTGTTTTTGGCTGATTCTGAGATGCTAATCAAACTGCCTATTTCATCAGTAATTCCTTCATTAGCAGTCTTCCTTAGCTTCTCATTCTCCTCATTCAATTGACTAATTATTTCGTGTTTCTCTTCCAACTTCTTCTTTAAATACTGAATTTCATCATTCAGTTCATTAATACCTTCATTAGCAGTCTTCCTTAGCTTCTCATTCTCCTCATTCAACTGACTAATTATTTCGTGTTTCTCTTCCAACTTCTTCTTTAAATACTGAATTTCATCATTCAGTTCATTATTATCTCGAGTGCGCAATTCATTTAGAGCATTGTTCTCATCAATCAGCATTTCAATTTGTTTCCGTACCTGTTCTTTCCCGTCCAGGGCATCCCGTTCTCCCGCTACAGCCTCATTCATTTTGGTTCCGAGGATGTCCCTCTCTTCATTCCGCTGCATTAGTGTGACGATATTCTTCTCCTGCTGTTTGATGAAGTCCTCCTTTTTCCCCTCCTGTGGCATTAAGTCCGGTTCGTTCAGCTGAGCGATAACTTCGTCTTTGTTTTTGGCTGCTTCTGAGATGCTAATCAACCTGTCTATTTCATCAGTAATTCCTTCATCAGCAGTCTTCCTTAGCTTCTCATTCTCCTCATTCAACTGACTTATTATTTCGTGTTTCTCTTCCAACTTCTTCTTTAAATACTGAATTTCATCATTCAGTTCATTATTATCTCGAGTGCCCAATTCATTTAGAGCATTTTTCTCATCAATCAGCATTTCAATTTGTTTCCGAACCTGTTCTTTCCCGTCCAGGGCATCCCGTTCTCCCGCTATAGCCTCATTCAGCTTGGTTCCGAGGATGTCCCTCTCTTCATTCCGCTGCATTAGGGTGACGATATTCTTCTCCTGCTGTTTGATGAAGTCCTCCTTTTTCCCCTCCTGTGGCATTAAGTCCGGTTCGTTCAGCTGAGCGATAACTTCGTCTTTGTTTTTGGCTGCTTCTGAGATGCTAATCAACCTGTCTATTTCATCAGTAATTCCTTCATCAGCAGTCTTCCTTAGCTTATCATTCTCCTCATTCAACTGACTTATTATTTCGTGTTTCTCTTCCAACTTCTTCTTTAAATACTGAATTTCATCATTCAGTTCATTATTATCTCGAGTGCCCAATTCATTTAGAGCATTGTTCTCATCAATCAGCATTTCAATTTGTTCCCGTAAATGTTCATTCCCGTCCAGGGCATCCCGTTCTCCCGCAATAGCCTCATTCATTTTGGTTCCGAGGATGTCCCTCTCTTCATTCCGCTGCATTAGGGTAATGATATTCTTCTCCTGCTGTTTGATGAAGCCCTCCTTTCCCCCCTCCTGTGGTATTAAGTCCGGTTTGAATTCTCCAAACTGACACCCATCCTTCTCATCCAGTAGCGCATTTTCTCCATACATGCTACCTAGCGTTGTGACAAACGCACTGCACTCTGCATTCTCTTTCTGGTCCTTGAGGGAGTCGACGTCATCCTTGTGATCCAGCTTGACCATCATCCTCGGACTCTTGGTTTGCAAGTAGTCATGAGTCGAGGTGAGCCGTGCTCTGCAATAAACCTTCTTTTTGCCCTGTATGTCCACGAACACGTCTTGCGTTAGAGCCTTGTCCTTCTCGTGCAATATGTCGGACAGACGGTGAATCAACTGTTGCTGCATCCCTTGCTCCTCGTGGGAAGATTTCAACTGTTCTTCCTTTACCCGCACCACCTCCTGCTGTTTGCTCTCCAGTACCTTCAACTCCTTGTGGAGCGACGGGTCGTCCTTGTCCTCCATC
Source organism: Meconema thalassinum (assembly GCA_946902985.2). Lineage (NCBI taxonomy): Eukaryota > Metazoa > Arthropoda > Insecta > Orthoptera > Tettigoniidae > Meconema > Meconema thalassinum. The sequence continues at coordinate 680,103,461 of OX336391.1, read as the reverse complement.
TCCCCCTTCCGCTGCTTCTGAAACCAGGCACCACATTCGTCAGTAGGGCGATATTAATTATTTCTAAATATTCTGCAATTATCTGTTCGCTACAATTGAGTCATAAAGTTCAAAAACCCGACAATTCACCTTGATTATTTCCCCCGTTTCTAAACGCTGAGTTTGCTTTCAAATTATTTCTTCAACAAATAACTTCAAATCGATTAGGTGGTATAGAGGGATGAATCAATTGCTAACCTTACAAACTGAAGCACATTTCGTCTATTTTATTTTATTCTTTCTTTTGCCGAGCAGCAAAGACCATGTTTTGAAATTTCAATTTGTAAACAGTCTACTGTGTTTGAATCTCGCCTTTGAAATATTCTTACGATGGGAATGAGAAAAAGGTCTGACAGAATTACCTGAGACTTCACAAACACACCACCACACTGACTCCCTCGTCACACGAGCGACTTACCTCTCCAGGGCCGCCTCATCCTGTTCGGCGAGCGTACTGTCCTGCTGGCACTTCATGTGCAGGTAGAAGTCTCGCCCCAGCTCCACTTCGGACCGGAGCAGATCCACTCGACACGGTACACGTCACAGTAGCGGGCCTTATCCACAAGGTCCAGGAAAGCGCTCATCTCATCCTTTAGCTGGCCACGGTCGGCCTCCTCGGCGCCGCGATACCCTTGTAGTCGTCCAGCTGCTTCTGGACCATGTCCCTCTCGGCTTCAACATCCTTTAATCGGGCCGTTCCTTCCACCTCCCTCAAGAGGCGCTCTCTCGATGCCACAAGCAGCGCGTCCCGTTCCGCGTCTGAGACTCCACCTCCTGTTGAGCAGGCCTTTATCACTCTTAATGTCCACTTGCAGGCGTCTGAGCATTTCCTCCAGCTCACGGATCCTGCCCTGTAGACGCCGGTTTTTCTTCCATGAGGTTATGCACCGCCTTCTGCTTGAGCTCCAGTGCCGCCTCCTCCTCCATGTCAGCATATTGGTCTAACTTGTTACGAAGCCAGATCCTCTCCTCATTGAGCTCAAGCGAACGGGACTTCTGCAGCCTGACCTCATGTTGAGTGGACTTGTTCTGATCCTCCAGCTGTGCCACGCGTGTCATGTACTTCACTATATTCTTCTTAATGTACCTATACACTGAGTCTGCCTCCAGCTTCTTCAGTCTGTCCACTTCGGCCTGTAGGTCACCCTGCCCTGCAATCAGAGCGTCTCGCTCCGTCAGCAATCCTTCTTTGTCCTTGAGCTGTTCCAGGAGCATTTCGACCTGACTCTTGAAGGTAGACATCTCGTCCTTGGCTTTCACACCAGTCTTATCCATCTGGAACTTAAACCCCTTCACGCTCTCCCTCCATGGCATACACCCCACTATAGGCCTTGGGCAGATTCTGAAGCTCCTGCAGCAGTAACTTGGACTCTTCGTCCGGCGTTACGTTATGCTGCTTCTTCAGTTTCTCAAGGCGTGCTTCTATTGTCGTCAGATCGTCCTCCATGGATGGATCTGACGGGAAAGGTGGACCATCATCCCGCGTCCTCAAGGACCTTGGGTGTCCGGGGATCGAGGTTGAAAGTACGATGTCATGTTCGGTGTCCGTTTCAAGGTCCGAAGAAAATGCGAGGTCCGTCGTCGCTGTCGACTGTGGATGGTCGTAAGTGTCCGTGTCCGAAGTCGGAGTGACCTCCACACCTGTCTCTGGATGAGTATCCGTCGCGTCCAGATTATGCTGAGACTCACGCAGTAGCTAGAGGGCAGCGTCCTTCTCTTGGAACAGGCGTCTCCATAATCAAAAAGTCAAAGGAAATTAGTAGGAGTGTCTTGGGGATTCTGACAACGGCACAACAGCCATTTCGTTTCAGGGATCCATTTTGTTTTCGGCAGCAGTCATTTTGTTTTTCTAAGACACCCTCTTGCTTTGTGAGAGCTGCCATTTTGTTTTAGACGCCATTTTTCGTTTTTTCAGGCGCCATTGATGTTTTGAAGAGCTGACATCTTATTTTAAGGCACCACTTTGCACTTCGCATCAAATTTTGCTGAACTTAGGCGAACTTAACGGAGCAGATGTTTTCCGTACTTACCGAGTTAAAACAAACATAGCCGTACTTATCTGAACTGTGACCTTTAGAAGCTCCTAATATTTTGCACGTCGCTTTTGCCTAAACAGATGGCTGCGACCAACCCTTATGAGCGTACCGGATGGTGATCAGTCACGCTAACTCATAACCTATTTGGCAGTTATGGCAACTATGGATTTTGTGGAGAATAGATGCACGAATGAGGAAATTGTCCTGTAACACATTAATTGTCTGGCTATTATTTTATTCTTGAATTAGAAAATCTGCCTGAAATATACTTCATTGTACGGTCTCAGAGAACCTATTTAAGACTGAAATGAGCGACAGAAGTCAGCAGTTATATAAGCATTAATATTTGGTGACAGTTTTGGAAGCGAAAACAGGAACATTTCAGTAGAAATGGAATGGCTTCAAGTAAGCATATTGTTGTAAATAGATGTACAGATAAAGTTGGATTTAAGGAAATAGTAACGTTCAGCTTTGCATTTAAGTGTAAAAAATTTATGTGCAGTGGAATATATATATGAACAAAAGTTTGGTGCTTTTCAGTCGGTCAACGCAAATGTACCCAAATGTACCTGAAAAAATTACATGAAATTAATAAATACACTAGGATGACCAGTTTCTATCGTCAAGCGATCATCATCAGATCCATTTCACAAAAGGCCGATTGCGTAAAGCATTTGATCTCAGTTCACCAGGTTCAGCTGATCTTTGCGCGTGCTGAACGCAGAATTTCTGTTGTACAAACTTTAATCTAAGATCACCGCGTCTTGATCTGAGTTCATATTTAACCGCCGACAGTTCTCGGTTCAGCGATGTTGATCTTAGTTCACAGCTGTTGTCCATGAAACATTTTAGCGCTTAGATTCCAGTTCTAGGCTTTATATAAAAGAGAAATATGTTAGAAAGCTTGTACATTATCAGGTTATACGAAGGTACTATTTCTTTCTGGACTAGGCCTAATTTGTGCGTGTTCGCTCTCATTGATGATGCATTTAGTGCCACCATCGTTTCCTCCGACTTGACAGTTCACCGGCTGGCGATGCAGTGTTGCCAGTCCACTAACGCGAATCAGCTGACGTTCAGTGGTCTCAAGATAGGAAGATGCCGCGTTAGGGGTGGAAACACAGCCGCTGGAGGGGGCCCCACGCCCGGTCGCCAGATTGCAATTTCTAGTTCACTTTTAGCATCGGAGAAGGACACAGCTTCCTGATTGGCTATTCTGACGAAGCATGTCTGCAGCAAAAGGATTTGATTAGTCAGCATAGTTATAAGGTGGAACCTATCAGCGATGTCGTTCCAGGTTTGAAAAGAATATGTAGAACTCCTGCTGTTTTAACTTCGTATACATTGTAATGCGCCTTGAAATAGTTGCATGATCATTGTTCCTAGGCCATATGTGTTTCCATATCTTCTTAAATCAAGAAGAATCATTACCAGAATGTTTTCCATCGATTAAGACCCCCTTGTAGCCATCCATTTGGGTGGTTATACATATAGGGGAAACTTTATGGTCTGTATAGAGTTTATTAATCTAACAACACAGTTCTATGGAAAATGTATCATTGTATACATGAATATCTTACAAATAGACTAGATTTTAATAACATTTTGAGAATTGAACAATACAACAAAAAATGCTCAATTTGTCATTAGCATGGATGTCCCCAGTCATTGAAGTATGAGGCTTCTTTTCGTTATGGATGCATACATTTGACTAGCATATAAACCAACTTAATGGAACGACATCGCTGATAGATTCCACGCTATATCTACGTTGACTAATCACATCCTTCGTCAGAATAGCCAATCAGGAAGCCGTATCGCTCTCCAATGCTAAAAGTGAACTAGAAATTATTGCAATCTCGCCGCCCGGTCAGCTATGCGTGTACAGTCACATTATTTGACAAGTTGACCTACCACCATCCCTCCCCGCTTGTTTATTCTGTGGGGCTGTGACATATATACTGCTCAAAAAAATTAAAGCACCACTTTTTTCAAAGGCCACCAAATTTGGAAAGTTGACTGCACAAGGTCGAAATCTCAGTCTGACGTTTGCCCCGACGCCTACCAAGCACATGCTTCAGCACAACTCCCCAACTTGTGTAGTTTCGGGATAGCGCCCCCAAAACCAGCCCATTTTTGAAAACCGTAAATTGAAGTTTGCGAAAAACGCTGTAGGACTTGTCGCAGGTTGCCAAAGCAGTCGAAAATGAATGAGTCTTGCTCTTAAGGTTCCACGAACACGTTGAAATCGTTACATTTGACGTTTGGGCATTTTCAACCCCCTTCATCATCCCCTAAACATGGACTACCATTGGGGGCGCCTGAGAAGGTACCGGATGTGTTTAACCACCTGAAAACCTGCACACCGTCCTCAGTTGCTGATTGCAGTTAGTTCTTAAGGCCTCCGGCAATGTTCACCCCTCCTAACACCCTCAACTGGCAAGGGACCAAACCACCCCGTCTTGATTCACCCCTAAGGAAGGTTTAAGTCGAGATTTTTATCAGTGCTGCTAATGGGGGGGGGGGTCTCCCCCTAACGTTTCAAAAGAGGACCTGCGCCTGTGTCGCCACCCCTTCCCTTGCTACCCCCTTTTGTATGATTTTTCGAATCAGGCCCTTTTTAAGGGCTGAAATGAGGTCTTAATCGCTGAAAGGGCTGTTAAGTTCCTTAGAAGTAGTGGTGACACGAAATCAACCCCTTCCGATGTTTGATTGACATTCCAACCCCAAAGTTGACATTTTTGCACCCTCAACCCTCCCTGTCTGGACGCGTAACGCGTCATGGCAGAGTTTTCAGAGTTGGATCAAAATGAAGCGTATGGCCTGAAATGGAGCCCAAAACAGCAGGTTGGATGGAAATTCATCGGTAGGGTGGGAAACGGGACCAAAATTTTTCAAAAAAGTTAACAGCCTCTATTAAGTACACCAATGCATAGGCAACCCACATCACGTCATTTTTCTCCCATTGCCAAACTTTGTAACCTATTGCCGATCATAAGCAACCCACACGCACGGACGTGATGTGGGTTGCCTATGCATGGGCGTACTTACTGCAGGCTGTACACTTTTTTGAAAAATTTTGGTCCCGTTTCCCAACCTACCGATGAATTTCTATCCAGCCTGCTGTTTTGGGCTCCATTGCAGGCCATAAGCTTCATTTTCGTCCAACTCTGAAAACTCTGCCATGACGCATTACGCGTCCAGACAGGGAGGGTTGGGGGTGCAAAAATTTCGAATTTGGGGGACGGAATGTCAATCATCGATCGGAAGGGGTTGATTTCGTGTCACCACTACTTCTAAGGACCTTTACAGCCCTTTCAGCGATTAAGACGTCGTTTCAGCCCTTAAAAAGGGCCTGATTCGAAAAATCATACAAACGGGGGTTGCAGGGGAAGGGGTGGTGACAAAGGCACAGTTCCTTTTTTGAAACGTTAGGGGAAGCCCCCCCCCCATTAGCAGCACTGATAAACATCTCGATTAAAACCTTCCTTAGGGGTGAATCGAGAAGGGGTGGTTTGGTCCCATGCCAGTTGAGGGTGTTAGGGGGTGTGGACATTGCCGGGGGCCTTAAGAACTTACTGCAATCAGCAACTGAGGACGGTGTACAGGTTTTCAGGTGGTTAAACACACCCGGTACCTTCTCAGACGTCCCCAATGGTAGTCCATGTTTAGGGGATGATGAAGGGGGTTGAAAATGCCCAAACTTCAAATGTAACGATTTCAACGTGTTTGTGGAACCTTTAAGAGCAAGACTCATTCATTTTTGACTGCATTGGCAACCTGCGACAAGTCCTGCAGCGTTTTTCGCAAACTTCAGTTTGCGGTTTTCGAAAATGGGCTGGTTTTCGGGGTGCTACCCCGAAACTACTCAAGTTGGGGAGTTGTGCTGAAGGATATGCTTGGTAGGCGTCAGGACAAACGTCATACTGAGATTTCGGGCTTGTAGGTCAACTTTTCAAAATTTGGTGGCCTTTGAAAAAAGTGGTGCTTTAATTTTTTTGAGCAGTATATTTCACATTTGTGAAGTTAATTTATACAACGTAGAAAACAAGGTATTTGTGTGCATTATGTATCATAACGGAGCCAAGGAGCCAGTCATAAGTTAATAACAGTAACCGATATTTAAAAAAATACTTTGACTAAGCCGTGGGCTATTTGTTGTTTATTTTAGGGGCTGTGACATCGTTGTCATATAGCCCCGTGTATTTCAGGTGTGTGTGTTAGTGTGTGTGTGGGGATTTGAGTGCTAACCTGTGTTATTGTGAAAGCTGCCCTAGTGTGTGTATTTGTAAATTGGCGGTCGGATTGGGAAGGAGGCAGGCGTGGTCTTAAGTTAAGAACCATCCCAGCATTTGCCTGAGGTAGAAGTGGGAATCCACGGAGAACCACTTCCAGGATAGCCGAGGTAGGAATCGAACCCAGACCTCCGGGGCGAATGCCAAGAACGCTACCCGCTACACCACAAAGCTTTTATGATTAAACAATGAGCATTGCAAATAGGGAATGAAGTACTAAGTGCAAATATCACAATGTAGTTCACAACACATGTACTGTACATAAATAATTATTTATTCACATTGTCACAGTAGTATCCCCCTGGGGTTCAAACCCATACAATTTTAGTATTATCACCACAACACAATTTAGCGAAGAAACGACGGAAACCATTATTTACAGTCCGTCCAAAGGCAGCTCCTCCACTCCCGATAAATCACCATCTAAATCTCCACTCTCATCTTCTTCTCCCTCTCCTTCTTCGCTACTGTCTTCACCTAACTTAATAATAAAGTTGTCCACGACTTCTTCAATTAGAGGCTGCTGCTTCAGATACTCTGCTTCATACGTTTTGGCTTTCTCACACTTCTTCATTGAAGACTGTTGTGAGATTTCATCAAACTTCTGTGTTGCCAATGCTCTGACGTCCTCCATTTGAATGTGGTGTTGTTTGCAGCAATCCAATTTTTTAGTTCGGCCCAGACAAGCTCTATGTGGTTGAGTTCTGGGTGATACGGTGGCAGGCCTAGAACCGTGTGACCATGTTGTTTCAGCAGAGAGTCTATCACATATTCTTTATGCAGTGGTTTATTCAGCCTTACAACTCAAGTAACTGAACGTTCACCATGTTGTCGGTAAATGAGATGTTATTACACCTTAACCACTCCTGCAGGACAGTATTTCTGGAGTTGCTTGTGGGACATTTGTTAGATTGAACGTTGTGATACGGGGCGTTATCTATCACAAGCACACAGGTTTTAGGGAGATTAGGGATTAATTTCTCTTCGAGCCACTTGCTGTAATTATTATAATTCATCTCGTTATGGTAATCTCCTGTCGATTGTGACGATTGCCACATTGTCAAACAATTTTCAATAAACCCCATCTCCCCTCCAGCATGTTTTACGATGAGTCTCCTCCTTTAGAAATGGGTGTAAATAAGCCTTCAGTCGAGTCATCTGACCACGATTTTGAAATGACGTGGGTAGAATGAATATACGTTTCATCCATATACACCACTGGTCGGCCTTCTGATCTGAATCTTGTGACGTTATGCAGACAAATATACCGTTGAAAAGCGATGCGTTGCCTTTCAACGAGCACGTGCCTATTGTTCCGAGTTTTCTTCCATTTGTAGCCTAACTCTTTGAGAATTGTTCTCAGGCTTGTTTTGCCGCCTGGAAACCCTAAATCCTTCACAAGCCTCGCATGTAGTTTTGGTATTGTCGGTACACATTTCACCGTTAGATAAAAGTTATTGATCCCTCTCCTTAGAACACCTTTATCAAAAGCATCCAGGCCTGTGACCGACTTGTTTTTAGTTTGTTTCTTTATTAGGAGTTTCGAACAGTGGTTCACCTTCATTTCTTTTCATCTTGGCCTCACGACTTATCATCGTTTCAGTCATTTTAGAACATCCAACTGCAGCCGACACTCTTTCTCGCACCTTTTTCACAAATCCTCCTGCTTCACTCTCCTTTTTCATGAATTCCATCACATTATAAATAACCTCACGAGTTTGACTCTTGATAACTTTGCGCGGTAATTTACTACAACTCATCGTAACACAGCAAAACACAACAACAACATGAAACCAATTGGAAGATATTGTTATTCAATGAAATGCAGGTTTAACCCCCTTAAGACCCCTTTAGAACCTAATTATCCGAAATTCCTCCCTTAGTGGACGGTTTTGACATACAATGAACATATCCCCAAAATGCCATGTTTCTAACTTCAATAATTTTGGCTGGGCAATGATGAGTGAGTGAGAGAGTCAGGACATTTTCTTTCTTTTTTGTTTTTTGGAATTTCACCCCTCCCCATAAACCCCTTAAATTGGATTTATGAAAAAGCTATCGAACACCTATTTACTTATTTTTAGCAGTTTTTCCCCCTGAGTTTGATGAGTGAGTCAGCCAGTCAATCAGTTAGGACATTCTTTTTCTTGGTTCCCCCCCCCCCCCAGAAATTCACCCCTCCGCATGGGTCCCTTAAATTGGATTTATGAAAAAACGGCCAAACACCTATTTACTTATCTTTAAAGCTGATTTATTTCGCGTAGTATCAAGCTCCTCGCCTATGTCGTTTATGGGATACACGCTCCGTTAGTAATTCTTCAACCCCAACTGTTCACCCCTTTCACCTCATAATATACACCACATTGAAAAACCCTCAGACACGTGTCTTCTTATTTTTAATGATGAGTTTATATGCCGAGTATCACATCCCTCAGTGAAACCAATCCGGAGATATTGTTATTCAATGAAATGCAGGTGTACCCCCTTAACACCCCTTTAGAACCTGAAAATCCAAAAATCCTTTCTTAGTGGGCGTTTTCGACTTACAACGAACATATCCCCCAAATTTTACGATTCTTACGTTAATAGTTTTGGCTGGGCGTTGTTGAGTCAGTCAGTCAGTCAGTCAGTCAGGACACTTTGTTTTATATAATAGATTGAAGTAATGCATTGTACTACGTGTGTAAGGAACCAAAGGGTTGTCTGTTATATGTCCGTCTTATTTATTAATTTTTTATTAATGGATTCGTCTATACCGAGCAGTTTTTAGCTTCACTGTTTTGAAACACTATGCTCATTGGAAGTGAAATTTAACCCTGATTTGGCAATTTTGTAGAAGGTTTCATTATTAAAATGACGAAAGTATAATACATGGAGAGAGGTCGATGGATGAAACTATTATCGAGTAGCTAACGATAATACTGTAAATATATGTATAAAGTAGTAATAGGATATTTTACGATTATTTCAAATGTTAGGAATTTAGCTTGGAATAAATGTTATTATGGAATGTATCATATAGGGATAAAAGTATAACGATTAGTGTGTGAAATGTTTAACGTGTATAACGAGTACAGTATGAACCACAAGTGTGACTACATTTTTTTAGTAATTTTACTCTATGTTATAGTCATTAGGACTGATAAAATTGTGACAGGAAGTTCACTACGTTTTCATTTTATTTTAGGTATGCTACATATTTTAATTTACTTTTGTATATATTTGTAACGTGTGAATGTAGGAGTGTATGGACTGGAAGTGTCCTTATTTGAATAATAAACTATCAGGCACGTGTTCGTTTGCCTGTCCGATTTTTTTAAATAGAATATCTCGACTTTCTAATTTAATAATCTAATGACGATAGTGCTACTAGTTAGGTACTGGCACTCTTTGCAACTTAGTAACCTTTCACCTTCGAGATTTTAGAATCTCGTCCTACCATACTTGATTGTAGAATGTTTTATTTGTAACTAAGTAGGAGTACTATCGTGGTTTTATAATATACCTGTATTTAGAAATTACTAGCCTTTCACCTAGCGAGGTACTGTTGATTTATCTGGCTGAGTATCAACCCCCTTAGCGATCCCTTCCATCCCTAGGATATTAGGTGAGGGCTATGTCAATTTCGGGTACAGTAGAAAACACAACCCGCTTGCTTTGTGAACCCCGTTCAGTTTTGTTTCAAGGATGGTGCTATCGGAAACACTTGCGATATGAAAAAACCACCTGCCAGTATCCTGATGGACGGATCACAGCTTCTTCTTGGCCCCAACTGGATAAACCACTGTAAGAAATGTCTGAAACATGGGATAAATTGGGATACATAGATTTCATGACATTCTACTACGGAATAAGGACTAAATTAAACATTGGTAGAGTGAGAAACCTGTGCTGCTCGTAAAATCAAATGGGCGCCTATCTTTAATTCTATTCACCTTAATTATTATCAATAGGGCCCGGATAGTTATGTGCTTAACATTTCAGAAATATGTATTTATTTATGTGCTTAAAAGTGAGAAAATATGTGATTAAAGTTTCCAAAATATGTTCTTAAATTTGTACCATATTTATGTCCCCCAGTTACTCTAAATATAGTTGTACATATTTCACCAACTATGATGTTGGCTACGTAACGGCCAGTATCGTCGGTCGTCTCGTCCATTGTAATCCACACAGCTTTGTCGCCAATTTCACTACGAATTCTATGCACTGCCTCAGAGTAAAGTTTAGGTAAATAGTTCTTACGCAGTGTTGACTCGTCAGGGAGAGGAATTTTGACGTACTTTTCTAACGTGCCACGTAGCACTGAGTTCTGCAGTTTATTCAGTGGTATATCAGCCGCAAGAAATGCCTGACAAATGCCTTGTGAGAACTGGCAGTTTGCTGGACCAGATCTCACATCCTGCATTTCGGGAAGCAAACGTTGTGTCGACTTCTTTCAAGATGTACATTTGACGTGTTTCGCTGTCGCAACATGTTGCGTAACTTGTGAACGCATGTCTGCCGCTATGGGTTTCTCACAAATGTTGCAAAATAAAACAGTTCCATCAGTTCTAAAAAGTCTCCGAACTCTCGCACTAAACGATTCAAAGTAACATATTTCGCACTTTTGGGACTCATCGTATTCGTTGAAACGAGAACACCACTGTCAGTATACTCCCAAGCTTCGCAGACCACTGTGATTTTAACTAACATTTTCCGTCTAGGTGAGGACTAGTGGAGGCTAAATGAGCCTGTTAACTCCAGCCCCCTGCTGTACTTAATGACCGGGAAATCCCTGTCTTGAAATGCTACTACAGTATGGAGACAATGGAGCACTGACGAAATAGAGAAGCCAATTACTGAAATTTCAAAGGGTCGAAAATGTGGCAGCAGTCATCCAAGAAGTGCAACATACGACCAAATATAGGAAATATGTGTTTATGAATAAACACGCCAAAATATGTATTTATTTATAACAACTGTAAAAATATGTAAATAAATAGAAAATATTTAATTAAATAAAAAATATTTTAACACATAACTATCCCGGCCTTAAATATCAATCAATAACGCTTTGTTTCTATCAAAACGGTGGACAAACGAAAAATTTTCGTGTCCCTACTTTGTTAAATAGAACAATACAAAAATAAAACTTTCCTAATAGAAAACTCAAATAAATACTCCTCCACAAAAATTATAAAGTCGCTATATGTCAAGGAAAGTTTTAAATGCTTCTCCTCGCATTCCATAAACAGTCACCTAGACTTTCATTTTTCACTGGAGAAAAAAAACCTTATATTATCTAAATCTTTAAACCGACGATGTAGATAACACATTGTTCATTTTACTCTACAGAGTTTAACTCTATTCCACTTCCCATAAATTATTTACACTTAAACGCAAAGCTGAACGTTACTATTTCCTTAAATCCAACTTTATCTGTACATGCACAAGATGGCGTCGGTGAGTGAAGTGCGTGTGTTTCGGTCTCCTGTTTTGTGCTGTTTTCTCATGTTATTCTTTCACGTAACTAGTTCTTTTTTTGTGAGTGGTAGTGATGTGAGGGTGTCCATGATTCGTGAAAAGAATTATGAAGCTTCAGTAAACTGGAAGTGCTCCAATCGGAGTTTTAATTTTTGTTGTTTCTCTGCTGCTGGATTGTCGCCTGCCATGCTGCTAAAAGGAGCCAGCCCTTTCACTAGGAGAGGTACGGTCACATCAACATCAACGGTGACCACAGTCTTCATGCTTCTTCTACTGTCAGGTGATGTAGAAATTAATCCTGGTCCGGGTTCGAACAGTTCTATGTCCATATACTTTCAGAACACTCAGAGCGTGGCCAACAAGCTGGACAAAGTAGATTTGAGCAGCAGTGATTTTAATAATATGTCAATAATAGCCTTAAATGAGTCTTGGCTTTTTGACAGTTTTCTTGACTCAGAACTCGCCTTTTCTAGGGCTCATGACATATTTAGAAGAGACAGGCCTGGGCGTGGGGGTGGTGTTGTCATTGCTACGCAGTCTCAGTTGCGTGCTAGGAGAAGAGCGGACTTAGAAAGTGAATGCGAAATTATTTGGTTGGAAATCCAAGGAAGGTCTAGTGTGTTCGTGGGCTGTGTGTACCTACCCCCGCCTGCCTCTTTAAACCACTTGGAGGAGCTACATACCTCTCTCAGCAGGGTGCACGCCCAGTTGAAGGACAAGGATACAGTTATATTGTGTGGGGATTTCAACATGCCGGACATCTCATGGGGACAGCAGGAAGGGCCTTCTCTCATACCTTTAAAACTAACTGAAAGTGCAGTGAACTCGATCTTCTGCGAGATAATTGAGGAATTCTCTCTGCATCAATTGAATCCACATCTCACGCGCGGACAAAACTACCTTGATCTTCTGTTTACTAATATTCCTAAAATCTCTCAATCTGTAGAGTTAGAAAAACCGGGGTGGATTCCATCTGACCATAGTGCTCTAATATGGAACATTGATTTTCACGACGCTAGTTTATTTCAAAAACTACCTCGCAGGGAAATTTTTAACTGGAAGAAAGCAGACATGAACCACCTGAAACTTATACTGGATTATTGCCCATGGTCCCTCCTTGACATCAGGAACGACATTAATGAGAATTGTGAGATATTTTATGATCTCTTGATGTCCGCAGTTCGAGAAGCAGTTCCTCGTGTGAAGGTTAATCCCTACCGTTATCCACCTTGGTTTGATGCAGATGTAATCAGCGCGCTACATTCGAAAAATAGGGCTCATCGTCAATGGAAACGCTCTTCTTTGGAATGCCATAGAATTGAATTTGTGGTCAGGAGACTCGAATTCAAAGAAATTCAACGCCGAAAGTATGACGCCTACCTGGAAGACATAGACTCCAGTGTTAAAACTAATCCGAACAGACTATGGTCCTTCATTAAGCAGAGATCTAGGAACACCAGATTACCAGTCTCGCTCGAGTATGACGGACGTACCAGTACTGATGCAAACTCTGCCTGTGAGCTGTTTTCTGATTATTTCGAAACCTTATTCCTTCCTGTAAATTCTATACCGCCACCATTACCTGATCTGCCACCCTCCAGTAACGACAGCATTTCGTACTTCCATATTTCCGAAGACTGCATCAAGAATAAATTACATAATCTATCCTCTGGCAAGTCTCCCGGTCCTGATGCCATTCCTATAGAAATAATTAAATCTTTATGCCACCAGCTATCTCGTCCACTTTACATCCTATTCAACCAAGCCATCAGTGAAGGAGTGTTTCCGGATTACTGGAAATCGGTACATATCACCCCAGTGTTAAAGAAAGGCTCCAGGCAGAAGGTAGTAAATTACAGGCCAGTAACACTAATGTCTATTTTCGCGCGAGTCTTTGAATCAATTGTTCGAGACGAAGTGTACGCTCACGTGTCACCATTCATCACTGAACTTCAGCACGGCTTTCTTCCTAGGCGATCCACTGCTACCAACCTAGCAGTCTTCACTCATGATGTATCCACCTTTATGAATAACCGTGGTAGTGCTGATGTTATCTATACTGACTTCTCTAGGGCTTTCGACAGCGTTCATCACAACCTACTGCTTCTTAAACTTTCAAACTTTGGTATAACTGGTAATCTTTTACGTTTCTTCAAAAGCTACCTCTCAAATAGAACCCAATCAGTTGTAATTAATAATAATAAGTCTAAATCTGTTAACGTTACTTCCGGTGTCCCTCAGGGTTCTGTATTGGGCCCTCTGCTTTTTATACTTTTTGTAAATGATATCCCTCGTATAATTCATAATTCTAGGTGCCTGATGTACGCTGATGATCTTAAACTCTATATGCCCATCAGTACTATAAATGACTGTGAGTTGTTGCAACAAGACCTACACCAACTCAGTGAATGGTGTGAAACATGGAAACTGAAACTGAATACTGAAAAGTGTAAAGTGTTGTCAGTTTCATTGAAACGTAACCTCCTACCCAGGTTTAATTACTGTATTAAAAATGAAACGCTACGTAGAGTGTCAACCATTAAGGATCTAGGGGTGACAATCACTAATAATTTCTCGTTCGATGAACATATTTCAAAAATATGTCGTGAAAGTTTCCGGATCCTGGGATTTTTAAAAAGAAATTGTTTAAATTATTTTTCGGACATAACTCTATCCAAATTATTTAAGTCACTCATTCGGCCTAAATTAGAATACTGTAGTGTGATCTGGAATCCCTTTCACAGTAATAAAATTGACGCCATCGAACGTGTGCAAAAGAGATTTATTAAATGGCTCTGTTACAGGGGTGGACGACCGTACCATAGAGCTGAGTATGAGAGTTATTGCAACGTGTACAGTCTTCCTCCACTTAGCAGTCGGCGCACAGTGGGTGACGTGAGATTCCTTTGGAAGCTGGTAAATGGCGGAATTGACTCTAATCAGTTGCTAGCTGACTTGGGTTTTCACGTCCCTCAGAGACCCACCAGACGGAAGCACACGTTCGATGGGGTCAGATCGAGAATTAATGTGCACAAAAATTCATGTCTGATCCGGTTGCAGTCAACATACAGCTTGATGGAGAGTAGAAGTGCTACTGATATTCACTTCGACTCTCTATTAACTGTTATGAGAGATATCTCAAGTGGGCTGTAAAATAGTGTATTGCATATTGGGTTAATTTCTATTTGCGTTGATTGATTGAACATGTGGTCGAATGAATGGTTGATTGATTTTTTGATTGAATGTACGAGTGAATGAAGTAATGTATTTTTTGTTTGCTGTTATCTAGATCCTTGAATGTCGCTCTTGTATTACTTTCCCTAGTTTCTGAACTTTGTCTTCTTATCTTTTATTTTATGTTTTTGCCTGTTTCTGTTTACTGTTAATAGTTTTTTTTCTGTAATAATTATTGTAATGTTTCTTGTACAAAGGGATTGCATGAATGAATGCTTGAGATAGGATGTTAGAGTGCGTGTCTGTATGGTTGTGGTTGCTGATTTATAATAGATTAGTGTATTGCTATTTTTGTACGTGTTTGCTGTTTTTGTTTTGTTTATAATTGTAAATTTTATTGTTAATTATTATATTGTCACTAGTGGAGTCTATCTGTCTGACAATAAAGAATACATACATACAATATGCGTACTTGAAGCCAATCCATTTCCACTGAAATGTTCCTGCTTTCACTTCCATAACTCCAACCTAATATTAATGCTTATAAAACTGCTGACTTCTGTCGCTCATTTCAGTCTTAAATAGGTTCTCTGAGACCGTACAATTAAGTATAGTTCAGGCAGATTGTCTAAATCAAGAATAAAATAATAGCCAGACAATTAATGTTGTTATAGGACAATTTCCTCATTCGTG
This sequence comes from Meconema thalassinum, assembly GCA_946902985.2. Taxonomy (NCBI): domain Eukaryota; kingdom Metazoa; phylum Arthropoda; class Insecta; order Orthoptera; family Tettigoniidae; genus Meconema; species Meconema thalassinum. The sequence continues at coordinate 680,087,758 of OX336391.1, read as the reverse complement.
CATCTACTCTCCACAAAATCTATAGTTGCCATATCTGTCAAATACGCATAACTACATCCATCCTTCCAGTCAATGTGGCATAAATCTTCACATATTTACGATAACTGACCTAATTTCAGTTTGAAAACATTATAACCAGTTTTCTGTGTTGCACAAGTACTCCGTTAAATAATAACCTTTAAAATTACTTTTACATATTTCACAGCGTTATTCCAAACGTCACCATGCCCGTATGGAATTTAACTTTTACTCCTTAAAATCTTGCAACAAACAACGTGCTGAACAATGCGTTTCCACGAATAACTTAGCTCTTCTAGACATGCTTACAGTATCTGAAGTACTTCAAAGAACACATAAAGTGTTGGCGTTGTAACTTTGTAGAGAGTGCATTTGTATACACAATATTTTTTTTCTTCTTCCGTTAACTGCCTCTAAACTTTTGTAAAATGAATTTACTAATTCAGAAACATCTGTGAAAGCGTGCACAACAACTCACCAAAGTTTCATCGCAATCAAATGAATGGTATATGAACGTATACGGGACTTTGTTGAAACGATTCACACGCCGTCACCCATTTGTTGAATCCACTCGTACGCTACCTATTGTAATATGGCTTTACATAGTCTGACACCTTTGAAGGAGAGTACACAGTAGCTCATCAAAGTTTCATTGCAATCGGATGAATGGTAGGTTATATGAACGCATACGGGATTTTGTTGAAACGATTCACGCGCCATCACTCTTTTGTTGAATCTACTCGTGCGCCCGTAGGAGGGGCAGGGGTTGGGGTGGGGGCATGCCCTCTCTTTGGAATCTTAAAAAGTAAAACGATAAGAAACTCAGACTGAGAACAAACGTTTCTTACAAAAGTGCTTACAGTATTGTAATTAATTTTGTGCTTATCTTCCGTCAGGCACAACATTAAATATAGCGGCAGTGGGCGCATCATGCCCGTCTGGCACACCTCAGAAATTTGAATTTTAAAGAATTACAATATTTGCTGAAGAACAATTTTGCTGCAATAGTGAACACATTAATTCGTTCTCTACATTTTACGTAATGATGCACGATCAGACGCAATCTGCCCGGAAGATCACTTTTGCAACAACAGCAAATGTGTAGGAGGGTCATTGACAAACTGGCCGATATGGACTTGAATAACATGTGGAAAGAGGTAACTACAGAAAGGTGGAAGTGGTCGAACATCAATTCCGCCCGATTTTCCTCAATTCCACCCGGTCCTCCAAGGGACCCAAAAATAAGTTCATCAAGTCCGCTCAGGCTTTGACAAGAGGTCGGCAAAGGGGTTATCCCCAATGACGTAAACAAATGTCATAACCCTCCTGCTCGCATACCAAGGGCCGGGTCAACGTCAAACACCTTCTGCAGAGCATGAGCGAATTCTTGCATTCCACACGACAACACAAGCTCTCAGGTGTTCATATTTTTGGGAATACCAAAAACAACCCCCACCCTGTTGACAAGTTGGTTCGTGGGTCAGTTGTTTAAAAGTATTGTAGGCAGTTACACCAACATCTTTGTGTTCTCACACAATAGTTAGGGAATGAAAAGAGTTTCATCTAATGTTTTTGTATAGTTTGAAATTAAGTAAAGATTTATGTGATTTTAAGATGCTGAATTTTCTTATTTTATTACATTTCCTGTCCATATTTTTATTTAACAACAGTGATTAATATCTAGCTCTTTGTATTATATTTATATCTGATTTAACGCTTGCCACGGTGGGTGAGTGGATAGCGTGTCGGTCTACTAACCCCAAGATTGCAGGTTCGCCCCTTGCCATGGTAACTGGTTTTTGAAGGCGACGAAAACCACGACGCTCATGTCATACGTTGTTGGCATGTTAAAGAACCCATTTGAATTCAGTAGGCCGTGTTCAATCGCAAAATATATCTCGGGATTTTCCGCCAACAAAAAGTTCCTCCATTCTCTACTTGAAAGCGCTGTAGTGTCAAGGAGTTTAGACTTTCATAGCGTTCAAAGGAACGACGAAATTCGACATGCAAGCTACCCTCTGGGTGTCAATTAACAAAGCTTGCACCAGGCACCCGAGGCCATACGATATTATTATTATTATTATTATTATTATTATTATTATTATTATTATTATTATTATTATTATTATTATTATTATTATTATTATATCTGATTTAACGTTTGAGCGGACTTGGTGGTGGTGATTTAAAATTAATCATAATATTCTTTTACATAAGTCTGCCAAGTTTTCTATTTTGTTTCTACTCATGCGCTGCATAAGGTGTTTGACACGGCCCTTGGTATGCGAGCAGGAGGGTTATGACATTTGTTTACGTCATTGGGGAAAAGCCTGGGCGGAATTGAGGAACACATTTCTTGGTCCCTTGGAGGACCGGGTGGAACTGAGGTAACCTTGGCTACCTGACTGGAATTCCCGGGTGGAATTGATGCCCGCCCGTGGAAGTAGTTTCGCCCACGCGAATGACGAATATGAGATAAGATATTTCCGATCAGTTGCACCCACCGGAAAGTTAAAAACATCCTACATCTCAGTTATGGAATGGTGCTGGTGTGCTTTCACCTTATATTACACACTTGAATAATATTACAATGGAATATTGTAATTTATATGCGCGTACATTTCATCCGCGTGTATTGTGTTTACCATGATTGGCCGCCTAGACTGTGTCTGTGTGCTTACACCGTCGAAACTGCCCTAACGGACACCCTTATTAAGCGGACACCTGCCTATATGGACATTTTTCCTTGGAACCGATTTTCTTTTACATAAGACAAGTGTTAAATTTGCCTCATTTCAGCGGACACCTTGAAGTCCGGACAGCGGACATCGCCATCTGTCCCGTCCACTTGACTTAAGCGGACACTTCACACGCTGCAGGGCATTTTTTACATCGGACCTTGTCATCCTTTCTTCTAAAACCATTCTGCAGACATACGGAAATCCCTCTCGAATGTCTGTACCACACCTATTTCGAGTCAAAGGAGAGAGAGAGAGTGCAATGCACTCTACATGGCAACGCTGTAGTAGCCGTAAAGTTAATCCTTCTATACCTTCCTCTTTCCAAACCTTTTGATATGGTGTTCTACCTACTGGTGTACATTCCGAGAATTCGAATTGTCCAGGATTGCTGCCAGTGACTGTTTACTCACGAGTTACCAGGGGATTTTCTTCCCTGCTTGCATCATTCTATTCATAACTCAGATTGCCACCGATAAGGCCGAGCTCAGGTAGTCAACTTGAGAAGGAAAAGACTTGCGGTACAAGCGCTAATTAGTGAGCCAGAAATACCGTAGCATTTCAGTCGTCGAGTAAACATGAGTAACAAGGAACGAACGTGTTTAGACCTCAAAACAAGAAGAAATGTGATTCTAGAAAGTGGCAAGGGACTTGAAGTGAGAAAGCTTGCCGAAAAATTCAAATGCGGGAAAACTCAAACAAATAATCAAAATAAAGATATGTATGTTTATGTTTAAGGTGGATGTACTTTGCCGTTAAAATGTTCGATTATTTTTACAAACTTGTTTCATCGGACGCCTCTCATAACGGACATGTTCCCTCGGAACCGACGGGGTCCGCAGAAGGGAGGTTCGACTGTAGTATATTATTTATTTATTTATTTCGTGTGCAAGGTCTACGAATGGATTTATATTTCATTTAAAGGCAAGTAATGTAATCTTATCTTATTCCAAAACCGAGGTTCTGACTCATTAATCATCGCATCTTTGTAAACACAAGGGCTATGAAACTGTTGATTACTCTCACTTTGTTGGTGCTCACTAAGCTCAATCTTCAAGTGGGTCTGTTCGGCCATTTGGCTCCCTTGCATGGGTTAATATAGGCAATATAGAAGTTGTACAAGGACTGAACATAGCACATTTTACGCCTCTCGTCTCGGCTCGTGGAACAATACTCGGGCAAGTCCCAGAGGTGCCCCGAAACCACATTTTAAGGCCCGAAAACCAGCCCTTTACGAGACATTTCTACTTCCAAATCACTATCTTCGCTCTGGCAAACAGATTAACAAATGGCCAAACAAAACCATGGCGTTAGTAGATCAACTTTACATTTCTCTCTGTAAAAGGGCGAGAAGCGACTGCTCACATCCCATTATTCTACTGCTTCCCTCTTCGGCTCGGCTCGTTGTTCCAGCTAACCAACTGTTCGCCTAGTCTCGGACATATCCAAATCGACACGTTGATTGATTCTTTTGATAAGTTTTTCTTCTTTATCTCGGCTCGAATAAGTTCAATTCGTGTTTTGCGCTTGTTAACGATCATCTTTCAACATGGTTAGTGCTTAGGTTGCTGACCCAATGTATTCTATGTGCAGTAAATTAGCAGGTGCCAACATAAGAAATTGTGTTGGTTAAGCATATTTTGTGAGTTCTAGGTTTAAATTGGATTTTCTAAATGATATACAACATTAAACAACTATCAGGCATAACTACCGTAGTGTCAACTCAACACCCGACACTGGATCCTTGTTAGACACTCAACATGATCCGATAGCTTGATCATCAACTCCTTCATTAACAATGGCCTCGTTGCGTAGTGGCTAGCATTCCCGGCTCTGGCAAGAAATTAAATAATGGTCTAAGGAATGGAACGGGGTACACTCAGCCTCATGAGGCAAAACTGAGAAGAGGCCGGTTCAATTTCCAACTCAGCCATCCTGAAAGTGGTTTTCCGTGGTTCCCCAATTCTACTCCAGGCAAATGCTGGGCCATGGTCCCTTCCGCCCAATCCTCATCTGAATAACAAATACGCACACTAATACAGCCATCACAATAACACAGATTATGTCGCCAAGCTTCTAAAGAATCAACAACCAAACAATAATAACAATGGTAAAAGCTGTACGGATTCAGAATAAAAGGGGCGCTATTATCAGCGTTCTGAAATGTGCCAACATATTGTGTTTATTTTGAATTGAGGAGATATGAGCAAATGAAATATTTATTATTGAAAATTCTTTTTTCATAATTTCGGGTGAATGTAAAATTATCTACAAATTCTATTTAATCACATTATTAGCAACATTTCTAATGAATGAATTCATTCATTTTTAATTCACCATGTTCCACACTCAATGTACGAAACTACCGCCACATTTCACCTTCGCTTTTGTGGGCTATGACATACATCAGTAGGCCCGACCTATCGGACAGACAGAGCTTCCCAATTGTAGCGAGAATGGTTTAAACGAACCTCTTTTCTATTTTGTCGTTTCGTTTTCAGGAGCTTCCAGCATTTTGGTCATCAGTCCCTTGAACTTGTAACTGGTACCTGGATTCGGAAGGAGGTATCCGTGGTCTTCAGTGAGGTACTATCAGCACTCCATCTAACTCTCAGACCAAAATTTAAGAAACCTTTGGCACGGGCCCTCAAAACAAAAGATTTAATTTGTATCCCTAGACCTCAAATAAGGTACCATACATGCAGAGTTTCGCCGATGGCCTAACATTTAAGTCGCACGCTATACAACCTCCTAGACTCTAGTTATATTATCCCCATTGAACGATACTATTATTGTAAGAAGCTGAACACAGAAGTCCTCTGCCCCAATCAAATAGCGTAATATTTCAATATTTTATTCTATCAGATCTGAAGAGCAGGCTACTATGGTGATGATTTCACATGTATTTGTTGTTGTTGAGTTTCAGTCTTCAATCTTTTGACTGGTTTGATGCAGCACTCCATGCCTCCCTGGCCTGAGCTAATAATTTCATCTCTAAGAGTTACCGCCTCTTACATACGATGCAAAAGTTGAAACAATTCTTACTGCGGGATCATGAAGGCAGTGACAACTTCCGCTGTATTGCCGCGTGCGCATAGCACACTTCCGTTGTAAACACAGTTGCAAATTGTTGTTGTTGCCAGATTATAAACCAATTTCTGAAGTGAGCGGAGTGAGTAAGTAAGTGAGTGAATGTTATTACTTTTGTGGGTTTCTTCGCCTTTTAGAATGCCCAGATTTAGTCCGCGAGTTTTTAGAAAAGTGAAGAAGGCCCGCATTTTACGAATTCGAAAGGAAAATACAAACGTCGTGTGCCAGGAACCAACTCATGACTCTGAAATATCACCTGTGAACAATGGTAGTGCATCAGAGAAGAAACTTGGATCTCGTATATAATCAGAAGACAGCACGGGACGTTAAGCAACTAGTGGTTACAGATTTATAGATTTAGGAATTCTGAGCAGTGTTATATCTTCTTCTTGTGCATGTGCTGTTTGTGGAAAAACATCACTGAAACTCTTTGGGTGCAGTATGCAAGTTACATCTATTTTGTAAGAACTGTCAGACTAATATACCAATTTTTACATCTACCTCACACAATAAGGTTTTTGAAGCAAATTTGAGGTTATGCTATACCATGAGATGCATTGTGGTGGGGAGGGAAGGCACAAATTTGTTTTGTGGTTTGATGAACATGCCACCACCATCAAGCAGGTACACTTCCCTCAACAAACTATCAGAACTATCAGGGGAAATGCTCATCAAAGAGCCCAGGCAAATGAAACAGGTGAAAAGGAGAGGTTTAGAAGAGTCACAAGAAGAAGAGGGATATGGTTATGGCCAGCATTAGTTGTTTGTTCCTGGTAAATAACATTTCAAATTTTCTTTCTTCATTTCCCGTAAACTACATATTGCAACATATACGAAACATTTTCTCCTAAACTAATAGGTTTATTCTACTGAAATTTGGTACAGTTATTTCAAATAACTGGGTCTATAATACCCTCGGACAGTTTTTCCTAAATAAATTTGGAAAGAAATTATGTATTTATATATGCCTATAAAAGAGGTCAATATTTTTTCTGGAATTGAAAATATCTAATATATAAAAGTGAAAGTCTGTATGTATGTATGTGGGTTGGTTCCGTATACAAATCTACACAGTTCCACCATTCTCAACCATATTTTGCATACACATAGATTAGGACCCAGAAGGAACCGCTGGCTACATGAATTTTCGATAGCTTTCTCATTCTTCTGATTTCGGTCCTTTTGTACTCCAGCAAAGGCTAATATAAAGTCATAAAATATACTCATGAAGGAACGGCAAGGCAGATCATTTCCATGGCAACATAGCTCAAGTCGAGACACAGCCGGCTGGATGCGAGTTGCGCTCTGCACTACCGTTATAGAAAATGAGGATCTTTACTTGAAATCCCGTTAGTTACTCAACTGCTCACACAGCACTGTCAACCGAGTATAGCATAACAAAGACTTGACACTATCTACTATATATTTGTCAAATACCCCTCACTCACTCACTCACTCTCTCATTCACTCAACACGAAATCTCAGAAACCACCGAACGGATTGGAATGAAATTTGGCATGCAGCTTCCTCAAGGGCCGCAAACGCCCACTAAGAAAGGATTTTTGGATATTCAGGTTTTAAGGGGTGTTATGGGGGTAGACCTTCATTTCATTTATAGCAATATCTCCCGATTGGTTTCATTGGGGATGTGATACTCGGCTTATAATCTCATCATTAAAAATAAGAAGACACGTGTCTGAGGGTTTTTCGATGTGGTGTATATTATGAGGTGAAAGGGGTGAAAAGTGGGGGTTGAAAGATTCCTAACGACATAGGCGAGAAGTTTGAAACTCAGCGGGAAAAAATCAGCTTAAAAATAAGTAAATAGGTGTTCGACCGTCCTTTTTTTTTCATAAATCCAATTTAAGGGTCCCATGTGAAGGGGTGAAATTCTGGGGGGGGGGGGGAACAGGAAAGAAAGCGTCCTAACCGATTGACTCACTCACTCTTCAAACTCAGGGGAGAAACTGCTTAAAAATAAGTAAATATGTGTTCGACAGATTTTTTTTGATAAATCAAATTTAAGAGGTTCATCGGGAGGGGTGAAAACCTGAAGAAAAAAATGAAAGAATATGTCCTGACTCACTCACTCACTCATCATCGCCCAGCCAAAAATATTGAAGTTGGAAACATGGCATTTTGGGTATATGTTCGTTGTACGTCAAACCCGTACACTAAGGGAGGATTTTTGGATATTCAGGATCTAAAGGGGTCTTAAGGGGGTTAAATCTGCATTTCATTGAATAACAATATCTCACGAGTGGTTTCATTTGTGGATGTGATACTCGGCATATTAACTAATCATTAGAAATAAGCAGACATGTGTCTAAGGGTTTTTTGATGTGGTGTATTATTATGAGGAGAAAGGGGTGAAAATTGGGGGGTTGAAGGATTCCAAACGGAGCGTGTAGGCCTATCTCTTAAATGACATAGGCGAGAAATTTGAAACTCAGCGGAAAAAAATCAGCTTAAAAATAAGTAAATGGGTGTTCAAACGTTTTTTTTTCATAAATTAATTTAAGGGGCCAAAGGGGTGTGGTGAAATTCTGGGGGGAAAAGGGAGAGAAAGTGTCCTAACTGAATGACTAACTCACTCACTCATCAAACTCAGGGGGGAAAAGATAGCTTAAAAATAAGTCAATTGGTGTTCAAGCGTATTTTCATCAATCCAATTTAAGGGGCCCATGGGGAGGGGTGAAATTCTGGTAAAAATAATTGAAAGAAAATGTCCTGTCTGACTCACTCACTCATCACGCCCAGCGAAAACTATTAAAGTTGGAGACATGAAATTTTGGGAATATGTTCGCTGTATGTCGAAAACGTCAACTAAGGAATGATTTTTGTTTATTCGGGTTTTAAAGAGGTGTTAAGGGGGTAAACGTGCATTTCATTGAATACCGATATCTCATGAGTTGTTTCTTTGGGGATATGATATTCGGTATATAAACTAATCATTAAAAATAATCAGACATGTCTAAGGGTTTATTGATGTGGTGTATATTATGAGGTGAAAGGGGTGAAAATTGTGGGTTGAGGGATTCTTAACGGAGCGTGTATCTCATAAACGACATAGGCAAGATGTTTGAAATTCGGCGGGGAAAAACAGCTTAAAATATATGTAAATAGGTGTTCGACCGTTTTTTCATAAATCCAATTTAAGGGGCCCTTGGAGAGGGGTGAAATTCTGGGCGGAAAACAGGAAAGAAAGTGTCCTAACTCACTCATCAAACTCAGGGGGGGGGGGGGGGGGGAAGAACAGCTCAAAAATAAGTAAATTGGTGTTCGACCGTTTTTTTTTTCATAAATCCAATTTAAGGGGTTCATGAGGGGTGAAATTCTGAAAAATAAATGAAAGAAAATGTCCTGACTTACTCATCATCGCCCAGCCAAAATTATTGAAGTTAGGAACATGACATTTTGGGGCTATGTTCGTTGTATGTCGAAAACGTCCACTAAGGAAGGATTTTTGGATATTAAGATTCTAAAGGGGTATTAAGGGGGTTGACTTGCATTTAATTGAATAACAATATCTCCCGATTGGTTTCCTTGGGGATGGGATACTCGGCATATAAACACATCATTAAGAATAAGCAGACATATGTCTAAGGATTTATCGATATGGTATATATTATGAGGTGAAAGGGGGTGAAAAGCGGGGACTGAAAGATTCCTAACGGAGCGTGTATCTCTTAAACGACATAGGCGAGGAGTTTGAAACTCAGAGGAATTCAATCAGCCTAAAAATAAATAAATAAATAAATAAATAAATAAATAAATAAATAAATTAAATAGGTATAAATAATTCATTCTTTTGGGCTAATGCCGTGTGTATTTTTAATTTAAAACCATACGTTTCGGAGAAACCTTGCCTCCTTTTTCAATGGAAATAAACAATGTGGCCAAAGAAAGTATATCAATGAGATTACAAAAAATATAGATAAATTCCTCTGTTCGTCACCAGAGAGCAGCTGCCAGAAATAACTGTATGGACCATGGTGGAACGGCGGACAGAGTAGTAAGTAACAAGAAGGTAAAGGGGGCGGTGTAAAAATATAGAAACTCCTCGAAGAATGAGGAGGGAGGGGGGAGGTGGGAGGGTTAGATGGATATATGGAAACATAAACAAAAGGGAATAGTAGCTGAACGATACCTAACGTCATACAGTCAACGGCGAATAAACAGATGGAAACTCCTCCAGTGACGAACAAAGGAGATCAAATCCAGGCTCTGAGCCCTAGAGGGAAAATGTACAATTTTTAATATGTGAAGAACAGAGAGACTGAGAGGAACTATCTCCCTAGATCCTTAATAACTGGTAGCCAAGTGTCACTTAGCTGATATCCAGTGTCTCTGTTAAAATTATTGGGATTTTTACGAATTTCAACTGCCTCCCTTATAATTCTAGACCAGTTGTGCTTAACAAGGGCAAGCGCATGAGCATCCTTGAAACATACATCAAAGGAACATCCGTCTAAACCAACCTGACAAATCAGCTATAGCTGAACATGCCCTGTCTTCAGGGCACGATGTATGTTTCAAGGATGCTCATGCGCTTGCCCTTGTTAAGCACAACTGGTCTAGAATTATAAGGGAGGCAGTTGAAATTCGTAAAAATCCCAATAATTTTAACAGAGACACTGGATATCAGCTAAGTGACACTTGGCTACCAGTTATTAAGGATCTAGGGAGATAGTTCCTCTCAGTCTCTCTGTTCTTCACATATTAAAAATTGTACATTTTCCCTCTAGGGCTCAGAGCCTGGATTTGATCTCCTTTGTTCGTCACTGGAGGAGTTTCCATCTGTTTATTCGCCGTTGACTGTATGACGTTAGGTATCGTTCAGCTACTATTCCCTTTTGTTTATGTTTCCATATATCCATCTAACCCTCCCACCTCCCCCCTCCCTCCTCATTCTTCGAGGAGTTTCTATATTTTTACACCGCCCCCTTTACCTTCTTGTTACTTACTACTCTGTCCGCCGTTCCACCATGGTCCATACAGTTATTTCTGGCAGCTGCTCTCTGGTGACGAACAGAGGAATTTATCTATATTTTTTGTAATCTCATTGATATACTTTCTTTGGCCACATTGTTTATTTCCATTGAAAAAGGAGGCAAGGTTTCTCCGAAACGTATGGTTTTAAATTAAAAATACACACGGCATTAGCCCAAAAGAATGAATTATTTATATAATAATCCGGGCCGTGAAAGCCTTAATATGCAAAATAAATAGGTGTTCGACCGTTTTTTTTTTCATAAATCCAATTTAAGGGGCTATGGGGAGGGGTGAAATTCTGGAAGAAAAACGTCCACTAAGGAAGGATTTTTGGATGTTCACTCTCATCGACCAACCAAAACTATTAAAGTTAGAAGAATGATATTTTGGGGATATGTTTGTTGTATGTCGAAAACGTCTACTAAGGAGGGATTTTTGGATATTCAGGTTCTAAAGGGGTGTTAACGGGGTTAAACCTGCGTTTCATTGAATAACAATATAACACGACTATGACGCGAGCGAAGCGAGACTAAAAATGAGATGGTGTGTGCCAGTGTATTACTCAATCACACAAGTACCAGTGGTCCGATTTACATGAATTTTACATGGAAGTAGCTGATTTACCTGGTTAACATATGAGACGTTCAGATGCAAAAGGGACATTATCCACTTTTTAAAAATGTACAGGAAGTGGGAAAAACTTACAGTCACTCATATAGTTGTGCAATTCTTGATTACTATTCACTAACTCATTAACATTTGATGACAAAGGTTAAGCCGGCAATTTTCAGTTACAGAAATCATTAGGAGTTAAGAAAAATGTATTATAAAATGGATAATGTCCCTTTTGATTATGAATGATGCAAAAAGGATATTATCCACTTTTTTTTAAATTAAGGGAACAGAAAATAACGTAAAATTACTCATATAGGTATGCAATTATTGTTTTCTGTTCACTAACTCATTGACATTTGATGACAATTTTAAGTCTGCAATTTCCAGTCACAAAAATCATAAGAAGTTAACAAAAAAAAGTATTATAAAATGGATAATGTACCTTTTGATAGGAAATGATGGATTTGATAATGTGCATTTCAAATATAAGTTTTATTATTACAATTACAAAATTTGCATTTGAAAACTGAATCTAACAGAAACCTTCAAATATTTAAAAGAGGAGCATCATGTGACTCCGTATTCATGTCTCTTATTAGAGGATAATATCCCTTATGCAGAAAGACGCAATATTCAATGTGTAACTTAACCAGGATAATGTCCGTTTTGACGTAAAATGCTACTACTAAAAGATGAATATTTAATTCCACAAGATAGCAGTATCAATAAATCTAATTTCACAAAAAGTGGATAATGTCCCTTTTGCATCTGAACGCCTCATATAGGCTACTTTTGATTTCAATACTTTGCACTATTTAAAGATGGCGACCATTTTAGTGATGTCACTACACCCTTTGGTTTCAAACTTTCATATTTCCATTTCAAATAAAAAGAGAACGCTAAGAAATAGCAAACTTTTGATGGCATATACGAGGTTTAAAATTACATTTTCCATCCGAAAGGTATCTCCAACGGTTAGCGAGTAAAACCTAAATTTGTGCTATAAAACACGTTCAAAGCCGAGCGGTGTAGTTGGACAAAATGTTCCATCCTTAATCTCCCTCTGCGCAACACCTCGCCTATACCCTGTTTTAACTGTCACCTTCACATTTTAATTTATTTATGACGCTTAGCGAAGCACGGGTACTTCAGCTAGTAATTTATAAAAAACAAAAGCATTCTGACTAATTCTAATTCTCTTCGAGATAATTTTTCAACTGCTCCCTTACAGTCTATATACAAAAGTTCAAGTTCATAGCAAAGACAGTTTTTGAGTGAATATTCCTTACATCACGACAAAATTTTTAAATTTTGAATTTTCAGAATTTGAAAAATATTAAATATTAAATATTATCTTTTCATATTGGTGGAAAACTCTCCTCTGACACCTATTTATGTGTATACAAAGTTTGGTAAAGTTAACTCTAAGATGCCGTGAGTTATAATAAAAATGCTGTTATACTGTAATATCGCATACGTCCCCCCTTAACATATTCTAACCTTGGTCTACCCTACAGTTCTTGTCCATGACATAGGCACCCCCAGGGAGGGGGGGGGGGCAAAGAGGGGCCATGCCCCCTCCCCCATGGAATCCCTAAGAATATTTCGATTCTTCATTGTCACACCAGTTTATTTAATAACTTAAGGTTACTGATAGTTAACTGATTTAGATGTAGGGATAGTTCCTCACTTTTATTTAACTTAGTAATTTGGGATTATTTGTAATTGAAAAAAATATCCAGTTATTTAGAAAATCGGCGAACTGGATTAACATTACCATTTTAATGAACTGCTTGATTTTTCATTTTATGAAAAATAGGCTTATGAGATCACCTTTCGTCCATGTGTCTGTCAGTGTGTGAGTGTGTGATTCGTGTGTGAGTGTGTGTCCCCCACCTAATAACTTCTAAACGGCTGGATCTCGGTAAGATCATAGCACCACTCAGGCCGATCCCGACCGTGCCCTTCAAATTTTACTGTGTCTTACCAATCAAACATGGCGGCTGTGCGAAATATTTCACCAGCATTCAGTATCTCCGAAACTATTACCGATATCACCCTGAAATTTTGTACGGCGATAAAGGGCACTACTAGCAGTTCACCTATGAGACTTTCAAAAACCAGGTAACTACAAAAACAACATGGCGGCCAAGCGAATTTGGGACATTTAAATAGACTTTTCTCGCGATTTAAGCAACCAAACGTAATGAAACATGGTAGAAAAGTAGGCTCTTTAGTTCGTCACGGAACTTCTTGTTTAATTCAAGTAAGGACTGCAACTTTGAATTTTTCAAATTGTTCCTACTTTTGCCGCTGAATGCCACCGTCAACGACTACTAGGCCTAGTTCAGAACTTAGCTACTAGACGCCACCGCAGTCGGCTCTTGGCAGCGAACGTAGGAACCTAAGAGCGTTGATTACATTCTTAACCTATACAATTTAGCCTCACACAGGTGTAATTAGTGGAAGGTTCTTTAACATGCCATAAATCTATGACATGGGACCGCCGGCTTTACTTCCCCTCCGAAGGAAGGCATACTGAGGGAGTTTTAACGCTCTTAAAAATCAGACGGCTTCGGCCGGGTTTGAACCCGCTATCTTGGGCATAGAAACTCAGCATGCTACAAATGTGACAATATCTTCCAACATTTAAGTGTATAGTTTTTGTTTAAACGCAAAACATTTCGCTTAATGTTTTTTACCTGGTACAGTTTTCCAGTAAAATAATCGTTTAGTCACTTTTTCTACATTATATTTCTGGATAAGGGCCAATAACTAAGAGTAATCCCACGTCAGGAATATTACATATTACAGTCGAACCTCCCTTCTGTGGACCCCGTCGGTTCTGAGGGAAAATGTCCGTTATGAGAGGTGTCCGCTGAAACAAGTTTGTAAAATTAATCGAACATTTTAAGGGCAAAGTACATCCACCTTAAACATAAACATACACATCTTTATTTTGATTTGTTTATTTGAGTTTTCCCGCATTTGAATTTTTCGGCAAGCTTTCTCACTGAAAGTCCCTTGTCACTTTCTACAATCACATTTCTTCTTGTTTCGAGGTCTAAACACGTTCGTTCCTTGTTACTCATGTTTACTCGACGACTGAAATGCTACGGTATTTCTGGCTCACTAATTAGCGCTTGTACCGCAAGTCTTTTCCTTCTCAAGTTGACTACCTGAGCTCGACCTTATCGGTGGCAATCTGAGTTATGAATAGAATGATGCAAGCAGGGAAGACAATCCCCAGGTAACTCGTGAGTAAACAGTCACTGGCAGCAATCCTGGACAATTAGAATTCTCGGAATGTACACCAGTAGGTAGAACACCATAACTAAAGGTTTGGAAAGAGGAATGAATAGAAGAATCAACTTTACGGCTACTACAGCGTTGCCATGTAGCCTGCATCTCACTCTCTCTCTCTCTCTCTCATTTGACTCGAAATAGGTTTAGTACAGAAATTCAAGAGGGATTTCCGTATGTCTGCAGAATGGTTTTAAAAGAAAGGATGACATGGTCCGGTGTAAAAAATGTTCTGCAGCGTGTGAAGTGTCCGCTTAAGTCAAATGGACTGGACAGATGGCGATGTCCGCTGTCCGCACTTCAACGTGTCCGCTGAAATAAGGCTAATTTAACATTGTCTTATGTAAAATAAAATCGGTTCCAAGGAAAAATGTCCGTATAGGCAGGTGTCCGCTGAATTAGGGTGTCCGTTAGGGCAGGTTCGACTGTATATATTTTAAATGAAATAGAGTACAACACATTATTCAACTATTGATATTACTTTCCATTGAGTAGACCTACAAAAGATGATTGAGTTAAATGTTTAAACTATCTCTTGAATAAGAAATAGTCAGTAAACTTCAGGTAGGTAGTGGAAATATCATTTGTCAATATTATACACTTACCTGGTACAAAATTGAGACAAAGAGCGGTATTATCAAAAACTGGTGCTTAATTTTCTAAAAAATTTCCATCAAAAGCTGCGTTATCTCTTACACCATTCGACATTATCCCTGCTTTTTTATATGATTATGACATGCGTATTAACTAGAAATCGAACCCTGGTGTACCTTAACCACTGCGCCATAATGCCCTTGTTTCTTAGTTTGACTCTTTCTAGGTCTCAGAGCTGGAAATCGAATTAAGACCACCAGTGCAAGAGCCAAGATTGCTTACCACTGCAGCACAAAAAAGTTAGCTGGTAACATTAGATTGTATATCTGTCATCTGCCTACTGTCTGAGCACTGCAAGCAAGACAGTTTAGTTTAATTTGTACTTCTAGTACAAATTTCAGGGTGATGTTGGTAATAGTTTCGGAGATAGAGAATGCCGGTGAAATACTTCGCACAGCCGCCATGTTGGATTGGTGAGATGTACTAAAATTTGAAGGGCACGGTCGGGGTGGGCCATAATAGTACTAAAACCTTACCGAGTACACGGGGCTACATGGCTGCGTTGTCGCAGTCCCTAAACTGTACCAATAATGTAATTTCACTGGAATTGCACCAGTTTTGCATAAACTACAATAGCTTCATTTTTTTTTGCCTCCTGATGGTGAATGTCGAAGTGTAAGCCGGAGAAAGCTAAAATGGTTCTTTACGGCGCCTCCCTTGCCATTGATTGAACGCAAAGTTTTTAAACTCATCCCTGTGATCTTACCTGTAGAATATCACACCAGGCTGTTCTTTTTTATATTAGAGACATTTTATTGCAAGCTATCTGACTGTATCCCCATTTTCATCGATGTTTCTATTACGAATCATAAAAGAACTTAGAGCCTGTAGTGTAAGTTGTAGAAGTCGCTGTAAGCTAGCTTAGTTCTTCGAGTACATAAGGATCTCGTCTTATCTTTTCCTCGCTTCGATCGAGCTTTCTTGAATATCTCCTTCCAGTCATTCTTCCTTGTATTTGTAATTCACAGCCAACACAATAACACAGGTTGTCACACAAATACCACACACCCAATAACACGGGGCTACATGACCACGATTTAGCTAAGTCCCTAAACGAATCAACATCATCAGCATTCAGCATGCACACATGGTTATTCTCCTTTGCATTTTGAATTGCCGAATGCATTGAATCGCACTCCATAAATGGGTGCCCCGATTCAAAGAACTTTGAGGTGTGTCGTTGATATGGCCTGGCATAGAGAAGAACAGCTGCTGCTTTGTGTTGGTGAATAAAGATAATTCCGTTACAGTTTCAGGGACCTTGTGTGGAATGTTGCTGTAGTAGAGATGTGAGCTTATATCGAGCCCGAACATTTAACTTCCCATGGCGAGATTTTTAGCCTACTTTCGATTTTTGCAAAAAATGAAAGTAGACTTATGAGATCAACACAGGGCGAAAAAAGTGTGTCTGTCTGTGTGTGTGTATGTGTGTGTGTGAGTCTGTGTGTGTGTGTGTGTGTGTGTGTGAGTCTGTGTGTGTGTGTCTGTGTGTGAGTGTGTGTACTCTGAATGTCTGTCCCCCCCTATCAATTCGAACACGGTGAATGCGAATTGAACGAAATTTGGTACAAAGGTAGCACTAGCAAAGGACACCTCAGTGTCATGTTTTATATCGCCGCCATCTTGACGGAAACGTAATGGCGGCCACACAAATGTTCAAAGCTTAAATCAAATTACGACTAATCTAATCATCCGATCTCTACCAAATTTTGCAACAACATACCTTTATGGGGGGAGCATTCTTTGACCGAACTAATAGGTCGTCAGCGTAATAGTTTGCGGATGGCGGCCATCTTTGTGTGAAAATCATATCCCCCTAGTAATTCAAACACGGTGAAAACGAATGGAACGAAATTTGGTACAGAGGTAGCACTAGCAAAGGGCATCTCAGTGTCATGTTTTATATCGCCGCCATATTGACAAAAACGAAATGGCGGTCACACAAATGTTCAAAGCTTAAGTTAAACTACGACTAACATAACCATCCGATCTCTACCAAACTTTGCAACATCATACCTTTATGGAGGGAGCATCCTTTGACCAATCTAATAGGTTATTAACCTAATAGTTTGCGGATGGCGGCCATGTTTATGCCAAAATTGATTCCCCCTATTAATTCGAACACGGTGGAACCGATTGGAACGAAATTTGGTACAGAGGTAGCACTAGCAAAGGGCACCTCAGTGTCATGTTTTATATCGCCGCCATCTTGACTGAAACGTAATGGCGGCCACACGAATGTTCAAAGCTTAAATCAAATTACGATTAACCTAATCATCCGATCTCTACCAAATTTTGCAACTACATACCTTTATGGAGGGAGCATCCTTTGACCAATCTAATAGGTCATCAGCGTAATAGTTTGCGGATGGCGTCCATCTTTGTGTGAAAATCGATTCCCCCTATTAATTCGAACACGGTGCAACCGAATGAAACGAAATTTGGTACAGAGGTAGTACTAACAAAGGGCATCTCAGTGTCATGCTTTATATCGCCGCCATATTGACAGAAACGTAATGGCGGCCACACAAATGTTCAAAGCTTAAGTTAAATTACGACTAACATAACCATCCGATCTCTACCAAACTTTGCAACAACATACCTTTATGGAGGGAGCATCCTTTGACCAATCTAATAGGTTATTAGCCTAATAGTTTGCGGATGGCGGCCATGTTTATGTCAAAATTGATTCCCCCTATTAATTCGAACACGGTGGAACCGAATGGAACGAAATTTGGTACAAATGTAGCACTAGCAAAGGGCACCTCAGTGTAATGTTTTATATCGCCACCATCTTGACTGAAACGTAATGGCGGCCACACGAATGTTCAAAGCTTAAATCAAATTACGATTAACCTAATCATCCGATCTCTACCAAATTTTGCAACTACATACCTTTATGGAGGGAGCATCCTTTGACCAATCTAATAGGTCATTCGCCAAATAGTTTGCGGATGGCGGCCATCTTTGTGTCAGAATCGATTCCCCCTATTAATTCAAACACGGTGAAACCGAACGTAACGAAATTTGGTAAATAGATAGCACTAGCAAAGTGCATCTCAGTGTCATGATTAATATCGCCGCCATATTGACAGAAACGTAATGGCGGCCACACAAATGTTTAAAGCTTAAATCAAATTACGACAAACATAACTCTCCGATCTCTAGCAAACTTTGCAACAACATACCTTTATGGAGGGAGCATCCTTTGACCAATCTAAAAGGTCATTAGCCTAATAGTTTGCGGATGGCGGCCATATTTATGCCAAAATTGATTCCCCCTATTAATTCGAACACGGTGGAACCGAATGAACGAAATTTGGTACAGAGGTAGCACTAGCAAAGGGCACCTCAGTGTCATGTTTTATATCACCGCTATCTTGACGGAAACGTAATCGCGGCCACCCAAATGTTAAAAGCTAAAATGTAATTACGACCAACCTAATAATCTAGTCTCTACCTAATTTTGCAACACCATATCTTTATGAGGGAAACATATTCTGACCAAACTGCAAGAACAGCAGCCCAATAGTTTGCAGATGGTGGCCAAGTATGTGTGCAAATCGATTCCCCCTATCAATTCAAACACGGTGAAACCGAATTGAACGAAATTTGGTACAGAGGTAGCACTAGCAAAGGGCACCTTATATTCATGTTTAATTTCCCTATAGCACGTTGTATTTCAACAAGCTACTACAACCAACATGAAATCATACTCCTTGAAAAGGACAAAGAGTTATAACAATACCCATGCATTTAGGAGAAAGTAGGCTATATGTTCTTTACTGAACATCTTGTTTATAAATATAGCACTGTATTAATATCCATGGAAGCCTTCAACATTAAATGTCTAGACTTGTAACTTACATCATTTTGCTCGCCAAGTCACGTTTTAGAAAAAAGAAATACAGTAATTAAACAGGAAGTAGGACAACTTCATGGTGCTATTACATTATAATGTTTAGCCGTGGTTAGTGATGTGGGCAGGACATCTATAAATAGGCATTTGCCCAAAGCAGTTTTAAGCGCCCAAAATCTGGGCAATAAAAAGTATTTTTTAAACTTTTTACTACTTGTGATTGTTTCTAGAGCTTCTAAACCTAATAAAAAAGATCCGAGCCTTACAGTAGTCGCATATGATGTGTCATGTTATCCTACTCGTATACTACACAGCTTGGGCATTCTTAAAATGTTAATTTACACCCCATTTTCATATTGGTACTATGATGAATGTATTGATTGAATTGGAAATATGCTACTGTCACATTTGTGGCGCAGCGGTCAAGCTGTTAGTCTCTCACCAAGGTAGACCGGGTTTGATTCCCGGTCAATACATGTAAGATTTTCGAATTGAAATGCCATGTCCTGTGGTTCGCATTCCACGTAAAAGGGAGATACCGTGGATCATGCTCGTGAGATTAACGGACAAGCAAAACTACAAGCTTCCTTCCTTCCTTTTACATTAATAATTCATAATAACAAATTGACACACAACGTCGACAGTACTCTCAAATACTGTGAGCACATTCCTCAGTAACTATAACATTCATTATTCTCAAGGCTCTCATACAGTTCGTCGTAAACAATCAAAACATGGCTTCCTACAAACATGAAATGACCTAGTCTCACACATGATAAAAATACAGGTTTTATTCCACTCATATAACAACATTCTGTTATGCATTTAATATTTGACTACTCACCCACAGCTTGACAATAATGCCGCTTACTTAAATGTAATTTGTCGTCTTTGTCCTACCCCATGTGATATTCAACCTTGAACGTGAAGCTTCATAAACTGCTCAATGACAAATGAAAGTCGGTGAAACATTTGCCACTGTGCTCGTCAAACCAGTGCCTGCTAAATGCACTGCCTACTGTATTGCCATAACATTCTCGCGCTACAGAGCACACACTGCCTTGTTTCCAATAGACACATTTTCAATTGTACATCCAGCTGGCAGTGCGTCTTCACGTCTGTCTGATCCACATCCGTTCGATCCACTTCCGACCTATTCACTTCCGTCCGATTTACTTCCGTCCCATTTTTCTGGCAGTGCGTCTTCACTTCCGTCCGATCCACTCCGTTCGATCCACTTCCGCCCGATTCACTTCCCTCCCCAATTTTCAAAATCACTCGCACAAAACTATCCAGCAACCGATGTTACACATCAAAAACCATTAATCAAAGGTACATAGATAAACTAATAATGCCCGAATATTGCTAATAATAATTTAATTATCCTGTGTCAATGTTGTCAATAACTTCTAAATGGGAATTAAGTACGGTATATCTGGTTTGAATAAAACATTGTATTACTGAATTAGGACTGCAGGCCTACTCATTTAAATGTAGGGGCACCTGTTACATCTGCTACCATAGAGTGGACCTTTAGCACTTTTGGTTGGATTCATAGTAAAAATAGAAACAGACTCAAATTTGGGAGGACAGCCAAGTTGACAATTGGAAGCTAATGACTGGAGAGAATGGAACATCTAAGCGTAAGCCCGACAAAATAACTGAAGAGGCTCGTCAGAGTAATCCAGAACAAGGAGAAGAAACCCCAACACCCAGTCAAGAACGAATTATAGGCCTAGAGGAAGATTCAGAATCAGAACTGCTTGGAAGTTCAATGAAGAGGAAACAGAAGAAAGTTATTTATTTATCGTATGGCTTTTAGTGCCGGGAGTGTCCGAGGACATGTTCGGCTAGCCAGAGGACACCCCTAGGGTGAGCTACAAGTTCCATTCAATTTCGAGTAGTTCCAACATTCGCTACCAGATGGCAATGATACATAGCAGTGAACGTTGGAACTTTGATAGAGCGTTACAACGAAATCTAACCTAGAAATTTCGCTCCACACAAGTTTAGTCTGTGGAAGGATCTTTTACAAGCCATAAATGTATCACATGGGACCACCAGATTTACTTCCCCTCCGAAGGAAGGCATACTGAAGAGGTTTCTGGCGACTGCTAATGAAGAGAACAGATAGGTTGGTAGGACACTGAACCACTTTTCAGAATTTATTGTAATTATTATTATTATCATCATGATTATTATTATTATTATTGTCATGTGTTGTGACATCTCTATATTACGCCTCGAGAGTTTAAAAGTGCGCAGTTTGTCTGTATGTATCTCTCTGTCTAACGTTGTGCAACCCCTGGCTACATACTGCCTTGTTCTCTCGTATTGGCTAGTGTTGTTGCTACCTTGCATTTTGTTGTGCAATTCGTTCTGCCATTGGCTCTGACAATATTTGACGCGAGTTTGGGGCCACTCCCAAACTACGCATTTGATTTTTCTGAGAGGCTTCTCTCCCCTCTGGGGGGACAGAAGCTAAGTCAGTCTTAGACGCGCCGAGATGTAAGGCGAACGTGTGTATTCGGGCAGAGGCCCACCCTCATGGCGCAGCGGAATGTGAGTAAGGCTCAATGTATTTCTATCTAACGCAATGTAATTGTTTTTGTTAAACGTTCCTTCTTTTGCTTAATTCTCTTTCCTTTTCAAGATGTTATTGTTAGTATTTTAATCCTTGAACCAGATCTCCGGGACCTTGCGTAATGTCATACGGCGGAGTTCTTTTTGTTGCTTTTGTTATGTGCCCTTCTCACAGTTTTATTATTTTGGTTAATACCTGTAAGATTCGAAAGTATTGCGTTTCTGCGTCTTGGCTTATATATATTTCCTGTCGGGCCTTAGTGCTCGTCTTTTGCGTCGGTGTCTCTTTGTACCACAAATGTTTCATTTGATTGGTAGCAATTGGACCTTTGTTTGTGGACAGTATGTGTGAGGTAACGGGACTGATGTCCAACGTCCCACTAATACGTGTCCCTTTTGTTTATAGAATATATGTGACGGTGGTTAACTGGGATTTTCTCCAGCTCCGATGTCATATTATTCTTTTTTTTATATGTCGCGTTGGTGCGGCATTATGTTGGAATATAAGCCTATTTTATTATAGCGTGCTTTCGATTTTTACCGGTCTCTTTCGTCCCAAGTCAATTGTAATGTAATGTATCTCCGTATATCTCATTTTCCTTTTGTTTTGTTTTTCTCTTTCGATTTTCGCCGTATTACATAACTTAATTATAATTCCCCTTGTCTTCTCCTTCCTCCTATCTCCGTGAGATCTCTCTCCCCTTTGTTTTACTCCCCTCACTCCTCCCCCTTCCCTCCGGTATGTTTACATAACATCATGAAAAGCTTCGCGTCTTAGCAGTTCGAAGTTTGACTTTTTGCAAGTTTGTCGTTTCTCTCTAACTTTTGTAAGTTTCGTTTTATTTTCTTTCAAGTTTGTATCTTTTCGTTAGATTCATGTTGTTGAGCGGTACTCAGGTTCTGTCGTGCTTTTCAGTTTTTTTTAAGTTTTTGAATTCTTTATTCTTGGTATTGGGTTTCTTTTGTATTATTGATCTTGTCTTAGCTTGCCTTTTTTCTTTGTTTTAAATAATTTGTTTATTTCGTGTACACGCTCTTTCTTTTATCCTCAATACATTTTTATATTTTAAGTAATATAGCTCCCTTGTCTTTTCATTTCTTATATTTAAGTTCCCCTTCCTTATCCTTATCCTTACCTCGATTTCGTCAATCTTGTCTTTGTGACGTAACAAAGGCACGATTAACACGCCTCTGGGATTTATTTAATTAATTTTATGGGAATCTCGTTTCTGCACTTTTGATTATTGCATTAAGCAATTATTCGTTTGCATTTGGTTTTTTGGAAATCATCTTTTGCTCGCTCCGAAAACCTTGGGCCCAGCACCGGGTCGAGCAAGACGTCTTTTCCCCATCCATTTGCGACCTTGTTGATTTTATCTTCCACTGCTACTCTGACGCGCATTATTATTATTATTAATAGACCTTTATCGGCGCAATGGTAGCAGATCGCGTGGTTGCGTGCGAAATCGTTCCCTCCTCACCTCTCTCAAGTTATTAACCTTTTATTATTTTTCTCTTCATTTACATTGTATTAAAATTTGTTTTTCTTTGAGTTTAAGGAATTCAGTGAATTGTTTTTCCCCACCCCTGAAGAAAGGGTGAAGTTACTTTCTGTGTGAACTACGGGCATCCAGGAAACCCATCTCCAAGGAAAGGTGGTTTAGTCCCTCAAGTAAACAAGACATCCAAAAGACCCAGCTTCGAGGTGAACAGTGGCAACATATCAGTGAGTACATCGCATCGCTGGAACACGACACGTCACGGTATTGTAACCTACTTTTATGTATTTGCTTCCTCTAGTAGACATTTGTTTAGTTAACGGTGATTTTAAGGCGACAGGAAATTTTGTTTGCTTTCTCTTCCTTTTCATTTCGTCAGTGTTGTGGACGTTTTTATTTTACTTTCTGTGAAGTAGAAAATGCATTTCTCTCAAGGGTTTGAGTCCTTACCTTTGTTGTAAATAGTCGCTTAGTTGACTGTGATATTTCTCAGAACTCGCCTCACCCCTTCATATGTCTCGGTCTGGAACAGCTGCTGACAGGTTTCTTGTCATTACCGTGCAGCCTAAAAACCCCCGCCCCTCTTTCTCCGAAATTTTCCCCAATGAAGGTAGGCCCACTTATGGGAACCGTCTCTTTAAATCCTACGGTCACCCCGACCCACCTTGAGCCTCGCGTAATTATACTAACGTTTGATGTTAGTAAAGTGTTTGTTGTCTCAGTTATGAATGGTCTGTTGAGCTATTATGTGTGTTATGATTGGGAGTTAAGTTTGTTTCATAATTAGGGAGGGTGATTGTTTTATTTTTGTCAGGGGATTTCAATGTAGGTTTTCATTTAAAATTGTTTATATACGGTAAGCTTGATGTTACTATATGTTCAGTATGGCAGTGTGTATTTCGTTGGGAAACCTGCTAGGTGAGGTCTCCGTCGGAATTAGGGTTTGGGACCTGTCCCACGGCTTCGACGCCCACTTAGGATGTACATAGATTCCACACGATTCGTCAATCTTTAGTATGGGATGAAGTTTGTCACGATGACCTGTAGTCCGTTATTTGAGTTTCCATGGTGTTCCAACGACTCATATTAGCATTCTGATGTAATGGGGAAATTTTGATTTGTTTATGGGAAGGAGTATGTATGTAGTGTTGTTGTTGTTGGTTGTATTTTGAGATGAATGTGTGTGTCAATGAGTTTAATGAATTTTTATCAACAGTTATTTGTGGGTGGTTTCAAATTTAGTTCAATTTTGATTTTATATCCTATTCAATTTAAACTATATATATATTACGTACGAACTATTTATTCGTTTTTATTGGCAAACCAAATATACGATAAGTATTACTCAGAGATACCAACCATTTTAGGTCTACGGCTTCCGTGTTATGGGACATTGATGTTCGTGTGAACTACTCTGGCGTGCATTACCCAATTTTCTTATATTTGTATGGGATAGGCCATACCCTCTGTGTCTTTTTTTTTTTTTAATGCGGTACCTCTGAGGTCTACGGCCCGTATATTGACGCTGTAACCATTTTATTTTTGTGGGTTGGTAATATTTATTATTGGGTTTCGAGTTTGATTGATTGTATGTCTGGTCTTGATTGGTTTTATGCGAGGTTCCAGTCTGTTCCTTTTATTTGGAAGGTATTTTGTAACGTAATTATTTGGATTTTCGTTCTCTGTCCGGGATGGCATTTTTTATTTTGACAGCTTCTTTGAGTTATTATTCCTTTTTATTTGTTAGTACCTAATGTCATTTGACGAAGGTTATTAGTACATTTTTCCCCTTTACTCCTGCTATGTATCTAGTTAGGCAGGAGACACCCGTGGCCGCCTGAGTTACACGGAGGATTTCGAAAGATGTGTTGAACTATACTTCTACCTAAGGCAATTTCCAGTACCTGCCTGCTTTTGTTGTAAGGAGCCGGCCCGACCCATTGTCCGAGCTGCAGACACGACTTGCTATTGTTCGACAGCGCCTGAGATGGTCTGTTGACTTACATTCTTTTCTTGTAGTGACAGGGATTTGTTTATTGATATAGTTGTTTACTATTTATCGTAACTTCTGTTTTACGTTTTTGTGATATCATGTTTTTATAAATCATTTCAATCTAATGTTTTCTCTAAGATAATGTGTATTATTTTCCTGTATCTGTCATATATTTGGAGAGTGTTTCCGGTAGCGATAGCTAGTCTCCAAGTACCTGAGAAGTGGCCGGTGTATCCTTTAGACCCCGTTCACGGCTCGTTTTCTCTTCTTTCATTTGGTCTGACGACCCTGCCTATTCATACTTTTACTTTCCAGCTGGCAGAATGAATCCACTTTCCCTCTTACGGAGCTTATGTAACCCCAAATATTTCCCCGACGCAAGCCTTATTTTGTATACAGGGTGCTCCCCTTTATATTTTTTTGTGATCATGATTTAACCTTTCTCTTTCTTTTATTATTAGAAAATTGGCTGATTTCCAGAAGGTCGCCATTAAGAAGACTTCGCTTTCTCCACGTCATCTGGCAGAGTCTAGCTCAAGATTGACCGTTTTATTATCATTATTTTCTTTTTGGTACATCCATTTTTTATATGTGTGACGTATTGACGTGCAGTAGAGGTAGGATCCGCCTTTATTTCACGCCTGTACTGATCCTTTATATGATTTGAATTTTTGTTGTTTTAATTTCATCTTAAAGTTTTTTTTTCTTTCGTACCAAAAAAAAAAAAAAAAAAAAATTTCCTCACCAGTGAACATCTTCGTGAATACGTGTGTATGAAAATATATGTGTGTTTGAGAAAAGAGACTTGCGTTTCGTCAAGCCTTTTATGGAAGTTATGACGTTCAAAGAACTTTTAATTAAGCTGCGTTTTATGAATAAGAGAAATGTGAGAACATTTTATTATGTCTTAATTTTTCATGTGTGTATCTGGTGTACATGATGTAATCTTCTTTCCTTCACCCTGTTCAAATGTATCTAATCGAAGAATGTTATTTTATATAATTTTGTTATGAAAAGGAAAAAATTCTTTTATGCCTTTGTTATGTAAAAGAATTTTTTTTGGAGAAAGCGGTGGAATTTGAACCACTTTTCAGAATTTATTGTAATTATTATTATTATCATCATGATTATTATTATTATTATTGTCATGTGTTGTGACATCTCTATATTACGCCTCGAGAGTTTAAAAGTGCGCAGTTTGTCTGTATGTATCTCTCTGTCTAACGTTGTGCAACCCCTGGCTACATACTGCCTTGTTCTCTCGTATTGGCTAGTGTTGTTGCTACCTTGCATTTTGTTGTGCAATTCGTTCTGCCATTGGCTCTGACAATATTTGACGCGAGTTTGGGGCCACTCCCAAACTACGCATTTGATTTTTCTGAGAGGCTTCTCTCCCCTCTGGGGGGACAGAAGCTAAGTCAGTCTTAGACGCGCCGAGATGTAAGGCGAACGTGTGTATTCGGGCAGAGGCCCACCCTCATGGCGCAGCGGAATGTGAGTACGGCTCAATGTATTTCTATCTAACGCAATGTAATTGTTTTTGTTAAACGTTCCTTCTTTTGCTTAATTCTCTTTCCTTTTCAAGATGTTATTGTTAGTATTTTAATCCTTGAACCAGATCTCCGGGACCTTGCGTAATGTCATACGGCGGAGTTCTTTTTGTTGCTTTTGTTATGTGCCCTTCTCACAGTTTTATTATTTTGGTTAATACCTGTAAGATTCGAAAGTATTGCGTTTCTGCGTCTTGGCTTATATATATTTCCTGTCGGGCCTTAGTGCTCGTCTTTTGCGTCGGTGTCTCTTTGTACCACAAATGTTTCATTTGATTGGTAGCAATTGGACCTTTGTTTGTGGACAGTATGTGTGAGGTAACGGGACTGATGTCCAACGTCCCACTAATACGTGTCCCTTTTGTTTATAGAATATATGTGACGGTGGTTAACTGGGATTTTCTCCAGCTCCGATGTCATATTATTCTTTTTTTTTATATGTCGCGTTGGTGCGGCATTATGTTGGAATATAAGCCTATTTTATTATAGCGTGCTTTCGATTTTTACCGGTCTCTTTCGTCCCAAGTCAATTGTAATGTAATGTATCTCCGTATATCTCATTTTCCTTTTGTTTTGTTTTTCTCTTTCGATTTTCGCCGTATTACATAACTTAATTATAATTCCCCTTGTCTTCTCCTTCCTCCTATCTCCGTGAGATCTCTCTCCCCTTTGTTTTACTCCCCTCACTCCTCCCCCTTCCCTCCGGTATGTTTACATAACATCATGAAAAGCTTCGCGTCTTAGCAGTTCGAAGTTTGACTTTTTGCAAGTTTGTCGTTTCTCTCTAACTTTTGTAAGTTTCGTTTTATTTTCTTTCAAGTTTGTATCTTTTCGTTAGATTCATGTTGTTGAGCGGTACTCAGGTTCTGTCGTGCTTTTCAGTTTTTTTTAAGTTTTTGAATTCTTTATTCTTGGTATTGGGTTTCTTTTGTATTATTGATCTTGTCTTAGCTTGCCTTTTTTCTTTGTTTTAAATAATTTGTTTATTTCGTGTACACGCTCTTTCTTTTATCCTCAATACATTTTTATATTTTAAGTAATATAGCTCCCTTGTCTTTTCATTTCTTATATTTAAGTTCCCCTTCCTTATCCTTATCCTTACCTCGATTTCGTCAATCTTGTCTTTGTGACGTAACAAAGGCACGATTAACACGCCTCTGGGATTTATTTAATTAATTTTATGGGAATCTCGTTTCTGCACTTTTGATTATTGCATTAAGCAATTATTCGTTTGCATTTGGTTTTTTGGAAATCATCTTTTGCTCGCTCCGAAAACCTTGGGCCCAGCACCGGGTCGAGCAAGACGTCTTTTCCCCATCCATTTGCGACCTTGTTGATTTTATCTTCCACTGCTACTCTGACGCGCATTATTATTATTATTAATAGACCTTTATCGGCGCAACACATACTAAGACACCCAGGAATAGCAAGCTTAGTTTATTTATTTATTTATTTATTTATTTATGTTGTGAACATTACAGGAAGCCCCAATTACATTGCTCACTACTAGAATCATATAATATACAACAATATATAAATAGAAAAACAAAAGATACATAAAGAGAAGATATAGATAGAGAAACACGTTATAAATAATAATAATAAGAAGAAAATGAAGGTTAGGTATGAGAAGGAAATGGGCTGAATACAGTACAATATATTACAAGACATCTTGCAGTTTATCACAGGACGCTGCAAACTGGTTTTCTGACATACTGAAAATATCTAAGTCAAGATGATGAACTTTATTATAGTGGGATAAAATTCTGTTAATCGGCGAGTTTTAATGGTTTTCTGTGTGAACTCTCGGAATAAAGAAAATGTTTCGGAATCTACTAGGTTTACAGCTGGTACATATAACGTAATTCTCTCTCGAATTTTAGCGTCGTCAATTTTATTGTTTACTATTTTATAGAGAAAAAGCAGGCCCTGACAATTTCGCCTGTGAGATAGTTTTCTGACATTGAAGGACTGTAATATAAATGTGTACGATTCGTAAGAGGGATAATACCCAAATCTTTTGTAATATACATATTTTAAGAATTTCTTTTGGATGTTCTCTATAAGCTTATTATGTTTCAATGTGTATGGATTCCATATAACTGAAGCATATTCTAGTTGTGATCTGATGAAGGCATTAAAGAGCAATATTAAAATCCCATAGGAGAAATTAAATGAATTTCTTATTACAAATCCCTTACATTTATGTGCTTTAGAGACAATTTTCTCTATATGTCTTTGAAAATTCAGATCATTGGTAAATACAATTCCCAGATCCTGAACTTCATGAATTTTTAGTAAGCTTTCCCCGTCAATGTCATAGTGAAACTTTATGTAATTTTTTCGCCTAGTAAAATTAATTTGCTTGCATTTACTGATGTTAAATGGCAATTTATTTTCTTTCGTCCATAGGTTTAGTTCATTTAAATCATTTTGAAGTTTGATACAATCGTAAGGGTCACGTATTGATTTATATAATTTTATATCGTCTGCGAATAATAAAATTTCTGAGTGTTGAACTTTATCAGAGATGTCGTTTAAAAATAATAAGAATAGTAATGGTCCTAAGTTAGATCCCTGAGGAACTCCTGAGTTGGTGGGAAATGTTTTGGATAGTTGCGTTTTATATTTCACAACTTGTGTTCTGTTCTTCAGGTATGAAATCAGCAGACGAAACAGTGGTTCAGAAAAATTATACGTTGATAGTTTAGTGATGAGTACGTCATGATCCACTTTGTCAAATGCCTTTTGAAAGTCAGTATATATTACATCTACTTGGCCTTTGTGATCTAGCTCCGTGGATACAAATTGCGTAAAATTAATAAGGTTAGTCACCGTTGACCTGTTTGGTATAAATCCATGCTGATTTGGGGAAATGATCACTTTAACATGTTGAAAAATATGACTATACAAAATACTCTCAAATATCTTAGCCGGAGATGACGATACAGCTACAGGTCTGTAATTCTTAATCTGAACTGAGTTTCCGGATTTTAGAATTGGTGTTACTTTTGTATGTTTCCATTTATCTGGAAATGTGCTGGTCTTCAGTATGAGATTGTATATTATAGTCATGGAAGGAAGGGTCGAGGACAAGATCTGTAAGGGTAGACCAAGGTTAGAGTATGTTGATGTAGGGTGTAGTAGCTATGTAGAGATAAAACGATTAGCTCAGGAGAGGGAGGCATGGAGTGCTGCATCAAACCAGTCAAAAGACTGAAAACTCAAACAACAACATGTCCTTATTTGTTTCATTGTTAATATAATAGCATACATTATGTATTCAGTATTAGTCATTTGTCAGTAAAATAGCAAACTCATTTAAGAATTATAAAGATGTGTTGATGTGTTAGGTGAAGTTTTTTCCCCAATTACACAATCAACATTCATAGGCATATGCATAATTATTATGTATAAAAATCCACTTGAGTTGAGAGGCTATAGAAAAATATTAGGACTACTTAACTACTTTTCCATCAATATAAATTGAATAATTTTGTATATTAAATATGTATACTGTATACATTATATATATACTAGCACCCCCCGGTCCGGCTTCGCCCGGGAACAGTTGTGAATGCATTAAGTGATAAGCGCTTCTTTACGATGTCAATGAACTACGATCTATATCCGTTTTACGTCTCGGCATGATGGGTTAAAATCACTGACTGGACTATTAACTATATTATCAGGGAGATGCATGTGCAACAAATTCTTGTCAGACGTAATTTAAGAATGGCGAGGTGCATGGAACACAAATAAAAACACTTATAGTGGACGATATATTGAATATAGAGATGTGCCCTCGCGTACGTTTTTTGTAGAACTTTTCATGCTGAACAATTCTTACACACATTGTATATTGATATTTTTAACGGTTTGCCCAGCGTAAGCTTAAAAAGCGCACGGACGTCAGGATTTTTTTCAACTTTTTCTCTGCTTGGCTTCCTTTGATCATAAATAAATTATTTTCAACAAAACCCTTCCTCGAGGTGTCCTTTACAGAATGGTGAAAACCGCATCCAAATCCATGCAGTGGTTTTCGAGATTACCCGTGAAATCCAAGAAACGGGAACTTCGTTTTATACTAAGTAGGGATTATACGCCAATCAGTATAATTTAATATAATATAATCCCCCTTCCGTCCAATTTTGAATTGACTGTGAATTTTGCGGAACGAAAAGTTCACAGGCGAAATGAGAGTTGCATTTCCAGGGAATGGCGAGGTGAATGAAATTCAAATCCCCCTTCCGACGAAACTTAACTCTACTGTCATTCACAGGCGAAATTAAGAAAACCCGAGTTGCACTTCAAGGGAAACTTCAAACACAACCACCCTTCTCAGAAGTCTTAACTCAACACGACTCAATGGTTTGATGCTGGCTGTATCTGGGGCAATAGGTTCACCCGCCAGCTAGGCTGTAACAGGGATGATAGACTCGCCCTTAGCTAGCTCGTAAACTGTCGCCTCAGTAGTTGAATGGACATGGTTGTAAGAAATTAAAACGTAAAAACACCTACAGTGGGCGATGTATTGAAGATAGACATATGCTCTCGCAGGCTTTTTAGTAGTAGGGAAAAGTAGGTTTTGAATATTGCGTAATCGCGAGGACATATTGCATCATCATGACGTCATCTGATAGCCATGCGGATGTGAGCACGTGCACGTGCACATGTTAGCGTGGGAAGAGGTTGACCTTTAACCGCTTGAAGCAGATAACCTTTGGGTAACCGCTTGATGCAGATAACCTTTGGCTTATTTAAGCGATGGAGATAAAAATTAATGGGTGTTGATGTCATCTGATACCCATGCAAGTGTGCAGCTGTGCGAGCGATCACGTGATATGTCTGCAGTGTTCGCGTGAGACGTGGTTGACGCTTTAGTAAGAGAGCGGAACTTTTAAATGATTATTTATAGATGAGGTTTTTTTAAATATTTATTAAAAAACAAAAAAAACTAATAGGTCATTCACTTTTTAGTATTTCGCTAACCAATAATGCGATTTCAACATATGGGGAGTCGTAGGACTCGTAGTGAATTCTCCTTTTGTATGAACGAGGTATGTCAACCCCCAAAATAAAAGCTAGCCTTACCTGGGGAGAAAGAGTAATTTTTTGTATGTATGCACGCCAGTGGCTTTTGTCAAAAGGGCCCAACTACACTTTTGTTAATATTTTCTGAACCCCTGATGGGATTTTGCCATAGGCAGTATCCTAGCACTTGGGGTGACGCCTCGTTTTTGAATGTGTGATTCATTTTTTTTGTCAAAAGGGCCTAACTACTCTTTTGTTAATATCTCGCGAACCAATCATGCTAGGGACTTGTATGAGGGGTCCTAGCACTTGGGGCGACGTCCCCCCTTTGGGAGTGAAACTACCCCCCAAAATTGAAAACTCAATATCTTGGAAACTAAGAATCCTAAAATTTGGCGTGATAGCTCTAAAAATAGGTGATGACATAGGCTTTTAGCTGGATTGGTCATTTCACCCCTAAAACAGTAAATAGTCATGTTATGGGGGAAAAACGTGTTAAACACCTAAAAATGATAAATGAAACTAAGATCTTTTGTTTTTGATGAAAAATAGCAGGGAGGTGAAAACTACCCCTAAATTGAAAAATCGATACCTTGGAAACTAAGAACCGTAAAATTAGGTGTAATAGCTTAAAAAATTGGTTGTGACATAGGCTTTTATCTGGATAGATGATTTCACCCCTAAAACAGTAAATAGTGATTTTACACTTGGGAAAAAGGTGTTAAAAGGGTAAAAATGATAATTGAACCTATGATCTTTTGTTTTTGATGAAAAATAGCAGGGGGTGAAAACTACCCCTAAATTGAAAAATCGATACCTTGGAAACTAACAACCGTAAAATTAGGCGTAATAGCTTAAAAAATTGGTTGTGACATAGGCTTTTATCTGGATAGATGATTTCACCCCTAAAATAGTAAATAGTGATTTTAAATTTGGGAAAAATGTGTTAAAAGGGTAAAAATGATAATTGAACCTATGATCTTTCGTTTTTGATGAAAAATAGCAGGTGGGTGAAAACTACCCCTAAATTGAAAAATCGATACCTTGGAAACTAACAACCGGAAAATTAGGTGTAATAGCTTAAAAAATTGGTTGTGACATAGGCTTTTATCTGGATAGATGATTTCACCCATAAAACAGTAAATAGTGATTTTACACTTGGGAAAAAGGTGTTAAAAGGGTAAAAATGATAATTGAACCTATGATCTTTTGTTTTTCATGAAAAATAGTAGGGGGGTGAAAACTACCCCCAAATTGAAAAAATCGATATCTTGCAAACTAAGAACCCTAAAATTATGTGTGATAGTTGAAAAATGGGTGATGACATACGCATTTACCTCGATAGATTATTTGACTTTTAAAACAGGGAATAGAAATGTTACAGGAGAAAAAAGGTATTAAACACTTAAAAGCATAAGAGTTTTGTGAAACCATGCTTTAATGAATGTTTGTATGGAGGATGACAGCTTGCTAATTATTATTATTATTATTATTATTATTATTATTATTATTATTATTATTATTATTATTATTATTATTATTATTATTACTAAGTAATTATGGATTAATGTGTTTATAGCTAACGAATAAGGCTACAGAGTTTTATCAGTTGTTATAAAAATCAGGATGGCCAACCCGTTGCCATGCCCCATGAATTTACCCAAAAGAGCCAAAACGTTAAGGTTATCGACCTGAGATTTAATAAAACTAATTATCGGAGAGGGTGTTGTTTTGGATTGGCAATGGCTAACCCTTTCCCATGATTTATGAATTGACCCAAAACGTTTTACCTGACAATTCTGAGTGTACCCTGTTGCAGCCTTTAGAAAATTGAACCCGGACCTCTGTGGTAACTGAAAACGGAATTGTTATTTTACCGTTTGGTCATTTTTCTCTGAAACAAATTTGAGATTAAAGCAATTCATCTCTCTTACTTACTTTATTTCTTTCACACACACACACTTTTATTCTGTTAATAATACTAATTTTTGTGTGTTCCTTTGCTTATGAAAAAAAAACTAATAAATAATAACCCAAATTTTGTGTGTATTATTTACAACTCCTCCCCCCACCATTCCCATTTTCCTGAAAAAAAAAATTACATTATATTACTTATCATTTAGTAATGGTGCGTTGTAAGAGGAGCAACTCTGCTACTCAATATAAACGATCAGGAAGTGGATCATTCATTAGTCGTGTACTTAATAAAACTATTGATAATTTACCTGTGGAATTACACATTCCAGGATATGAATATTGTGGACCAGGAACAAAATTAGAAAAGCGATTGAGCCGTGGTGATCCAGGAATAAATATATTAGATAAAGCGTGCAAAGAGCACGACATTGCTTACGCAAATCATAAAGATTCAAACAAAAGAAGAGAGGCTGATGAAATTTTAGCTTCAAAAGCTTGGTCTCGTGTAAAATCTCGTGACGCATCATTAGGAGAGAGAGCGGCTGCACTAACAGTCAGTGGCATAATGAAAGCTAAGTCTAAGCTTGGTGGAGGTAAACGAAAATTAAATATAAAAAAAGAGATTAAAAAAAGAGAGCATCGAAAAAGCAAGGTGGTGTTTTACCCCTACTTCCTATATTTGCAGCCTTGTCGGGCTTGGGGGGTCTAGCAGGCGAAGCAGCCGGGGTAGCGTCTGCTATAAACAAAGCGAAAGCTGCACAAGAAGAATTAAAAGAAATGAAAAGACACAATCGAATGATAGAAGCAATGCGAGGAAAAGCAGGTCAAGACATTTATTTAAATCCTCCTGCATACAAAAGATAATTAACCAAATACCAAATAAAGCATTAAGTAATTTCGATTTAGCTAAATACGCACATCAATTAAAGATTCCAAATTTTAGAGGAGTCTTTATGCGAGATACGTTACCAAGACATCCTCGAAAAAATGAAAACTGTATTGTTAACCTTGAACCGATGGTTAAATCTGGTTCACATTGGGTGGCTTTCAGTAAACGAGGTAAATACGTGCATTATTTTGATAGTATCGGTAATTTAAGACCACCATTAGAAATTTTAACATATCTAAAAAATTGTTATCTACAATATAATTTTCATTCATATCAATCGATTACTTCTTCGATTTGTGGACATTTATGTTTAGTCTTCTTGTATTGTGTACAAAAGGGAAACACAGACTGTCTTTAAACATTCAAAGATGGCTTTCGAAAGACGGATAACTCTTGAAGGAAAAGGCTCAAAGATTGATGTTACATTGGAGAATCCGCTTCATCTTGTAGGAGCAGAGTGTTTTGAAATAGGACTTGCAGGATTGTATACATATAATTCTATTCGAAATGTTACCAACCGAAATAATAAATTTCGCATTCATTTTACTAATTTTTTGTTATCAATTGATTTAGTGGAACCACCAGGTATTTATGAATTTGAAGATCTAGCCACAACATTTGATGATTAATTAGTTATCACTCATTGTCGAAACTTATAACAAATCATATACAAAAAACGAATCTTTATTTGGAAGAGGATATAAATGGAAAAGGACGCAACCGTCTTGTTTTGTCTTCTCCGTTTAATATTGATTTCAGTGTACCCAACAGTGTAGCAGAGGCTTTAGGTATTGAAAAGAAAGTTTACCCTAAAGAGAATAAAAAAGAAATTGAGATTGATCGAAATAGAATCGAAAGTGAAGTAAAAATTAACGAAAATAATAACGTTTTAGCCATAAAGATGAACGATGTGGATACAACCATTTTAATAATACCTGATGCTAGCTATACGTTTCAACAATAAAGTGCAAAGATTAATGAATTATTACTAGCACATTTATTATCAGTTTTATTAGGTGAAAAAGACAAATTTCCTTCATATATTTATATTAATTATGATAAAGTGTTCTCTAATTGTAAACTATATTCGAAAAACTTTGCTATAGATTTTGGTGTTGCAGATTCTATTGCAGATTTGTTAGGATTTTCTCATAAAAAGTTCGAGGCAAACATAACTCATCATTCTGAATATATGATTAAAATTAACACTGTTAATAGTATTCGAGTATGTTGCAACCTCGTGCTTGGTACGAGTTCTTATATGAACCATAAACCAACACACTCTTTATATAATTTTAAAGCTCAT
This sequence comes from Meconema thalassinum, assembly GCA_946902985.2. Taxonomy (NCBI): domain Eukaryota; kingdom Metazoa; phylum Arthropoda; class Insecta; order Orthoptera; family Tettigoniidae; genus Meconema; species Meconema thalassinum. Next base: position 680,051,715 of record OX336391.1, on the reverse strand, counting down.
GTTCCTGCTGGTTATCCGATTGTTGTACAACCAACAACAATTAATTTTTTGCCTATGAACAGCAAGGTTATTCAACATGTATCTGTGCAACTTGAAGATCATCTTCATCAGCTCATTGATTTGCAAGATGAAGATTTAACTGTAGAATGAATTATTCGTCCAGCACGTTATCTTGCTATATAAAGTAATGAAATACTGTTATATTTTCATTCTAGTTGAGTAAGCTTACTAGAAAACATTCACAAATATGGTTATACTATATAATACTCAAAGTTTGAAAAAAAAGAAGTCAACTCTGATTTGAAAAAGAAATATAAAACAATCAGCTAAAATTTCTTAAAAAAACTAAAAAAAACAACGCCATCTATATATTTAAAACAGTATGGTGATTTTCGTTACCACGAGATTGAGAGAACGACAGAACCGATTTACTTCGTAGAGCACTCTAACGAAAGCTCTTGGCCTCTAGATTTGCAGAGTGTCTATAAAATAAACAAATATATTACGGTATATTTTTGAATTAATATAGAAAATAGCAGATCTTGTCCCTCACGCATGCGCACAATCCGCCTGGGGTCATGACAAAATGGCGGTGAGAAGTCCATTAAAATGTAAGTTATTTAATAAGATTGCATGTAACTGAAAACATACATTAACCAAGTTCTGGCAATAAAATATAATAAAAGTATGAACGTATACGAATGTGCAACATTGATTTATTTGGATAATGAAATGGATTATTTCCTTCAGACAGCGGCTTTTAATGATAAAGAACGGCTGCGTCTGCGGCTAACCAAGAGTGCGCGAGTAGCTATGTGGTTAAGGCGACAGACTGTGGTTCCAAGGTTTACCGGTTCGATCCCAGCCCTCGCCGATTTTTTTACCACTGAAATATTGTTTAATCAAGGAGTATTAGTAAGGTTTTATGTCTGTTAAAGATACATATTTCTACATTCCCTCTCGGTATATTTTTGAATTAATATAGAAAATAGCAGAATTCTTGCCCCTCACGCATGCGCCTGAGGTCATGACAAAATGGCGGTGAGAATTCCACTAAAATGTAAGTTATTTAATAAGCTTCCATGTAATTGAAAACATACATTATGTGGAGCTGAGGAGTGAAATAGGTTCGGCTTAAAGTGCATTTTTGGCTTTGATATACTTCCTGTTATTATTAAGTTTATTGTGCTGCTAGCGTGATTAAAAGCTGTAGTATTTGATGCAGAGTGCTGGGATTACTTGGGGGAAGTGTTGCTGAGAGGGAGAGAAGTGAGGGGATGGGTTAATGGAGTTGTTGCTGTTGTTGCCAAGCATTACCAAGCACCGGTTACGATATGTCGAATCTAGGCCTGTATAGTGAGCTACGTTTATAGGTACATCATTTGAAGAATGCATAATTTCATGGCATAGGCCTACAATTTACAAGGATGTTTCCAGAAATTGTTTTTCACTCGTTACTCTGTTACTGATCGCTAATTGCGTGTACTCGCACCTAAGTTGATATTTGTCAGCCGTTATTACACATTCATTTGTATTGCTATTCCGGAGATTTACTGACCTCGGAATGACGTGTCAGTGATCCCAATGCCCTTATGATATGAGTGAGCATATCTCTATATTTTTATTTATTCCAAAACACCATTAATTACGATTTAAACTTGACTAGATTATCATTGCTTCCTCATAAAGAGAGCTCGAGAATGGGTACCCCAACATGGCGGACCGCGCGCTCAACCTGGCGTACTTTCTCGTGCAGCGGAGAGCTGCCATCAGCGATCAGTAACTACAACCACTAGCCTCCCCTTCAGACTACACAATTCGCAGGTTTCTTGGTTTTCTATTTTGTTCGCTGTTTGAGAATCTTATAATTTACTTCATTAATATTTGTGAAAACTTCTGCTTTACAGCCAACTTCATTCAATAATGTGGAGGCCTTCAGAAACAAACCGGAAAATTAAAGCGTCAGCAAATACTGAAGTATAGGCTATCTACAGTACTAGTTGATGCAAACGATTCCCAACCGAGTGGGAATGGTTCATTGCCCGCCAGCGATACTAGACCTACTTGCTATTATACCAAGTACACGGGTTAAATGTCGCAAGCCCCTAAATGAATTAACAACTGTAACGACAAATAGACCTATTTTTAACTTTTGAGTAAGACTACGAACGACACCGCAGTCGGTAAGCCGAATCCTGCATTCCTGCCGCGACTTCGTCAGGACCCGGAGTCATTTCCAAGTCATAGATAAAGGGAGCAACTCCTTTTTTGTTTAACGGTACTCAGACGTTAAAGCGTATCAAGAAAGGGCTTGATTCGCAAGGGAAAATATCTCTTCGCGTCCTGAAAAATAAGTGCTTTGCTCTTTGGAATTAACGGCGTAGAAATTTCCAATAATAATAACAGTCACTGCACCAGCTCAAAACAAAATTGTATTTATATTAATAATCGACAATACTTCATCATAATTTTCTTCTAAATTAAGCAGAGTTCAATATTTGGTCTTAGAAAAGTCTGCGCGGTTGCCTACATGCGATATATTAATTTCTCCATCGCCATGCACACCACTGACGTTACTTATTGTTGTTTTAAGGGGCGGAACAGCTAGGCCATCTGCTCCTACCACTGACGTTACTTCTTGTTGTTTAATGAGGCGGAACAGCTACAGTAGGTCATCTGTCCTTACCACTGACGTTCCTTGAGAGGAATTGGAAAACAAATTTGAGTGTTTCAGTGCCCTAGCTTAATTGTAATTTTTCTCCTGGTTAATTAAACACTCAGTCTAGAAAAATACTGGAATGTTACCTTAATTTCAGTCTTTGGATACATTTCCGAGCTCTAGTACCGAGGAAATTGGAGAAAAATTTAAAGTGGGAGTGAAGATTCAAGGAGAAATAATTTCAACTCTGAGATTTGCTGATGACATCGTCATCTTGGCCGACAAGCCTGAGGATTTGAATGAGTTTTTGACTGGTATGGACTCCGTCTTACGGAAAGAATTCATGATGAAAATTAATAAATGTAAAACAAAAATACTGGAATGCAGCCGAAATAAATCAGAAACCTCTTTGGAGATCAAATTGGCAGGTGAAAAGCTGAAGGAAGTAGGAGACTTCTGTTACTTAGGAAGCAGAATAACCAGTGATGGACGAAGCAAAGAGGATATAAAACGTAGGTTGGCTCAGGCAAGGAAAGCATTTCCACAGAAAAGGAATCTGTTGACATCGAATATAAATTTAGGTATTAGGAAGTCATTTTTGAAAGCCTTTGTCTGGAGCGTGGCGCTATATGGACTTGGACTATTGGTGCAGCAGAAAAGAGGAGAATTGAAGCTTTTGAAATATGGTGTTACAGGAGAATGATGAAGATCTGATGGGTAGATAGGGTTACAAACGACGAGGTATTAAGACGAGTGGGAGAGGAGAGATGTTTCTGGCGACTGCTAATGAAGAGAAGAGATAGGTTAATAGGACACATACTAAGACACCCAGGAATAGCAAGCTTAGTTATGGAAGGAAGGGTCGAGAACAAGAACTGTAGGGGTAGACCAAGGTAAGAATATGTTAAACAGATTGCCTCGGGTGTAGGGTGTGGTAGCTATGTAGAGATGAAGCGATTAGCTCAGGACAGGGAGGCATGGAGCGCTGCATCAAACCAGTGAAAAGACTGAAGACTCAATCATCATTCATCAGTACCAATAGTATTATAGGTTTTCAATAAATCCCTTAATCAGAAATGATTTGCGCATGAACCCATGTACCAAGGATTGTTGATCGTATTGAATGAACCAGTTATAATAATAATAATAATACTGCACCTAAGCATACAGATTATACAAATGTTAGCATTGTTTTCTCAATTCAGTATACGAGAAAATGAAAAATTTCGCATGCATTTCTTCTATCTACGTTTGACAACAGAATCCTTCCACCCTTTCGCAAGATATTTAGCCAGCAATGATAATTTTTCACATAGTGTGAAAATGAATTACTATAACTGGTGCGAGAGTGAACACGAAACTGCTTGAAGTCCCAGTTAGGAAGACAACCGGATAAGTATTCAGCCTGTATTATTACAGTATAACCATATAATCACCCCAAACAGACAAATTCCGGATTTTTATCACCATTTTAGAATTTCACTTAACATTAGATATAACACATTTAGCATACACCGACAGTTGCTTTACCAACACTGCATAATTGTACATATTTTTCAGCTGTATTCTCAAACATAGATGCTATAGCCTAAGTGTAATGGATCGCTTGACTGGTCATCCTAGTGTAGGCTATTTATTAATCGCATGGAATTTATTTCAGCTCTATTTGGATACATTCGTGTTGACCGACTGAAAAGCACCAAACTCTTGTTTACTTAGGCAACACTGAAAAATGGCTTCAAACCTTACAACAATATATTCATTGCAGACCAAACTTGAAACTCTTGAGCTAGCTGACCAAACACACCAGGGCCTTGGCCTTGGCGAAATAAGTGAAGGGATGAGAAAGTTATTTCAACGATTGGTGCATAAGCCGAATAAGCTAAATTTAGAATAATGGAATGCTCTCTCTGTCTTCAGGTATATTCAGTCTAAATTTTCCAGTGTATATTAACTCAACGACTTGCTCGTTTTTGAATTATATTTTTTTGTTTTTCTGTAATTTTTGTTTATTTTTATAATTTTTATTTTTATTTAATTTTTTGTTTTATTAATTTTTGGCCTTTTTCAATTTAGGTGTACACTTCAAAATTTTTAATTCAATTCCAAATGTTTATTCTTTAATCTGTGTTAAGAGGGGCAGATGACCTCGTAGTTCCGCCCCTTAAAACAACAATAACTAACTAACTTCAGGTATATTCTAAGAACAATACATAGCGAAGCCCCATCGCCTGAGTTGACCTCTTTGAGACAGTTGTTCTTCCCACAAGCGCTTTGTAGAGGAAAATATTGTCCACTTGACATAATAAGTTTCTCAATCCTTGTAACATTGTATTCACTAAATGATTGCCAGTAGCAAATTCAAGTCATATAAAGGCAATAATAAATCAATGCCATCCTCCTAGGGCGCCCCCCTGGGGGGGTCGGGCCCCGGGGCACCAGCCCTACCTGCCCCCCTCTCGTCGGGCATGCAGGAGGGTAATGCGGAACTTCAGGGAGGGGCTTCAGAAATGTATCGAAAAGGGCCGTTGGCATTTGGATGACATTATTTTCAAAACCTCGTGTGTATGTGTATATGATGTAAATGGCAAACACTGATCTTTCCAACTAGGCAACACATTTTTGAAATGGCTCTTTGCGTTGCTGTGTTATTTATGTTTGAAACAAAAACAAAAACAAAAACTCACTGAGTGCACTAATGACTTTTTCCTGGCAACAATTGAACCATAAATGCATTTGGTGACTTTATCGAAAACAACAAGTAGTTCCGTAAAGAGCCTACTTTTCTTAAAATTTAAGATTCATGCCAATCTACTGTTATGGACCTATCTAGAATAATGACGAAATCAAGTTGGTAATGCTAACATATCTAAGTACTGCACTATGAAATACACCTGAATGAGTGTAGCCTAATAGAGTAACTTACTACAGTTGGCAGCCCTGGTGACTCTGAATATATTCTTAGTTCCATATCTTAAGGTATAGAATGCACATACAAAATTTGGTTGAAGTCTAATGGATAGTATGGACGTTACATGCTATTTGATATTGGATTTGTCAGTGCGCGTAAAATCATGTTGGGAACAATGTCATGTATGTGATGCTAAGTAATCTGAAATATTACGATCTATTATAGTGCCAATTTTGAATAAAATACATTTATTAGTTTAGAAGTTACTTGTAATAAAAAATTGAAACTATCAGAAAGCTTAGAATTATATTGGCAGCACTGAGGTATATTAGTTACTCCAAATTAATCTAGAATGTCAGGTACATACTGAACCCGATGGGGTTATGCTGACTGGAATCGAACATGGTTCTCAGAGACTGTGATCTCAGTAAAAAGGTTCCGCCAGGAAGCGAACCAGAGATCTGTACAGGGAGTTCCTTGGTAAAAACCCCTCGAAAGAGATGTATATTTAATCACTGGTGTGATTTTTGATGAAATGGCATTATTTATTAAAATAATGTAGGAAATAATGAGCGGATTATATCATTATAAGACGATTTGGTGTAAGCTATTGGGAGTTTGAAGCAGAGAGGAGGGCAGAGCTGACATTTACTAATCGGCCCAGAATTGTGGGTTGGTCTCAGTGGAGCCACGTCCATCTCTGTCACCCCATTATGTCGTCTGGAACAGGGGAGAGGCCTGAAAAATGACACAGTTATTCCCCGACGGAGAATAGATTTGGAGTAGGGGCGGAGGAATGCCCAGAAGAATCATTGATTACTCGTGATTGGAGTAACGAATCGAGATGAGAGTTGCACACAGGTGAATATCTTGGCAAGAAGATAATTTTAGAATCTTTTACCGGCGAAATTGGTGCATATTTAGTGATGTGCGTAAGGACTGTGAAGCGACCATTGTTCGCGGAGGGATGTGAAGATGTTGACGGGGAGTTCCCGACTAGGTAGCGTCCCACGCCATGGAGAAAGGAATTAATATTAATTAATTGAACGAGCGATTCCTTTGCACACATATAGTTTTGGGACCTGTGAAGAGAGAGGAACACAATGATCATGGTTTGAAGACCGGAATCATGCTGTGAGAGGAGCGAAGATTACGCGGGAAGATGTTGCTCTACTTTCTGTGGAAATCCGATATAAGGGAGTAGACCCCAGGAGGAGCTCTCAGTTGAACCTCAGTCCTACTCTGTACTCAGTTACTCAGTTGTTCTCAGTTGTTATCAGTTGAAGCCCAGTTGTAAGTCAGTCGAGACGCAGCCAAGCGCAGTCTACATGCCGCCAAGCGCAGTTACAGCCAGTTACAGTTTTACTCAATTGTCAATTGTAGCACAATGGCAATAAGTTGCAATCAGTATGCAGCAAATATGCAGCAGTACGAGACAGCGTGTAAGCCGCAGACAGAAGTCTTCAAATAAGCTACGTGCAGTCTTCGAGTGAAACTTCAGTCAGCTACAGCCAGGGTGAAGCAAGTTCGTCAAGGCAAAACGCATGACGGATCTATTCATCGAGACGCCGAACAAGGACTGGTATGTGTAAAAGAAACAGTAAACATGCTTGTATGAATAATAGTCGTGATACAGGCATAATCAGCCGCACGAACTATGACGTGTTCAGTTACGAAGCACCGTATAGACTAACGGGAGAAATATTGTATATAATTATTTGTGAAAGTGTTGAACTTTATTAAGCGCAGTGTGTATTGTATGAACTAATCGTATATGTGTGTAACTACGATAGAATGCGCGAAAGAAACTTTACTAAGTGTTTGGTATTGCCATGAGAATACCAGATGTTAACGCTCATGTTTGGGAGCAAGCGTATTGATGTAACGCAGGACACTTACTGTAGGAGTAATGATCGTCACAAAAACTGTTGGAGAGTTCCGAGAGCAGATAACCAGACTTTCAATCAGGAGTTGATAACGTAAGATGCCGTCGACACCTGCAATTTCGATCTCTGCTAGGGAATTTCAGCATTGAAGTGTGTATAAAGTGACGAGTGTTCAGTGTAATGTATATGTAAAAATATCATTTAAAGTAGTGTTTGATGAAGTGTTTTACATGTGTGGGGAGTGATAACTTCCTGAAAGGTATGCAACGTGTCGTGTTGGTGATAGAAATTATGTATAACCAAATGTGTGTAAACAAGAGAAATATGTCGCGTTAAACCCATTATGGCGGGCGACATGGAAGAATATGATTGGTTGGAGCCACCTTAGATGCCTATAGAGATGTAAGTACCCCACAAATTATGGTTATAATTATGTAGAAGTATGGACCGATGCATGTCTGTGATTCCGTAAAGATATTGTGAATTCCTTATAGATGCCAGTAAAAGTCAGTTAGGAGGCTGATCCTCCATGTTTAATCAGTATTGAGTTGATTTTGATAGAGTTGAAATGATGATTTGCATCATTAAGTGGAGTAATTTTTCCCACTATGAATTAAGAATGGCAATCAGTTATGTAAATGTAACGAACGCGATTGTTCGAGTTTAAAACGTTTAGCTATGTCGGAAATTTTGGTAATTTATGTGAGAATAATAATAAATAATGATTTTGGTCATTTATGTCAATGAGATTTTCAATAATAATAATAAAGGATGATTTTGGTCATTTATGTCAGTGAGAAATGATGATAATAATAATCATGGTTATTAAGAGTATGAATGAACACATCAGGAAACAAATGAATTGTTGTAAGCGAGAATTATTAACGCTAAGTGCAAGACTTATCAATCTAAGCAGGAGGATGTTACAATGAGATTACATTTCAGTAATTATGGAAAGAAGTTTTATATCAGAATATTGCATATATTCAGTAATGATACCAGTAATGAAAGAGCTTTTAGTGAATTGAATTTGCAGCTTAATTGAGAAGCTTATAGAGTAAATGTTAGATTTCTCTTAATATTAGAGGTCGGAATGTCGTAGCATGGAGCATTAGGGGCCAGATAGTCTATTCTACGTATGAATTCTCCTATGTCGTGGACATTGTTGGAGATATTTTATTCCGGAGTTTTAGTGAATGGACCCTAACTCTGAAGAAAAGGATTGAAATGTGTTCCGGGTTGGAATCCTATGATAGAGTCGAGGATAACAAGGACACCTCGCAGCTCTATGATTTCCCGAGAACTTATGATGAGTTATTTACGCTCGTGGGCAGCGAAAACTCATGGCGACAGTGGTTCTGTGCGCCTATATTATACTTGAGACATCGGTCACCGCCAGGCTCATGCATTACGAACCCCGAACCTTCATGTTGAATGGACCCATGTGAGGCCATTAATTAATCGTTATCCTCGACGTAGGAATAATTACAAAAGCTCATTCAATACCTGTTGGCATAATAGTCAATTAAGATCCTTTGGGAACATGTGTGCCGGTTAGGACACAGTATTTTGTCTTGTAAATCTCCACTGCTTAGAGAGGGAAGCTTTCAAACTTTTAGAAAGGTCGAGATAATTGGTGGAACGACCCATCCCACTTTCTATTGTGTAGCGATTTCCTTAGCCGAGGGTCGGTGCCAACCACTCGAACCGCTCAGGCAAGTTATAAAGGGAAGAGATTCTAGACCTTGTTAAAATGACATATAATGCGAGATTGTTAGGTTGAGTATTATAGCCATGTGGTTTGTGATCACATGGATAATTATAGTTCATCCTGATGGTTCATTAATTTAGCTATCTGACGAATAGTTACATGATATATTTGTACTGTCACTGGAACCAAGTCATGTAGTTGGTTACTAGATGCCAATCGCCATGAGCGCGAGGTAGTCTATCGTACAATCCGACATAAGCTATAACGTAACGTTTTATCTAGGAATCACAGACAGCATGCGGTGAAACCATATAATTGAAGGATATGTAGGGGGTAGCTTACATAATTATGGAGTTGCACGTTGATTTTGGTGCAACGTCCACATAGGTAAATGCATGCAAAGCATTTCATTGGTGAGAAGAAAAATATTAAAACACGCACGGCACACATAATTGTTTAACATAAAGAGATTTAAGGAATAATCCTTGTTGTAATATTAAAGAAGTCACATTGTATGACTGTTATGGTAATGGACAGTGTGTTTTGAAGTCGTAGGTGCATCAGCGCACTAGTATATCCTTGTGAAGTTCACAGAAGGGTAAAGCATTATGGCTGGGTATGACTTTGTTGTGATTTCATATTTGTTTACTTGTGGATTGTGGAAGTAAAAATTTTGTTTGCTTTTATTTTATGCTTTTTGGGTATTGTTTTGTGTTTGAAGCCATGATTTATTTTAATGAATTAAAGTTTTAGAATAGAGTTGTGCCTTATCATTGTAGAGTTGATACCTTTTAGCCTCAAATCCAAAATATGCACTGCAAAATTGGGGTTACCGTACACGCCTGAGAGCTGATGCTAGTTGGAGGCGGATGCATATTATCCAACGAGATTACTCACATGGGTACAATACGTGTGCAAAGTTTAGAGCTGATGGCTTGCATACTTTCTGATATATTGATATTAGGATTAAACAAATAGAGCGAGCATTTATTAACAGTTGGCAGCCCTGCTGGTTCTTACGAATACGCTTAGTCATAACTGTTATGGTACACAAAGCGCATAGGAAATTTGGTTGAAGTCCATTTGTGAGTATAGGAGTTATATGCATTTAAAGACTGGACCTATCAGTAGGCTTAGAATTATGTTGGCAACACTGATGTATATAAGTAACTCCAACCTAAAGTACAATGTCAGGTACTATACGTGTACAAAGTTTAGAGCTGTTGGTTTGCATACTTTCTGATATATTGATATTAGGATTAAAACATAGAGAGAGTGCTTATTAATAGTTGGCAGGCCTGGTGGCTCTTTAGAATACTCATAGTCATATCTGTTGTAGTACACATAGTACGATACAAACGAAATTTGGTTGAAATCCAATCAATAGTATAGAAGTTACATGCATTTAGAGATTGGACCTATCGGCAGGCAGGCTTAGAATCATGTTGGCAACACTTCTGAGAATTAATCTGGAATATTCACTGCCCGTGCAACTAAACGTGCATTGCAAGACGTGCAGCTACTTCCTTGGCAAGCACGATCGCCGGACTTGTCGCCAATCGAGCACATGATTTGCCGACAAGTGACACGTGCGACTCGTCCACCCACAACTCTTACAGAACTGTCTATATTGTTGCCTGGCAATGCGGGCTGCATCACGTCGCCCCTACGTGTGTTCTGGTGCAGAATTGTGAGCTGCTTATAAATTGCAGTCACGAGGAGTAATTAGTGCAAAAATATTTCTTAGGCCCCTTAAAATAGTTATCATCATGCCAGCGAGACACGAGGAGCGCGTTAGCGAATAGTGATTCAGTAATAATAATAATAATAATAATATCGTATGGCCTCGGTTGCCTGGTGCAAGCTTTGTTAATTGACATCCAGAGGGTAGCTTGCATGTCGAATTACGTCGTTCCTTTGAACGCTATGAAAGTCAAGGAGGTTAGATATCTAAACTCCTTGACACTACAGCACTTTTAAGTAGAGAATGAAGGAACTTTGTGTTGGCGGAAAATCCCGAGATTAATTTTGCCATTGAACACGAGCTACTGAATTCAAATGGGTTCTTTAACATGCCAACAACGTATGACATGAATATCGTGATTTTTGTCGCCTTCAAAAATCACTTACCATGGCCAGGGGCGAACCTGCAATCTTGGGGTTAGTAGTCCGACACTATAACCACTCACCCACCGTGGCAAGCAGTGATTCAGTGTAAATATCTTACCTTTCTTCGTTTCCTCCAACGTCTAACTCTTCTAGTAATCCCGCAGCAGTCCATTTTTTATTTACTTTCATATAGTAAATTATCGCCATAGTTACGTTTCTTTTTGAAAGCCTAATTGTTGTCATGCACCCACTGTTATATAGTTGCTATGCCCAGGAGGTAAGGGACCATGCCCACACTACGTCACCCGTTTACGGGGGGGAGCGAGGTCTTCAAAGTACTACGCTCAGTCACTGGAGCGGGGGGTGTAGATTTTTGTTTCGTAGTCGATTTCGCCAAGAGAAATTTCGCACTTTTTCGACCTATCTTTGAATATGTCGCGCAGTGATTTTTTTTCTTCTTCCGAATTTGGCCGCCTGTGGACCCCATGGAACCTAAGGCTTTCTCGTTAATCTCCTCTTCTCTTCCCAAAACCTCTTCATTCGTTCACTTCTAATCTTTCGCTCCTCCTCGGATATTACCAGTTTTGCTCTAATTTTAGGTGTTTTATCCTCGAACATCTTGATGTTGTCAATTCGGTTTCTAAACCTTTTCTGTTGTGGATCACATCCACTGTGAGTCCACTTTCCTTGGCGTCTCTTTTAACCTCTTCTAGCCACTTAGTTGTAGCCTTCAGCTCTGTAATATACTTGAATATCCTCTTAGTCAGTCGGTCCTCGTCCATCCTCACCAAATGTCCGTAGAATTTCAACCTTCGCTTCCGCATTGTGACAGTAATTTCTTCAGTGTGTTTATAGAGGTCATCATTCTTTCTGTTCTTCCATGTCCCGTCAGCAGTTTTCTGTGGTCCTAAAATTTTCCGCATAAATTTTCTCTCCTTTTTTTTTCCAGTTCCTGAAGGTCCCATTTTTTATTCAGTGTCAAGCACTCCGAGGCGTACAGACCCTCTGGCTTTACTACTGTTTATTGCTTCTTAAACTCACAGTTGGTGGCGCTGATGAACACATGTCGAGACGTCAGCTGATCGAAAACAGACACTATTTGTCAGGCAGTTTGTAGTTCAGTGAAGTTGTCAGGCAAGTCGACGAGAGCTCATGCTGTACAATAATGTTGTTGTACGATCGGCTGTACAAAGCTTTTATAAAATGTGGCAAGGATTCCTCGTCAATGTAAAAAATACAAAAAATAATTCTTCATCTTCCTCCTCGCCTTTTCCCGTTACGCGGGGTCGGCTTTCTTAATCCTGAGGCGCCACTCATTTCTTTGTAAAGCATCATCAGCAGATAGGCCCATACTCTCATGTCCCTCTGGAGGTCTGCCGCTCCCTCTCTTTTGCGTAGTCATGGAAAGGCACTTCTTCTCTGCAAGATTCTCCGGTCTTCGCATAACATGTCCATACCACCTTAGCCTGGTTTCTAAAAGTTTCTGTTATAGGCGCTACTTTGAAACTGCCCCGCACATGTTCATTACGGATTTTATCTTTGAGAGTAACTCCACCTGCCCAACGTAACATACGCATTTCAGTGGTATGTAGCTTTTGCTCATGTGCCTTTGTAGTAGCCCATGTTTCACTACCATCGAGTAGGATTGGTCTTACGGCAGTTTTATAAACTTTCCCCTTCGTTCTTATGGGTATTTTCGGATCACATAAAACTCCTGTTATTTCACGCCATTTGTTCCACCCAGACGTGGCCCTATGAATTATATCAGCGGTTATCGTGCCATCTTCAGCAATGACAGAACCTATATATTTGAATTTTGTTACCCTTGGTAAGGTTTCACCATCTAGTTTAAGTTCAATATTTGTCATACTGGGTTTATTGTGGTGGAAGTCGCATACCATATAATCAGTCTTGGTTCTACTAATGTGCAGTCCATTAGACCCGAGAGCTCTTCTCCATTGGGCTAAAGTCTCCTGTAGGATAAATACTGTCTGATATTAGTGCCACATCGTCAGCGTACAAAAGATTCCACGGTAAGGGTTTCTGAAATTGTTTTGTTATGTAGTTTATAGTAATATTGAATAACATTGGACTTAGAGCACTTCCATGATGAACCCCCACTTTAATATCAAAGCTTTCGGACAAACCAGCTGGGCTTCTGACACATGTCTTTACATGGTTACACATATCCATTATGAGTTTTATGTATAGTTCAGGAACGTTTTGCGACCTTAATGCTTGCCATATTAACGGTCTTGGCACACGGTCGAAGGCTTTCTCAAGATCTATAAACACCATACATAAACTCTGCTTGTTTTTACGAGCTTTTTCAATTACCAGACTTATTGCATGGATTGCGTCAATGGTTCCTTTCCCAGCAGTGAAGCCAAACTGATTATCTGTTAACTTAATCCAATTTTGAAGGCGTTCACAAAGGACTCGTTCCCAGACCTTGAATGTGTGCGATGTAAGTTTTATACCACGGAAGTTTCCACAAGATCGAACATCTGCTTTGTTTTTGTTGAACGGGACCAACGTACTCATTCTCAAGGCATCTGACATCTGTTCGTGAACTAAGATGTCATTGAATAACCTTGAAAGCCATTCAGCTCCATCCGCTTCAAGACATTTCCAGAGTTCAGCAGGTATCTGATCTGGGCCCGTTCCTTTATGATTCTTCATTTTAGAGATTGCTTTCCTAACTTCCACTTCTGTGATTTCATTAATAGGTCCTTGTGTCATAGGTAATTCCACTTCTTGTCGCCTGGGAAATTCTTCATTTAATTAATCGTAATAATACTCATGCCATCTTTCACAAATGTCCTTGTCGTTTGTTAATAAATTGCCTTCTTTATTTTTAATGTATTTTGGGGGTTTAATGTCTTTGCAACCATTATGTTTGTGCTTAGCTACCTTATATATATCGTTGTTATTGGCTAAACGCTGGTAGAAATCAAAATCAGATTTTTCTCTTTCAATTGCACCGGTTTTCCTTGCAGCTTTCTTTGCCTGTTTGTAATTCTCTTTATCTTCCTGAGCACCAATATTCTGCCGAATTCTAAATAAGCGTTTCTTTTCAGCTACGCTGTTCTTGGCGTGGTTGTTTCACCATATGGAATCCTTTGAATTATGTAGGGCACCTTTCCTAATACCTAACTCACGTTTCGCTGTAGCGACACAAGATGTATCAAAGCCTGACCATAGTACTGTTGGGCTGTTTTCCTGAGACGGGGTTTTGCATAAATAATCCACTATACAATTTTTCACAACACTACCTTTTTCACTATTCAATTCATACCATTTAATCTTTTCAAAATTTTGGTCTTTTTTTTATCTTAAGTTAATATGTTTTCTCAGTTTTAGGGCTGTTAGTAGAAGCCTATGTTGGGAAGTAAGTGGTTCTCCCGGAATAACCTCACAGTCCTTAATTTGTCCCAAATCTCTTTTGTCTACCAGGATATAGTCTATCTGAGTCTTGAAATAGCCACTCTTATAAGTTATAAGGTGATCATTCTTCTTTTGAAAGGACGTGTTCACTACTGCAAGGTTATGGGAGGCTGCAAATTCAAGAATCGTCTCTCCTTTATTTTGTACAAAAATTCATTGAAGACGGATATTAATGTAATTAAACAGAAAACCATTGTTGTTTTCGTAAATTAAGTTAGGCTACGGTAGCAATATGATTTTACATAAGTTTTTCTTCATAATATTTAATTTACCAGTAATTATCAGCATGCATGCAGTCTTATGCAATAAACGCCGTATTAATAAAGACGAATATGGGTGAAATTATATTCATTTGTTTCACTTTCTGACTGCGAAATGATTAAAAACAAGAAGTTCCGTGACGAACTAAAGAGCCTACTTTCCCTGATTGCTCTTAGGAATACTTATGGTCATATCTGTTATGTTACACATAGCACATAGGAAATTTGGTTGAAATCGAACTGACAGTAGGCTATAGAAGTTAGAAGTTACATGTATTTAAAAATTGGTCCTATCAGCAGGCTTAGAATCATGTTGGTAGAACTGACGTATATAAGTTACTCCAAATTAATCTAAAAAGTCAGGTACTATATGTGTACATATTTTAAGGCGGTCAGCTTGCATACCCTCCGATATATTGGTATTTGAATAAAAAAATAGAGAGAGTATTTATTAACAGTTGGCAACCCTGGTGCTCTTAGGAATACGCGCAGTTATATCTGTTTATGTACACATATTACATACAAAATTTCGTTGAAATCCAATTGATAATGTAGAAGGTTTATGCATTTAAACATTGCACCTATCCGAAGGCTTAAAATCATTTGGCAACACTGTCATGTATGGCGTCCTGGATATTAAACTGATATATTATTATCTACATGTGTGCCAATTTTCGAATAGCTCCAATGCACCTTCCATGATATCCAACATGGAGCTAAAATTTCTAGTATGTTTTTTCAGCAGTTGATAGCACTGACATCATTTTCAAACATGGGCGTGAGATAGGGGGGGGGGACACACACACAGCCAGCCAGACAGAAGGACAGACAGACAGACACACATTTGCCCGGATCGATCTCATAAGTCTACTTTTACCTCATTTTTAGCCTACTTTTCCCATTTTGCAAAAATGAGGCAAAAGTAGACTTATGAGATCGGGCAAATGTGTGTCTGTCTGTCTGTCATTCTGTCTGTTTGTCTGGCTGTGTGGGTGTGTCCCCCTAATCAACTCCTAAACGGCTGCAGCAATCGAAACAAAATTTGGTAGGAGTAAAGATGGTATAATAATTACACAGGAAAGAAGGGCAAACGCAGCATGACGTAGTGAATATCTCACGGTCATATTTGAAAATGATGTCAGTGCTACCAACTGCTGAAAAATAACAATTGAAATTTGAGCTCCATGTTGAATATCTTGGAAAGTATGAATGGGAGCTATTTCAAAATTGGCACACGTATAGACAATGATATTGCAGTTTAATTTCCAGGAGGCCATACATGGCAGTGTTGCCAAAATGATTAATAGCCTGCTGATAAGTCAAAATTTTAAATGCATATAACTTCTACACTATCAATTGGATATCAACCAAATTTCGTATGTGCCATGTGTACATAAACAGATATGACTGAGCGTATTCTTAAGAGCCACCAGGGCTGCCAACTGTTAATAAATGCTCTCAATTTTTTTAAATCCAAATACCCATATATCAGAAAGTATGCAAGCCTATAGCTTTAAACCATGCACACGTATAGTACCTGACATTCTATATTAATTTGGAGTAATTTATATACGTCAGTGCTACCAACATGATTCTAAGCCTGCTGAGATGTCCAACTTTAAATACATGTAACTTCTATAATATCATTTGGATTTCAACCAAATTTCGTGTGTGCTATGAGTACCATAACAGATATGACTATGCCGATTCTTAGAAGTAACAAGGGCTGCAAACTGTTAATAAATATTGTCTCTATTTTTGTTACCCTAATATCAATATATCAGAAAGTATGTAAGCCAATAGCTCTAAACTTTGCACACGGATAGTATCTGGCATTCTTGATTAATTTGGAGTAAATAATATACGTCAGTGTTGCCAAATTTATTCTAAGCCTGCTGATAGGTTCAATTTTAAAATGCATGTAACTTCTATACTAACTAATGGATTTCATTCAAAATTGGCACAACAATAGACCATATTATTTCAGACTATTTCTGACAAATACATGAATGACATTGTTGCCAACATGATTTTAAGCACGTTGTTAGATCCAATGTTTAACTACATGTAACGTCCATGCTATCCATTGGACTTCAACCAAATGTTGTATTCTGTACCCTAAGAGATGGAACTAAGAAAATATTCAGTCACCAGGGCTGCCAACTTTAGTGCTCTATTGGGCTACAGTATGCCAAGTATGCAGTATTTCGAACTAATTAGAAATTTCGATATTACCAACTTAATTTCGTCATTATTCTAGATAGATCCATATAGATTAATCACTGATATGAATTTTAAACTTTAAGAAAAGTGGGCTCATTAGTTGGTCACGGAACTTCTTGTTGCAAAATGTGAAAATAAGGCTAAAAATTATACTTGGCAACACTACGTAAAAACTTTAAAGGGGGGGGGGGTCTTGGCATATACTGAACCCATGTACCATTGGTTCAAGGGGTCGAATCCATGTTTTATTGGTAAAAGAAGAGAGGAAAAATACAGTCTTTAGTAGAACTTAGAGAGATTTCATGTAGAGGACTGGTATAATGTTGTGCAAGAATAAGAGTCCAGGTGGCTCCAGGAAATGATATCATGCGTGACGCATCGATAGGGAGCCGATCATGGCTATAAATAGAATTAAAAACTTTCCGCTGTGTGTGAGCGAGAAGAGGTTTCGGAAATTGATCTTACGCAGCACTAAAATGGCAACCTCGCAGTTGTGCAAGAAGAAGAATAATTAGATTTAAGCCATTTGCAAGAATATAATTAACAAAAGAAATACATCATTGTGAATCATTTTGGAATAGAGATTTTTGTGTGGGAAAAGATGGTATAATAATTACACAGGAAAGAAGTGCAAACGCAGCATGACGTATTTAAAAGTTCCCCGAGACCCGAGGTGGTAGGGAGTAAATATCAACTGCAACACCCACATATCTGAAGAGCAAATTGTATTTAATATCTCGGAATTGTACGATCGATTTTCATGTGCAAAGAAGTCAGTTTACATTGAGAAAACGAGCTTTACAGAGATATAATTTTCAAAAGTGTGCGACTATTGCTTCAAAATTTAGTTATGAAAAAGACGAGGATTTTATCTTTTTTGTCGCCGATTTGTATAAAAGCCCTGGCAGAGCCAGACAAATCATGCAGTCATCAGTCGGCCCAGGGGGCGTGACGTTGGAGCATCACCATATTCAGTCTTGAACGACCGCTGAGGCGGGTCGTACTGTTTCACCAACATTCAGTCTACCATAGGTGCCTGAGGGCACGGTGCTGTTTCGCAGATCATCAGATACAGTTATTCCGTGAGCGCCGAGACGCTGCACGATGAAGCTTCACAGTATAAGAAGTATCAATTAGTATCGCCGTGTGAAGACTTAGTAAAATCTTAAGTACAGGATTTAGTTTAGCAAGCGTCAGTCTTTATAGTGAAAGTTCCGTATTACAGTCAAAGTTAGGCTGCGAACTTAAAGAACAGGCGATAGGTCTTCAAATAACAGTTTAGTTAAACGACAGAAAGTATCGTAACGTTTTGAAGTACCAACGATAGTGAAACGAACATTTCTAGCAAAGTTCAGGAACCCGATCAGGGTCGAACGATATAAGTAACGCCTAGTGTACCGAAAAGATAGGAACTAGAGCGCAGTATAATAAGAAGTGAGAATTTAATTCAAGACGTTGTCTAAAAGAGACAAACGAACAGTAACAAACAATAAGCTACGAAGTGAAGGAATAGCAGTAAATGCTAGGGAATCATAGGTCACCGATAAAGTATTCGAGAGGCCGTAAACAGAACAGACTTCATCTAGACAAACTAAATAGTGTCTAGAAAGAAACGACTTCGAGCTAGTAAAAATAGAAGCCGATAGTCAGAAAACTGGATCCGAAGAATTACCGTTCCAGGGAGGGGGAGATTGATCGAGACTTTCATCATCTGGCTAGATTAGGGAGCCGACGTCTAAGAGTGTCGCCCTTGGAAACGGGGAAGAAAGAAATCACGTGTGTAAGGCAAAAATCAAAGCCTCAGTGATTAAAAGCAGTGTAATGTAAATATAGTAAAATCTGTTTTAGTGTAATAATTTTTAGTGAATTTATTTGTGTATGATAAACGAATACAAAAATTGTATTCAATATGTTACCAGTGTTTAAGGTAAATAATGTGCATGTGTATCAAGAAGTGTCATTGTGTGAAATGGGATTAATCAAGATGGCTTAAACACATTGAGTGGGCAAAAATGAAACATCGCTGGAGAATTCGGTCGGTGACCGTAATATCATGTGAGTAACCATTTCATTATGTTATGTGTTGGGAAGATTTGCGTGCAATCCACCTGAGAACGAAAGAATAGGGATGTTTTTGAATAACAAATAACAAAATAATAGCGCGATCTGAATGATTAAAATTCAGAAAGTATAAAATAATTATGTGAAATAAATAAATCCCTTGGGGGAAATGTATGAAATAAAATATCAATGTATTTGATAAATGATTTAAATATGTGAAAGCAAGCGTAATAATAATAATAATAATAATAATAACAATTATATAAATGAAAGAAGATTATGATGATTTATATAAAAAAAAGTAGTAGCTTATGACCCCCTTTAAATGAATTAATACATGTTATGAACACATGTTCTTAAGGTAAAGCGATTATTGTCACGGGGGAGGAGTAATATAGAATTGAGATGTACAATCAAATGTTGATTTTGAATTATCAGTTCACTGAAGGCAACTTGGCAGTAAAGTAATAGCGCAATGTAGCGCATTGAAGTATTTTTTCACGCTAGGAGGGCGTTGAACCTAAATATACTCGGTAACACCAATTATGAGGGGCAGTTGGTCGTGGTAATTGAGCTATGGTAAGTCCTCTAAATAGTGATGTGATCACGAGGCCATGTGTGTATTGTATTATAAAAGGGTGCGAAATATTTATTGTATTAAGAGCGCAGGTTCAAGGTTAAAAAGGCCGCCCTGAGTCGCGAATGTTATAAGTCCTCCAGTATGGGATATGGTTCCCGAGGCAGTTGAAAGAATCGAACCCAGATTCGTCTATGTTTAAGCCCCTAAATATTTGTTGTTGTATTGAATTATTCTTACCCGCCAATGAGGACACTTCATAAATAATAAATGCCGAGTTTAAGAGGATAGGTTTGTGGAACCTAAATATGTTGTTAAAATAAGTAGAATGAAAGCCTTGCTTGTTCAAAGAACTGCATTTAAGAAACAGCTGTATAAAGCTGAGGGTAGCTCGTCTCTTGTGAGTATGACCGTGAAGTTCCTGCTCCCGGCCATAAATCACGCTAAGTGGCCCAGGCCAGACCCTTACTATTGATGTGTTGTGGTAGGTCTAGAGAGCCGTCTGTTTGAAGTTATAATACACAAGAGTGTTTAGAGTTTGTTTTAACGACCCGGTCTTCGAACCGAGGATCTTTTAGATGAAGATTACCGCTTGCAAGTTCAGATCGTTGCTTTCTTATGAGATAATGGTCTTTTAAGACAAATAATGATAAATCCCTAATGTAATGTTATATAATGTAGTGATTCACGAGTTTAGTGAAGACAATTAGATTCCGGGAGTGATCTTAATTTTTGACGTGTTCAAGTAGTCTTCTGTAACTCGGGAGTACGCAAATGTTGCCCAATCACGGTAGTGAATTGTTGACTTGAGAGAGATATGGTAACCGGAGAACTTTGTGAAAGCCCAAAAATTTAAGTGAAAGAATAACAGTACTTTAATAAGAATTATATATTTTTTTGATTATAAGATACTCATATAATAGGAAGTGATGTGGTGTAAAAGAATAACGCAGTGTATATAAAAAGTATCGAGCCATTTGGAGCTCATGAGTTTATGGAATTTTAAAAGGACACTATATGGAAGTGAATAGAAATATAAGTTTGTTGATTTATGAAAAACCATTAATTATGATTTAATCTTTGTTTTATTATGTATTCCTTGTTCACTTTGAACAAGTAGAATTATGGGTCAGTATTTTATTTGTTTAATTTGTTGTAGCGCCATATATTTGAGTAATTAAATGTTTTATAGTAGGAGTTGATTTTGTTTATTATTTTGGAAGTATATCCTCTATTTAATCCAAAATGTGTAAGTCACAGAGTGGGAGAACATACCATAACCCCGATAATCCAGATTTGAGCATTGCTGGCATACTGAGATTTGCATATTTCATGCTGAATGGGCACATGGGGGCATAGAAGTAATGTGTCTGGATTAATAACTAGAGGAACACCTAAGACGGTCATATCATGTAAAAGTAAAGTAATGATAGAAGTAGCTACAAAATATAAAATTAACTGACCGCATGGGACCCTGGAAACTCACACCAGGCAGCCCTAAATTTAAATAACCCCCTAGCAACACACTTATCATGGCACCCAGTACGTAGGGATGAGTTTTCCTAGGGAAAACCCGAGTTTTCATGAAAAATCAAAATTTTCGTTTTTTTAAATCTGTTTTTTCGAATTTTTAATTTTTAAAATCACTTCCATAAAGGTTTTGACATTGAATGAGTATATCAAAAGGGTACGTTTTAGTAAATACCCGTGCTAATGTAAATTTTGGAAACTGGGACACAAGAGTTCGGAGTACCATCTCTCATGCATGAACCGGCGATGTGGCATAGTAGCCCACTGTATTCTTATATTGTGGAAGATGTGTACGATGATGGAGATAAAGGAGTGCTTGGATGAGCATTTCCAAAAGACTAGGGAGGAGATGATAAAAATAAGTGCGGAAAGTAACAAAGTTTCAAAAGCAGAGAATAGTGAAGAGAGGCAGGGGCTCTTGGAGGCCATGAACAATAGATTTGGAACAATAGACAATAAATTGGACCTCCAACAGATTACAAATAAAGAGGAGTTAGAATCCATAAGTCAGAATTTAGAATCCCTTAAAACTAACAGTGATAACATGGGAATTAAATTAGAATCTATCCAAGCCGACTGTATAAACATGAACAGTAAACTGAAGGCTGAGATAGAAAGCAAATTGGATAGTATAAAAACAGATAATTCAAATCATTTTAGCACAATCCCAGGTTTTGGAAAATAAACTAGGAGTCATGGAAAGTTAACTTGAAAATAAACTGCATTTGTTTCAGGAGAAGGTGATAGTTGAAAATTCTCTAAAAAGTCAAGCCAAGAACACCAAATTAGAGGTCATGGAGACTAAAATACAAAGTAATATAAATGAGAAAATAGAAGAGACAATGAATACTAAATTTCAAGGTTTTGACACTGAGTTTGGGAATAAGTTAAATGAATTAAAAGGGGAAATCACAAGTAAAATTGAAAGGGAAAACGAGGTACTTAAGTCAGAATTGCAAGACAGAATAACGACCTTAGAGGAAAGTACGGTAAATTCCCAAACTAAGTGTCAAGAAAATTTTGAAAATTTAAAGGATACATTGGGTTGTGTGGAAACCAAATTAAGTAATATGGAAGAGAATGTAGATGCATGTAAAAATGAACTTGTAACCCAGATCCAAGGTGGGCAGGAAAAGTTGAAAGCTCAGATAAAATCCAACATGAGTCTTTATGAGACATCCCGGGATGATATTAAAAGTAGTATTGAAGTATTAGGAAATAGGTTCAGTCGATTCGCGGAAAATAAAGATAGGGGAGATATCTCAGCACAGAACCATCGGTCAAATGAAGTAGTTGTTCAAACTGAAAATAAAATAGTAGTTGTAAAAGAAAAAGAAGTAATGGTGCAAGAACCCAAAATTGGCATTAGAAAAGAAGAAGAAGAACAAGAAATAGAAATCGTGATGACTACAGTGGAAACTGAGAAAGCAATGAGATCCTTCTAGAGAAAACAATGGACACTCAAAAGGAAGTGAGAATTCCAGGTCAGGAAGACAGCCGAAATGAAAATGAGCTGAAAAGTGAAGAAGATCATTTTTATGGAAAGGTTGAGCTTGAAGAGCAAGAGAAAAACCCAGAACAAGGGATAACAAAAGAAGTGAAAGGTGGGGAGACGGAAATAATAATTCCTGGAGAGATGGAGAAATCAAATGAAACTCAAAGAGAGAATGTCATCGAGGCACAGATGGAAGTAGAGGTTCAGGGTTTCACAGAAATTGAAAAAGAAAATCCGGAAGAAATTCATGAGGATAAGAAAGATAAGATACCATTAGAAGAACAAAAGTTGAAAACACAGATCCTTGAATTAATAATAAAATATCAGGAATGTCAACGAAAGAAAAGAAAAACGGAAACAGATGCCAATGAGAGCCAAGAAACCCTCAAAGGAAAAGATGAGACTAATGAAGAAAAGAGAGGATATGTCGTTGAAGGAAATGAGGAAAGAGGAAGCCAACTGCCAATTGTAATATATTTACAAGAGGATAGAAACCTTATTGAAGGAAGGAGAGGAAGAGAAATAATGCACATGACCTTGGAGAAAGAAGACGCACAAGCGTTTTACAGTTGGAAAATTCGTCGAAAGAAAGGGAATAATTAGAGAAAAGAAAAGAAAAGGAGAAGATGTAAAGGAACTCTGGAATTGGAAAAGTAGGAAAAATAAATTTTCTTTGAAAATGCCCCCATCTCGATGCGAGATGAGGGAAAAAGGTTACTCTAGAATAGGTAACGGGTTAAGCCTATATGCATCCGTAAAGAGTAAGAGTTAAAAGGATTTTCTTGAAAATGCCATCTCGAGATGAGATGAGGGAAAGGGAAGAAAACCAAGAAGAGATAGGTAAGGATAGACCGTGCTCTTAAGGACAAATGAAATTCTGTAGACTTTGAGTCCAGAAAACAAAAATAAAGAAGTAACGGGTTAAGGCTATATGCACCCGTGAAGTCTTAAAAGAATGTCAATAGGTTGACAGTACAGAACTGAGAAGAAGGAGACAGACCGGCAGAATGCCCGTCCCATGAAACAAGAAAGAAAATAAACTGTCTGACCCAAGTTTGGAGCGCATGCCAGACTATGAGGAGACTTAGAAACACCCGAACGAGACGAGTAATTTATAGCCTTAAGTGGAGGAGTCCGCTTAAAGGAAATGAATGAATGGGAACTTTGTGAGACCCAAGACAAGCCATAGCTGGAAAGGGCATGGAAAGAAAGACCAGAAGGTACTGAGAAATATTAGGATGGCTTCGACACTGAAAAAAATTATTTTTTTATGAGAATGTTTAAAAAAATTTCCTCAAAATTTCGAAAATTTCCTTATCTAAGTTGGGGAGAAATGAACCCATGTACCATTGGTTCAAGGGGTCGAATCCATGTTTTATTGGTAAAAGAAGAGAGGAAAAATACAGTCTTTAGTAGAACTTAGAGAGATTTCATGTAGAGGACTGGTATAATGTTGTGCAAGAATAAGAGTCCAGGTGGCCCCAGGAAATGATATCATGCGTGACGCATCGATAGGGAGCCGATCATGGCTATAAATAGAATTAAAAACTTTCCGCTGTGTGTGAGCGAGAAGAGGTTTCGGAAATTGATCTTACGCAGCACTAAAATGGCAACCTCGCAGTTGTGCAAGAAGAAGAATAATTAGATTTAAGCCATTTGCAAGAATATAATTAACAAAAGAAATACATCATTGTGAATCATTTTGGAATAGAGATTTTTGTGTGGGAAAAGATGGTATAATAATTACACAGGAAAGAAGTGCAAACGCAGCATGATGTAGTTAAAAGTTCCCCGAGACCCCAGGTGGTAGGCAGTAAAAATCAACTGCAACACCCACATATCTGAAGAGCAAATTTTATTTAATATCTCGGAATTGTACGATCGATTTTCAGATGCAAAGAAGTCAGTTTACATTGAGAAAACGAGCTTTCCAGAGATATAATTTTCAAAAGTGTGCGACTATTGCTTCAAAAGTTAGTTATGAAAAAGACTAGGATTTTACCTTTTTGTCGCCGATTTGTATAAAAGCCCTGGCAGAGCCAGACAAATCATGCAGTTATCAGTCAGCCCAGGGGGCGTGACGTTGGAGCATCACCATATTCAGTCTTGAACGACCGCTGAGGCGGGTCGTACTGTTTCACCAACATTCAGTCTACCATAGGTGCCTGAGGGCACGGTGCTGTTTCGCAGATCATCAGATACAGTTATTCCGTGAGCGCCGAGACGCTGCACGATGAAGCTTCACAGTATAAGAAGTATCAATTAGTATCGCCGTGTGAAGACTTAGTAAAATCCAAAGTACAGGATTTAGTTTAGCAAGCGTCAATCTTTATAGTGAAAGTTCCGTATTACAGTCAAAGTTAGGCTGCGAACTTAAAGAACAGGCGATAGGTCTTCAAATAACAGTTTAGTTAAACGACAGAAAGTATCGTAACGTTTTGCAGTACCAACGATAGTGAAACAAACATTTCTAGCAAAGTTCAGGAACCCGATCAGGGTCGAACGAAATAAGTAACGCCTAGTGTACCGAAAAGATAGGAACTAGAGCGCAGTATAATAAGAAGTGAGAATTTAATTCAAGACGTTGTCTAAAAGAGACAAACGAACAGTAACAAACAATAAGCTACGAAGTGAAGGAATAGCAGTAAATGCTAGGGAATCATAGGTCACCGATAAAGTATTCGAGAGGCTGTAAACAGAACAGACTTCATCTAGACAAACTAAATAGTGTCTAGAAAGAAACGACTTCGAGCTAGTAAAAATAGAAGCCGATAGTCAGAAAACTGGATCCGAAGAATTACCGTTCCAGGGAGGGGGAGATTGATAGAGACTTTCATCATCTGGCTAGATTAGGGAGCCGACGTCTAAGAGTGTCGCCCTTGGAAACGGGGAAGAAAGAAATCACGTGTGTAAGGCAAAAATCAAAGCCTCAGTGATTAAAAGCAGTGTAATGTAAATATAGTAAAATCTGTTTTAGTGTAATAATTTTTAGTGAATTTATTTGTGTATGATAAACGAATACAAAAATTGTATTCAATATGTTACCAGTGTTTAAGGTAAATAATGTGCATGTGTATCAAGAAGTGTCATTGTGTGAAATGGGATTAATCAAGATGGCTTAAACACATTGAGTGGGCAAAAATGAAACATCGCTGGAGAATTCGGTCGGTGACCGTAATATCATGTGAGTAACCATTTCATTATGTTATGTGTTGGGAAGATTTGCGTGCAATCCACCTGAGAACGAAAGAATAGGGATGTTTTTGAATAACAAATAACAAAATAATAGCGCGATGTGAATGATTAAAATTCAGAAAGTATAAAATAATTATGTGAAATAAATAAATCCCTTGGGGGAAATGTATGAAATAAAATATCAATGTATTTGATAAATGATTTAAATATGTGAAAGCAAGCGTAATAATAATAATAATAATAATAATAACAATTATATAAATGAAAGAAGATTATGATGATTTATATAAAAAAAAGTAGTAGCTTATGACCCCCTTTAAATGAATTAATACATGTTATGAACACATGTTCTTAAGGTAAAGCGATTATTGTCACGGGGGAGGAGTAATATAGAATTGAGATGTACAATCAAATGTTGATTTTGAATTATCAGTTCACTGAAGGCAACTTGGCAGTAAAGTAATAGCGCAATGTAGCGCATTGAAGTATTTTTTCACGCTAGGAGGGCGTTGAACCTAAATATACTCGGTAACACCAATTATGAGGGGCAGTTGGTCGTGGTAATTGAGCTATGGTAAGTCCTCTAAATAGTGATGTGATCACGAGGCCATGTGTGTATTGTATTATAAAAGGGTGCGAAATATTTATTGTATTAAGAGCGCAGGTTCAAGGTTAAAAAGGCCGCCCTGAGTCGCGAATGTTATAAGTCCTCCAGTATGGGATATGGTTCCCGAGGCAGTTGAAAGAATCGAACCCAGATTCGTCTATGTTTAAGCCCCTCCATATTTGTTGTTGTATTGAATTATTCTTACCCGCCAATGAGGACACTTCATAATTAATAAATGCCGAGTTTAAGAGGATAGGTTTGTGGAACCTAAATATGTTGTTAAAATAAGTAGAATGAAAGCCTTGCTTGTTCAAAGAACTGCATTTAAGAAACAGCTGTATAAAGCTGAGGGTAGCTCGTCTCTTGTGAGTATGACCGTGAAGTTCCTGCTCCCGGCCATAAATCACGCTAAGTGGCCCAGGCCAGACCCTTACTATTGATGTGTTGTGGTAGGTCTAGAGAGCCGTCTGTTTGAAGTTATAATACACAAGAGTGTTTAGAATTTGTTTTAACGACCCGGTCTTCGGACCAAGGATCTTTTAGATGAAGATTACCGCTTGCAAGTTCAGATCGTTGCTTTCTTATGAGATAATGGTCTTTTAAGACAAATAATGATAAATCCCTAATGTAATGTTGTATAATGTAGTGATTCACGAGTTTAGTGAAGACAATTAGATTCCGGGAGTGATCTTAATTTTTGACGTGTTCAAGTAGTCTTCTGTAACTCGGGAGTACGCAAATGTTTCCCAATCACGGTAGTGCATTGTTGACTTGAGAGAGAGATGGTAACCGGAGAACTTTGTGAAAGCCCAAAAATTTAAGTGAAAGAATAACAGTACTTTAATAAGAATTAAATATTTTTTTGATTATAAGATACTCATATAATAGGAAGTGACGCGGTGTAAAAGAATAACACAGTGCATATAAAAAGTATCGAGCCATTTGGAGCTCTTGAGTTTATGGAATTTTAAAAGGACACTGTATGGAAGTATGCTCCGTTGGTCGATGGGCATCACACTCCTAGATCATATAAAGAATGACTCTGTTCGCCAGCAAATAGGAGTTGCACCCATCACTGAGAAGGCAAGGGAAAAACGGCTTCGATGGTATGGCCACGTCTTGCGTGCTGCACCTGGAACTGTTGCCAATTCCGCTCTCTCCTTTGAAGTTAATGGGCACCGTCCACGTGGGCGCCCAAAACAGCGCTGGCATGATACAGCAAATGCGGATATGAAGGCTCTCAATCTAAGACCTCATGATGCCCAAGATCGTGCAAAATGGCGAGCCAAGACCAAAACAGCGGACCCTGCAGCAGCGGGAAAACGCTAGGTAGAAGAA
Source organism: Meconema thalassinum (assembly GCA_946902985.2). Taxonomy (NCBI): domain Eukaryota; kingdom Metazoa; phylum Arthropoda; class Insecta; order Orthoptera; family Tettigoniidae; genus Meconema; species Meconema thalassinum. The sequence goes on along the minus strand of OX336391.1, from coordinate 680,023,706 downwards.
GAAGAAGAGACTGTATGGAAGTGAAAAGAAATATAAGTTTGTTGGTTTATGAAAAACCATTAATTATTTTTTAATCTTTGTTTTATTATGTATTCCTTGTTCACTTTGAACAAGTAGAATTATGGGTCAGTATTTTATTTGTTTAATTTGTTGTAGCGCCAAATATTTGAGTAATTAAATGTTTTATAGTAGGAGTTGATTTTGTTTATTATTTTGGAAGTGTATCCTCTATTTAATCCAAAATGTGTAAGTCACAGAGTGGGAGAACATACCGTAACCCCGATAATCCTGATTTGAGCATTGCTGGCATACTGAGATTTGCATATTTCATGCTGAATGGGCACATGGTGGCATAGAAGTAATGTGCCTGGATTAATAACTATAGGACCACTTAAGACGGTCATATCATGTAAAAGTAAAGTAATGATAGAAGTAGCTACAAAATATAAAATTAACTGACCGCATGGGACCCTGGAAACTCACACCGAGCAGCCCTAAATTTAAATAACCCCCTAGCAACATACTTATCATGGCGCCCAGTACGTAGGGATGAGTTTTCCTAGGGAAAACCCGAGTTTTCATGAAAAATCAAAATTTTCGTTTTTTTGAAAAATATGGTTTTTCGAATTTTTAATTTTTAAAATCACTTCCATAAAGGTTTTGACATTGAATGAGTATATCAAAAGGGTACGTTTTAGTAAATACCCGTGCTAATGTAAATTTTGGAAACTGGGACACAAGAGTTCGGAGTACCATCTCTCATGCATGAACCGGCGATGTGGCATAGTAGCCCACTGTATTCTTATATTGTGGAAGATGTGTACGTTGATGGAGATAAAGGAGTTCTTGGATGAGCATTTCCAAAAGACTAGGGAGGAGATGATAAAAATAAGTACGGAAAGTAACAAAGTTTCAAAAGCAGAGAATAGTGAAGAGAGGCAGGGGCTCTTGGAGGCCATGAACAATAGATTTGGAACAATAGACAATAAATTGGACCTCCAACAGATTACAAATAAAGAGGAGTTAGATTCCATAAGTCAGAATTTAGAATCCCATAAAACTAACAGTGATAACATGGGAATTAAATTAGAATCTATTCAAGCCGACTGTATAAACATAAACAGTAAACTGAAGGCTGAGATAGAAAGCAAATTGGATAGTATAAAAACAGAGAATTCAAATCATTTTTAGCACAATCCCAGGTTTTGGAAGATAAACTAGTAGTCATGGAAAGTAAACTTGAAAATAAACTGCATTTGTTTCAGGAGAAGATGATAGTTGATAATTCTCTAAAAAGTCATGCCATGAACACCAAATTAGAGGTCATGGGGACTAAAATACAAAGTAATATAAATGAGAAAATAGAAGAGACAATGAATACCAAATTTCAAGGTTTTGACACTGGGTTTGGGAATAAGTTAAATGAATTAAAAGGGGAAATCACAAGTAAAATTGGAAGGGAAAACGAGGTACTTAAGTCAGAATTGCAAGACAAAATAAAGATCTTAGAGGAAAGTACGGTAAATTGCCAAACTAAGTGTCAAGAAAATTTTGAAAATTTAAAGGATAAATTGGGTTGTGTGGAAACCAAATTAAGTAATATGGAAGAGAATGTAGATACCTGTAAAAATGAACTTGTAACCCAGATCCAAGGTGTGCAGGAAAAGTTGAAAGCTCAGATAAAATCCAACATGAGTCTTAATGAGACATCCCGGGATGATATTAAAAGTAGTATTGAAGTTAATTCATCTAGCTAAGTCCTATCAGTTAATGACAAAATTTACGGCGATGACGTCCGTAACAGAAAACATTTACATTCAAATCTAAGTGAACAGCCATGTAAAAAAAACATTTAATTATTCTTAGGAACTACGTGCTAACAGCACACAATAAAAACATGTAGGATTCATACACTTGTACATCATAAATAATTAATAAGAGACAACAGTTTTATTTAAATGCCTGCCTGCACCTTGGTTTACTCTTTGTAAGCCATAGTCATCTAATATGTTTAGTTACGGTGACGACTGCGTAGTAAAGACTACGTCTAACATCGCATGGCCTGCGTTCCACAAGCTACGAACACAAGGTTCGAGCATGCTTCAGGTCGCTACAAAGTGTCAGCTGTCCTAGTCATTTCCTCAAAAGGAAATACCTTCATTAGCACGGCCATGTAAGCAGGTTCCAAATGCAAAAGAACAAAGTTAGATAGAAAGAATTCGTTAGTTAGCTTTTGTTTTACCAAAATTATGCGTTTTATTATTAAGATGTCGGTTTAGGTTTATCGTTGGTTTATGGCGAATAATACTGACAATAGCCTGGGCACAGAGTGTCTCCACTGAGATCAATCTCCACCAAAAGCCTCTACTCAAAATTCGGAATACAATCAACGAGCAATAACAACTCGGACACACAATAACACAAGTTACCAGCGGCGCACAGCTCGCGTTCAATATCTCTGGGATGGGCCTGCACACTCAGTCACCCTCCAATAACATCTGGTCAACGGGAACAATCACGGACAAGGTACACACAAATACCTTCATACAATAAATACCTCCTATAACAGGGCAGCCTACAACGTGCTATAGAAAACCTGACATAACTGTACACGTCAAACGACGGTACACGCAAAAGTGCGCTTAACTAACAAACAAAAAAAAAAAACAATCTATAAAAACATGTGATCAGATACAAGGTTGGACACTGGGTTCCATAAGCTAAATAGCAATGAAAGGAAGAGCGAATACAACAAGCATTCTGTCCTCTGTCAAACTATGTCTGTCTCATAATACAAGCGTGCTCTCAAGGGCACTGGGTAAACCAGTTTATGTCGCCGCAGGCTACAACATTCCTGCGCTCATTTGACACAACACACACTAACTATCAAGGCCGGCGATTTAAGCAAAATAAAAACTGTACAACTGGCCTCATCATAAAAACTTTACCATAGGTTATAAACCTCGAAGAATACGTGTATAAAAAACACGCTATAAATCTGAATACAACAATATAATTCCGTCTTTCACCAAAGACATGTAAATGGTAGTAATGTCACTATTGCTGGAGCTCATTGCTCTCAAAGATATAATACTTCAGTAGTTGCTTGTATAACTTCAAATAAATACGTGTCTTCACATGACACTAACAAAATAATAATTGTGGCGCAGATTCCACACTCTGGATCTGCTTAATGATACGCTGGCAACTGGGTTCGATGCTAGACAACGAAACATTCCTTTTACTTATAAGGTCTACACTTGACCAGATGGCTTCTGAGCAACATCTCAAATGAAATATAATGCAGTTACAAAACTGTTTATTACAGTCGATTACCTAACTGATACGACTGCTCTAACGAAGTCAGGGGTGTAACAAAGACTGGCTGCAAAAAATTCAGTTAAAGAAATATAACCATGGCATCTGATTGCCATAACTAAAGTCAGCAAAGACTTGAAAAATCACCCCAAATAGGGTTAAACAAAGTAGCCTCAAATGACTACGGTCACGTTTAGCAAAAGATAGGCATTGACGTTCCACGACGTCCATCAAGCTGCACCAGGGTTGACCAAAATGTCTGACCCAAGGATATCTCACTCTAACTGAAATAAATGACATCTAATTAGACTAGTTACATTTCCTACCTATAAAAATGGCTGTCACTGAGTTTGGTTGGTTCACAAACTACATTAAACCTACTATACAAACTAAAACAAGAAAGGGTGTACAAAAACTCACGAAATGGAGGAGCTCTCACTCAGCCCTCTGTTCAACGACAAGGGTTGTACAAATTCACCCCTGGCTCTCCGTAACGGTATCATCCTCATCAGGATTCCCATCTGGACTTCTCCAAAGACCAGGGTTCGATCTGTCCCTGTCGATAACTTCGTGGATGTACTGGACCTGCCTGGGAATGGCATCCTGGGTTCCTTCCTCCTCGTTCGCTGTTCTGGAAGTTCCACCATCATGATGGTTCCAATTGATACATCACCCTCATACCATGGCGGTATTAGCCCATGATCTTATTCTCAAACATGGTGTAGAATAAATTGATCACGTGGGTGGTGAAATAAATCGTGTAGTAGTTCATTCTTTCACTTCAAAAATCACAATGTTCGTAGAAAATGTTACAGGCTTTAATTGCAATTGATAACACAGCCTTTATTTCGCAGATATTGAATAATGCGTGATCAAGCACTGTTCTGTGGTTCTTCACGTGTACTGACGCCACTTTTACATCACGTGGCATCCGTGATATGTGCGTCGTTTTGTAATTGAAAAATTCACTGTGGCAATTCAAATATACAGTACGTTCATAATCACAATTGTTTAAAGTAGTTATAAAACGTTTACCTCTATATATTTCACCAGACACTCGGCCCTCCACAAACACGTGGGTACAAAAATGTGGTGTTACGGTAATGTTAGAATTTTCACTATACTTGCCAATTATATCACAATATGATTCTCGTTGTTCACTGTGCATAAATAACAGTGATTTATAGAATATTCGTGCACGATGGCACCCGATGATAACTTCTTCGCTAAACAGCGGATATATCTCCACGTCTGACACGACGGCTATAATTTCACGCCAACACAGAGTGGATTTACCAGATGTAGTGCAAATAATTCACTATACAATTCTTACTTATCACTCGTATCGTAACGTATTCGTGCTCGATGGCAACAGATAACAATTTCCACGCTAAACAGCGGATATTTTCTACGTCTAACAAGACGGATGTAACCTCACGCCTACACGGGGCGGATTCTCCAGACGTAGTGCAAGGCACAGGGTTACTCGAGGAAGTAGGTCGTCAAACCGAAGTCGTTGAGCGACTACTTACATTCCTGTTTGCGTATCTGCAAGAGTATTAACTTACCTTAAGCGAAAATAACATTCTCCAAAATGTTTTAATAATGCTGAATGACGAAATGGAATATTCTGAGTCTCGTGGAAAGATAAAACTAATTAATAAGACCTCAGATAAATAATTAGCAGACTTCACCAAAGTCAAAGTGCGATTCACCGCTACTTCAAAGAGTATAGCGTGAGCTCTCAGCTCCACGGGGCTTTCTGGGTGTGTTCAAAGGTACTACATCCCATCATAAATGTGCTGTTATAAAAAAATATCACATTAACCTTAGCTCAGCGGGTTCATCTGCCTCTCCGTCGTTTCAAATAAAATGTTGGGATGACATTTTTATTTGACTTGAAGTTCATTCATAAGTGATATTTTTTTAGATTAGCTGCATTGAAGGTTCCAATGCGCTTTCCTGTCCTAATGTCTTCAATCACATAACTTCCATTGTTCAAAGGCTGTCGGATACGACGAGGGCCATAATATAAAGACAGAAATTTCCCATATATGCGGTCTATAGGACTTGAAATTCCGGGTCTCCTTATAAGGATAAGGTCTCCCTCAACAAGTGGTTCTCTGAATCTCTGGCGTCTAGTTCTTCTCAAGCGTTTGGCAGCTTGTCTGTCCAATGTATCCCTTGCAGCTAAAAGTCTGCTGGCATGTGATGGTTGTAAACAAGGTGGATTTACAATCACACGATTCCATATTCTCATTGGCATCTGGTTCAAATGCAAAACCATAGGTATTTGACCAGTGCTCTCATGGACTGTTGAATTAATACATTTTGCCATAATAACTAAGACTTCAGTCCATCGCCAGTGTTCTTCCTGACAATATAATCGACAGAATTTTGGGATAATAGACATTACGCATTCTGCTGGGTTGCTCTCTGGAAGGCGAATAGATGATAAAACATGACCTATTTCCAGCTCGTTCATAGCATTGGCAAATTTTGCGGAGGTGTACTGTGATCCATGATCAGTCAATATGAATTGTGGCTTTCCTGCCTCCGGTATCACTTGTCGTCTAATCCTCTGAATAATCTGGTGTGCGGTGGCTTTCTGAATCGGATGAAGCATCGTATATTTCGTGAACACATCAATAGTTACAACGATGTAGCGATTCCCACGACGGGCCTTAGGTATTGGGCCATAAAGGTCCTGTGCATATAACTCTCTAGGTTGAGTTGGGAGTATTGGTCTAGGTGGTTCCTTCAACAAGTGTGACGTGTACTTGTTCCGCTGGCATGCGTCGCAAGCACGTAAACACTGTCTAACGGTGGTTCCTAGCCTTTTCCAAGTAAAAGACTCCTTGATGCTTGCAATGGTCTTGTCTGTTCCACCATGTCCAATGGATAAATGAACCATAAGTATAACAGATTCTTGGTATCTCCTAGGAATAACTGCACGCAGTTGAGTGTGGTCCTCGTCCACAAACTTGTACAAGACACGATGATAATTCAAATAATCATCTGCAACAGCAGCAATCCTCGCATAATGAGCATCCTGTGGATCCATTCTTCGTTCCAGGAAACGGATAATATGCCTGAGTTCCTCCTCACGTCGTTGCCCTTCAGGTAGATAACGAAGTCGGCGAAGGTGTTCCTCGCATTCTCCCTCGATGTCTATGGCATTAACAGTGGCTTCAGGATTCCGGCTAAGAATGTCGGCCAACACATTCTCTCTGCCTGGTCGGTAAACTATTTCCAAATCAAACTGTTGGAGAAACAGCGTCCAACGTGTGATCCTGTCGCTTGCCAGTCTTGTTCGTAATATGAAGGTCAGCGCATGGTGATCGGTCCTCACAATAATCCTCTGGCCTAACAAAAGTTTCTGCCAGTACTCAAGTGCGTAAACAATCGCAAGTGCTTCAATCTCAGTGGTGAAATAGTGAGATTCATGTGCTCTCAAACGTCGACTTAAGAAAGCGATGTAATGACGTTTCTTCTCATCATCCTCCTGCAATAGGATGGCTCCTATTCCAATCGCAGATGCATCAGTCTCTAGAATAAAATTCCGGGAATAGTCTGGATATTCTAACTGAATCGAGTCAACTAGCATCTGTTTAGCTTTCCTGAAAGCTATCTCAAACTCATCATTCCAGGCCCATCTGCAGTTCTTCTTCAGTAAACCTTGCAGTGGTGCGACAGTCTCGGAGTACCTCTCACAATGAGCAGCAAAGAATTGGAGAATTCGTAAGAATTGTCTCACGTGTTTCACACGGGTTGGCGTTGGAAATGCAGCAACAGTTATGATCTTTGCCGGATTCGGCCTGTATCCTTCTCCATTGATTATGTGTCCCACAAATTTCACTTCTCTCTGGAAGAATCGACACTTGTCAAATTTCACTTTAAAGTTAGCCTGTCGAAGATCTCAAAAACAAGGCGTAAGGTCATTAAATGCTCTTCCTCTGTTTCCGAAGCTATGATGATATCATCCACGTAACATATCACCTTCTGCTTCACTTCAGGAGTCAGCTTCGCATCAAGTGCTCTGATTAATGCAGCTCCGGCATTTTTCAATCCAAAGGGTAGTTTTCGAAAGACATAGGTGGTCTGATCAAACAGAAACCCTGTATATTTCTGAGTATGCTCAGATAATCTGATATGGTACTAAGACTGTACCAAGTCCAATGACGAAAATATTCTCTTTCCCTTGAACTTCCTGAGGATGTCCCTAATCTTGGGTGGTCTGTCATGCTCAGGAGCTAGGCGTTCATTTAAGGCTCTTGCATCGAGACAAAGTCTCAAGCTTCCATCCACCTTAACCACAGGCGTTATAGGATTCAAGAAAGGAGTCGGTGACTTCTTGATTGTGCCTGCTGCTTCCATCTCATGGATCTTCTTAGCATCTTCCTCGCGGTGTTTCTCTGCGATAGGATAAATCTTCTTCTGGAATGGGGAATCATCCAGTAGCACAAGATCGAACTCGTAGTCCAATATCTCACCAGGCATGGTGTCGAATATATCCCTGTATTCGTTCAATATTGCATCTAGATTCTCACGTATGGGTGCTGATAATGGTTCTGCCTCTTCGTCGGCATCTAGTGTCTTCTCAATTTCCTTGCCATTTAAATTTTCGACAACGTCGACTTCGGATAGGAATTCCGGTTCTTCTTCAACTAAGTTCATCTGAATGGGTTCGTTCGGCTTAAACTCTACCGTATTACGTCCCATATCAATGATTCCATCATACTTCCTAATGAAGTCTGCACCCAATATGGCATCATGATGCAAGCCTTTCATCACAAGAAATTCGTGCAAGTACACGTGGCTCGAAATCTTCAAAGTGCATAGAATCTGGATTTTGCACGTTATAACACGGTCAGGTATGACTCCTCTGACTCTTACTGCAGAAACTGGCAGCTCTGTCACCTCAGAGTTTGCTTTCAGTCTGGCATGGCAATCGGCGGAAATGACACTAATCATCGCCCCAGTATCGATGAGAATGACTACGTTGCATCCATTCAGGGTAGCTACAATCTTCGGTAGACGCGTCAATTCGTAGTTGTGGTTCGTCGTTCGTCGTTCGTCTAACAAGTCTTCTTGGATTGGCTCCCAGAGTAATATGGTGGCAGTTACTCTGTGCTCAACCGGGCAAGACTCTATTGATTTTTCGGCGTTTTTTCTGTCCTGGCGAGAAGTAACGGGCTGGTTTTACTCCGTCTCCTGCGCCGAATTCCTAGTTTCCCTCGAAGTCGGGTTCTGATCTCCCTCTTCTCGGATTTGGAGTTCTCTGAGTTGTTGAAGATACTCACGGCTCTCCCGTGCTCTTCCTCTCCAATCTCTACCTGGCTGGTTTCTGGGGTCTCGATCTCTGTTATACCCTCTACTGTAACGGTAGTCCATACGGATACTTCCGTGCTGTGGGTTTCGACCATTATTCCCTCGGCGGTCGTTTTCGTGACGACGGTCGTCGTTCGTCCCTTGGTCGAAGCGCCGATTCCAGTGACTACGACGGTCATCTCGCTGTTCCCTAGCATATGGAATGTTGTTCCATTCTCTTCTACCATAGTTATAATTATTACGTTGTCCAGAGCTCTCTTGGGTTTGCGTCTGCTGTGGTGTCTGGCTCACTTTGTTAACAGTAGTTAAGTTGACCTGTCTCTCCTCACGCCTGTCAGCCTTCTGCTGACGGTGTGTCGGGAACTGTTCAGTGTTTGCATCCAACCGTCGCAGGATTTGGTCACACTGCTGAAAAGTGGATGCCCCTGCAGCAATGAACACACGTTGCACGTCTGCAGGGTATTGCCTAACGATGGTGTTTACTAGGTCTTGTTCAGACAGTGGGGGTTGAAAACAACGAAGTTTCGCAAGCTGGGTCGCGAAGTAGTTTGCATAACGCGTTGGAGTATTAGAGCTGTATCGGCGAGTATACATCTCAGCTCTGATGCTCTGCTGGATGTCGCTCGACCAGTAAGTTCTTAACAAGGCTTCCTTGAAATCCTGGTAGCCTATAAACGAGTATCGGAATGCTCTAAACCAGGTGCTGGCTTGTCCCTCAAGCAAACGCTCTGTAACTCGGAGCTCCCTCTCCGGAGTTACCATGGTGTCTCTCAAGTAGCTTTCTACGTTGGCCAGAAATTCAACTGGAGTGATACCACTTCCAGTGCCTGAGAAGCGAGCTGGTTGCTCCTCTCTCGAACGGATAATAGTTACATTTCCCTGCGTATGCGCGGGTCTAAATGAATTCTGCATGTAGTTATGCGTAGGTGTATTTGTCTCATGACTAAGGCGATTGGGTGCTGGTTGAAAAGGATGGGCGTCAAAGTTCAAGGTTTGACTTTGCGCTGAACCAGTGTATTGGGATGGTTGCGGTTCTATAGGTGCGCTGGTTTGGAAATGAGTAGGCATCATCCCCGCGGATTGAGATACTGGTGTTTCCTGGGAGTTTCCCATCTGTGAGGGTAAGTGTCTCTCTCTAGGAAGCGTCTCAAGTCTGTCAAGACGTCTTTCTATAACCTCGAGTCCTGGGATGGTTCTAGCTGCGACTTTGTTACCTAAGTCGTCAAGTTGTAGCTCGATCCTATCGACTTTCCCTTTGAGGTTCGTGTCAACTTCGCGTATTGCCGTCCTCAGTATATAGCTAAGGTCTAACCTCTCGGTTACCGTGACTTCCTCGAATCGTCTCTGTAAGGAATCGATTTCTCCTTCGACTTTCGACACGTTGTCTTGGATCTTTCCAACATCATCTCTGACCTCGGCTACCTTAGCCTCCATTGTGGTCTTGTGTTCGTTGAGGTCACCCCTCAATAACATGAGATCGATTTTGTGTTCCTCACGATGAACGTCAACTGTTTCACGCAGGCTTGCTACGGTTTCTGTCAACTCCGTAATATTCCTCCTATTGGTGTTTAATTCATCCTTGACCTCTATCATGCCGTCGACGATCGTCTTGACTTTGTTATTCACAGCATTTGCCGCACCTCTCATCAAAATCAGTCCAATATTCATGGTTGCAATGTCCTTTTTCACGGTGTCCATAAATCCCTCGACGTGAGTCAATCGAGTCCCAAATTCATCTCGAGTGTGCTCCAGGTAGGCTCTCTTATCTATCTGGACTCTGTTTATTGTCGTTTGAATTTGAGCTGTGTGCTCCTCCAATCGGGTCTGCACATCCTCCCTAGCTCTATTCATCTGGTCGGTTAAGCAATCTATACGCTGGTTAGCCTCCTGATGGTGTCGTATGACATCAACCCTAACAGCTGCTAAACCTGCCGTAAGATCATTCCTAGCTTCGACTCTATATGCGTCCATGTCGGCCCTGACCTAAGTTAAATCAGCCCCAACATTGTTGATCGACTCTGTGACTTGGTCTACATGAACACTCACAATATTTATAGACTGGGTGTTGACTTCTAAGTCCTGTCTAACATAGTTAACTTCCTGTCTAACCTGGTCCACATGACCTCTGACAGTGTTTATAGATCGGGTGTTAACCTCTAAGTCTTGCCTAACTTGGTCCACATGACCACTTAGAGTGTTGACAGTTTGAGTATTCTGACCTAAGTCACCTCGGACTTCACCTAAATCACCTCTTACATCACCTGAATCAGTCCTTACAGTACCTAATTTAGCAGATATCTGCTGGAGATTGGCATTAACACCTGCTATCATCTCCCCAAACACACGACGAATAGTTTCCTCATCCATTGACAAGAAATATATATATGAGAAAGTGAGGGATCAATATCTAATGGAACTTACAGCTATGATTAGTTACTGGGAGGTATAAAGCTTGTTTCATTTATATAAATATCACGAGTACAGCTGGAGTATGCAAACTAAGTGCTTCTACATTTACAAAGACAACGGCGAGCAAAGCAAAGTATTACATTTACTCAGGATGAGGCATCATCAAAGAAAAACCTATCCTTCATTTATCTAACACTAAAGCCTCACCCCATGGTCTTCTATCAAACATGAATGCCATGCGGTCAATTGGTCTGCAGTACGACTTTCTAAGTTCGTCCCAGTCCTGTCAATTTACCATTAAACAACATTAAGATTCTCCTAAATAACATGGAACTGACGGTCACCACGTTAACGTCGGCACATACGTTGGGCGCCATTTTATGAGACCGTCGGTGGAGCTGCCAGGATAGCCAACAACCGCAATGACTTCCGTAACATCTCATCCGTCGGACATAATTGCCGTGAGGATCAGGTGAACATCCTAATAGGCCAAAGCGGCACGAGAATCTGTAGTCCACAGGGATCGTGGTACATGGTGACGATGGTCATAGACTGCCTAAGGAAAGGTTCACTTTAAAAACTAGACTGAGAAAATAAACATCCAGACTTATGTAAAACACCGTGAAAATTTATTGTTAAAATTCACAAGCCACTGGCCTAGTTCGGAGGGTTTCAATCGGCTAGTCCGCAAGCTAATAAACAAACAAAAATAAAGAGCAAGTTCCTACCTGAGAAGTTACGGAAAACCCTCGCGAAAGATCTATCTCACAATAACAAAGCAACAACAGCAACGCTAGGAAAATGGTACGACGCAAATCCCTAGGTCAAGTTACAAGATCAAGCTAATATCTGAATTTACATTTAACAGGGTAGCAAAACAAATCTAAGTTAGGATGATACCATCTCCACATTTACATTTAACGTTAATTCATCTAGCTAAATCCTATCAGTTAATGACAAAATTTACGGCGATGACGTCCGTTACAGAAAACATTTACATTCAAATCTAAGTGAACAGCCATGTAAAAAAACATTTAATTATTCGTAGGAACTACGTGCTAACAGCACACAAGAAGGTAACATGTAGGATTCACACACTTGTACATCATAAATAATTAATAAGAGACAACAGTTTTATTAAAATGCCTGCCTGCACCTTGGTTTACTCTTTGTAAGCCATAGTCATCTAATGTGTGTAGTTACGGTGAAGACTGCTAAGTAAAGACTACGTCTAACATCGCATGGCCTGCGCTCCACAAGCTACGAACTCAAGGTTTGAGCATGCTTCAGGTCGCTACAAAGTGTCAGCTGTCCTAGTCATTTCCTCAAAAGGAAATACCTTCATTAGCACGGCCATGTCAGCAGGTTCCAAATGCAAAAGAACAAAGTTAGATAGAAAGAATTCGTTAGTTAGCTTTTGTTTTACCAAAATTATGCGTTTTATTATCAAGATGTCGGTTTATGTTTGTCGTTGGTTTATGGCGAATAATATTGACAATAGCCTGGGCACGGAGTGTCTCCACTGAGATCAATCTCCACCAAAAGCCTCGACTCAAAAGTCGGAATACAATCAACGAGCTATAACAACTCGGACACACAATAACACAAGTTACCAGCGGCGCACAGCTCGCGTTCAATAACTCTGGGATGGGCCTGCACACTCAGTCACCCTCCAATAACATCTGGTCAACGGGAACAATCCCGGAGAAGGTACACACAAATACCTTCATACAATAAATATCTCCTATAACAGGGCAGCCTACAACGTACTATAGAAAACCTGACATAACTATACACATCAAACGACGGAACACGCAAAAGTTCGCTTAACTAACAAAAAAAAAAAACAATCTATAAAAACATGTGATCAGATACAAGGTTGGACACTGGGTTCCATAAGCTAAATAGCAATGAAAGGAAGAGCGAATACAACAAGCATTCTGTCCTCTGTCAAACTATGTCTGTCTCATAATACAAGCGTGCTCTCAAGGGCACTGGGTAAACCAGTTTATGTCGCCGCAGGCTACAACATTCCTGCGCTCATTTGACACAACACACACTAACTATCAAGGCCGGCGATTTAAGCAAAATAAAAACTGTACAACTGGCCTCATCATAAAAACTTTACCATAGGTTATAAACCTCGAAGAATACGTGTATAAAAACACGCTATAAATCTGAATACAACAATATAATTCCGTCTTTCACCAAAGACATGTAAATGGTAGCAATGTCACTATTGCTGGAGCTCTTTGCTCCCAAAGATATAATACTTCAGTAGTTGCTTGTATACCTTCAAATAAATACGTGTCTTCACATGACACTAACAAAATAATAATTGTGGCGCAGACTCCACACTCTGGATCTGCTTAATGATACGCTGGCAACTGGGTTCGATGCTAGACAACGAAACATTCCTTTTACTTATAAGGTCTACACTTGACCAGATGGCTTCTGAGCAACATCTCAGATGAAATATAATGCAGTTACAAAACTGGTAATTACAGTCGATTACCTAACTGATACGACTGCTCTAACGAAGTCAGGGGTGTAACAAAGACTGGCTGCAAAAAATGCAGTTAAAGAAATATAACCATGGCATCTGATTGCCATAACTTAAGTCAGCAAAGACTTGAAAAATCACCCCAAATAGGGTTAAACAAAGTAGCCTCAAATGACTACGGTCACGTTTAGCAAAAGATAGGCATTGACGTTCCACGACGTCCATCAAGCTGCACCAGGGTTGACCAAAATGTCTGACCCAAGGGTGTCTCACTCTAACTGAAATAAATGACATCTAATTAGACTAGTTACATTTCCTACCTATAAAGATGGCTGTCACTGAGTTCGGTTGATTCACAAACTACATTAAACCTACTATACCACCAGAAACTAGAACAAGAAAGGGTGTACAAAAACTCACGAAATGGAGGAGCTCTCACTCAGCCCTCTGTTCAACGACAGGGGTTCTACAAATTCACCCCTGGCTCTCCGGAACGGTATCATCCTCATCAGGATTCCCATCTGGACTCCTCCAAAGACCAGGGTTCGATCTGTCCCTGTCGATAACTTCGTGGATGTACTGGACCTGCCTGGGAATGGCATCCTGGGTTCCTTCCTCCTCGTTCGCTGTTCTGGAAGTTCCACCATCATGCTGGTTCCAATAGATATATCACCCTCATACCATGGCGGTATTAGCCCATGATCTTATTCTCAAACATGGTGTAGAATAAATTGATCACGTGGGTGGTGAAATAAATCGTGTAGTAGTTCATTCTTTCACTTCAAAAATCACAATGTTCGTAGTAAATGTTACAGGCTTTAATTGCAATTGATAACACAGCCTTTACTTCGCAGATATTGAATAATGCGTGATCAAGCACTGTTCTGTGGTTCTTCACGTGTACTGACGCCACTTTTACATCACGTGGCATCCGTGATATGTGCGTCGTTTTGTAATTGAAAAATTCACTGTGGCAATTCAAATATACAGTACTTTCATAATCACAATTGCTTAAAGTAGTTATAAAACGTTTACCTCTATATTTTTCACCAGGCACTCGGCCCTCCACAAACACGTGGGTACAAAAATGTGGTGTTACGGTAATGTTAGAATTTTCACTATACTTGCCAATTATATCACAATATGATTCTCGTTGTTCACTGTGCATAAATAACAGTGATTTATAGAATATTCGTGCACGATGGCACCCGATGATAACTTCTTCGCTAAACAGCGGATATATCTCCACGTCTGACACGACGGCTATAATTTCACGCCAACACAGAGTGGATTTACCAGATGTAGTGCAAATAATTCACTATACAATTCTTACTTATCACTCGTATCGTAACGTATTCGTGCTCGATGGCAACAGATAACAATTTCCACGCTAAACAGCGGATATTTTCTACGTCTAACAAGACGGATGTAACCTCACGCATACACGGGGCGGATTCTCCAGACGTAGTGCAAGGCACAGGGTTACTCGAGGAAGTAGGTCGTCAAACCGAAGTCGTTGAGCGACTACTTACATTCCTGTTTGCTTATCTGCAAGGGTATTACCTTACCTTAAGCGAAAATAACATTCTCCAAAATTTTTTAATAATGCTGAATGACGAAATGGAATATTCTGAGTCTCATGGAAAGATAAAATTAATTAATAAGACCTCAGATAAATAATTAGCAGACTTCACCAAAGTCAAAAGTGCGATTCACCACTACTTCAAAGAGTATAGCGTGAGCTCTCAGCTCCACGTGGCTTTCTGGGTGTGTTCAAAGGTACTACATCCCATCATAAATGTGCTGTTATAAAAAATATCAAATGAACCTTAGCTCAGCGGGTTCAATACATATATATTATTATTATTATTATTATTATTATTATTATGACCGGCTTCGTGGTGTTGGGGAGGCGCACCTGTCTCTCAGCATCTCGATCAGGTTGGTTGGTTGGTTCCTTAGTTTAGGGGTTGCGACAACGTGGACAGATAGCCCCGTGTACTTTGGGTGTGTGTGTGTAGAATCAGTCTCATAACCGGTGTTAAATGTGATGGCTGTAATAGTGTTTGTTATCTGTAATTCAGGTAAGGACTGCAGATGCCACCGCAACTAGCACCTGGTAACGAACGTTGGAACTTGGAACGTTAATCGAATCTAACCTACATATTTAGCTTCACACAATTGTAGTTAGTGCAAGGTTATTTTACATAACATAAATCTATGACATGGGCCCACCGGCTTTACTTCCCCTCCAAAGGAATGCATACTGCGGGATTTGTAACGCTCTTAAAAGAATCCGACGACTTCGGCCGGATTTGAACCCGCGATCTTGGGCATAGTATCTCATCATGCTACCAACTACGCCAGCAATGCCGCAGCTTAGGAATCACTCAGCGTTGCCAACTCACGAACTCACCATCCGTGAGCCCTTGTTCTGGTTGCCTCCTTTAGAAGGTAGGACATCTGACATCTAGAAGAATGAGGGTGTCAGGAATGATGTGACAAGGACACTGATCTCTATACATGGATGGGCTGGTAGCTAAGGCAGCAGTAAGCCGAATAGACGATGACAGGTATAGCAAGATGGCAGCGAGCGCATGGTGCTATATTGCGAATCCGGCTCTGTGATTGGTTACTGGTAGTTTGATTTTATACATGAATTTATGAAAATGAAAATCTACAGCCTGCTTCCAGTCTCCGACCGGGTCAGGAAAGGAATGAATGAAACCTCCATCTAGCGGAGAGGATATGAACTGTGCCGGCTGCCGAGGCCTGACGCACTCCTCTGGGGCAATGATGAAATGAATGACAGATGAAATGAAAGTGGAGAGTGTTGCTGGAATGAAATTTTGACAGGGAAAACCGGAGTACCCGGAGAAAAATCTGTCTGCCTCCGTTTTGTCCAGCACAGATCTCACATGGAGTGACCGGGATTTGAACCACGGACCCAGCGGTGAGAGGCCGGCGTGCTGCCGCCTAAGCCACGGAGGCATCCACATGAATTTATACTGGCAGTAAATATCTTGTGTTTCTTGTAGTTGTAAAATGGGCTGAATTTGGTTATTTAAAGCATAAAATCTTAGTTTTAAGTACCGGTTTGGTGACCCATCATTCCAGGCAAGCCGGTAATACCTTTACTTCTCAGGCAGATAGGTCACTTAGCCGTAATTGAGAAGTTATTGTGAAGTTAAGTATGCATATGCGGTGGTGCTGAAGCACACGTGATCGGGCTAGGCTATTGCGTTTTTAAATTTGATCCCATTTCAGGGTTTTTCGGTTCTGGGTGCGAATAGTTGTAAAACGGTGGGGAGAGTATATTTTGAGTAGGTTTTTAGTTGTGTTAAGTTTTATGTGCAGCTGAGGAGTGAAATTGGTTTGGCTTAAAGTGCATTTTTGGATTTGATCTACTTCCCGTTATTAAGTTTATTGTGCTGCTAGCGTGATTAAAAGCTGTAGTATTTGATGTAGAGTGCTGAAATTACTTGGGGGAAGTGTTGGTGAAAGGGAGAGAAGTGAGGGAATGGGTTTATGGAGTTGTTGCCAAGCATTACCAAGCACCGATTACGATATGTCGAATCTAGGCCTGTATAGTGAGCTACGTTTATAGGTACATCATTTTAAGAATGCATAATTTCGTGGCATATACATACAATTTACAAGAATGTTTCCAGAAATTGTTTTTTACTCGTTACTCTGTTATTGATCGCTAATTGCGTGTACTCAGCACCTAAGTTGATATTTGTCAGCCGTTATTATACATTCATTTTATTGCTATTCTGGAGATTTACTGACCTCGGAATGACGTGTCAGTGATCCCAATGCCCTTATGCTATGAGTGAACATATCTCTATATTTGTATTTGTTCCAAAGCACCATTAATTACGATTTAAAATTGACTAGATTATCATTGCTTCCCCATAAGGAGAGCTCGAGAATGGGTAGGCCAACATGGCGGACCGCGCGCTCAACCTGGCGCACTTTCTCGTGCAGCGGAGAGCTGCCATCAGCGATCCATGTACAGTGGACAAGGACCAATTAAGGCGCGAATGCGAAAGGCTCACTACGGGACTGGAAAGAGGACTTGAGTTGACCAAGGGTGGTCGTTTTCTCGTGATTTTGGTTACAACCTTCTAATGGTAATTAATAACCACAGATGGACTGTTTATGTATTGGAGACTATCTTTATTTGACCACGCCAGTGAATCACAAGACTAGATTAACCCGACACACAGTCCACCACCTTCCGAAGTAGTCGAGACTGAACATACTCGGTTGGAATCCTGTTTCACTATTTGTGAGCCCCTGCGGATGCTGTACAGCACTTCACATAAGGGCTTGAGAAACTTTGGGCATCAGCCTCGTTTACTTGGAACTGTAGGGATATTTGTGTTTCTTTGGTGGCTGTACCACGGTCAATGATTAGAGAAGGAGGGTGTGTGGAGAAAATCTAGGAAACGTCACATTCAGAACGATCTGTCGTTTAGCAGTTACTCGAGATTGACAAGGAAGTGGGTAGCATTCTTTCTGCTTGATTCAAAACACTGAAACTACACTTACCCTAAAAGTGCAAAAGTCGAGCATATTTATTTCACACAAAGCCTTCACAAAATTGAGTCATTCCTCTACGAATTATTTAAACATAAACATAGTTGGCATCTTCCGCCGAAGATAGTTGAGATAGTGTAGTGTTATAGTCCTTTCCACTATAACTAGTGAAAATTATATCATTCATTTGTGAAATAATACAGAGAGTCCAGTTTGTATGTATCGGAGACCCTCACTAGCCCGCTCGCCCGCGGCGCGAGCCTGTCTCCCGCCTCGCACTTTGCCGTTATGCGGCGCGCGCGCGCCACTGAGTCATTGAGTATAGGAATTTGTGCTTACCTAGTTCACAGCTGGTGCTGAAAATGTTCGCCATTCACTGCTACACATCGCTGGCACCTTTTTATGAAACTGGCATGTACTCTCTGAAGTTCCTCAGCACCGATTGACTGTATTTCAGCTGTAATATAGCCTTTAAGCTCATTTATAGTGGAGGGTTTCTCGCATACACTCTATTTTAAGCGTCCCCCACAAATAAAAGTCACATGGTGATAAGTCTGGGCTTCGCGGGGGCCACACGTTCCGACTTATAATCCTAGTACCAAACATGCGACGCAATTCTGTCATGGATGCTTCGTCAGTGTGAGCAGTGGCAGAATCTTGTTGAAAATAAGTTGACAATCGCTCTCCGTAAGCCATTTCGTAAAAAAATTGGTCAAGGATCACATTGAAGTACAAATTTAAGTACAAATTCCTATATCCATTGACTCAATGCCGCGCAAGCGCCGCATAACGGCAAAGTGCCTGGCGGGAGACAGGCTCGCGCCGCGGGCGAGCGGGCTAGCGAGGGTCTCCGATACATACAAACTAAACTCTCTGTATTAGCCTAAACTAGGGGGTGAGCCTAATTGAATGATCAATAACTAATGTAATATTTCTGTGAGGCTATCCACCTATTATAATCGCGCACACTCGTGATCACCTACTGCTGACAGCTTACTCGGCAATACTCAATGAAATTGAGTGATCTTTCAGATAATTCTTCGAGGGTGACCTCAATGATGTATCTCATATACAGCTCTCCACGACGACTCCCTGTCTTCAGCTAATCGTTTCATCTCTACACCCTTGGTTTTATAGTGGATCTTACACTCGACGTCATATTATTACGATTATTCGTTTACGTTTTCATCATGCTTTGACTCCGGTATATATGGCCCGCTGTAAGCTTCGTTCTTCGGATCTCTGCGACTGTTCTAAGGCAATCGGTACTATTAATCATTTAATCTTTCAATGCCCTCTAGGCCTATATGACACTCAACGAGCCCCCTTTTTACACACTTTACGTTCGTTAGGTTTCCCCCTCCCTCTCAATATTTCTGTGCTTCTTCATTCTCCCATTCCTTCTGTTATTCATCCCTTCCTTAGATTTCTGCATGAATGCTCCCTAACTTTTTAATTTCCATACCCTTACGTGTGACGATGTCATGTTTGTGTTCAAGTAGTAAGTCACTAAGGTACGTCGCTTGGTGTGAAGATTAGAACCTGTGTCCTTGTATGTATGTGTCACAATTTTCCAGTAGTTTCTAGTTCAAATATGGGATACTCTTCACGTGTAATAGTATTGTTTAGGGCTGCGACTGGGTTCAGAGCATACGTGCTATGCCCATTATCTAACCTACAAAAAAAACGACAGTCTGGCAGACAATAGGCACTACACCAGGCATTTTTGATAGCGTGCGGAATTCAATGGGAAGACGAGCGGCGGCCTGAATTCAATCAGGTCACTTCGAACATTTCCTCTCATATGTGACCAGAATATTCCAGCTGGCGTTACATACGTACAGTGCAGCCTGTATTTATTTATTTATATATTTTATGTCTTCGGTAGTGGCGAAGTTAGGGCTCATGGCCCTCTCTTAGGCCCCTTTCACACCGAAGATGCAAGACGCAAGATGCAGGGTGCAGGATGCATGCATCTTGCATCTTGATGAAAGGGCTTTCACACCCAAGATGCACGTGCCACTTGCACCTTCTTTTAATATCCATGATCTCTGTTTAGTTTAGTACGTGAGTTTGATAAATGAGTAATAAATCATCCGACTCTTCAGACGACGAAATTACAATTCTGGCTTGTGCAGTCAGGAGACGAAGACAGAGAAGGAATCGTTTATGGCAGCACCCATACTGGGATAATGCTGGAGAGCATAGGTGCCCTGCTATTGTGTCTCAGCAATTACTGAACCATCCGGTCAAGTTTCAGGCGTATTATAAAATGGAGATTTCGACTTTTAACAAGTTGTTGGATCTCATGGAACCACCACTGTGTCGTAGGGATACAAATTATCGGTTGTGTGTATCTGCGAAAGACTACTGATATTCCTGAAATAAGTACGGTAACTATATTTTCCCATGAATAGTATAACTCGTTTTTGAAACGTGTGAATATAGCTCAAAACTGAATATATTACTTAGGAATAATTTCTACAGCATTGTTTCTTAGTAAAAGTATCACTATAAAAATCGATTGAAAACTGAATATATTACTTAGGAATATTTTCTACAGCATTGTTTCTTAGTAAAAGTATCACTATAGAAAATCGATTGAAAAGATGATTCGTATGATGAGGTATGATAATAATCATTATATAAGGGCACTAAATTCTGTAGCTTACTTTTTGTTATTAATGGAAGCCGAGTATTTGGTTTTTCTAAAAAATGAGTGCCATTAATTCGTCACGGAAAGATGCCACCTAGCTGGAGGTGTCTAATCACCGATATTGAAACTAGCGTATATATTTTAGGACATAACTTTTCATTGTTCTGGTGTTGGTGAAGACATAGCTTTCTTACCTGTTGATTCGAATTTTTGTACCAGGGCCTTCCATGATTTCTCTTGGTCATCCCTATTTGAGTACTCCTTACTTGTAGTATCGTATATTGCAGGATAGTCTTCGACTGCTTTAACAAGGTCACGTTGAAGTTCTCCTTGTCGGATAACATAGTTGAAGGGTGGATGGAAGTATCGTACTTAGAACACAACGTCCAATTGAAGTCTGAAATTAATGAAACTCAAAAGAAATGGCGCGAGTCAAGCACACGTGCAACGGTGTGAATCACATAGAGTGTTGCCGAGGGTCGGGCGAGTCAAGATTTCCAAGGGAGGGGCGAGTATGCAAGACTGCACAACAAAGATGCACGCTGAAATCTCCAGCCGGCTGGTTCTCAAGATGCAAGTGCGTCTTGCATCCAGGATGCTAGATGCACTTGCATCTTCGGTGTGAAACCTCTTGTTCAATTACATAGTCTGGTGTTTAAGATGCATGCATCTTGCATCCAGGGTGCTAGACGCTAGCACTTGCATCTTCGGTGTGAAACCTCTTGTTCAATTACATAGTCTGGTGTTTAAGATGCATGCATCTTGCATCCAGGATGCTAGACGCACTTGCATCTTCGGTGTGAAACCTCTTGTTCAATTACATAGTCTGGTGTTTAAGATGCATGCATCTTGCATCCAGGATGCTAGACGCACTTGCATCTTCGGTGTGAAACCTCTTGTTCAATTACATAGTCTGGTGTTTAAGATGCATGCACCTTGCATCCAGGATGCTAGACGCACTTGCATCTTCGGTGTGAAACCTCTTGTTCAATTACATAGTCTGGTGTTTAAGATGCATGCATCTTGCATCCAGGGTGCTAGACGCACTTGCATCTTCGGTGTGAAACCTCTTGTTCAATTACATAGTCTGGTGATTAAGATGCATGCATCTTGCATCCAGGATGTTAGACGCACTTGCATCTTCGGTGTGAAACCTCTTGTTCAATTACATAGTCTGGTGTTTAAGATGCATGCATCTTGCATCCAGGATGCTAGACGCACTTGCATCTTCGGTGTGAAACCTCTTGTTCAATTACATAGTCTGGTGTTTAAGATGCATGCATCTTGCATCCAGGATGCTAGACGCACTTGCATCTTCGGTGTGAAACCTCTTGTTCAATTACATAGTCTGGTGTTTAAGATGCATGCATCTTGCATCCAGGATGCTAGACGCACTTGCATCTTCGGTGTGAAACCTCTTGTTCAATTACATAGTCTGGTGTTTAAGATGCATGCATCTTGCATCCAGGATGCAAGCATCTTTCGTCTTGCATCTTCGATGTGAAAGGGGCCTATTACACTTAACCACGAAATATGGTACCAGTACATAGCTAATGACAATTTCGAAAATACAAAAAAATAGTATGATGATAAATACGGAGTAAATTAATTATGCTAATACTAGTAAAAAAGCACATGAATAATGATAGTAATAATTATAACAATACAAATAATAATAATAACTATCACAATGTCACAGACCTTTCTATAATATCCTAGATATAATCCTAGCTCAGTCATACGTCCTATTATCCATCACCATTCACACGGGGCAATCAGCAGTATTCAGCAGGTAATCTCGGCATGCGGCCTTAAATTTATTTATTGTTGTGGAATTTCTGATATCGGGAGGAGTTGAATTCCATAGTCGAGACCCAGCTACAGCAAAAGAGCGGTTAAACATGGATGAGTGGTTGATGGGGATGGCGAGGGAAGAGCCAGATCGAGTGCTTCGATTATGATATGAGGACAAGTAACTAAATTTTGATGACATGTACGTGGGGGTGTTTTCATGCAGAAATCGATAGATGGATGTCAACAAGTGAAATTTACGGCGTTCATCAGGTTTAAGCCATGAAAGAGCACGGTAGCTTGGGGTTATGTGGGCATTGTATCCTAGATTGACAGCAAACCGAAGACAAGAGTTCAATGCTTGTTGGAGCTTCATTGTTTGTCCATGAGTCGCGTCAACGAGAACGATGTCACAGTAGTCTAGAATTGGTAGTATTAGTGTCTGGATGAGTTTAATTTTAATGACTAGTGGTAAAATATTCTTATGGCGCATGAGTGGGTGAAGGGATGCATAGGCCTATATCTTTTTACGTGTATTTCTTATATATGGTGACCAGTCGAGAGTTCCAGTTAAGGTAGGAACTGAAGGTTGAATAACTCGGTAATTATGCATTTCCGAACCCATGTTGTTATAGCAGTTTTTCTTCTCGTTAGGTATATGAAGAATCCACACTTGAAGTTTTTCCCCTGAGTTTTGATAAAGCCTGTAGAGTAGATAGCAGTAAATTAAGTATTACGTTATATGATGTTTAAATACACCCCCCCCCCTCCCTTTTTAATGGGTTAGGAGGCCTCTGACAGGTCCTTATTGACATTTCAGTTACTTACCAGGAGTGTCAATTATATTAATATTATGGTTCTTCCAGAGCATGTACGTAGCTGCAGACTGGATGGTGTCTTTCCAGTTCCAACATTGTCTTTTCCTCTAACCTACAATGGAAAAATAGTATAAATATACCAGGTGATTGTTAACAGCTTACCTACAATAAAATTGAAGCATATAAGCTGAAAACATTAATATTGATAAGTTTTGCTTACATTGCATAAATACTGGCCCACTGAATCGTCAACAGATTATGCTATTATGCTATTAACCATTGCTTTCACACCATACAAATCCAGTGTTCTGAACTTTCTAAACAAATGTCTAAATGTTTTCCAGAATGTTATAGACGTTATGTTTGTCAGAGTTCTGGTAAATGAAGCCTTCTCAAAACATATCCATAATGTATCTTAACAGAGAATATGTGAATATATTGTTGTTACACAGTAAGCCTTAACAGAAAGAATATCTTTACCGTCAAGAGATTCAAGCAACAGATCACATTATTTGTTGTGCGAGATTCAAGGTCGATTCACACTATACGTTACGTAACCTTTCCGTTTCCTTTCCATCACATCACCGTACATGAAAGTGTATCGTATTTTAAATGAGTACATGCACACTGCACGTTACATTCACCTTCCGTGATCCATCCGTTTCCCGACAGGATTGTTTCGCAGCAAAGTTTACGGAACGTATACGGACACTTATTGACAGTGTGCACTAGCAACCATTTCCAATCCGTGTCTAGAAGGCGTGTTTTGGCGGTTTTGGCACTCTGTGTTTATTCACTGGTATTAACCTGGGTTAGGTTTGGTTACAGTTTGCGGTTACACTCGCCAAAACGAAATAGGTTGAGAAAAGTTAGCAATATGGCGACGAAAGATGTATTGGAATTAATATGGTGAATAAATAATGGTATTGGAATTGATATGGTGAATAAATAATGGCATTGGAATTGATATGGTGAATAAATAATGGTACCGATATTGGAATTGATAAGGGGAATAAATAATGATGATGATATCGACCAGATGTGTTTCCTACAATATATAGAGGGCGAAACTATTTTAAAAAATATCGCAATGGCTCTGAATGCTTCCATAGAACAGTATTTCCCCCAGGGGCTCACATCTAGTGGGATGTGGGTTGGCGACCACGGGACCCCAGATGAGTCCGGCATTGCTTCCACTTACTTGCTAAAATAATAGCACATAGAACTAAATTTTTTCTGGACCACATTCTGTCACTAAGTCCTGAAATTTGCTAACTTTTCTTATAACCTGTTTCGTTTTGGCGATTTTGCGGTTATCGCAAACTGTAACCAAACCTAACCCAGGTTAAAACCAAAGGAAGCGCAAAAACACGCCTTCTAGACACGGAATGGAAATGGTTGCTAGTGCACTCTCTCAATAAGTGTCCGCATACCTTCCGTAAACATATCGTCGTGACAAGGAACGGTACTGTATGGTGTGTGTTGGATAAGGAGGCAGTGGATTTGACAGCTATGGTGTGCATAGCAACAGTTGCTGGGGTCATGTTGATTGATGTAGGAAAAGAAAATAAAGCCGTAGTGAGTGACGGTAGTTGGTCTGAGTCAATGTTATTCCAAGTTAGTTCACATAACATAAATTCTGGTGACCCCAACGTGATACGAAAATGGATAACATTGAAAGAACAAAGAAAGTTCGTTCCGTGATTGGCGATCGGTAACAAAACTGTGCAATGAAGTCACACGGGAGTTCGAGAAGTCCCAAAGAGATCAAGAAGTCATCAGTGCATTAATCGAGTTAATTAATAATAAGATGGTAGAACTTAAAGAACTCGATAGTAAGGTGTTAGACGCGCTGTATGATGATTGTGACGAAGAAACTCTTGATGAAGAACAGAATACCATCGATGAGTATGAAAGGAAAACAACAGTTTTGAGGTTAAAAGCATTAAAAATCAACGAAACAAACGGTGTAACGGAGACAAGCACTGCGTTGAGTTCGTCTGGAGAGGACACGAGGAGGTACAGACTACCCAAAATCAAACTGCGGAAGTTTAATGGGGACTTAAAGGAGTGGCTAGGATTCTGGGCATCCTTTTCGAAGATTCACGAAGATACATCACTTCACGACAGTGACAAATTCCATTACTTGGTTCAATCAATGGAAGGAGGATCAAGAGCTCAGGATTTGGTTGGTAGTTACCCACAGACTGCTGGAAACTACGCAAAGGTGATTGAAGCTCTCAAACAACGGTTTGGAAGAGAGAAATTACTGAAGCAGGTGTACGTGCGTGAGCATTTGAAGCTAGTGATTGGCAATGCAAATACGAAACAGGCAGTCGAATTGTCTCGTATGTATCATAAACTAGTGACACATTAACGGGCAATAGAGACTTTAGGCGTGACCACTAAACAAACAGCTACATTTCTTTACCCCATGGTGGAGTCCAGTCTTCCGGAGGAGTTGATGGTAGCCTGGCAAAGGAGTTCCAATTATGGCAAGGAAGGACCAACTGATCCTGATAAACCTGGAAATTCAAAGAAGTGTGAACTTGATTACCTCGTGGACTTTCTCAAACGTGAGGTAGAAGGAGAGGACCAACGAAATCTGGCTAGGGGCGGATTTATTGACTCTTCCATTGAGCGACAGAAGAATAAGTCTCCCAAGTTTCAACGCCAGAAAGAAGAAATACCGACGGCCATGGGGCTGTTCTCCAATCAATCCCCCCAGCTGCATCTTTTGTGGGAAATACCATGATAGCCAGTTGTGTACTAAAGCACACTCTCTGTCATTGGATGAGAAGAGAGCACATGCTAAAGGTAAGAAAGCGTGCTTTAACTGTCTGAAGACAGGACATTTAGCGAAACTGTGTAAGGTGCCAGTGAAGTGTCTAATCTGTCACAAAGGTCATACTACTCTTATGTGTTCAGAAACAAGCAGAGACGTAACGGATACCACCAACAAAGAGGCTACTTCTGTACAATCGGGTATGTCAAGTTGCTCGGGAGACGTCCTGTTGCAGACAGCTTTTGCAGTGATCCAAACTAAAGAAATCACTAGAAAAGTACGGGTCATGTTCGACACTGGGTCGCAAAAAACCTATATACTGAAGAAAACAGCAGAGAAGTTAGGACTACATCCGGTGAAGGAAATAAGATTGTGTCATATGTTATTTGGTTGTGCCAAGGAATTTCGTGAGCATAAAGTGTACCAAATAGATATCAGCAATGTGAGTGGTTCATTTAAAGAGAAGATCAATGTGTTGGATCACCCCCCAGATGTGTGAAGTGATTCCTCAAGTGCCTAAAGGACCTTGGTTGAGAGAACTTCGAAGAGAGAAGATTTGGGTTGACGGTGCTTGTGAAGGACCATCGGAAATTGATATCTTGATTGGGAATGACCTGTACGGTAAGTTGCTGACTGGTCGTGTTCATCAACTGAAGAATGGTCTTACAGCAATAGAAACTAAGCTTGGTTGGACAATTAGTGGACGGAAAATGGGTCCAGGTGTGGTTGACAGTCTCTCAATGAGTGTGATATCCATGAAACAAAGTGAAATCACGATTTCTGACTTGAGGGACTTAGATTTAATCGGTATTCGGGACCCCATTGAACCCACTTCCAAGAGTAGACGGGAATAGCAAGCAAAGATACATTTTGGGCAACATGTCAGCCAGTCATCTGATGGACGGTACACGGTGGGACTACCTTGGATTTGTGAACCTGTGAGTAATCCCAATAATTTAGAAATTGCTCAGAGAAGATTGGAGTCTACTACCGAGAAGCTCACAGAACGGGGAGTGGTCGACAAATATTCCAACGTGTTTACAGCATGGTTAAAGGACGGAATCATTGAAATAGTGCCAGACAGTGAGATTGATAACAATGCACATTACCTTCCTCACCATCCAGTATTGAAACCAGAGAGACTTACCATAGGCTACCTATCAGACCGGTCTTCGATGCTTCTTGTAGGAGGGGTAGAGCTCCCTCTCTCAAGGATATAGTGAGAGATAGAACCCCAGCTTTGGATATCTTGGAGAAAATGAACACTCAAAGAAAACTCCGCCACCTTAATAGAGTCAGAGAAACCTTTAAGTCAAGATTCAGGAAGGAATATCTAGGACCCCTTATCCAGAAAGGGAAAGAGAAGAATCCAACAGCGATCAGGGTGGGAGATCTAGTGCTCGTCGAGACAGCCAAGAAGAGAATCGAGTGGCCCACCGCTCGAATCATTGACTTAATACCTGGCGCAGATGGCAACATTCGAGTGGTAAAACTCAAGACCAGTGTAGGAGTATTTGTTCGTCCTTTACAGCGTCTCTATCCTCTAGAGGTTTCAACAGTCGACAAACATTTCGCTGTGGTAACAGAAAAGGGTCATGAGGAAAAGCGTGGTGAATCCGTAAGTGAAGTGGTTAATGATGAGAAAGAACCACTTAAGACTAAATGCGGTAGAGAAGTTAAACGACCAGCTAGATACTGGGATAATTGATTACTCTGGTTATCTACGATACATGATAACCTTTTGGGAGTATATGTACTGTCCTGTGTTAATAATGTGGTAAGTTTCAATGTCGTTCCACCTCATGGGTGCCATATCAATCATATGTTCATGATTCTTTAGCCTCACTAAAGAAGGTGGGAGTGTATGTTGGATAAGGAGGCAGTGGATTTGACAGCTATGGTGTGCATAGCAACAGTTGCTGGGGTCATGTTGATTGATGTCAAAAAAAAGTCAACCCCTGGCACTATCCAACCCATGACGGGCTAAGGCCGACCAAGCGACCGCTGCCCAGCCATTTGGCCTGCAGATATTGGGGTGACGCGTGATCAGCGCGTCGGGCCCCTCGGCCGTTAATCTTGGTATTAATGATCGGGGTGCTGTCTCACTGTCAGACAGCTACTCAATTGTCCTCACGAGGCTGAGTGCACCCCGTTCCAACCCTCACGTCAGTTTTAAAATCCCTGACGGAGCCGGGGATCGAACCCGGGGCCTCCGGGTGAAAGGCAGGCGCGCTACCCCAACACCATGGGGCCGGCTTGATTGATGTAGGAAAAGAAAATAAAGCCGTAGTGAGTGACGGTAGTTGGTCTGAGTCAATGTTATTCCAAGTTAGTTCACATAACAGTGTGAATACAACAAGTTTTAACGCAACGGGTATGGAAAGGAAATGGAAAGGTTACGTAACGTATAGGCTAGTGTGAATCGACCTTTACTCTGCTTCAAAGAGAAACACCTCATCAGCTTACTGACAAGAGGAGAGTACTGTACACTGGTGGGTGGGTGCTACAGAAAGCAATACGTCGTATCCCACAAGACATCAATTTTACAGGGGACACAAAAAACATTGCAGGACTTCAATAGTACATCCTAAATATATTATGAAAGTGTCTCGTTTGACTGCTACAATACAAAAATGGAGTTTTTTAAATTTTTCTTGAATATATGTGGGTTATGACATTTTGAATCAACCAATTTGTACAGAATGTGGGTTGCGACGTTTTGCATGTTGGTACTTTCCTACAGATTTACTGTTTTCAGACAAAATATAAAAGCTAATAACGGTTAATAATTGAATATTCTATAGGCCTACACATACTGCTTAAAATAAAGTGGATAAATAATAAAACTATATTTTATTGAAAATGAACTAATGTACTGTATCCAAGATCCTCTCAAGGTTACTATGTGAACATAATAGGCTAATATTATTTAACCATAGTCAGTAATTAGAGTTTCTTTCAAATAAGAGAATTAGTGTTAAGTAAGTAGACTATGCCAGCCCCGTGGTGTTGGGGTAGCGCGCCTGCCTCTCGCCCGGAGGCCCCGGGTTCGATTCCCGGCTCCGTCAGGGATTTTAGAAACTGACGTGAGGGCTGGAACGGGGTGCACTCAGCCTCGTGAGGACAATTGAGTAGCTGTCTGACAGTGAGGCAGCGCACCGATCACGAAAGCCAAGATTAACGGCCGAGGGTAACCGATGCGCTGATCACGTGTCACTCCATTATCTGCAGGCCAAATGGCTGGGCAGAGGTCGCTTGGTAGGCCTAGGCCCTTCATGGGCTGTAGTGCCAGGGGTTATTTTATTTTATTTTTATTTTTAAGTAGACTATTCATTGATTAACTAGCAAAATAACACAAAGCACAAATATACCTACAACTTCACAATTTATAGATTATATCGCATTCCTCCTTTCGGAAAGTGTTCATTCTAAGAGTTTTCCCTACACATCAGGGGCAAACACATTGTAGAAACCTAGTCTGCTCAATAAAAATAACAAGAGAACATACAGTACGAAACTAGTAGCAGTCTTTCGCACCAGTACTCTTAAGTCAATCACGACATTTAATCATGAGGGAGTGAATCGTAGTCTTTTGGAAGACTGATTTCAACTGCTGCATGTGATAATACTTCTGGAAAGAAATTTTCCGTGGTTCGGAGTGGAGTGAAGGTCTTTTCTTTAGTTTTCGTTGTATTGTGCTGGGGACTGAATCAGATTTTAATTGCGTGTGCCCCTTTCCAGAAACTTTTGCCTGATTGTTTGCCCGTTCTTGATGACATGGTCTAGCAAATAATTAGCTATAATACTGTTCCTGTTTTGATATGTGCACCCATCACTGTATATCATTATTTCCTTATAATTTACACAGTGGCATTTGAGGTAAACAATACTCATAGTTGCAAACGTTGATACTGACAAATCGGTATCAATTTCGATGAACCAATAGCACACACAATGATGTGCAGTTAGGTTGAAAACTGATAAAAACTGCCATTACTTTATGGCATGTTAATTTGGTTTTATAATAGAAAGCACTAGCCTGAATGCATGCTGCAACCTTCACTGCTTGTAAGTCCATGGTAGTTACAGTGCACTGTTTCTGGGCAGCAAGAGTTTTATCGTCTTCCTTTTCTTTCCGTGCTCTATCTTTCCTAATTTTGTGCTGTATCCAGTCTTCTTCAGAAAGGTTACCTGCCTCATATTCAGCACACAAGTCACATTGGTCCTTTTTCAGTTTATGTAAGGACAGATTGTTTCCATGGAATACGGATGAAAATTTAGTTCTGCTTAGTGGAGTTCCATTATCATGTTAAATTTTCTCACAGTACAAATCATACAGTTCGAGAAATAATTTCGGTGTATTACTCCTATTGCAATGCGAAGTAAGTTTTGGCAAATCGTTCAAGGATGTATTTAAATGCCCCACTTGCTCTTTATAAGCAGCAGGTTTGTCACTTCCTGTTTTTCACCGTG
Source organism: Meconema thalassinum (assembly GCA_946902985.2). Taxonomy (NCBI): domain Eukaryota; kingdom Metazoa; phylum Arthropoda; class Insecta; order Orthoptera; family Tettigoniidae; genus Meconema; species Meconema thalassinum. Next base: position 679,993,077 of record OX336391.1, on the reverse strand, counting down.
ACTTCATCTGAAGCATGTATTCCTGCTGAACATCTATGATTCCAATCTGTCACAGAATGCTGTCCTAACCCCAACGTAGGGAGGAACATCTTCTTGCACACAGGGTCCTGAGTACCATTCTTTCATTTAAAATAATAAAGGAAGGTAACACGTCTCCGAGATTATTCTTCAAATGTATATTACCACTTTGGTACTATTTTCTTAACTTTCTTTTTTTTTTGCGACAAATACCTTTAGCTGCTTCCATGACATTATTGACCAAAATTCGTGAGATATATAATTTCGCTCCTCCTCAATGTCATCACATTTTTGTTCTGCATATTTCCTACATGATTCACAGTTGCATCTATCTCCTAACTTTACTTCATTTCTGGGTTGGTCCTGTACAAGTTTATTCTTTTTTATCCTATAGGCTAACCTATGTATCCCTTCCCTTCCCTTGCATACGCTTCCTTTTATTTAAATTTCTACTCCAGCACTTACAATTACCCCTCTTTTGCCTTAAAGAAGTACGGTATCACGTGGGGAAGGGTGAAATTCTGTATCAAAAGGCATATCTGAGGCATCTGGGTTAGCTGTTATGTTGGTGTCTGTAGCAGAATTTTGATCTTCCCTAGGTTCTTCCAATTCCCTGAGTGCCCCTGCGAACGGCTTACTACAAAATATCTAAGTAAACAAAGAAAATGACTACCTGCAATTTGTCGTAACCCTCACATATATGTGGGATACAACATTATGCCATTGCGGGGGTATAAGATTATGCTGAAAGCAAAATGTCGTAACCCTAACAGCATGGGATACGACATTTTGTTACTCACTGAAAACATCACCGGGGATACGACATTTTGTTTTCCATGAAAATAAAATAGAAATATTTATCGGAGGGATATGACAGTTTTACTGAAGATGGAAACATAACCCACAAGCCTGAAAAAGACAAAAAGTCAATTTCGCTCAAATTGAGGGTTACGACATATTGCCGTTTCATGGACGAAAACAAGATATCCACTTTCGAGTAACTAAGTATTCACAATAATCGCTCGATTCCAAAACATCAGCAGCAGAAGCATTACTGCAACATGTAGGGCTACCTTGAATTCCAAGTTCATTGGTGTTTCAATGTATGGGCTGGTATATTAAAATCACCTAATGTTCAATGTACTTTAAGCTATCACTGCAAACGGTGTGGGTGCCACCTCACTCGAGCGATCATGTCAATGCCACCTTTCCAGAATGATGGATCAAATGAAATGGACTATGTAGAATAGTGGAATAAATGGAATGCACCAAAAACTACACAAGCTTCGTCACTAGGCCTATGCTCACAAGATAACTTGAATGATAAATTAGCAAGAGAAGCCAATGAATCCCAACAGTACAAGAGGCAGCTTCGGTAGCATGTTGGACTGCTATGCCCAAGATCGCGGGTTCATACCCGTCTGAAGTCGTCGGATTTTTAAGAGCGTTAAAACCCTTGGTAGCGCTGAGTGAACATAGAAAGAGTGATAACATTCTCTCTAATACATGAATTAGCCAAAATACCGTATGAAACGATGAGAAATTAATCAGGGAACGATGTTTTAATACATGTTTGCTCTTCCCCCATCTGTGACACACCCAGCCATCCCAAATACGATCACGACTTATATAGCGAAAATTACCGCTGTGGGCGCCATTGTCAAAATCAATCATCATCTAAACACGGCTTCAAACCCGGCCGAAGTCGTCGGATTTTTAAGAGCGTTAAAAATCCTTCAGTATGACTTCCTTCGAAGGGGAAGTAATGCCAGCGGTCCCATGTCATAGATTTATGGCTTGTAAAAGATCCTTCCACAGACTAAACTTGTGTGAGGCTAAAGTTCCAACGTTCACCACTAGGTCTCATTGATAATTGGTAGCGAAAGTTGGAACTACTTGAAATTGAACGGAACTTGTAGCTCACCCAAAGGGTGTCCACTGGAAGCAGCTACAGACTCAGGCGAGCCGAACATGTTCTCGGACACTCCCGGCACTAAAAGTCATACGATAAATAATTAATAATAATCATATAAACAGTACTGCCACCCTCGCCCTTACGGTAATATGTAAAACAAAGAAACGCCCAGTTCAGTCTCTAGTGCACATAATTCGTGCGCAGACTCAGTTCATTACATAAAGTGCCGAATTGAATCGTTTATTCTCCTTGGATTGTGGAAGTTGCCTGATAACAATCTGTAATTTCAATCGGTGGTTCTATGATCAACAAATGAACTTGCTGAAGTTACCCAGATCAATGGGGTTGTGTCAACCGTGCCCAGATAGCTGCGCACGGCCAAACCGCACCTACACCCGACCATTCTAACCTTCGTTTTGTCAAATCCGATTGCTTTTGACAATGGTTACAGACTCATGTGCCCAGATCAATGATTTTGTGTCAACCGTGCTCCGCTAGCTGAGCACGGCCAAGGCCGCACATACACCCGACCTTTCAAACCTTCGTTTTGTACAATCCAATTGTTTTTGACAATGGTTACAGCCTAACGCGCTCAGATCAATGGTTTTGTGTCAACCGTGCCCCGCTAGCTATGCGCGGCCGCACCTACACCCGACCATTCAAAACTTCGTTTTGTCCAATCCAATTGTTTTTGACAATGGTTACAGCCTAACGCGCCCAGATCAATGATTTTTGACAATTGGTACAGCCTAATGCGTCCCGATGAATGTTTCTTTATATTGACAGGGATTTTGTATCTCACATGTTGGCAACAATGTGTGCGCCTTGGTGTGTGCTGCTAGAGTGTGTCCTGTTGACAGTTGAACGAGATACAAGCGCTGTCGGAACATGGCAGCAGTTTTTGAAGTGTTGACGAACTTAAGCACATATATGAGGTTCAGTAGTGACCAGGGTTCCTAATTTCAATACGTAATATCGCCCAGAAGATGAAACAAGGACACAAGGTATGTAAAAGTACATTCTGTATAAGCCGCGTTCCACTTACATCCAGAATTAATAAATCCTTCAGTATGCCTTCTTTCAGAGGGGAAGTAATGCCCGCGGGCCCATGTCATAGATTTATGGCATGTAAACGAACCGGTTACATCCAATCGAAAAGGCCAATATTTGGGCACTTCTTTCCCACAGAATATCAAGAAGCATGTGTGAAAAAGAAGGGCCGTATTCAGAAAATTTTTCAGTCTTTTCCTGTTTGCTTGGGCGTTCCCGAAGTAGAACTTGGTAAAATGTAGTGTCTTAAGAGATGGAACGACTTATGATTGTGTGATTGTACCGTGCCAGCTTTCACCTGAAACTGAATTGCAGAACCATGGTTAAAAGTGGGATTAGAGTGCACCTTCCCTCTTCCAACCCCAAACTAGGATTTATATCATCAATGGTAGAGGCGAGATTAATTCTGAATGTAAGTGGAACGAGGATTATACACTTGCAGCAGACATTAATGTGACTTTTACATACCTTGTAAGTAGGGGGGTAGTGATGGTTCTGCTTCACTTGACACTCCTGTGCCCAACAAACCAACATGGCCGCCGCGCGAAGTTGAAATAATTAATATCTCTCAAACGCATGGTCCGATGTTGACAAATGAGGTGTCGTTGGACTCGGGCTAGCGTCCTCTTTACAAAGGACTACTCATTTCAATCTCTAAATAAAACCTACCCCTACTAGGGGTGAAATTGTAATTTTTTAGTGAAAGTCTCTTTTCAAATGCGACATGTATAAGGTGCGCTGCTACAATGAACTTAAACGTTGTTGCTCATATAGCGCATGTGTTTTTCTGGCTGCCGCTATGAATGAACATTTTTGTTTTTTGTTTTTTACGCATGCGCACTTGGGATTTTTGTAAGAGGGTGAGCTCTTTGAAAAAAATGATTGATAAGAAGAGGTTTTGGTGGTGAGGAGAGAGCCAGATAGTCGCCTACTTTCCTACGAAGTTTCCCGATATCTCTCGAACGCAAGGTCGTATTTGGACGTGTGACGTGTCAAATCGCTTGTCTCGAAGCCCTATACATGTTATTAATAGGTTAAAGTTTTGAGAATTAGGGAAACAGGCTTTTTGGGGGTAAAACCGTGATTTTAGGCTTTTTCCGATATTTCACGAATGCATGGTCGGATTTGGTCCTATGACGTGTCAAATGGCTTGTCTCGAAACCCTCTTTATTTTGGTAATAGGTTAAAGTTTTTGAGAATGAGGGAAACGGAATGTTTTGGGGTAAAACCGTGATTTCAAACTTCTTGCTATATTTCGCGAACCAAGTATGCTAGAGGCGTGTACGACGGGTCCAAGGACTCGGGGTGACGTCCTATTTGCTATGGACCACTCGTTATAATTTTTTTTAAAAAATTTGGAAACTCTATTTTGGGGTAAACATGTGTTTTTTGTGATTTTGCCGATATCTCATGAACCAATAACGCTAGAGACGTGTACGAGGTGTCCTAGGACTCGGGATAACGCCCCCTTTCGAGTGTGGTAGATATATTTTCCAAAAAAATAATTCACAAAGGGCCTAACGCCATACATGTTGAAAAAAACCTGGTTTTTTTCTTTACCTGTTTATAATGTCCATGAAGCGTGGTGGTTGAGAGAGACGATACTGCTGGGTGTGTGTTTCAACGAACCTGTCGCTAACCACAAGGACCATGCTTAATAGAACAATCGCTATTTCAGCGGGTCGGTGTATGACAGAGCGAGGGTGCGTTTTTCTGATATTTTACCTTTAACGTGTAAACGGTGATGAGAACTTGGTTCTATGTTGGTCGAAGCGAGTAGAGAAAACAAACTTGCAGAGGAGCAGGAGGTGAATGTCATTTGAGCTTATTGGAATGCGCTGATCTGACTTGACAACAAGTGCAATGGAAAAATGACAATGACGCTTGAAGGTGAAATAATCTGACCACCGTGGTGGCAGGGAAGAGCGAAATGCATGTGAACATGTGTGAAACCACATGTACGCTAAACAAGTGACATCCTGTTTTGCTTCATACGTGACAAAATGCAAGTTGACGTGAAATTTGATCTGCCACAGGTGTTCACCTTGGACGTTAGCTGTCCACGTGCACGATAACAGAATGTTCAAAGCGTGGGAATCGCTGAATCAGTAAAAAGTATGATGCAACTTGTGGGAATGATGTCACAACCAATAGATAGGCAAGAGCAGCGAACAGCAGTGGTGGGAGGTGGAGGGGGGAGAGGGGGAGGGGTAATGTAAGAGAGATCACAGGTGGAAAGGGAAAGACAAACATGTATGAACATGCACGAAGCGCGGAGCGCTGTACACACAGAGCTATAGGAGGTGTACAACATGTGTGAATAAATAAAAAGTGCGTTAATATCTCGCTAACTAATAATCAGAGAGTGTCAAGTGAGGTGTCAAAGGCCACAGGATGGTCAACCCTTTTCCATGACCAACGAATTTACCCAAAAGATCTAAGGTCATTAGCTTTTAATATCTCATGAATCAATTAGGCTAGGGACCTGTATGAGTGGTCGTTGGACTTGAGGTGACATTCTGTTTTTGAATATATTATTTATTTATGTCAAAAGGGCCTAACTGCACTTTTGTTGATATCTCGCTAACTAATAATCAGAGAGGTTCAAGTGAGGTGTCATAGGTCTCAGGATGGTCAACCCTTTTCCATGACCAACGAATTTACCCACAAGATTCAAAACAGCAAGGTCATTGACCTAATATTTTATAAACTAATAATCGAATATCAACATGTGAGGTGTCATAGGACTTAGAATGGTCAACCCTTTCCCATGGCCAATGAATTTACCCAAAATACCCAATACATCAGGGTCATCGACCTGAGATTTTATAAACTAATAATCGGATACGAGTAGTGGAGTAAGGCGGTTTCTAACGCACTCATTTTATTTGTACCCGACTGTACAAGTTAAAATAATTAATATCTCTCGAACGCATGGTCCGATTTTGACAAATGAGGTGTCGTTGGACTCGGGCTGACGTCCTCTTTCCTATGGACCATGTATTATATTTTTCAATTTTTTTTTAAATTTTTCGTTTTTGAAAATAGGCTATAGTTTGAAAACCAAACAGGATAGTACGTTGTGCCATGGCTTAAACAAATGGTATTTATGAACTTTATTTTTTGTAATAAAATTTTTTTATTTTTTATATTTTTTTGAAAACACTCGAATTTTGAAAATCCTATATTTTGGAAACTAGGAACTCTACAAAAAACATTGTTTAACGTAAATCAATGGTCCCTACCCCCTCTACCCCCAAAATAAATTTCAAGTCTCTAGAGAAAAAAATTGTGTGTAGTAGTGTGGTAAGGACAGAGCTGCTTATAAAAGCAAGTGGTGAGCCCCTGCGACCTTGGAATGGAACGAGTCATGCTAGGAAGGCGTGCTTGGATTCGTTTTTTTCGTCTCGTCGTGCTCTTTACGGGAATGTCGGTGTCGAAAAGATGAAAATTTGGAAACATGTTTTTTTGGGGGGAAAACGTGATTTTGAACTTTTTGCTATATCTCACGAACCAATAACGCTAGAGGCGTGTTCGACAGGTCCAAGGACTCGGGGTGACGTCCTCTCTGCTATGGACCACTCGTTATAATTTTTAATAAAATTGGAAACTCGATTTTGGGGTAAACACGTGTTTTTTGTGATTTTGTCGATATCTCACGAAGCAATAACGCTAGAGGCATGTACGACGGGTCCAAGGATTCGGGAAGACGTCCTCTTTGCTATGGACCACTCGTTGTAATTTTAAAAAATTTTGGAAACGCGATTTTGGGGTAAACACGTGTTTTTTGTGATTTTTGCCGATATTTCACGAATCCATAACCGTAGAGACGTGTACGAGGTGTCCTAGGACTCGGGCTAACGCCCCCTTTCAAATGTGGTAGATATTTTTTTCGAAAAAATAATTCACAAAGGGCCTAACGCCATACATGTTGAAAAAACGTTTTCTTTTTCTTTACCTGTTTATAATTTTCATGGAGCGTAGTGGTTGAGAGAGACGATACGGCTGGATGTGTGTGTTTCAACGAACTTGTCGCTGACCAAGGTGGCTGTGTTCAATAGATCAATTGATATTTCGACGAGTCGGTGTATGACAGAGCGAGGGTGCGTTTTCTGATATTTTACCTTTAACGTGTAAACGGTGATGAGAACTTGGTTCTATGTTGATCGAAGCGAGTACAGAAAACAAACTTACAGGAGGTGAAGGTCATTTGAGCTTATTGGAAGGCTCCGATCTGACTTGACAACAGGTGACGCTTGAAGGTGAAATAATCTGACCATTGTGCTGGCAGGGAAGTGCGAAAGGCGTGCACACACATGTGTGAAACCACAGGCACGCTAAACCAGTCACATCCTGTTTTGCTTCGTACGTGACAAAATGCAAGTTCAGGTGACATTTGATCTACCTCAGGTGTTCGCTTGGGACGTTATCTATCTACATGCGCGATAACTGTTAACAAGTTACATCCTGTCTTGCTTCGTACGTGACAAAATGCAAGTTCAGGTGAAATTTGATCCGGCACAGGTGTTCGCTTGGGTGTTATCTGTCCACGTGCACGATAAGAGAATGTTCAAAGCGTGGAAAAAAAAAGATTATACATGCAATGTGATATATAAAGACACGTCGCTGACATTTCCACTCGCACTTATGTGACTACTTTTGAACACGCTACAGCGTTGTGTGAAACACTTGGCCTTGTTTAACAGTTTTGGTGTTGGTGGAAAATACTTATTCTTGTTGTGAGGTAGGTATATATTTATTCATTTATACATTTATTGATTTATATATAAATACATGCAATTATTTATTGATTAGGTAATTAATGATTTTATTTATTTATTTGTTTGCAGATAACCGGTATAGCCTACCTGTCGTGTCTGTGTGTGAACGATATTAAAGAAAGAGAGAAAGACAGACAGCTAGAAAAGGAAACCATTTCCACACTAGTCCGTGAGACGGGAATATAGCAAAGCATTATACGTCAAGGTGAGATTTGTTTTATTATATAATATAACCTGTTTGATTTTGTTTTTGTTTATGAAATGCATAAACTATATGGAATGGATATACTTATGGTGGTTTATTTTATTTCTTTTTAGATATTTGGAGAAAAAAAAAGGGTTCACTGCTATAGCAAATACAGTTGAAAACCAAGTGGCTTTAGAGTGGAATCCTTGTCAAGCAGTCTACAGCTGAAAACTCAGGTGAGAGTGTTCTTTCAAAATAATGTCTTTTGCCACTGCTACCGATACGTTAATTTGGGAACCCCTAAACAGTTGTTTCAAATCACGTGTGTGCTCTGGTCGTGTGGTCAATGTTAGAAAAAGTTTGATTCCCAAAGAATTTTTACAATCTTGTTTTGAAATTTTTAAAATTGAAATTTGTACAGCGCAAAGGTTGCATACGGCTTTAAAGGTGAATACAGAACTGGTGTGCGATTTCATATATAAAAAGAAGGACGTAGAGCATAAAGAGACATTTTATATTTGCAGTAAAATGCAAGAGCTGTTCATAGCCCATAATTTGGAACAGTGGTATGAAACCCACGTGGTGAATGCCTTGCTATCAAAATTTGATAAACTGCAACAAGGACCGAGTGGCCTTGCCTTAGACAAAATTCATCATCTACAAATCAACATTTGCCAATTCAACCCGTTGAATGCTGGGTCTAGCTATATTGAAACACCACCAGCCATAGCTTCGAAAAAGGCTGTGGTGAATATTGAAAATTTTGATGATGATTGCTTTCTGTGGGCTGTAGCTGCGTATTTGCAGCCAGCACAACGTGACAGTTGTCGACCAGGAATGTACAAGGCCAAGTTTGTCGAATTGAAACATACTTTAAATTTAACTCGAGTGTCGTTCCCTATGGACTTAACCGAGATCCATAGGTTTGAACGAGACAACCAGGACTTTTCGTTCATGGTGTATGGCCTTGACGGTGATGAGATTGTGGGTCCTCTTTATGCCACAAAAGAACCGAAACGACACCACATTCATCTTTTATATTTATCTGTAGGAGAAGTGAATCACTATTGCCTCATTAAAAGCCTGAGTAGATTGCTAAGCAGTCAAATGTCAAAGGACAAGCGTCCAAAACATATTTGTGACCGTTGCTTGCAATATTTTAAAACCCCTACGCTTTTGGAACGTCATAGGGTAGATTGTGTTACTCAGGAAGCGGTGAGATTGATATTGCCACAAAGGGACAAGGCTGTGTTAAAGTTTAAGGACATTCATAAGCGTGACACTGTTCCCTATGTGGTATATGCAGATTTCGAAGCTCTCACTACACCCATGGCGGGATGTGAACCAGATCCCTCCATGAGCTCAACCACACCCATTCAAAAACATGAACCCTTTGCCATAGGATTTAATGTGGTGTGTGCCCATGACCCCACACAATCCGTTTACAAATACCGTGAGGGGCCAGATTGTGCCAAATGGTTCTTGGATGAACTTGTCAAGTTGGCTCATGATGTACAGGAATTACTAAACCACCCAGTACCCATGAGTCTATCTCCAGAACAGCAGCAGCAGTATGAGCATGCCATGACATGCCATATTTGCGAAAAGCCACTGATCAGTGCTGAAGACACCGTTCGTGATCACTCGCACTTTACGGGGGAGTTTCGTGGAGCTGCGCATAGTAAATGCAACTTGAACTTTCCAGCTCCTCGCTTCATCAGTGTCTTTTTCCACAATCTGGCAAATTATGACATTCAGTTTTTGATTCGTGAATTGGGCCATGTTAACAAGGGCTCGTTTACCATTATTCCCCAAAACCATGAGCGTTTTACAGCCCTGACATGGTGGTTGGGCGACTTTAGCATTCGATTTTTGGATTCCTTTAAGTTTATGGCATCCTCGCTAGACAGCCTTGTGAATGGCTTGAATGAGGAGGAATTAAAAAATACTAGAATGCATTTTAATGATCCTGAGCAATTTCAGTTGTGCATTCGGAAAGGTATATTCCCGTATGATTTCTGCAACAGCTGGGACGTGTTAAAGCAAAGAAAACTCCCTCCACAAGAGAAATTTTACTCGAAACTAACACGCAGTACCGTTTCCGATGAAGACTATGCACATGCATGTCAAGTTTGGCGAGTGTTTGGCATGAACACGCTAAGTGAATATGCTTTGCATTACCTAAAACTGGATGTATTGCTGCTCACTGATGTGTTTGAAAAATTCCGTGAGTTGTGTCAACACATTTACGGTCTTGACCCGGCTCACTATTACACGAGTCCTGGACTCTCGTTCGATGCCGCTTTGAAATACACTCAAGTGGAATTGGATTTACTCACTGATGTAGACATGGTTCTATTTTTTGAAAAGGGCATTCGTGGCGGCTTTGTGTCGCTTAACCAACGCCATGCTGAAGCGAACAATGTCTACATGCCTGATTACTCACCAGACAAACCAGAATCGTACTTAATGTACTATGACGTGAATAATTTGTACGGTTACGCCATGAGTCAGCCTTTGCCCTATGGGAAGTTTGCTTGGCTGACAGAGAAACAAGTGTCAGAATTTCATGTGAACATGGCTAGCCAAGAAACAGGCCGTGGATATGTGCTAGAAGTGGATATTGAATATCCCTCATCCTTGTATGATGAACATGCCGATTTCCCATTCTGTCTTGAGCAAATGGTTCCCCCTGACAGTAAAGTGAAAACTGAAAAACTCATGGGCACACTTTACAACAAAAATCGGTATGTGCTACATATCCAAATGTTGGTGCAATGCCTCGCCCAAGGCTTGGTGTTGAAGAAAGTCCACAGGGGTATTTCTTTTGCTCAAAAAGCATGGCTTGAGCCATACATGCGACTCAACACAGAGCACCGACAAATGGCAACACAGCAGTTTGAAATTAATTTTTTTAAATTAATGAACAACTGCATCTATGGCAAGTCTATGGAGAATGTCCGCAAATACCGTGACATTAAATTGGTGAATGTCTGGGAGGGGCGGTGGGGTGCCCGGCGGTACATTGCCAAGCCAAATTTCAAATCGATCAAAATTATCGATGAGGATTTGGCTACTATTGAAATGAGTAAGACCAGCGTGACCATGGATAAGCCCATTTACTTGGGTCAAGTCATTTTAGACTTTTCTAAATCGGTCATGTATCGATTCCACTATGAGTTTGCGAAACGCCATTTTGAGGACGTCTCTCTTTTGTATATGGACACGGACTCATTCATTTACCACATTCGCCACTGCAACCCCTATGACGTCATGAGGCAACATAGTGACTGGTTCGACACCTCTTGCTATAGTGCTGACAACGTGTTTCAGCTGCCCATAAAGAACAAGAAGGAAATGGGCGTTTTAAAAGATGAATGCGGTGATTCCATTATGACGGAATTCGTAGGTTTGGCTTCAAAAATGTATGCTTACCGCACACTCGACTGTAAGGAAGCCAAGAGAGCAAAAGGTGTAGGTAGGGCAGTGGTAAAATCGCTACGTGTAGACGATTACTTAGCGGTTTTACGCACTGGCAAAGCTATGTCTCATACACAGTGCAGGATACAATCCAGCAACCATCATTTGTATCTTGTGGAACAGAGAAAACGCACCCTCGCCTCCATGGATAACAAGCGTGTGTGGGCTGATGACCTGCTCACTAGCCTGCCCTGGGGTTATGATCGCAACGAGGAGGAGGTGTGATTTCACTGTTTAATCGTTTATGGGACATAGCTTTATGTAACTTGTAGATTTAGTATTTTGTAAATATTGGTTTCTGCAATTGTAAATAGTAGATTTTGTAAAATAGTGACAACCCACTTGGACCTTTTGCTCTTTAAAAAAGTTGTGTGCAACCTTATTTTTTAAAAAATTTTTGATTGGTAAATAGTGTGAATCTTGTAACGCTGTACAAAATTGAGTTTTTTTTTGTAAATATGAAATAAGTAAGATTTTTAGTAACTTTAATAACTAGTATTTAATTATTTTTTGAAATAGTAAAATGGTAAACTAAAAAGTTCTTTTGGGATGAGTGTGCATGTCGAGAATGTGCTTTTGGGAATAAATAAAGTGGTTGTGTTTGTTCCCAAAGACAGGTGTGAATGTATGAGTGGAAAGAGAAAGCTGATGTATATGATTGACCAGAGCAAACACAATGAGGTAGGGTGGGTGGGTGGGGAGGGGGTAAATGGTCACTTATATACTCATTTTGTTTTAAATAGTTTCGTTTTTCATTGAAATGTGGCAGACAATAGACATTATTTTTGCAAAAACAGTCTTACCTGCAGTAGTCGTAGACCTCGACGTTTCTCCAAACACACATCAACACATTGCAGTATTATCAAGGTCAAGCACTCGCATCAACATCATTGTCAAATCTCAACTTTCGACATACACCAAATGGAAAAAATGTGAAAACAGCAAAATGGAAAATCCATGTTTCCATATCACCAAAAACGCAAAACTTAAAACGGACATTTTTAAAAACTGGAAATGGCCATGTGTGAAATTTGAAAATTTAAAAACTTCAAACAGACATTGTTTAAAAAGTGTCATCAGCAAAATGGAAAAATCCATATCATCAAAAACGTTAAACTTGAAACGAACGTTTTCAAAAACTGTAAATTGCAAAATGATAAATGACAGTGTGTGGAATTCATCATGTGTGAAATGTGTAAAATGAAAAAATCAGCCATCAACATCACGATTTCTTAAAATTAAAAATAACAAAACATCGTGCTCTGGAAAACTTTTGTTTTTATTTCATAGTCATAGTGAATTGACAAAAGAAAAATAGAATACAAACAAATCCCAATTCCTCACTCCTCAATGTTTATGTCCATGCATCATCAACTTTCCTTTCATAGCACTCATGACAATTAGGGCTGCCATCCTTTCACCTACTGAGGCATCACTGGATGTGAAACGTTGTTTAGCTTTCTTCAATAACAATTTATCTGCCACATGTCTTAAACCAGAATGACTATGGCGATAAGAAAGGTCATGTTCCTTGCATGCTTGATCCAAAAGATTAATGGGTACATCACCACGTTGTAAACGTTTTCCGAGACGAGTTCCAGGGCCGCAAAAACGATAACCTGGAAGATGGATTTCGAAAGGTAAGTATTGAATCACTTTGTCAATGACGCCATTGCCAGTACAGGTCTGGCATATCCTTTTCCATCGATGGTAAAAAGGTTTGGTCTTCCTCCTCCTCTGTGGACGATGTTTGTGTTTGTTGTTGTTGTTGTTGCTTTTTCTCGCCATGACACCCGTGGAATGATTCAACAAAGTCTTTACATGGACTTTTATGACCGTGATACAGTTTCACTAGCTGGCAAGTCGCACACTGACGCATAGACGGTATTTTTGCCATGGCCACTTGCTTATGGTGATCGTAATCCGTACAGGGTTGCAATTCACTCAACACAGGGTCTTGAGTCCATGATTTTGGTACATGTTGCCAGATTTCTTTGACCGCGTTGGCAGCCACATAATAAATGAACGACTTGGGCAGCGCCAAGAGTTCCTCTTTGGTAAAACTGTCTAGTTTCTTTTTGCACACAAAGAACTTGCCGATGGCTTTGTCCGTAGCATTGCCTTTCTCCATGGTGTCACGTGCTGTAGATGTTTACACGTCGCTTGTAGAAATCTCACTGGCGTCATTCACAGGTAAATCATGAGTTATAATTTTGTTCAACAACTCCCAGCAGGCATGGGTGGTTAACCAATGAAAGAGATGCCACGCATGTGATAGGGCTGTATGGGTAATGTTGCCACAGGAACAAGTATTCATGAGCGTTTGCAGGGAGGGGCAGCCCAACTCCATGAGGTCGATACATTGGCAGTAAGACGCCAAAAATGGTTGCAACCATTGACGTTTTTCACTACCTTTCACAAATACCACATTGGCCGAGGACAAGTGTGCTTTCATGACCACGTCCAAATATTTATAGGAAATGGTTCCCTGATTCCAGTCTAGTTGCCTATGATTTTCAATCCACTGGGTTTGTTTACGGTCTTTTTCACACAACAAATCAAAAGCATGGGGTGGTTTAAATAGCAAATGCGTAGCTTGTGATATCCAAAACGTGGTACAATCGATCACGGCCACTTGTTTAAATATAAATTTGTTGTCACCAATTTTAAACCCTTGGCAATCCACAATGAGTGTGCGCAACATGTTGACGCTTGTCTGGACCAAGTTCAACTGACGACTGACGGACGATCAGGTGTGATCATGGCATGGACTTACCTGCCATGCTAGTTCCAAAAAATAAGGTTAGGGTAGGACAGAGGCAAAAGCAAAAAAAATAAGAATTTAAGAATTACATCATTTTATTATCATAACACGTCTTACAGGCTTTTCTCATTTTAGGATATGGACGATAGCAACTGATACAACAATATAGTCTCTTGTGTTTGTAACGTCCATAACACCGATGATGTCCCAATGTCTCTAAACTAGGCGTTTTTGATGGTGAGCTGCTCACCGAAGCACCATGGATACCATACGGCCCACACGTATCGTAACTTGTTTTTTTTTCATCACCCAGAGACACAAGTGATGGATAGCTTGAATGACAGGGTATATTTCCAACTTTCATTCTGCACAGGAAGGGGCAGGTGGGTGACCAGCGTTGATGTTCCTGCATGGGTTCATCGCCCTCCTGCCATTGGTCTATGATGATGGGACAAAAGGCACATTTCACTTCATCTCTTGTTTTTAAATAGTAGAATCCAGCGGCCGCCAAGGCTTGAGGGTTTATGAAAGGCACTGGCCATGTGGCAAAAGTCTTGAAACGTTGTTCCTCAGAGTTTAAATTCATGGATGTAACGTCTCTTGAGGCTTTAAAGCAAGACATGACTGAGCGGCTTGACGTGGGTTGAGCTGTTATTTATACACTCGTCACTTGGTTGGACAGTGGATAATAGTTGACTTGTTTGTGATGAATAATCAAACAGTAGGCCGTCGTATTGGCTGGTACATTGTCATGCGTTTCAAAATCTAGTCGAATGTCGATATTGGATGGCTTGACAGACTCTTCCAGGTAAGAACAGTCAAAGACAATCAGTGGTGCTCTTGCCTTAAACGCCTGGGGTAGTAGCATGGGGCCGTTCTCTTTTTGATAATACGACCATCGAAATTTAGAAAACAAGTCGTACAGGGGCCCAAACTTATTTTTTGAAAAATCCAAATCCAGTCCTTCATAGGGAAACACAGCTCCGTTGAGGAAAAGACGTGCATTTCTCAATTGCAGGTGATCAAATTGCGAGGCATCTTTGGTTTGTTGATACTTGCGATTCGTTTGAAAACCCACGATCAGGTAGAGAGGTCTCTCTGTATAGCGAGCTGTTTTTACAGACCAACTGTGTGTGTTGGTAGTGGGCAATAGCGGATACTCATGGAGTGCCCAGCTTCTAAATTCCATGGGTAGAGGCATATCTCTCTTTACCATTTTGAGTATGTCCAGTTTTTTGCTATCGTTAAGGGTCACATGAGGCACTTTCCATAGCAAGCGTTGTAGTTGAATTTTTGAATCGATGGGGGCATTGTCGGCCCCCTTGAGTGCATTATTATCACTCCTGTCTCTCACCAGATAAAGCACTTGCCTTGCGTTGACCACAATGCGTTGGTGATCTTCGGCAAAGCCTAAAATCAGTTTAAGAGGTAAATATCCAGTAAAGGTCCCATCGCTGTGTACCATCCAGTCATTGGTTGAGTCAGGGCACCAACCTGCCATGCAAAGTGTTTTACCTTCTTCCTCACTATAAGAGGGGTATAGTTTCATGACACTGGAAATACCCACATTTCGAGTGCTATCCACCACGATATCGTTAATGACATACCGCACTTCAGAAAACAGAAAGGCTAAACCATGGTTGGCCAACTTGGATGTAGTGGGTGTAGAGCCATCGGCTTTGGTGAGCCGACCTTCAATCTGAATAACACTTTCATGCGGTAGGGTGTAAATATCTTGGTTGTTGATAACAAATTGAATTTCATCATTGTTATTGAGTCCAGGTGTTTGAGCTTGATAGGAATGGAGATCAATTCTTACCACTCCTGGTTGCTCCTCGATGTGGTTCGCTATCTCTAGGATAGAATTCATTATAAGGGTTGACGTGGTAACCCAAATGCTGTAAAATCTGCTTGCCTTGAGATGTTAACGTGTATTCACGCGGCAAACAACTAACACCATTCCTAGACGGTGTTGTTGCTTTATACACAAATTTCATAGTGGCTTTAGCACCAACTTGTAAGTCACTGGTGTAGTGGAATCTAGATCAATGAGTTGTTGATCTCTATTGATCAGTCTTAATGTTATATTACTAATACTATCAACAGCCACAGCATGAAAAAGCACCACTGGAGGGTTTTCACGAATAATATACCCATTGGGCGATGTCACAATAAAGTCATAAAGCGAATGCGATGGTTCTTGATTGGTGTACACTTGGCTAATAATATTACACGTCACCGACACATGATGGTCCTCAATGAATTTCACTTCATGGTCCGATTCATGTTTTTTGTTGGGCTCCAACACACGTGGTTTAAATCCGAGTAATGGGCCAATGGAATCGGGGTGTGTTTTAAAGTCAATGTTGAAGGTAGAGAAAATACTGCAGCGATGAGTGTTAGTATTGCCTACAAGTTCAAACTTGTGCGTTCCGTCGAGAAATGACTTTAAACCATACTGATTGATCAACACCACATAAATGTGTTCATAAATATCATCGATCGTGTATCCACCAGAGTTCAGGGTGAGCACAGAATCATCATAGTAAAACTTGTTGTTCACATTTTCACGTATGTTGTATATTCGATTGTACGTTTCAAGAGAAACAAGTCCTAAACCATAGGGTTTTTCACTCAATTCGATAGGCGGGTAAAAGTCTAGGCTGACTTCAGGTCCACGTCCATGCACTGTAAACGTTTTACTTTCTACCGACATACTGGTGGCGTTTTTGCTTATGCTGCGTCTTATATAAAAAAATTAAACACAAACGTCCACACTGTTGGCTGTTAAACGTTTGCTCACGTTTCACATTATAATATATCTTGATCCTGTTTCCAAAATAGGTCACTAGTTCCATGGGCGGGGGCAAATTCCCAAAACTGTCAAAGTACCATACCGTGGATCCCTCTTTGACATAAGCTACATAATGCGTTCCTGGTCCTCGGTGATCATCCAAATTGACAACAGCACATTCCTGTTTCCAGGGTCGTGGGGGTAATTGGTTTCGCATAAACACACCTCGAAAATGAGAAAGCTTTAGTTGTTTAGCATAGCTTTCCACTTGTTGATGCGTCAGGGCATGTCTCGCTATGGCTGAGGTTAAATTTTTTTTTTTTTAATATTTCGAAATGGTGAAATCCCAAATCCTTGTTGATAAAAGGCTGGCTTTAAATTGGCATTTCTAGCCCCCATGGCAATCGCTTCCATCGTTTCATTGTGTCGCTGACTTTCTTTGAGTTGTTGCTTGCCCTGCTGCGCGGCTTTAATGGTTTTCGCCACTGCACTGGCACCGCCCAAAAGTGAGCCCAGAGCAGCCAAACCAGCAAATAATGCAGGTAAAAATCCCGCTCGTTTGGGAACGGGAATCACTCGCCCTTGGTTTGAAACCTGTCGCCGACGTTTTGGAATAACCTGTCTCTGTGCTGCTCGAAGGGCTTTCCTTATGGTCAATACATTATTTTTTCTTTTTTTCTTTCGCAAGGGCTTGTCCTCGAATGTTGTAAGCCCTGGCTTTGCCAAGGACAAAGTCCTTTTTTTAGTCTTTCTCACTGCATACCTTTGTTTCACCATGATGATAATGACCCACAACCTTTCACAAGAAAGTTTAAATCACAACTAACGTCAGATGGTTATTTCATGGCTGTATATTCCAATTCCACATAAAGTGGGAAGTCGTTTATGGTTTTTCCCGCTTGCTTTTCATCCCATGTCAACATGAGATAAAAGGATAATTCGTCACCTGCATTGACCATTTCATGGTTATGAAGCAACATCCTATGACCATTTATCTTTATTTGTAAATGGTTCTCATCAGGTATGGCATATTTGATGTGAATGGTTCCATCATAGTGTAATCGATAGTGGCTTAAACCCGAAGCAAGCGCATAGGTCAAGTGCTGATCATGGACTAGCGGTAAATGGTTTCTGTCATTCACAGGTTTTTCATTTGTCAGATACACTAAAAACACAGATGGGATAAATTTATAAAGCCTTTTCATTTCATGGGTCACGTAACGCTTGGTACAAACATCGTCTTCGTCTTGTGGGTCTTCCACGTGAATAATCCGATGGTGATTAGCGCTATAGCCATTCACCATAAGCTGGGGCACTTTGTCATAAAACTCATACACTTTGTTATCCACATACTTTTTCGTAGTAACGTCTGTAGACACTTGAGGATGTTTTACATGGGTTAACCGCTTTCCCTTAAAGTCATAATCTCCCTGTTTTGTGCGTGGCACTACTGACCTATCCACATAGTGTTTATTAGCAGGATCTGTTTCCTGTTTAGGATCATGTATGGGGACAGGCCTAGCTTTGGCCATCAACGCACGTCCAAAGACATCCATCGTCAACCTGTAGTACCAGTCTACTGTTTCTATGACAAGGCTCGGTGTCCTGTATATAGACAGCCTGCTAGCCTTTCTAAGCCTTAGTTGAAATGAAGATTATTAAGCAGCAAGAGTCATTCCCCGTGGGGGACATGGTTTCCCATCTCTGTCCCACATCACGTGAACAACGCCATGGTTCACTGTTTCCATCTTCCATTCGCTGCATCATTGTGGGGCCTTCCGGCTGTGGAAAGACTAATCTTTTGCTAACGCTCATTACAGCGCCCAATGGTCTGCGTTTTCAAAATATTTATATTTTTGCAAAATCTCTCTACCAACCCCTCTACGTGTTTCTGGATCAAGTCATGTCTGGATTACAAAAAGAGAATATGGGTTATTTTACATTTTCCATGCAAGAAAATGTGATTTCACCGGATGAGGTAAAGCCTGATTCACTCATGATTTTCGATGATGTATCCACTGAACGTCAAGGCATCATTCAAAGCTATTTCAGCATGGGTCGACACAAACATATCGATTGCTTCTATCTTGGGCAAACGTATTCTAAAATGTCCAAACAGTTGATTCGTGACAATGCCAATGTCATTGTTTTATTTCGTCAGGACGAGAGGAACAGTCGTCACATTTATAATGAACATGTGAATCCGGATATGACCTTTCAAATGTTTACAGAATTGTGTGCCAAGTGCTGGAACACTCAACGTCATGCCTGTTTAGTGATTGACAAACAAAGTGAACTCAACCAAGGACGGTATCGCTTAGGGTTTGATCATTTTATTGCTATTTAAGGCCCTGTCTCATTCGCCATCAAGTCATTTGTCAAGACACCATGGCGTTAGCAGAGAGTCAATTGAAAAAGCATATTATTAGAGCAAAAAATACTATTCGCCAAAAGTTTCGTCAATTGAAACAATCACGTGCCAATCATGCTTTGTTTATTCAGCAACATTTAGCACCTCCACTAAAAGCCATGTTGAAACCCTCTTTCAAGCCATCTGAAACGCTACCCACCGTTTCACAAGCCACGCAGACGCTGCACGAGGACCCTGAGGAAGAGGAAGTGGAAGATTTGACTAGTGATAGTGAAGTTGAGGATGAGGAGGAACAAGTGTTTACGCCTCAAAAAAAGGCCGCACCCCTTGCAGAGTTTTTGAGAAAAAAGAAATCCTTGGCCATGGTCGAAACACCTTGCCCTTCCAGAGCGTCTCCGTTTTCACAACTCTTGGCCACCCCTCAACATAAAGCTCAACTGAAAACCATTTTAATAAAATATTATGGATCAACATTGGAACCCTATTTCACCGATCTATTTATTGGAAACACAGATACCACGTATGGTGTTCGCTATGAGGATGATAGTTTTAAAATTGGCGATTCATCCATTAAATTTGCTCGTACTAAAGCTGTCATTAAAAACATCAACTATAAATTAACGCCAGGACTGTTAAAGCTGCTCTTTTCTCGGACCCCCTCTTCCCATGATTATACGTCAGAGGACCTTGACAAATATAAATCCATTTTATTGGATACCCATGCTCACAAAAGACAGTATGATCCCACGCAACAAGTGAATGCCAATATATCTCAAAAATATAAAACCATCATTGCAAAAATGTTTCCCACCAGTCAAAGTACTCGTCGTAAAGTGTCCGCTTCGGGAGTGACTTTTAAACCATTAAAACCCCTTGTGGATGTTACCTACTGGCACAATCCCAATAAGCTCGTCCAGCGGCTACAATTGTTGCATGCCTCACGTCAAGCTGGCCACACCGGTCACGATTGGGAAATTCAAGAAATTGAACAAGAACTTCGAAATGCCAAAATTATTGTTTAAGCCCTCACCCATTAAAATGGGTATTGCTCACGAGTTGCATCGCCCAGCTAGGCGTCACTATCCGCGACTCAAGGTGATTTCACGAGGTGTGGATGAACTTTGGCAGGCTGACTTGGTTGAAATGATACCCTATGCTGGCGTTAACGACGGTGTACGCTATATGTTGACCGTCATTGATGTCTATTCCAAAATGGCCTTTGTTGAACCTGTGCGTCGCAAGTCTGGTCCACTAGTTACCAAGGCCTTTCAACATATTATTCAACACTCCAAACGTCAACCTCAGTTGCTACAAACCGACCAGGGGAAAGAATTTTTCAACAAGGATTTCTCCAGTTTTCTCAAATCTAAGGATATTCACCATTACACCACGTACAGCAATCTGAAAGCCAGTGTGGTCGAGCGGTTCAACCGAACATTGAAAACCCATATGTGGAAAGCGTTTACCGCTCAGGGCAGTTATCGCTGGTTGGACATGTTACCTGAGCTAGTATCACGTTACAATGACACCAAACATAGAACGATTGGGACCAAGCCACGCCTCGTGACTAAAAATATTCAGCGATTGGATAAACTGTTTAACCCCATAAAAGCAGCTGATCCTAAACGTCACCGACTGAACATTGGGGATTTTGTTCGTGTAAGCAAATTTAAGTCTGTCTTCAATAAGGGCTACACGCCTCAGTGGGGGACTGAACTATTTCGAATTCGTCGAGTCTACTTGGACAGTCCAGTCACCTATTTACTCGAGGACCTCAACCATCAACCCATAAAAGGTAGATTTTATCTCCATGAACTTCAGAAAACAGCATTTCCTCAGCATTATCTTGTGGAAAAAGTGTTGAAACAAAAAGGAAATAAACTCTACGTCAAATGGTTAGGGTTTAACTCTACGTTTAATTCTTGGATCAATAAACTACATGTTGTGTGAACCTGTGTACTTTTTATTTATTCACACATGTTGTACACCACCTATAGCTCTATGTGTACAGCGCTCCGCGCTTCATGCATGTTCATACATGTTTGTCTTTCCCTTTCCTCCTGTGTTCTCTCATACATCACCCCCTCCCCTCTCCCTCCCTTCACCTCCCACCACTGCTGTTTGCAGCTCTTGCCTATCTATTGGTTGTGACATTATTCCGACAAGTTGCATTATACTTTTTACTGATTCAGCGATTCCCACGCTTTGAACATTCTCTTATCGTGCACGTGGACAGATAACACCCAAGCGAACACCTGTGCCGGATCAAATTTCACCTGAACTTGCATTTTGTCACGTACGAAGCAAGACAGGATGTAACTTGTTAACAGTTATCGCGCATGTAGATAGATAACGTCCCAAGCGAACACCTGAGGTAGATCAAATGTCACCTGAACTTGCATTTTGTCACGTACGAAGCAAAACAGGATGTGACTGGTTTAGCGTGCCTGTGGTTTCACACATGTGTGTGCACGCCTTTCGCACTTCCCTGCCAGCACAATGGTCAGATTATTTCACCTTCAAGCGTCACCTGTTGTCAAGTCAGATCGGAGCCTTCCAATAAGCTCAAATGACCTTCACCTCCTGTAAGTTTGTTTTCTGTACTCGCTTCGATCAACATAGAACCAAGTTCTCATCACCGTTTACACGTTAAAGGTAAAATATCAGAAAACGCACCCTCGCTCTGTCATACACCGACTCGTCGAAATATCAATTGATCTATTGAACACAGCCACCTTGGTCAGCGACAAGTTCGTTGAAACACACACATCCAGCCGTATCGTCTCTCTCAACCACTACGCTCCATGAAAATTATAAACAGGTAAAGAAAAAGAAAACGTTTTTTCAACATGTATGGCGTTAGGCCCTTTGTGAATTATTTTTTCGAAAAAAATATCTACCACATTTGAAAGGGGGCGTTAGCCCGAGTCCTAGGACACCTCGTACACGTCTCTACGGTTATGGATTCGTGAAATATCGGCAAAAATCACAAAAAACACGTGTTTACCCCAAAATCGCGTTTCCAAAATTTTTTAAAATTACAACGAGTGGTCCATAGCAAAGAGGACGTCTTCCCGAATCCTTGGACCCGTCGTACATGCCTCTAGCGTTATTGCTTCGTGAGATATCGACAAAATCACAAAAAACACGTGTTTACCCCAAAATCGAGTTTCCAATTTTATTAAAAATTATAACGAGTGGTCCATAGCAGAGAGGACGTCACCCCGAGTCCTTGGACCTGTCGAACACGCCTCTAGCGTTATTGGTTCGTGAGATATAGCAAAAAGTTCAAAATCACGTTTTCCCCCCAAAAAAACATGTTTCCAAATTTTCATCTTTTCGACACCGACATTCCCGTAAAGAGCACGACGAGACGAAAAAAACGAATCCAAGCACGCCTTCCTAGCATGACTCGTTCCATTCCAAGGTCGCAGGGGCTCACCACTTGCTTTTATAAGCAGCTCTGTCCTTACCACACTACTACACACAATTTTTTTCTCTAGAGACTTGAAATTTATTTTGGGGGTAGAGGGGGTAGGGACCATTGATTTACGTTAAACAATGTTTTTTGTAGAGTTCCTAGTTTCCAAAATATAGGATTTTCAAAATTCGAGTGTTTTCAAAAAAATATAAAAAATAAAAAAATTTTATTACAAAAAATAAAGTTCATAAATACCATTTGTTTAAGCCATGGCACAACGTACTATCCTGTTTGGTTTTCAAACTATAGCCTATTTTCAAAAACGAAAAATTTAAAAAAAAATTGAAAAATATAATACATGGTCCATAGGAAAGAGGACGTCAGCCCGAGTCCAACGACACCTCATTTGTCAAAATCGGACCATGCGTTCGAGAGATATTAATTATTTTAACTTGTACAGTCGGGTACAAATAAAATGAGTGCGTTAGAAACCGCCTTACTCCACTACTGATACGAACACGTGAGATGTTTACCATGTGTGATGAAACATAGCTAGGTAGAGAAAGATTTAGTGTAGGCTACATGTATGGTGACTGACAAGTCATTGAAACTTCTTTTTCAGATCAAACTGCAGTATAGAGAGAGTATATGTTGCAGGTATGGGTTAATAATTG
This sequence comes from Meconema thalassinum, assembly GCA_946902985.2. Classification (NCBI taxonomy): domain Eukaryota; kingdom Metazoa; phylum Arthropoda; class Insecta; order Orthoptera; family Tettigoniidae; genus Meconema; species Meconema thalassinum. The sequence continues at coordinate 679,969,622 of OX336391.1, read as the reverse complement.
ACGAACGGTGTACACAAACTTTGATTTATCTATTCAAGAAGTAAGAGTAGACTATCTTTAATTGATTGGTTAAAGAGGATAGCTAAAAACACAAAAAGAATACTCATTGGTTACCGGGACCACAGTAGGCTGATGACAAAATGCATTGCTAACAGAAATATAATCATTTCCGGTTGTATAATGTTACCAGCTATCCATTTTGTGTTGCAGTGTTAAGCACTTTTAGCTCTTGTACTGGCGGTCTTAACTCGATTTCCAGGTCTGAGGCCTAGAACGAGTCAAACTAAGAAACAAGGGCATGGTGGTGTAGTGGTTAAGCTGTTAGCCTTTTCACCAGAGTTCGATTTCAGGTTAATATGCATGTCATAAACATATTAAACAAAACAAAACAGAGATAACGTTTAAAACTGATTACATTTGTGTCTTTTCAAATTCTTACTTTGATTACAAAAACAAAGGTGAACTGGGTTTGACATACAGTTAATGCTGTCTATCACACACTAGACTGTAAGAAAGCCAAATAGCAAAAGTCGTAGGTAGAGCAGTGGTAAAATTGCTATATGTAGAGAACTACCTAGCGGTTTTATGAACTGGCAAAGCTATATCGCATAAACAGTGTAGTATACAATCCAGCAATCAAATTTGTATCTTGTGGAACAGAGAAAATGCACTTTTACCTTGATGGATAGCAAATGAGTGCAGACGAATGACCTATGCATTAACCTACCCTGGGGTTATAACCACGAGGTGGAGGTGTGATTTCACTGTTTAATCATTTAGAGACATGGCTTTTTTGTAACCAGTAGATTTAGTATTTTGTAAATATTCATTTTTGTAATTGTAAATAGTGGAAACATTTTTTGTAATAGTAAATGTTAAATGTATAACTAAAAGTTATTTGGGATAAGTGTGCATGTCAAGGATAAATAGCGTGTTTGTATTTGTTTTTCAAAGACAGGTATGGTTGTGTGAATGTACTGTATGACTATAGATAGAATGATAGAGAGAGAGAGAGAGAGAGAAAGCTTGTGTGTGTGTGAGTGTGTGTGTGTGGTTAGCATTGATTGTTCAACCAAAGCAAACACGGCAAGGTAGGATGGTGGGGTAATTAATGTATATAGCAAATGGTAAATAGTATACTGTAGTTTTTTAACACTTGTGTTTTTCAAATGCAGTGGTAGATAGCCGTAATTTTGTAAAACATTCTTACTTGCAGTAGTAATAAGACTCTATGGTTCCGCTAACACATAGATAGACTGTATTATTGCCATGGTCAAGCACTCACATTAAAATCATTTACAAAATCATAAAATGAAAAATAAAAAATCTTGTTTTGGAAATATCGTTTTTCAACATACACAAAATAAATATATAAAAGATTTGTAAACAGCAAAATGGAAAATCCATGGTCAAGCACTCACATTAAGATCATTTACAAAACCATAAAATGAAAAATAAAAAATCTTGTTTTGGAAATATCGATTTTTTTCAACATACACAAAATAAATATATAAAAAATTTGTAAACAGCAAAATGGAAAATCCATGTTTCCATATAGACAAAATTTTAAAACCTTAAACGGACATTTAAGAAAATATATGCAAATGGGAAATTGACAAATGTGTAAATATGAAAATGGAAAAATCCATGTTTCCATATCATGAAATTGAAAAACATCAAACTGTCATTTAAAAAAATGCAAATGGAAAATTGACAAATTGCAATGTGTGAAATGTGAAATTGAACAAATGGCTATCATTATTTAAAAACAAGAACATGGTTCTCTATGGTTGAGGTGTGAATCAAACCCTCTCTACTTATTTGGACCACCCGAGACTGAGTAGACTAGTTTTAGTTGTCATACCGCTTTTAAAAGTATGTGTTAAATGTAGGAATTGAACCCAAGAGCTTGTAGGGGAGATCCAAGGTTATAATATGTTAAACAGATAGCCTTGAATGTAGGGTGTGGTAGCTATATAGAAATGAGACGTTTTGCTCGGGGGAGGGAGGCATGGAGATCTGCTTCAAACCAGTCAAAAGACTGACGACTCAAACAACAACATGTAGAGCTCACCAAAATAATGCTGTGTAACGGTAAATGTTAGTCAACGAACAGTAATGCATTACTAAAACCCATGACACGATACCTAAGAGCTTTTCTAAAATTATTTTAAAATGCCTTTAACCCTATATTAAACACCCAGTTCACAAGACTCATAACTGCAATGTTATGGTCAAACAAAACAAAATCTATATTTCAAAACAAACAAGTGGTTTAGTCAATGTATACTGGAAAAAGTTTTATAAACACTCAAGTCCACAAAAATAATTAAATTAGTAACTGTCAGGTTGACCGAGTGGTTATGGTGTTTGACTTAAGTTCAAATTTTCTGTACAAGAAAGCAAGGGTTCGAATCCCTTACCTGATATAACTATTGCCTCAACATGGCTTGACCTCACTGTATTATTTTGTACTCGGTACACAAACCATAGATAGAGTGTATTGTTTAAGGTCACTCTCTTTGCGAACATAGTCAGAGACTGTTGATGGTTAACAATTGCATTAATAGTGGGACATAGGGATAGCAATTAAGAAAAACAGACAATACACATACACTATTTTTATTTATTTAATGTAAGTACTTGTACAATAGTTATATACAAACTACAACTCTCTTTTGTCTATAACTATCTAGTCCTTTTCGATCCACTTGCATATCAAGGGCAGATGACTTTGTAGTTCAGCCCCTTAAAACAACAACAACACTACTTCTTGCATAGTCTGTGATGTTGATGACTCTTGAGGTGTGGAAGATGGATACAACATAACTTTTACAACAGGGGTTAAACGTTGCTCAACAAACAATGCACTATTTTGAGTAGCAACATCTTTCTCTTGTACTAACTTTTTAGCATTCTGATGATTTTTTGTCAACACCATTAGTGTTTTGTCTGGAGCACTACATTGATGATCACTCACACTTAAAACCACACCATTTCTACTTTTCATATTGCCTCGACATTTTGTTGACCTCTGTTTTGAGCATTGCCAGAATATTATTCCTTTTACAATTTGTCGTCTATAGTTATAAGAGTAGCCTTTATGTAGTACACATTGTTTACCTCGGTTAGTTGTAGTAAGTTCCAAAGTAGTAACTAACCTGTTAGTATGATTTGCACACTACAAAGGTTATCTCTGTTCTGGTAATAGAATTATTTAGCGTTGGCTTTTATATTTAATATGTACAGTTTAAAGTGATAGAAAAGTGGTAGAAACGTGGTAGCAAAGTGGTAGACAATTGGTAACATAGTGGTAGAAAAGTGGTAGCAAAGTGGTAGAAAAGTGGCAGAAAAGTAGTAGAAAAGTGGTAGCAAAGTGGTAGAAAAGTGGTAGCAAACTAGAAAAGTGGTAGAAAAGTGGCAGAAAAGTAGTAGAAAAGTGGTAGCAAAGTGGTAGAAAAGTGGTAGCAAACTAGAAAAGTGGTAGCAAAGTGGTAGAAAATATTACATGTATTGTTAAGAAATAGTTTAAGCGGTTACATGGATTCATTACACTATAATTTTAGCATTACGAAGCTCATTTTCTATATCCAAAAGTTCTTCCTCATATTTAGTATGACCAGCCTGTTTACAGGTATGCAAGTACTGAAGCCGCTGGATTAGCTTACTGGGATTGTTCCAGTAAACAAATTTAACAAATGATTTTTTTGGGTGTAAACCATTATCATCATCATCATTATCATCATAATCATCATCATCATCATGGTTATCATCATCAATATAATTATCATCAATATAATCATTATCACTATTACTATCTAATCCTTTTTGTTCATCTTGCAATGCAACAACCTTTGGCATAGTTTGTGTTGTCTTTGATAGTGTTAGAGGTTTCTTAGACGTTAACGACTGTCCTAACATGTCTTTTCCAGGAGATAATAAATGCTCTTTAACAAACAAAGCACTATCTTGAGCCACACTATTTTTTTCTTGGTCTTGCTTTTTTACCTTGGTTAGCGTATTTTGTCCATTTAAATGAGTATTATTTTGATATTTACAATGATGATCGATTGAAATAAGTATGTTGGAGCCTTTTGTCTTAATCATTCCTCGACACTTTTTAGATCGTTGTTTCGAACAGCACCAAATAACAGTTCCATTTTTATTAGTTCTTTTTACGATATATGCATATCCTTTATAGTAAGCACATGGCTTACCATAGCTAGTCGTTGATACTTCCATGTCAACTGTTAAGCATAAACTAATCTCTAGTAAAGTTAACTCGATAATAAAAATGATTGTTTGTAGTATCTGCAGTTTAAAGTAAGAGCAAAAGTGAGAGTCAAATGGTAGAAAAGTGTTAGCAAAGTGGTGGAAGAGTGGTAGCAGTTTATAGTAGGCATGATCTTTTTTACCAGAATGTGATTTGAGTAAATGTAATTTCTAATCCTTAGCAGTGAGTAGTCAGTTAGTCTTGGTTCAGACAAGCGTAAACAGTTCTCCAATGAATCAGAGATCAAGATTTCATTATGAAACAGTTGTGTAACCAATTAGGTATCGGTACTTGATAGCTTTACACATGAACAAAAATTCCAACATATCTGACATGAATTACATGATTTGAATGTTGACAAAGAATATTCAATCAACCATTGTAGTTACAATGTCAAACACACAAAGACAAAATCAGCATGAACTTTTAAGTTTAGGAAAATTCTATGAAATAGACTATGCAGGAAATTTGGAAATACACATCAGAAGTTTGCAACACCATCCTTCTAGCCTATATAAATTATCGACATGGAAAGTGTGCACTGCCCCTAACATTAAACCAATTTATCAATAACACAAGTCAACAATCAAAACATTTTGTGTTGAGTCTATCATTTAATGCATATATTCTGTCTACATTGAACAGTAACAAAAAAAACGCCATTCATAATTAATTAAGTTTGCTTTAATTCTTTATGTAATGATATATACATATTTAAAGTTTTGGCTGACTGTTCAGGGTGAATCGACTTTGAACACATAAGAGAGGGAATATTTTAAGACTTAACCTCAGCTCACCTAACATAACCTAAATTTACCTAACCTAATCTTGTCATATAGGTAATAAACGGGTCAAGCTATGCTTTCGACTACCGAGTTTCAGCTACTTTTCAATGTTACTCTCCCGAACATTGCCGGAGGTTGCTAATAAACACCTATGTTCCCACGGCGGCGGCGCGCAACGACTTACATGACGCGCTTCCCCCTTTTCATTGATCCCTGTTGATTTGTCCCTTTGGACTGGTCCCTGTTGACTAGCCCCTTTTGGACGGGCCCTTTTTGAATGGAGTCATTTTTGACGGGTCCCTGTGGACAGGTCCTTTTGGCTGATTCCTTTGGACCAGTCCACAGGGACCCATCAAAAATGACTCCATTCAAAAAGGGCCCGTCCAAAAGGGGCTAGTCAACAGGGACCAGTCCAAAGGGACAAATCAACAGGGATCAATGAAAAGGGGGAAGCGCGTCATGTAAGTCGTTGCGCGCCGCCGCCGTGGGAACATAGGTGTTTATCAGCAGTCTCCGGCAATGTTCGGGAGAGTAAACTTGAAAAGTAGCTGAAACTCGGTAGTCGAAAGCATAGCTTGACCCGTTTATTACCTATATGACAAGGTTAGGTTAGGTAAATTTAGGTTATGTTAGGTGAGCTGAGGTTAAGTCTTAAAATATTCCCTCTCTTATGTGTTCAAAGTCGATTCACCTGAACAGTCAGCCAAAACTTTAAATATGTATATATCATTACATAAAGAATTAAAGCAAACTTAATTAATTATGAATGGCGTTTTTTTGTTACTGTTCAATGTAGACAGAATATATGCATTAAATGATAGACTCAACACAAAATGTTTTGATTGTTGACTTGTGTTATTGATAAATTGGTTTAATGTTAGGGGCAGTGCACACTTTCCATGTCGATAATTTATATAGGCTAGAAGGATGGTGTTGCAAACTTCTGATGTGTATTTCCAAATTTCCTGCATAGTCTATTTCATAGAATTTTCCTGTAACTTAAAAGTTCATGCTGATTTTGTCTTTGTGTGTTTGACATTGTAACTACAATGGTTGATTGAATATTCTTTGTCAACTTTCAAATCATGTAAATCATGTCAGATATGTTGGAATTTTTGTTCATGTGTAAAGCTATCAAGTACCGATACCTAATTGGTTACACAACTGTTTCATAATGAAAATCTTGATCTCTGATTCATTGGAGAACTGTTTACGCTTGTCTGAACCAAGACTAACTGACTACTCACTGCTAAGGATTAGAAATTACATTTACTCAAATCACATTCTGGTAAAAAAGATCATGACTACTATAAACTGCTACCACTCTTCCACCACTTTGCTAACACTTTTCTACCATTTGACTCTCACTTTTGCTCTTACTTTAAACTGCAGATACTACAAACAATCATTTTTATTATCGAGTTAACTTTACTAGAGATTAGTTTATGCTTAACAGTTGACATGGAAGTATCAACGACTAGCTATGGTAAGCCATGTGCTTACTGTAAAGGATATGCATATATTGTAAAAAGAACTAATAAAAATGGAACTGTTATTTGGTGCTGTTCGAAACAACGATCTAAAAAGTGTCGAGGAATGATTAAGACAAAAGGCTCCAACATACTTATTTCAATCGATCATCATTGTAAATATCAAAATAATACTCATTTAAATGGACAAAATACTCTAACCAAGGTAAAAAAGCAAGACCAAGAAAAGGAAGGAAGCTTGTAGTTTAACGTGACCGTTAATCTCGCGATCATAAGCCACGGGACCTCCGTTTTACGTGGAATCCGAACCACAGGACATGGCATTTCACTTCGAAAATCTCACATGCATTGACCGGGAATCGAACCCGGTCCGCCTTGGTGAGAGGCATACAGCTAGACCGCTGAGCCACCACGCCCCTCGCAAGACCAAGAAAAAAATAGTGTGGCTCAAGATAGTGCTTTGTTTGTTAAAGAGCATTTATTATCTCCTGAAAAAGACATGTTAGGACAGTCGTTAACGTCTAAGAAACCTCTAACACTATCAAAGACAACACAAACTATGCCAAAGGTTGTTGCATTGCAAGATGAACAAAAAGGATTAGATAGTAATAGTGATAATGATTATATTGATGATAATTATATTGATGATGATAACCATGATGATGATGATTATGATGATAATGATGATGATGATGATGATAATGGTTTACACCCAAAAAATCATTTGTTAAATTTGTTTACTGGAACAATCCCAGTAAGCTAATCCAGCGGCTTCAGTATTTGCATACCTGTAAACAGGCTGGTCATACTAAATATGAGGAAGAACTTTTGGATATAGAAAATGAGCTTCGTAATGCTAAAATTATAGTGTAATGAATCCATGTAACCGCTTAAACTATTTCTTAACAATACATGTAATATTTTCTACCACTTTGCTACCACTTTTCTAGTTTGCTACCACTTTTCTACCACTTTGCTACCACTTTTCTACTACTTTTCTGCCACTTTTCTACCACTTTTCTAGTTTGCTACCACTTTTCTACCACTTTGCTACCACTTTTCTACTACTTTTCTGCCACTTTTCTACCACTTTGCTACCACTTTTCTACCACTATGTTACCAATTGTCTACCACTTTGCTACCACGTTTCTACCACTTTTCTATCACTTTAAACTGTACATATTAAATATAAAAGCCAACGCTAAATAATTCTATTACCAGAACAGAGATAACCTTTGTAGTGTGCAAATCATACTAACAGGTTAGTTACTACTTTGGAACTTACTACAACTAACCGAGGTAAACAATGTGTACTACATAAAGGCTACTCTTATAACTATAGACGACAAAATGTAAAAGGAATAATATTCTGGCAATGCTCAAAACAGAGGTCAACAAAATGTCGAGGCAATATGAAAAGTAGAAATGGTGTGGTTTTAAGTGTGAGTGATCATCAATGTAGTGCTCCAGACAAAACACTAATGGTGTTGACAAAAAATCATCAGAATGCTAAAAAGTTAGTACAAGAGAAAGATGTTGCTACTCAAAATAGTGCATTGTTTGTTGAGCAACGTTTAACCCCTGTTGTAAAAGTTATGTTGTATCCATCTTCCACACCTCAAGAGTCATCAACATCACAGACTATGCAAGAAGTAGTGTTGTTGTTGTTTTAAGGGGCTGAACTACAAAGTCATCTGCCCTTGATATGCAAGTGGATCGAAAAGGACTAGATAGTTATAGACAAAAGAGAGTTGTAGTTTGTATATAACTATTGTACAAGTACTTACATTAAATAAATAAAAATAGTGTATGTGTATTGTCTGTTTTTCTTAATTGCTATCCCTATGTCCCACTATTAATGCAATTGTTAACCATCAACAGTCTCTGACTATGTTCGCAAAGAGAGTGACCTTAAACAATACACTCTATCTATGGTTTGTGTACCGAGTACAAAATAATACAGTGAGGTCAAGCCATGTTGAGGCAATAGTTATATCAGGTAAGGGATTCGAACCCTTGCTTTCTTGTACAGAAAATTTGAACTTAAGTCAAACACCATAACCACTCGGTCAACCTGACAGTTACTAATTTAATTATTTTTGTGGACTTGAGTGTTTATAAAACTTTTTCCAGTATACATTGACTAAACCACTTGTTTGTTTTGAAATATAGATTTTGTTTTGTTTGACCATAACATTGCAGTTATGAGTCTTGTGAACTGGGTGTTTAATATAGGGTTAAAGGCATTTTAAAATAATTTTAGAAAAGCTCTTAGGTATCGTGTCATGGGTTTTAGTAATGCATTACTGTTCGTTGACTAACATTTACCGTTACAAAACATTATTTTGGTGAGCACTACATGTTGTTGTTTGAGTCGTCAGTCTTTTGACTGGTTTGAAGCAGATCTCCATGCCTCCCTCCCCCGAGCGAAATGTCTCATTTCTATATAGCTACCACACCCTACATTCAAGGCTATCTGTTTAACATATTATAACCTTGGATCTCCCCTACAAGCTCTTGGGTTCAATTCCTACATTTAACACAAACTTTTAAAAGCGGTATGACAACTAAAACTAGTCTACTCAGTCTCGGGTGGTCCAAATAAGTAGAGAGGGTTTGATTCACACCTCAACCATAGAGAACCATGTTCTTGTTTTTAAATAATGATAGCCATTTGTTCAATTTCACATTTCACACATTGCAATTTGTCAATTTTCCATTTGCATTTTTTTAAATGACAGTTTGATGTTTTTCAATTTCATGATATGGAAACATGGATTTTTCCATTTTCATATTTACACATTTGTCAATTTCCCATTTGCATATATTTTCTTAAATGTCCGTTTAAGGTTTTAAAATTTTGTCTACATGGAAACATGGATTTTCCATTTTGCTGTTTACAAATTTTTTATATATTTATTTTGTGTATGTTGAAAAAATCGATATTTCCAAAACAAGATTTTTTATTTTTCATTTTATGGTTTTGTAAATGATCTTAATGTGAGTGCTTGACCATGAATTTTCCATTTTGCTGTTTACAAATTTTTTATATATTTATTTTGTGTATGTTGAAAAACGATATTTCCAAAACAAGATTTTTTATTTTTCATTTTATGATTTTGTAAATGATCTTAATGTGAGTGCTTGACCATGGCAATAATACAGTCTATCTATGTGTTATCGGAACCATAGAGTCTTATTACTACTGCAAGTAAGAATGTTTTACAAAATAACGGCTATCTACCACTGCATTTGAAAAACACAAGTGTTAAAAAACTACAGTATACTATTTACCATTTGCTATATACATTAATTACCCCACCATCCTACCTTGCCGTGTTTGCTTTGGTTGAACAATCAATGCTACCCACACACACACACACACACACACACAAGCTTTCTCTCTCTCTCTCTCTCTCATTCTATCTATAGTCATACAGTACATTCACACAACCATACCTGTCTTTGAAAAACAAATACAACCACGCTATTTATCCTTGACATGCACACTTATCCCAAATAACTTTTAGTTATACATTTAACATTTACTATTACAAAAAATGTTTCCACTATTTACAATTACAAAAATGAATATGTACAAAATACTAAATCTACTGGTTACAAAAAAGCCATGTCTCTAAATGATTAAACAGTGAAATCACACCTCCACCTCGTGGTTATAACCCCAGGGTAGGTTAATGCATAGGTCATTCGTCTGCACTCATTTGCTATCCATCAAGGTAAAAGTGCATTTTCTCTGTTCCACAAGATACAAATTTGATTGCTGGATTGTATACTGCACTGTTTATGCGATATAGCTTTGCCAGTTCATAAAACCGCTAGGTAGTTCTCTACATATAGCAATTTTACCACTGCTCTACCTACGCCTTTTGCTATTTGGCTTTCTTACAGTCTAGTGTGTGATAGACAGCATTAACTGTATGTCAAACCCAGTTCACCTTTGTTTTTGTAATCAAAGTAATAATTTGAAAAGACACAAATGTAATCAGTTTTAAACGTTATCTCTGTTTTGTTTTGTTTTGTTTTGTTTAATATGTTTATGACATGCATATTAACCTGAAATCGAACTCTGGTGAAAAGGCTAACAGCTTAACCACTACACCACCATGCCCTTGTTTCTTAGTTTGACTCGTTCTAGGCCTCAGACCTGGAAATCGAGTTAAGACCGCCAGTACAAGAGCTAAAAGTGCTTAACACTGCAACACAAAATGGATAGCTGGTAACATTATACAACCGGAAATGATTATATTTCTGTTAGCAATGCATTTTGTCATCAGCCTACTGTCTGAGCACTGACAGCAACACAGTTTAGTTTAGAACACGCGAGTGTGTGTGTATAGATTATTAGCTTCAAGTATTTAAAGCTTGTTGTGTGTAGCGACCATCTTGTCCCGGTAACCACTGAGTATTCTTTTTGTGTTTTTAGCTATCCTCTTTAACCAATCAATTAAAGATAGTCTACTCTTACTTCTTGAATAGATAAATCAAAGTTTGTGTACACCGTTCGTCAATTATTAACCCATACCTGCAACATATACTCTCTCTATACTGCAGTTTGATCTGAAAAAGAAGTTTCAATGACTTGTCAGTCACCATACATGTAGCCTACACTAAATCTTTCTCTACCTAGCTATGTTTCATCACACATGGTAAACATCTCACGTGTTCGTATCCGATTATTAGTTTATAAAATCTCAGGTCGATGACCCTGATGTATTGGGTATTTTGGGTAAATTCATTGGCCATGGGAAAGGGTTGACCATTCTAAGTCCTATGACACCTCACATGTTGATATTCGATTATTAGTTTATAAAATATTAGGTCAATGACCTTGCTGTTTTGAATCTTGTGGGTAAATTCGTTGGTCATGGAAAAGGGTTGACCATCCTGAGACCTATGACACCTCACTTGAACCTCTCTGATTATTAGTTAGCGAGATATCAACAAAAGTGCAGTTAGGCCCTTTTGACATAAATAAATAATATATTCAAAAACAGAATGTCACCTCAAGTCCAACGACCACTCATACAGGTCCCTAGCCTAATTGATTCATGAGATATTAAAAGCTAATGACCTTAGATCTTTTGGGTAAATTCGTTGGTCATGGAAAAGGGTTGACCATCCTGTGTCCTTTGACACCTCACTTGACACTCTCTGATTATTAGTTAGCGAGATATTAACGCACTTTTTATTTATTCACACATGTTGTACACCTCCTATAGCTCTGTGTGTACAGCGCTCCGCGCTTCGTGCATGTTCATACATGTTTGTCTTTCCCTTTCCACCTGTGATCTCTCTTACATTACCCCTCCCCCTCTCCCCCCTCCACCTCCCACCACTGCTGTTCGCTGCTCTTGCCTATCTATTGGTTGTGACATCATTCCCACAAGTTGCATCATACTTTTTACTGATTCAGCGATTCCCACGCTTTGAACATTCTGTTATCGTGCACGTGGACAGCTAACGTCCAAGGTGAACACCTGTGGCAGATCAAATTTCACGTCAACTTGCATTTTGTCACGTATGAAGCAAAACAGGATGTCACTTGTTTAGCGTACATGTGGTTTCACACATGTTCACATGCATTTCGCTCTTCCCTGCCACCACGGTGGTCAGATTATTTCACCTTCAAGCGTCATTGTCATTTTTCCATTGCACTTGTTGTCAAGTCAGATCAGCGCATTCCAATAAGCTCAAATGACATTCACCTCCTGCTCCTCTGCAAGTTTGTTTTCTCTACTCGCTTCGACCAACATAGAACCAAGTTCTCATCACCGTTTACACGTTAAAGGTAAAATATCAGAAAAACGCACCCTCGCTCTGTCATACACCGACCCGCTGAAATAGCGATTGTTCTATTAAGCATGGTCCTTGTGGTTAGCGACAGGTTCGTTGAAACACACACCCAGCAGTATCGTCTCTCTCAACCACCACGCTTCATGGACATTATAAACAGGTAAAGAAAAAAAACCAGGGTTTTTTCAACATGTATGGCGTTAGGCCCTTTGTGAATTATTTTTTTGGAAAATATATCTACCACACTCGAAAGGGGGCGTTATCCCGAGTCCTAGGACACCTCGTACACGTCTCTAGCGTTATTGGTTCATGAGATATCGGCAAAATCACAAAAAACACATGTTTACCCCAAAATAGAGTTTCCAATTTTTTTAAAAAAAATTATAACGAGTGGTCCATAGCAAATAGGACGTCACCCCGAGTCCTTGGACCCGTCGTACACGCCTCTAGCATACTTGGTTCGCGAAATATAGCAAGAGGTTTAAAATCACGGTTTTACCCCAAAACATTCCGTTTCCCTCATTCTCAAAAACTTTAACCTATTACCAAAATAAAGAGGGTTTCGAGACAAGCCATTTGACACGTCATAGGACCAAATCCGACCATGCATTCGTGAAATATCGGAAAAAGTTTAAAATCACGGTTTTACCCCCAAAAAGCCTGTTTCCCTCATTCTCAAAACTTTAACCTATTAATAACATGTATAGGGCTTCGAGACAAGCGATTTGACACGTCACACGACCAAATACGACCTTCGGTTCGAGAGATATCGGGAAACTTCGTAGGAAAGTAGGCGACTATCTGGCTCTCTCCTCACCACCAAAACCTCTTCTTATCAATCATTTTTTTCAAAGAGCTCGCCCTCTTACAAAAATCCCAAGTGCGCATGCGTAAAAAACAAAAAACAAAAATGTTCATCCATAGTGGCAGCCAGAAAAACACATGCGCTATATGTGCAACAACGTTTAAGTTCATTGTAGCAGCGCACCTTATACATGTCGCATTTGAAAAGAGACTTTCACTAAAAAATTACAATTTCACCCCTAGTAGGGGTAGGTTTTATTTAGGGATTGAAATGAGTAGTCCGTTGTAAAGAGGACGCCAGCCCGAGTCCAACGACACCTCATTTGTCAACATCGGACCATGCGTTTGAGAGATATTAATTATTTCAACTTCGCGCGGCGGCCATGTTGGTTTGTTGGGCACAGGAGTGTCAAGTGAAGCAGAACCATAACTACCCCCCTACTCTTGTATCCTTGTTTCATCTTCTGGGCGATATTGCTGTTATTGCTGGTAGGTTGTCAGCAATGTCAGTGATATGATGTTCCTCCGTTTTGCTTATTGTGATTGGCCCGTTGGTGCGGCTGTGGCGCTACCAAACGTTCTTGTTCGGCGATGTGTTGCGAACCGTTGTGATAATGGAGTGTGCCAGTGTATCAGTGTCTGTTTATTCAAATTAAATATCTGTTAACATTAAAAATTTGGTCTTTATTCCACTGTCTAATACAACCTAACTACAGATTATGGAGCCCAGACCACAGTTAATGGATCGAATAAAGAAGAGAAGTGAAAGAAAGTGAGTGAAAGATGAATGAAAAAAAGTCGCGAGTAGCGAGTGTGAAGTAGGCCTAACCCCAAAATGGCAGACGACAAACGAAGTGACGGTGTGCCGCGATTGAGAAGTGATAATTACTATGCATGGTCAAGAAGAGCGCAAGCTGAACTCATCGAAAGAAATTGTTGAAATGCCATACAACCTGGTTTCAACGTGTAAGTGGAGAACTATAATGAAATTCAAGCGAGAACTAACAGAAAAGCTTTGGCCTTTCTTCTCAAGTATGTGACTGATGCGTACTTGGAAGACATTGGAGAGGAAACAACAGCAAGAGCAGCGTGGATAAAATTGAAGAACATTCATTCCACATGTACCCTACCTCAGTGTTTGGATAAATTGAAGGAAATGGTGAACGCGGTGAAGACGAGTGACATGTCTCTGGCTCTCTGCATCAATACATGGCTAAAGTGCAATCCCTCAACAGAGTGATTAAGAGTGCAAACTGTGGACTTGAATTTAACCACATTCAACTTGCTCAATTGCTCAATGTTTTACCCCGAGATAAATATAAAGTAACAATAGCGCTGCTCGATGGTGAGGAGGGACTAACGATCGAAAGAGTGAAGGCTGCTCTCCTGAGAGAAGATTTTGTTCCAACGCCTGGATCAGTAAGCGGGGCGCTTACGTCAGCATCGGGAGCTGTCTGAGGACGCGGCGATTCCAGAGAAGTTTTCCGTGGACGAGGAGGTCGATGTGGCGACAGAGGACGAGGAGATAACAGCGGCAGTAACCAAGCTACACCAGGGGAGGCGGCTGTTCATCAACAAGATCAGATGTGATCAGTGGGGTCACATAGCCAAGATGTGTGACAAGATGCGGTGTACAAAGCCAGGATACCTAGCACGAGATTGTACAGAGCAGATAAGTGAAAATAGAACAGACAAAGGTAAGATTAGTCAAAGCCAGAATAATTACAGAGCATGTGTCGGAGCTAAATCATTCATTACTTCGTCAATGCAAGAATGGGTTATAGATTCAGGAGCTTGTGATCACATTTGAGTGGAGAAAGAGAAGTTTAAAAATGTATACCCTGCAAGTGGTAAAGTAGAAATGGGAGTGGGCAATGTAGAAGTCCTGGGTATTGGCACAATAGAGATTAAAATGAAGGACAAGTGTGGAGGATGGACACTGGGCTTGTCAGATGTATTATATATACCCTCATTTAGATGTAATTTGATTTCATGTTCAAGACTTAGTTCCAAAGGAGTTGTGTGTGAGTTCCGTAAAGAGAGTTGTGTTGCCAGAGATGAAAATAATTGGAAAGAAATAATCTTCCAAGGTTATGTCAGAGAGGGATTATATATTTTGGATACTGTTGAAAACATAAATGCTTCTTGTGTTGTGACTGAAAGTGATTTTAACACTGTTGTAGATTCTGTAGCTCCTAAGAGTGTGTCAGATTGGCATTTGAAACTAGGGCACTTGCATGAAGAAGCAATAAAGAAAATAATTCCTATCAAAGTTCAAGATAGCATGGAAGAATCATGTATAGCATGTTTTAAAGGGAAGCCAACAGAGACTAAGACTACGTAGTGATAGGGTGTCTAGCAAACCATTATATCTTATCCATAGTGATGTGATGGGCAAACTACCAGTTTCGCTGGGAGGTTCACAATATGTAGTCAATTTTATTGACGATTATTCTCGCTTTGTGTTTGTGTATTTCTTGAGTAAGAAAAGTGATATGTTTGAAGTCTTTTAACGATTCAAAGAAAAGGTAGAAGTGTTTCATGAAAGAAAAATAAAGGCTTTGCAGACAGATGGAGGAGGAGAATATGTGGACAAGGAGTTTGATTAATTTTTGAGCAAGCATGGTATTACACATAGTTACCTGCTCAAAATGGCATAGCAGAGAGGCAGAATAGGACGTTGACCAATAGTGTGAGGTGTATGCTAATTCATTCCAATCTTCCAATCAGTTTTTGGGCAGAGGCAATGAATGTAGCATGTCATGTTGGGAACATGTCTCCTTCTAGGGCTGTAGGCAATCAGGTACCACTTGCCTTATGGAGGGGCACTCCAGTAAATGTAAAATACTATGATTATCTTAAGCCATTTGCATGTAGAGGGTGGATCTATTATAATAAGGGATCAAAGTTCGATGAGAGAGCTGTTGAAATGTATTTGTTGGGTATGGGGACAATGGTAAGGGTTATAAAATGTGGATTCCACCAGAAAGAAAGTTCGAGATAGCACACAGTGTGAAATTTGAAGAAAAGGTGTTCCCTTACGTTCAGTATAGTGTTAGCGACACAACCCCATCTATTTTAGATCTTAGAGCCAGATCTAAAGTACCATTGAATGATAATGTACCCATTAATGTTGATGATGAAACCCCAAATTTTGATTTTCATAATGAGTTATTTGAGGAAGAAGATATTGATGAAAACTTTGATATGAGTAGCATTACTGAGAGTAGCGATAATGAACCATTCCTAGGTTGGGATAGTAACGAGTTTGAAAATATTATGCATATGTGAATGTACCTGTTGACACAGATGAGACTGTGTTGCATAGATCACAGAGAATAAGAAATGAAAGGAATGTTCAAAGTGTAGTCTTGTCATGTTTAATACTGACTGTGATTGTGATACCAATTTGTTAAATGTTCTCATGAACCAAAGACTCTCAAAGAAGCTTTAGAAAAACCAAATGCAAGCTCATGGTATTCAGCCATGGAGGAAGAGGTGTATCAACTTAGGGCGAAAGGTGTTTTTGTGTTGGTAGACAGACCGAAGAACCACAATGTACTGGGAAATAAGTGGGTGTTTAAACTGAAACAAAACCAGGATGGTACAGTAGAAAGGTTTAAGGCCAGTCTGGTAGCTAGAGGTTTCTCTCAGGTACAAGGGGTAGATTATGATAAAACATACTCACTTGTAATGCACAAGAAAACAATTAGACTTTTATTGTCATTACCAGCAGTCAATGGGTGGGAAGTGCATCATGTGGATATTCTGACCGCATATCTTAATATCCCTCTTAATGAATTAGTGTATTGTGAACAGCCAAAAGGTTTTGTTGAAGAAGGAAAAAAATAAAGTGTGGACATTGGACTGAAACAGAGTGCTAAAGAGTGGTTCCATAAAATGAATAGTGTGTTAAATGAGCTGGGTCTAATTGCTCTTACAAAGGTCCAGTGTGTTTATATCAATAAGACAAAAGATTTGATTCTAGGAGTGTACGTTAGGGTGGAACGTTGGCATAGGGCAAAAAATAGTTTTCGGTGTTACCCATTCTAATAGTGATTAAAATTTGTCTTTTTATGTAAGAAGATATTCTACAAAGTTTTATTGTGATAGAACCACATCTTGAGGGGCCGCAAAAGCCTTGAACATTATTTTTTGTCTTTAAATTTTCAAATTTTCTAGAATTTTATTTTTTATTTTATTGATGGTTTTTTATGTTTA
Source organism: Meconema thalassinum (assembly GCA_946902985.2). Classification (NCBI taxonomy): domain Eukaryota; kingdom Metazoa; phylum Arthropoda; class Insecta; order Orthoptera; family Tettigoniidae; genus Meconema; species Meconema thalassinum. The sequence continues at coordinate 679,952,232 of OX336391.1, read as the reverse complement.
TTATTTCAATTTCATTAAAACTACGCCTCAAATAATGCAAAAAATTAAAATTTGTTGTCCATCATCATCTAATAGGCCCACTTAGTAGGTATTAAAACATGAATAAATAAAGGTTTTACTTTAATAATGTACTTTTTTGGTTTTGTCGTAGTAAGATAGGGGTAAGCCGGCCCCGTGGTGTTGTGGTAGCGCGCCTGCCTCTCACCCGGAGGCCCCGGGTTCGATCCCCGGCTCCGTCAGGGATTTTCAAACTGACGTGAGGGTTGGAACGGGGTGCACTCAGCCTCGTGAGGACAATTGAGTAGCTGTCTGACAGTGAGACAGTGCCCCGATCACGTATACCAAGATTAACGGCCGAGGGGACCCGACGCGCTGATCACGCGTCACTCCAATATCTGCAGGCCAAATGGCTGGGCAGCGGTCGCTTGGTCGGCCTTAGCCCGTCATGGGCTGTATAGTGCCAGGGGTTGAGGGTATAAATGATATTGTAATGATTTTCCTTTGACTAAAACTTATTTAAGGTACTTAGGATGTCTCCTTTCATTTTTATAATACAGTGATAATATTGAACCAAATCGGAGAGTAGAAAAGGTACTTAACCTAAGCAATAAAGTCATAACCGTTGAGATAAGAACACACATTTATTCATAAAATTCAAATAATAGACAAATAAATCATTATAACAAAGCTAAATCAATAATCAATGTTCTCAAATACATTTTAGGCAAAGTGTTTATTTGTTTCAAATTTTGGCATCATATTGTGTGAAGCAATTCTGGCATTGACAAATCCATTGCTTTCTTCTAGACCACAAACACAGAATTATGATTATGTTAGAAGTTGGATTACTGTACTCTTTCCACTGCTTGTGTAGGACAGGGGAAACGTGGAAAATCAATAGAATGCATCAGGCAATTTTCTCTTGCTTCACTTATGTACTTGGCTAAGTCCACATCATTTACGTGCTTTGTCATCGGTGGTTCTGTGATTGTTACATTAGCCCAATTGATCATGTCGATATAATCTTCAGCTTTGAAGTTTAGTTTAGGTCTCACAAACTTCCGTACCTCATTCTTCTGTTCTGACCTTGCCTTCAAAAGTCGTCGGAGGCCTAACTCTCTTATATGTTTTCTCTCATCACTTAACATACAGACAAGCATGTTTTCAGGGTGAGTGTAGTAGCCAATTCTTTGAATAACCGGGTCGATTACATTGAGATGTTCGTTGCAAAGGTAACGTGAAAACGAAATCAGTCTCCGTAAGTGTTTGATTCAGCCAGAATCTCATCTACTGTATCATAATCTTCAGGTTGAAACACATCAATTCCAGACATATTGGACGATTCTACCGGCAACTCGTCATCTGAGTCATCAGATTGAAGCACCAATCATTTTGTGTTGTATTAGCTGCCTCAGCTTCCAAATGTTGTTTGTATTTAAGCCCTTGTCGAATCACCTTTAACTTCCGATCCTCTCTCCGGCTCAAAATCTTAGTAACCGACTTATCAAGTATGCTGGTAAACATTTTCCTATCAGTTCTTTGATCTACTAAAATCGTTTGTTCAAGCACAGGTACTTTTTTGTCTTTTGTACACTTACACTCTGAGAACAACGTGCACTTGCAAGATGCTATATTAAAAAGACACTTATTTTCATTTTAAAATTTGTCTACAGCTAAATCATAATTTGCTGTGCCTTTTCTTCCCTTTGATCTCAATATATTTCTATACTTGTCATTATATGCTTCCCCCATTTGCAACATACGGGTACGAGACCCTGTAGGAATTGATGCTTTAACCCAAACATTTTCAACTTTCTCCATTAGAATATCTAATATCTCACTCACCGTTGGCTCTTTTGTTGATATGTCTCGTTTCAACTCATGTCGAATATAAAGGTAATTCTTCTTGACATCATCATAGGTTGGTAAATAAGTATCACTCAATACTTTAGGATGACCGAAAATGGGACATTCCCACTGAAGTCTAGTCTGAACTCACTTTGACAACTTTTCTGCCATCTCATTAACAAACAAAAACTTGTAAGTATTATGCAAATACACTAAAGGTCTATTAACAAATTATTTACTGATACTACCTACACGATCAAAATTAATCATTCGCAACTTGCACTTCACAACAACTACTTGTGTCTCACACCAACACTTGGACTGGACTGACCTCTGAGGCATTGAGAGACAAGTCGCGACACTCCCCCTCCCACCTACAAGAAGTAACACTCTCCCCCCTCCACTCTAACCGTACCAACTATGATCAGCTGTTAGCTAGTGCATTTTGGTCACCTAAAACTGCCATTTTTAAGCAGAAATTGATGAATACAACAATATTTTTTGCCGATCCAAATGTATTGAAATTTCGTAAATTTCACTAAAAAATCACAATTTCTAACACTTTGCGGCACCTCTTACCCTACTCCAATCGTATTCAAACTTTACAATTGATTTAATAATAGCAAAAGGCAACTTCTTATCACTATTACATATTGAAATTGAAAACAATATTTTTTCATTCCACCCTAGTGATTTGGGTATTTGGGGCAATGCTGAAAATGTGAATTGGGTGAAATCTGAGCTGAAGAAAATGTTAGAGTTAAGCGACTTAGGGAAAATGACCAATTTCCTGTCAATGATTGTAACACAAGACAGAGAACAAATTTGCATTGATCATAGTAAATGCACTAAAGAAATACTGTTGAGTTTTAAGTTAAGTTATGGAAGGAAGGGTCGAGGACAAAAACTGTAGGGGTAGACCAAGGTTAGAATATGTTAAACAGATTGCCTCCGATGTAGGGTGTCGGAGCTATGTAGAGATGAAACGATTAGCTCAGGACAGGGAGGCATGGAGAGCTGCATCAAACCAGTCAAAAGACTGAAGACTCAAACAAGTAAGTTAAGTTGTGCAAAAGGGAGGTCTGCACTCTTAGCTGTCAGTAGTAATGATAAAACAGGATCAGGGGAGGAGAAAGTAGACGAAAAAAGTTTCAAAATGCAGTAGGAAAGTTATTATATTTGTCGACATCAGCAAGACCAGATCTCAGTTTTGCGGTATGTAAAGTAAGTCAGAGATGTAAGGAGCCTAATAAACAAGACTGGAATAATGATGCATATCATGAGATATTTAAGAAATACAGAGGAAATGAAAATTGTAGATTCTACTAGAGACCTAAGTGATTGTAAAGTGGAAATATTTTGTGATGCAGATTATGCTAATACCAAATCAGAGAGGCTGTCAATTACAGGATACAGCACTATGTTAAGAGTGGGATGATTCTGTTCAAGTATGTCTGATTAGTGTTTGGAAGTGTTGATTTATGTGTGTTTGGTTGAATTTAGTAATTTAAATGTGTTGTTCTTTTGTGTATTTGTGTGCAGTTTGAGCACTGAAATGACTGCCAAAGGGGAGGTGTTCTTATTGCTGGTAGGTTGTCAGCCATTTCAGTGTTATGATGTTCCTCCGTTTTGCTTATTGTGATTGTGCGACTGTGGCGCTACCAAACGTTCTTGTTCGGCGATGTGTTGCGAACCGTTGTGATAATGGAGTGTGCCAGTGTATCAGTGTCTGTTTATTCAAATTAAATATCTGTTAACATTAACAATTCGGTCTTTATTCCACTGTCTAATACAACCTAACGAACCCTGGTCATTACTGAATGTGCTAAAGTACGTAAATATATGTCTTTATTTATTGCTATTTTAAATACGGCTGCCATAATCGAAAGCGCTTGCATCTCGTTCAACTGTCAACAAGGCGCTCTATAGAGGCACGCACCGAGGCACACACATTGTTGCAAACATGTGAGATACAAAATTACTGTTGATAAAAAGAAGTGGAATAAAAAATAACTGTTGATCAAAAAATTCATCGAGATGCGTTAGGCTGTAACCATTGTTAAAACCATTCATCTGGGCGCGTTATGCTGTAGCTATTGTCAAAAAACATTAGATTGGACCAAACGAAGGTTAGAAGGTCAGGGGTAGGTACGGCTATGGCCTCGCGAAGCTAACGGGACACGGTTGACACAAAACCATTGATCTGGACGCGTTAGGCTGTAACCATTGTCAAAAAACATTGGATTGGACAAAACAAAGGCGCGGCCTTGGCCTCGCGCAGCTAGCGGGGCACGGTTGACACACAACCATTGATCTGGGTGCGTTAGGCTGTAACCATTGTCAAAGACCATTGGATTGGACAAAACGAAGGTTAGAATGCCAGGGGTAGGTACGGCTTTGGCCTCGCGAAGCTAACGGGGCACGGTTGACACAAAACCAATGATCTGGACGCGTTAGGCTGTAACCATTGTCAAAAAACATTGGATTGGACAAAACAAAGATTAGAAGGTCAAGGGTAGGCGCGGCCTTGGCCTCGCGCAGCTAGCGGGGCACGGTTAGCACAAAACCATTGATCTGGATGCGTTAGGCTGTAACCATCGTCAAAACCACAGTTGTGCGAAAAAAAAACACATATTCATTACAGCGGAGCGTTATACTGCATAGTTATTACAGAGCAGATAACAAAAAACACTTATTTCAGCCGTTGAAAAAAAATTATTACAGAGAAGCGAAATATTGCACACACTAGCCTAATTAGAGCAGTGAAAGAACACATACGCATGACAGAAAATAAAAATATTCCACACATTAATCACACAGCAGGTAAATAAGTTTCACTATGAAAGAAAAAGTACTGCATAGTAATTACAGAGCAGATAACAAGAAACACTCATTTCAGCCGTTGAAAAAAAATCATTACAGAGGAGCGAAATATTGCACACACTAGCCTAATTAGAGCGGTGGAAAAAAACAACAATAAAGCTAAAAAATACCACTTTTACACTTTGATGGCGGAAGTTCCTTTTAGCGGGTGGCTGGATATAGGTCTGAAGTTATTTTAAAGAACTGATGTACTCTGGTTGCTTTGGGAGATGTTCTGCCAAGTAGCCCGTGAAATGGGCCTCCTTTTTCCCGAAGATTGGGATACTGTACTGGACATTTCTCCACTCCCGTTCAATGTTTTGAGTGTGCACTGAAAGTTGTGGAATGTTGGCAGCCTGCATGGTGCGGATATTTCTGTTGAAAACTTCTCAGCTTCTTTGGGTAGAAATAAATTCCAACTTGTGGTTCACCTTTGATGGACAAAACCTTCATTTTCAAGTGCTTTGTACGCAGCCCAGCAGTCCGGTAATATCCACTCCCGAATTACAGTACTGTTTGTAGAAAGTGAAACACCAACCACATTGCACTTTATACCACAGATTAGGGACATGACCATACATTACTGATTAGAAGGACAGTCCGGTACATGCACGTTGACTGTCGTGCCACCACGTGCTGCACTCAGAGCCGCTAGACGTCGTGGCACGGAATCGTACAGCGCATGGATACGCTGCTGGGGAATACCATCCCACGCGGTTTCCACAAAGCATCAACAGTGGTGGCAGGTGGACTTGAACGAAGAAGTTGCGGACCGACCATATCCCAGACATGTTGATGGGCGACATGTCATGGCAGGGAAGCAGAGATATCAGTCGTTCTGCGAAGAAGGCTTGCACATTCCTCGCCACATGCAGGCGGGCATTGTCCTGCCATAGCGTATAGAAGAGAAAGTGACGTGACTTGAGTTTGTATGGTCCAGCCACTAGGTGGCTCTAGCGTCGGCTGACGCAGGGTGTGGACGGTATCAATACCAGCAGTTGAATGTTACTTTTCAGTTATCAGCTTCCACTACGTTGTATTAGACAAGATGACCCAAATATAAAATTCTCCACACTGAGTATATAAATCGCTGACGTCCATTGAGTTAATTATGAAACATCAGGTTACGGTACGTCATAGGTTCATATAATAAGGAAATAAAACGTTCTAAAGGGGATCAAAATGTAACTTCTTCTTTAGCGTATGGCTTTTAGTGCCGGGAGTGTCCGAGGACAGTTTGTAGCTGCTTCTATGCGGTCACCCATGGGGTGAGATACAAGTACCGTCGCGTGTGGAGTGTTTTCGGGGTAGGAAAGTTTGAGTGTAAGGACAAGGAGTTGGAAGGTAGCGGCTGTGGCCTATAGTTAGGGACCAACCCCGGCATTTGGCTGGAAGGAAGATGGGAAACCACAGAAGACCATCTTCAAGGTTGCCGGCGGGGGATTCGAACCTCTTCGCCTCCCGTATGTGAGCGACTGCCTGCAGCCACGCCGTAACGACCACGGCTAACTCACCCGGCAAATTGTAACTGAATGTGTAAGAATCAAAAGCTACAGACCATTCACTACGGTACTGCACAAATACAGTAAATATAGTTTAATAAAAACTCACCCATGTAACGTAGAGCAGTCAGCTGTTCGACACTTTGGAAAGCTTACGCAACGATTTTGCAGATGACTGTTCTTTCCTAATTGCTTTCGTCCGAAAGAAAAAGTGGCACTTCATGACATAAAAAACGAATTTTCCAGTAAGGTCCAGTATATGTTCCATAATGTATCTTAAATCATACGTCCCTAAAACAATCTCATCATTGCTGTCCAAACACTCATAAAATATAGCCTAAACCCCACAAATTTGAGAGGGAAGAGTAGCCTATTACATTTTAATCACTACCGACAGCTTTATGGCATGGATACGTCCCCCGAGTTCGCAGCTCTTTTCAACGACTACATCGACCTGTAAAAGAATGTTGAAAACACTGTCGGACAGGTGGGTTAGATACGTAGGGGCATTTATTGAGCCAAAGTCCTTTATGTTAGTGAAAGTTGCAGCTGTTGTGTCTGACGGCCTTTCACTTTGAAGGGTTGTTGCACACTTCACACAGCTGATTCCTTTTTTTAGTTGCTTGACAATGTTCCCTGCTAGATAGTAAACCAAGCATTGTTTCGGAATGTTGTCGTCATAAGGAAGGATGATGATGATTATCTCAGTTCGTTATCACCCCTTTGTCTCTAATTTTGTCCTCCGCAGACAACTTAACAGATTTGTTTTGTTCCTCAGTTTGCTTCGCATGTCATCGCATTTGATTAACAAATGACGTGAGAGGTGGATCTAACTTAGGTTCACAGTTCCAGCTCTTGAACTGAACAAGTTGGCTAAAGGAAGTGGCATTGTAAAGCCTCCACCATCCAAAAATACTTATGGTAGATATCTTCCTGATGTACCTCTACCAAAAGTGAATGATACGACTACAGAGAGAGGTAATGTAAAGCCTCCACCATCCAATAATAGTGACACTAGAAATCTTCCTGAGGCCCCTAGGACAATACATACTGCAGGAATTTCAGACAAGGGTATTAAAGTGACCCAAGGCCAAAAAGCTACGAGGGATAACAAGAAGTTATTTTAAAAATCACGAGCTAAGCTTTTGGAACAATCATTGATACTGAACCCATGTACTGTTGGTTCAAGCGCCGAATCCATCATTTATTGGTAAAAGAAGGAAGGAAAAATACAGTCCTTAGAATGACTTGGAAAGATTCTATGCAAGAGGACTGGTTTAATCTTGTGCAAGAGTAAGAGACCAGGTGGCCAGGAAATGATATCACGCGTGACGCACGGATAAGGAGCGATCATGGCTATAATTAGAACGAGAGGAACTTTCCGTACGGAGTGAGTGAGAGAAGGTTTCGGAAATCGAGCTTACGTTGCAGTAAAATGGCATCCTCGCAGTTGTGCAAGAGGAAGAATAATTAGATTTAAGCCATTTGCGAACATAAAAGTAACAAAAGAAATATATCATTGTGAATCATTTCGGAATAGAGATTTTTGTGTGGGAAATGATGATATAATAATTGCCCAGGAAAAAAGTGCAAATGCGGCATTACGTAATTAAAAGTTCCCCGAGACCCGAGGAGGGGGGGATTAAAAATCAACTGTAACACTCACGTATCTGAAGACCAAATTTTATTTAATATCTCAGAATTGTACGATCGATTTTTATGTGCAAAGAGGTCAGTTTACGTTTAGAAAACGAGCTTTCCAGAGATATAATTTTCAATGGTGTGCGATTATTGCTTCAAAAGTTAGTTATGAACAGGACGTGGAATTCATCTTTTTGTCGCCGATTTGTATAAAAGCCCTGGCAGAGCCAGACCAATCATGCAGTTTACAGCAGACCTTGTGGGGAGGTGCTGCATCACAGTGTCCAGATCACAGTACGAGAAGTATCATCATAGTATCACCGTGTGAAGACTTAGGAAAATCCTAGTACAGGATTTAGTTCAGCAAGCGTCAGTCTTTATAGTGAAAAGTTCAGTATTACAGTCAAAGTAGGCTGCGAACTTAAAGAACAGGCGATAGGTCTTCGAATAACAGTTCAGTTAAACGAACAAAAGTATCGTAACGTTTTGAAGTACCATAATAGTGAAACAAACATTTCTAGAAAAGTTAAGGAACCCGATCAGGGTCGGACGAAATAAATAACGCCTAGTGTATTGATAAGATCGAGACTAGAGCGAAGAAAATAAGAAGGGAAAATTTAATCCAAGACATTGTCTAACAGGAGACAAACAAACAGTAAAAGCATTAAGCTACGAAACCAAGGAATAGCAGTAAATGCTAGAGAATCATAGGTCACCGATAAAGTATTCGAGGTGCCATAAACAAGATAGACTTTATCTAGACAAATTAAATAGTGTCTAGAAAGAAACGACTTCGAGCTAGTAAAAATAGAAGCCGAATAGTCAGGAAACCAGATTTGAAGAATAGCCGTTCCAGGGAGGGGTAGATTGATCGAGACTTTCAACTTCTAGCCAGATAGGGAGCCGACATCTAAGAGTTTCACCCTTGGAAACGGGAAGAAAAAAATCACGTGTGTAAGGCCTAATCAAAGCCTCAGTGATTAAAAGCAGTGTAATGTAAATATAGAAAATGTGTGTTAGTGTAATAATTTTTAGTGAATTTATTTGTGTATTATAAAATAATACAGAATTGTATTCAAACTGTTACCAGTGTTTAAGGTAAATTATGTGTATGTGTATCAAGAAATGTCATTGTGTCAAATGGTATTAATGAAGATGGCTTAATTACCGTAAGTGGGCGAAAATGAAACATCGTTGGAAAACACGGTCGGGGACCGTCACCTCATGTGAGTAACCATTTCATTATGTCATGTGTTGGGGAATATTTGTGTACAATCCACCTGAGAATGAGAAAATAGGGATGTTGTTGAATAACAAATAACAGAATAATAGCGCGATCTGAACGATAAAATTTGAAAAGTATAAGATAATTCTGTGAAATGAATAAATCCCTTAGGGGAAATGTATGAAATAAAATATCAGTGTATTTGATTAATGATTTAATTATATGAAAGCAAGCGAAATAATAATAATAATAATAATAATAACAATGATACAAATGAATAAAGATTATGATGAATTATAGGAAAGTAGTAGCTTTTGAGCTCCTTTAAAAGAATAAGAACATGTTGTGAACAAATGTTCTTAAATAAAGCGATTATTGCACGGGAGAGGATTAATATAAAATTGAGATGTAGATCAAATGTTGATGTTGAATTATCAGTTCTTTGGAAGGCAACTTGGCTAAGTAAAATGTATAGCGCGGGTAAGCGCATTAAAGAATTTTGTCACGCTAGGAATGCGTTAAATATACTTGGTAAATTAATTATGAGGGGCAGTTGGTCGTGGTAATTGAGCTATAGTAAGTCCTCCATATATTGATGTGATCACGAGGCCGTTGTGTGTGTTATATTATAAAGGGTGCGAAATAATTGTATTATGAGCGCGAGTGTAAGGCAAAGGCCTGCTATAAGTCGCAAATGTATAAGTCCTCCAGTATGGGATATGGTTCCCGAGGCAGTTGAAAGAAACGAACCCAGATTCGTTTATGTGAAGCCCCTAAGTATTTGTTGTTGTATTGAATTATTCTTACCCACCAATGAGGACACTTCATAATTAATAAATGCCAAGGTAAAAAGAATGGGTCTAGTGAACCTAAATATGTTGTTAAAAATAAGTAGAATGAAGCCTTGTTTGTTCAAAGAACTATATTTAAGAAACTGCTGTATGAAAGCGGAGGGTAGCTTGCCTCTTGCGAGTCTGACAGTAATGCTCCTGCTCCCCAACAATAAATCACGCCAAGTGGCCACGGCCAGACTTAACCATTAACGGAAGTGCGGTAGGTCTGTGAGCCGTCTGTTTTGAAGTTATAGTATAACAGAGGGTTTAGAGTTTGTTTAACGACCCGGGCTTCGAACCGAGGTTCATGTAGATGAAAATTACCGCTTGCAAGTTCAGATCGTTGATTTCTATTGATATGGTGGTCTTTTCAGACAAATAATAATAAATCCCTAATGCAATGTTATATGATGTAGGAATTCACGAGTTCAGTGAAGACAATTAGATTCCGGGAGTGATCTTAATTTTGTCTTGTTCAAGTAGTCTTCGGAAGCTCGGGAGTACACAAGTGTTTTCCCAATCACAGTAGTGAATTGTTGATTTGAGAGAGATGGTAACATGAGAAAATTGTGAAAGCCCAAAGTTTAAGTGAATGAGTAACAGTACTTTAATAAGAATCATATATTGTTTTAATTATAAAATTCTCATATAATAGATAGTGATGTGTTGTAAAAAAAAGGATAACACAGTTTATATTGAAAAGTATCGAGCCTATTAGAGCTCTTGATTATTTGAATTTTAAAAGGACACTATATGGAAGTGAAAAGAAATATAAGTTTGTTGGTTTATGAAAACCATTTATTATGATTTAACCTTTGTTTTATTATGTATTCCTTGTTCACTCTGAACAAGTTAGAAGTATGGGTCAGTATTTTATTTGTTTAATTTGTTGTAGCGCCATATATTTGGTTAATTAAATGTTTTATAGTAGGAGTTGATTTGTTTATTTTTTTGGAAGGGTATCCTCTATTTAATCCAAAATGTGTGAGTCACAGAGTGGGAGAACATACCATAACCCCAAAAATCCCGATTTTGAGCATTGCTGGCATACTGTGATTTGCATATTTCTTGCTAAAAGGGCACAGGGGGGACATAGAAGTACTGTGCTTGGATTAATAACTAGAGGAACACTTAAGACGGTCATATCATGTAAAAGTAAAGTTATGATAAAAGTAGTTACAAAATATAAGATTAACTGACCGCATGGGACCCTGGAAACTCATACCGAGCAGCCCTAAATATATATAACCCCCTAGCAAACATATTTTCATGGCGCCCAACGTGGGGATGAGTTTTCCTAGGGAAAACCCGAGTTTTCTTGAAAAATCAAAATTTTCATTTTTTTTAAGAAAATGGTTTTTCGAATTTTTTGAATTTTGAAATCACTTCCATAAAGGTTTTGACATTGAATGAGTATATCAAAAGGGTACGTTTTAGTTAACACCCGTACTAAGGTAAAAATCTGGAAATTGGGACACAAGGGTTCGGAGTACCATCTCTCATGCATGATCTAGCGATGTGGCATAGTAGCCCACTGTATTCTTATATTGTGGATAAGATGTGTATGATGATGGATATAAAGGAGTGTTTGGATGAGCATTACCAAAAGACTAAGGAGGAGATGATAAAAATAAGTACGGAAAGTAACAAAGTTTTAAAAGCCGATAGCAAGGAAAGGTTGGAGGCCATAGACAATAAATTGGACAGCCAACAGAGTGAAAATAAAAAGGATTTTGAATCCATAAATCAGAGTTTGGGATTTATCAAAATTAATAGTGATCGCATGGGGAATAAATTAGAAGCTATCGAGGCCGACTGTATAAGAATGAACAGTGAACTGGAGGCTGAGATAGATAAAATGAAAACAGAAAATGGGGAAAATATTGAAAAACAGTTGATAGCTGTGAAAGATGATCTGAAAGCCGACGGTAAAGCAAATAATGAGACACTGAAGGCTGAAATAGAAAAGACAATGAATACCAAATTTCAAGATTTTGACACGGGCTTGGAGAGTAAGTTAAATGAGTCAAAAAGGGAATGCCAAGAAAATTTTGGAATTTTGAATGAAAATTTGAGTTCTATGGAAACTAAATTAAATAAGATACAGGAAAATTGTAAAGATAATGTAGATGCATGTATAGATGAACTTGTAACCCAGATCCAAGGGGTGCATAAAGAGTTGAAAAATCAGATAAAATCCAACATGAGTCTTTGTGAAAAATCCCGGGGGGAGATAAAAGAAAGTTTTAAGGAATTAGGAGACAAATTTAAAGGGGTGGAGAACCAAGAAGGAAAACTTGAGGGAAAAGTAGAGGAAGTTCAGACCGAAGTAAATGAGATGAAAAGTCAAAATCAAAAGGGTGTGAGGGACTTGAAAGATCAATTTGAGCGTTTTACCGGACACGTAGATGAGAACTTAAGGAAGCACGAGGAGGGAATAAATAAGAAATTAGGTACATACGAGGAGCATCTCCAGGGAGAAAGAAAGCAACGAGATAAAGAAAATAAGGAAAATACCCAGAAGATAGATGAAATAAGTAAGGGTATCAATGAGGTTCAGGAAACCATAGGAACATTAAAGGGACAAGTAGGAAAAACCAATACTGAAGTAAACCAGGTCCAAGACGAATTGATGAGATTGTATAAGAGTCAAGGGAAAACTGAGGAAAAGCTTGAAGAAATTAAGGGAGACTGGTCAAAGGACAAAAGGAGATGGAGAAAAAGATAAAGGAAATACGAGAAGACTTAGATACCAAAGGTGACGTTAAGCCAGAAATTATAGAAAAACAGGTCATGGTCATCAAGAAAGAGGTAGAAAATCAATTAGCTGAAATAAGGGATAGTTTCAGGGAAGAGAAATTCCAACTCAAACAAGAAGTGGAAAGCAGTAAAAAGAATCAGGAAAGAATTCAGAACGAACTGGGATCACGATTGGAAAGGACTGAACACAAGAAAAGTCAGATGGAAATTCAACTCATGGCTCATGAAGAAAGTGCCCGAAGAGAAAGGAAATTAGAATTTGAAAGTCAGGATGAATTTCAAAAGACAGGATGGGTAGATCCCCATGAAAGAGGCACTAATCAAGATAGGGACTTAGGAGGGGAGAGCCCTTACAAAAACCCAGGATATCCGATGGCAATGTCAACCCCTTATATGAACCAAACAAATGGTCAAATAATAAATATTATCAAGTCAAATGAAGGCAGACCGGTGAAGTTTACGGGAAATAATATGTCGATTACTCCTAAATACTGGTTGAAGGAGGTCGCAGAGTACTTGAATGAAATGAAAGTTCCTCAGGATCGGAGACTGAGAGCAATTGAGAAGCTATTGGCAGGTGATTGTCTCACCTGGTTCAGGAGTTTCAGGTATACATTTGACACGGTGGAAGGTTTCAGAGAAGCTTTTCTCAAACGATATTGGGCAGCAGATGTCCAAGAGAAGATCTGTACTCTAGGAAGTATAGTACAAATGCCCCCTTAAATATTCAGAATTTTTCACCGCTCAGCTGTGTAAATTCCGGGAACTTGACATTGCCCCAGCTGAGAACGACCTGTGTGCCGCCATTGCAAGACAACTTCCATATGAGATACAAAGGTTGTTAATCTCATCTAAAGCCAGAAGTGCTGTGGAAGTGGAGAGCGTCTTACGTCAATTAGATATGACGACGTCACACGTTACTCCCAGGCATCCAAGACAAACTGAACAAGTACATATGGCCAGCTGTCAAGAAAATAGAGAGAAACCATTGACCAGAAATCAGTCAACTAGTACTGATACTCAGGGATTGGGTCGAGAATATGGACATCCAGAGCCTAGGGGAATACAGCCATACCATAGAGGAGGATATCGGGGAAGAAATCCTAGAAATACGGGTTAAAGGTAACAAGAGAACCGACCCTATAACAATAATAATCAGAGGCAGGATAACAGAAAGAGATGGGAGAATTATCCCAGAAGGAATGTGAGACCGGAGGATAGAGACGATGAATATCGGGCCGAAATAGAAGAGAGGTATCAGGAGAGTCTTCGTTACATGAATGAACGAACAGATGAACCTGAAATGCAAAGAGTCCGTTGGAGTGAGGCAATAAAGAACCGAAAATAACCCGACCGACTAGAAGGAGCTCAAAGCTTGGAGTTACAAGCTCAATTGAAGAATGAGGGGAAAGGAAACCCTCAGGATAAAAAACTCCAAATTTAAATCATCAAAAGTGAAAACATACCAGGAGCTGGGAGGAGGTTGAGATTGTGAACTGTATAGCAAGACCAGATGAATTATTTAAAGAGGAGGTGGAAGGAATCAAACCTATTAGAAGGGAATTACCTATCATCATGTTAAGGATAGAAGGATTACTGGTCAGGGCATTAATTGATACTGGATCAACCATAAGTTTAATAACGCAAACCCTCCTAAATGAATTAGAAACACGAGGTCGCATATTGAAAATTCCCACCTCAAGTGTGAAGATTAAGGGAATTATTCCGGAAAAATCTTTGACATGTAAATTTCAGGTATACATTGATTTGATCATGGGTAACACTGAAATTTCACAATGCTTTTTGCTGGTAAATCAATTGCCATATAATGTCATATTAGGTATTGATTTTATCCGTGAGAACAAGGTCATAATAGACCTAGCGCAAAATTGCATTCGGATTCAAAGAGAGGATGTGGATGGACAAAACATAAATCTGCAGGAACAGGATGCAAAAATAGAAGAACAGGTATGGCATGTGGAAGAAGTGACCGAGGAAGGTTGTAGGGACATAGAGGAAGTATTTGAAGTCCTAAACATAGAACTTGAAGATAGTTTGGAAACCGAGTTCGAGACCAACCTGTCAGGAAAAATAGAGGAAGCTAAAGTTAACCTCGAAAACAAGGAAAAATTAAAGGAATTGCTATTAAATTACAGGGACGTATTTGATTCCAAGCCAGGAAAGATTCAAAATTTTAAATACGCATTTCAAGTAAATGATTGGGCACCGTTCAGACAAAAACCATACCCGGTTGCAGAAAAACATTACACACAAACACTGCAGGAGATGAGTGATGCAGGTGTTATAGAAAAGATGACGTCACCATATGTTAGTCCATTAGTTATTGTGAGTAAACCGGATGGCTCAGTAAGGGTGTGTTTGGATGCCAGGAATTTGAACGCGAAAATTATACCAGAAAATGATTCGGCACCACCCATAAAAGAAATACTGAGGAAATTTAAAGGCAAGAAGATTTTCACAAATATTGACATGACTTCTTCATATCATCATCTCTAACTTGAAGAGAAAACCAGTCTCTTAACTGGATTTCAGTTCGACCAACAAACGTATTGCTTCAAGAGATGCCCGTTTGGCTTGAAGACCGCGGGATCCGCTTTAATAAGAGCACTTGATCGCAACCTGTCAGATGAAGTAAAGGATTGCACTATCCGTTATGTGGATGACATATTGCTTGCCTCGGAAAACATTGAAGAACACTTGGAAAAGTTAAAGAAATTATTGGAAGATTTAAGAAGGGCTAACTTTAAGATTAACTTGAAGAAATCAAATTTTTGTCAGAGACAAGTTATGTTTTTGGGGCATGTGATTGACAAGGATGGTGTCAAACCAAATCCATGCAAATTAGAATCGATAAGATATTTTCCCAGGCCTTTGAAGGTGAAAAACCTTTGCCAGTTTTTGGGATTGATTGGATTTTTCTCAGGACATTGTTCGTCCTACACCAAAACTGTTGCGCCAATACAGGACCTTCTGAAGAAGGGAGGCAAGTGGAAATGGACGGAGGAATCAGAAAAAGCGTTTATAGAGGCCAAGGAAATGCTTTTGAATTATGTGAAGCTAGGGTATCCTGATTTTAATCAGAGATTTGTAATACAAACGGATGCATCCCAGATTGGAATAGGGGCAATGCTATATCAGGAAAACCCGGATAACCCTGAGAAGAAAAATTATCTAGCTTTCACAAGTAGGAGACTAAAACCACACGAGAAAAATTATGCAATCAGCGAGATCGAGCTGTTAGCGATATTGCACGCGTTGCAATATTGGCGAAAGATTGTATATGGGTTTCAAGTCACATTACGAACTGACCATAAAGCCTTAACTTTTTTGATGAAGACGGATTTATCCAGTCAAAGGTTGATGCGTTGGGCTTTATACATACAGCAGTTCGATGTAAATATAGAGTATTGCCCGGGAAAAGAAAATGTAGTTCCAGATTATTTAAGTAGACAGCCAGAGTCCACAATAGAGGAAGTAATGGCTATTGATTTGGAAGACAGGGATCAGCGCACTTTGAATGAATTAAGAAGCATTTGTCAACGACAACGTGAGGATCCATGGATGAACATGCTCATATCTTTCTTGGAAGGGAGTTTGATAAGGGGAACACCTGCGTATACTGAAGCTAATAAGATAGCTCAGGATTACACGTTCTTTAATGGATTATTGTATAAGTTTGCGGACTATGACCATACACGATTGAGGATCGTTGTACCTGCTATTTTGCAGAGAAATATGGTATGGTTGGCCCATAGATCGTTTGGACATATGGGAGTCGACAAAACAGTCTCGATGCTGAAAGAAGCATTTGTATGGCCGAGACTGAGAGAAACTGTAAGGGATACGCTCAAGATATGTGACATATGTCAAAGGATTAAGCCAAATGCGTTTTTGATGAGACAAAAGCCAATACCATTGTTGCCCGAGAGGCCAGGTCAAATTATATCCATTGACAATTTCAGACCTTTGCCAAAGGCTAGGAGAGGAAATAGACACATAATGGTGGCTATGGATGTTTTCACAACAATGGTTGTCCTTGCTCCCATACAGAAGACTAGTACCAAACAGGTACTCAAAGAAAAATTGATACCTATTCTGGGCAAAGCAGAGAATTTGTTGTCGGATCACGGTAGTTGTTTTACAAGTGTAGAATTTAGACAGGAATTAGAGAGACTTGGAATACGTCAGATACTGTCTAGTATTCGCCATCCTGAGGCAAATCCTGTGGAAAGAGTTATGAGGGAAACGGCCAAGTATTGTAGGATATACTGTGCCGAGGAAAATTGGAAATGGATAGATATCCTTGATATTATCGAATTTTGTATAAATAATACAATCCATGAGTCCACGGGAGAGATACCAATAACGTTACATCGGAATGAGCAACCAGAGAGACCTTGGAATCTGGTCATTCCTAGGCCAGCAGACGCTCAGTCTGGAAGAGATGTACGAGTTAGAAGAGCCTTTGAGCATCTAAAAGCTCAAGCTGATAGAAGGCAAAGAAGAAACAGGCACAAGAGGTATCATCGACCACTATTAGCAGGAGAAATGGTGTTAGTGAAAAGACCAGCCATTTCGGATCCAGGAAACCGTGTGTACAAGAAATTCCAGAAAATGTACCACGGACCTTATCAAATTATAAGAGATTTAAGAAATAATGCCTATAGAATTCGGCACTGTGAAACGAATCGCGAAGTGACCATGAATTCTGCAAATTTAAAAGTATATTACCCTCCCGAAGACTTCGATGAAGCAAATGAACAAGCCCTGGTTATGGAACAATTTAGAGATGATAAATCCACTTTTGATAGAAACAGGAGTAAGCTAGAACGAGAAAATAGAGCTCAACCATTCAATTGTGAATGTGAATTAGAGAAACTGTATTGTGAAATAAGAGAAATAATTGAATTTGTTGAAGAAGAAAATTTCAATTTAAGAAGAGAGAATGAGGAAATAAAGAAACGGATAGGGATAGACCACACCCGTAACGAAGAATTATGTTCTGTAAACTTTTAGTCCAGAAAAATAAGAGAGGAAGAACGGGTAGGGACAGAGCGTACTCAACCTACACTATTACCGGATATGACTTAAAAGGTGTAAAACCCTAATTATCAAGGGATTCCATGAGAAGAGAGACTGAAGGTACTGAGAAATGTTATGATGGCATCGACATTAAAGAAAATAAGGTATTTTACCAAAAGGATTTAAATAAATTTCCTAAAAAAAAATTCGAAAATTTATTTATCTAAGGAGGGGAGAATACCTGTAGATGAAAGTCATCTCCCAGATGCAGAAGGTCTAAGAGAACCCATTAAAAACTTGCATTTAATTGAAAATGACATTGTTATTAGGACATTTACAGAAATAGCTTCCCCACTCCCAAAGAAAGAATTGTTCCCCATCCGAATAACCAACAGTAGGGGAGAGTGACGGGAACTAACGAATGACACGAACCGCTCGGCTACGCTGACCTTTTATGTATATTTCGCGAAACCATTAGCCCTGGCATTTTAGGATTTAAGGTTGAAAAAAATCATGTAAAGCTAATTATCTGAGAATTTGACAAATTGACCCTGGGGAACAACATACTAAAATTCTCCAAACTTCCGATGCCGGCTTCCTTGTTTTCCAGGCCTAGAAACCTGGAATTCCAGGATATTCCTGGAGCGCCCGTAAAAACCGAATCGTTTATCCAAAATTGACAAAGTAAGGTATCAAATGAAAGAGGAGAACATGCAGGTTCTAAAAAACGTAAGAAAAGCCACATTCGGTCACTTCCTGTCGATAACAAAAAACGCGCTTTTTTTTTTTTAAATTGTGTTTTCAATCACCGCGGTTTTGAGTGACTAAAACATGGGGTTAAAGGAAAATAAGCTAAACAGAACGAAAGAGCATGTTTTTACCTTTCCAGAAGTGTATTTTGTTTGTTCGTACGTCCAATAATGCACGTGCTACAGCCAGAATAAGTTGAATGCCATGTTGCCATGTTGAGTTTGTTACACGACGCCCATGTAAAAATCATAAAACGACGCAAGATTTGCTAAATGATAACAATGACCGACAAAAAAAACACACTCACATGTACAGTTGATAACATGCGTTTTAATGAACATTTGGTTTGTGGTTTTAACAGCGACATTTATAAAAAACAAAAAACATTTGTGAAATTTAAAAAAATATTTGGTGCAATATTGTACATGTAGGGTCGACTAATATCCTACGTCGGTGTCTATGGCTGGCGCGGCCTCCTCTTGGAACGTAAAATGAAAATAATAGTTCTTTTTCGTGAAATCGTTCGAATGATTACAAAGACAGAAATATGTCTGAACAAATATAAATAAGTCCTAGGCTTATAGACACATAAAAGCATGTTGAAACATGAAATCTATAAACTAAATGTTACAGCAGCAGCTGATATATTTCGTTGCCGTGGTACTGCTTTCCGAGGTAAAGTGGGGGCTGGTGTAGACATTATAACACCACCCATGTTGTGAAACGTCCCGTGTCCGGTCTGCGTGCACACATTAACGTTAGTGTTATCAACGGAATATTGAACAAATTCTTTGTTCGGCTCTGCTTCGTCAAGCTGTTCTTCGCCTGTGTCATTTTCACTGGTCGTGAAAGCTATTACGTTATTCTCGTAACAAAGAACCTCGTTGTAGGACACGGAGAAACCCATGTTATGAAGAAGATCTACAAGCTGCCGCGGCCCGTATTGTCGGTGAACATACATGTCAACTGCCAACAAGATAGGAGATAAAAAGGACTTCGGACGACAAGCTGAAATAATTGCCTGCCCAATGGCTTCTTTCTTAGCGGATTTGCCGGTTGCGCCCTCTACCTTGGTCGTGATGATCCGATCAAGAAAAGAGCTAGAGTATTCGGTAGAACGTCGGCATCTAACGACTGCTCTTCTGCGGACGGATATTCCTCCAGATTATATGCACGCGTCCGAATATCTTCTTTTATAATTTGAGCGGCCTTTTCTACGATTCGCCGACGTTCATCGGCCTCGGACTTCCCACGTTCCTCGTACCATTTTTCGTGCAAGATGTTTTCTGCCGTTTCTTTCATATTTACAATGCAGTTTCGGCCTGGCAGCTCGGTGATGAAGATTCGCTGTCCATAGTGGCTAAGTTGTTTTTCTTTGAGGTACTTTTGTGCCTATGGGCCACGTTCCATTTCTTTACATACTTTCTCAAGTTAGTCATGAATATCACCAAGCGCGAACTGGCAATCTTCATTGGTCTTCAAGAACGTACAGAGTTTTACAAAGGCGTTGTTTTTTTCGGGATCCGCAGGACGGCCACGGCCAGTCTTGATGCTGCTACCATCACCCTCCAAAACGCCTCCAGATACAAATCGGAGATGACATTCTCAATGATATTTGGCCTCGGCGCCATCAGGGTCTATTATGCCGTCCACACGAGCACATACAGTACGCCCCCATTCATCGCAAAGTTTGATTGCTCGTAGTCGGATGCCTGTAATAACCGGAATCGTTCGGATCTCGTGGATAATACGTCTGTACTTAACTTCCTTTTTCGTCTCCTTCCGAGACGAGGCCTCTTTGCCACAGAACATACAATCTTATGTTGAAAAGGTCAACAGAAGAACGAAGAGTAGGTTTTAAGAGCGTTTCCTCATTGGATAATTCTCCTTCGGGCCTTTTATCTAGAGATGCCTTTGTCGAATCAGGCCGCGTGTAAGCGATCCTAAAAATAAAATAAGTAAAATTAGTTATATATTTACCTGGTTCTAATAGGAGAAAGAGGGCCCTCAGTTAGATCTAAATAACCAACTTTGAAGCAGAGTTTTTAAGATCAAAACAAACTCCTGGTCAGTTTTCCTAAATTAAACTTCATTAAGAACTACTTCGACTAAAAACGTTACTAACATGCACAAAAAGCTGTAAATACTCTCAGAAGTAAGCTGTAAAAAAGGTTTGGACAGTATCCCAATTTCTAACGTAAAAAAAAATAGCTAACGGATTTACTTGTTTCAAAAACTCTTACCATTGCATAGGTCTTGTTAAGCTGAACACGGTGGTATATGATAAAATTCCAAACCCTCAAATTTAACGGATTTAGAGCCGATTAAAAACATGAAATTCACGTTTGCTTTGTCGCATAAGTGAAGTTATCCCAGCAAGCATCGCTTACAGGTGTCGGCCTGGCGGCCGCGGGTGCTAAAGCACTCCCCTTTTGCTTACAAAGCTTGAGTGCGTCTTGGGTTCAAATCTCACTCCAACCCAGCAATTTTTTTCCTCTCCTTAGCACTTAAAGCCGCTATGCCGACGTCTGTGCACATAGCTTGCTGACATACCTTCCCTTGCGCGACAAAGCAAATGTGAATTGTGCAATAGGGATGTAGCGGGAGAAAGTTCGCGCCAGATAGCGCTCGTGTAGTACTGGGTAAGCGCAAGGCGATCGTCTTATGTTTCTCCCAGTCAGCTGCGAGGAATGTATAAATTGTGACCGAGTTTTCTAAGCTAAAGTAATTTATATCTTCTCTAATTTTACTCCAAGACTATATTAATTAATTCTATAGGTATATCTCCTAATATATTATGGACGATTTTCAGCGTTTAAGCGTTAAACAGCTGCAAAATGAGCTACGGACTAGAGACACTAAAACTAGCGGGAGGAAGGAAGAATTAATGGCCTACAGCGGTAATAACAAAATTCTAACACGCTTTATTATTCAAATAATGAATATGAGTCAGCATGCTTTCTCCTAAAGATTACAATTACTAGAGTATTGCAGGCCTATATTGATAAATATATCTCCATAAGACTTAAATCATAAACAGAGATTTAAATATTCACTTGTTCCCCCTGCTTACAGACTTCGATTCATTTTTTTTTTTTTAGGTTGATAGCTTACATGAAACTGTCGTGTTTTAAGGTAAACATAATCAAAGAAAGTTGATACCGGTAATGTGTACCTCGAAAATGCATCGCAACGTTTGGTTCGTATGTAATTTTGTCAATTTCTCAATAAGAATCGTTCCCTTACCCCTGGAAAAGGACATGGGGGTACAATTTTTTAAAAGTTTGAGAATCCCTGCTTTAGAGCCACGAACTGTTTCCATTCATCTGACTATGTCTCAAGAATGTACTGTAGAAGTCAGCCGCTACCACATTCTCCGTCAGGCAGATGGAAGTTGACGATTAATTCTGATTTCAAGAAACCAACCATAATACGTTTGTGACTGTTAATGTTGCGACATTTATTCTTGAAGAATTTGACCAAGTAGCCTATTGATGTCTTTGAAAATGGGAGTCAGAAATGTTACTTTCATTTCTTCGTGTATATTGACGATTTCTTCCCGTACTTCAAATGGAGATTATTTCTGCAGATACCGATATTGTAGGCTTATCGTGATAATCCGGCAATTTTCTTGTGTATGGCCTCTTCCTAAATAATTATTTTTGTTGTGTTCGTGGTCCACGGAAAAAGCGATGGAACAGCGCCCGGTTTTTATCTTGCTCTCTCACCTTCAGATACAAACGCATAAATTCAGTGGTTGTTATCGAAATGTCTAATCAGTTTATAGGTACAAAACAGGAATTATTTCCCTTTGTAAGTCACACTAATCCAACACAGTTTTCGTGAAGTCATCGGGTTGTAAATGATGGAAACACACTTTAATATATTCGGTCAGCTTCTGATAATATGTGACCATTTCTTCCTCATTTCTTTATTTTGTGAATTGGTAAAACGAAAACGGGCTTCCCTGATTTTTGCAAAGAGGAACACTGCAATAGCTCGGCATAGTCACGAAAATAACAATTTAAACAACTTAAATTCGTACATATGAGCGGCATGGGAACACAGGAGACAAATGAAGAGCGCCTTGCGCTTACCCAGTACAACAGCAGTGCGCTCTGTCGGTGCTAGTTCTATACATCCCTATTACAGTTAGCTCGAAATCCGTTAAATTTCAACATTTAAGACTTTATCAATGAGTGTAAGGATCGTATTAAACCCCAAATCCTCACATATACAACTGCCTCAATATCTTAAGCGACTGGCAATAAGTCCTGGGCTTATAGACACATAAAAGCATGTTGAAACATGAAATCTATAAACTAAATTCAACGGTAGTAATTTTTTATTGGTCTTTTAATGTACGTCCGTTGTATATTATAGTATATAGAATACAAAACACATCCTTACCTGCAATGAAGGTGAACTTTAAGGAATTCCGGTGAGGCAAAAGTATCCATCAAGCCATCATTTCGCTTCACGCTTGCGATTTTTAAACTTTCGAGGCCTTTCTTTTTCACTACTCTCACAACACCAACATTTAAAGGTTCTTTACATAAAACGCAATTCCATATTTTCACACAACCTTCTTCACTGTACTTTTATAGTAGGCCTATATCGCAACGTACCACCAATAAACGTTAAACTCAACAACAACACAATAGCAACAACAAGCTGTTTATTTATACAGCGTAAGCCGCAGCCCAGGAGCAGCAACGAGCATTCGACCCAACAACGTACACGACGCGACGGCGCTACCAACTTAATTCGGTGTTTAATTTATTCTGGCTGTAGCTTGTACACTATTAGTCGTACAAACACACAAAAGACACTTGTGGAAATCTAAAAACATGCCCTTTAGTTCTATTTAGCTTATTTTCCTTTAATCCCATGTTTTGGTCACTTAAAAGCGCGCTGATTGAAACAAAATATTTAAAAAATTGAATTTTGCGCGTTTCTTTGTTTTTTATTCGACAGGAAGTAACCGAATGTTGTTTTTCTTGCATTTTGTAGAACCTGCATGTTTTCCTCTTTCATTTGATACCATACTTTGTCAATTTTGGATAAACGATTCGGTTTTTGTGGGCGTTTCAGGAATATCCTGAAATTCCAGGTTTCCAGGCCTGGAAAACAAGGAAGCCGGCATCGGAAGCTTGGAGAATTTTAGTATGTTGTTCCTCAGGGTCAAGTTATCAAATTCTGAGAAAATTAGTTTTACATGATTTTTTTTCTAGGTTTTGACGATTTTTAGACTAAAATGCCTGGGCTAGTTGGACTCGGGCTGATGTCCTCTTTCCTATGGTCGACTTGTTATATTTTTCAATTTTCTTTTGAAAATTTTTGTTTTTGAAAATAGGCGATAGTTTGAAAACCAAACATGATAGAACGTTGCGCAATAGCTTAATAAACGAACGGTCTCTATGTGTTTGATTGTTATAATAAAACTTTTTTTTAAGAGTGTAATTGAAATTCCTATAATTTGGAAACTAACAAGTTAAGTTATGTACTTGTCCACTATACAATACAAAATATCTTTTTATTTATACATTTTGATACATGTTTCGGCCCTGTGAGCCTTCTTCAGTCAAAATCAAAAAATTCTCCTAGATCATTCTAAAGGTTGGTCTCTCATAAAAAAAATTTGTAAATCAAATTTTACATCGTCAGGATGCTTAAAATACATGAATATAAAATGCTTAAAGACATTAAAAGATTTAAAAATGCACGAAATTTTGAAACGTGGGCTCCATTCTTGTTAATCTATTTCCAAAACAAGGGACCTGGAACAATAAAATTACCTAACAATCTATGGTTCTTACTTGGAAACATGAAGAAATGTTGACTTTAGTTATGTAGAAAACTTACCCCATTGCACAAGCATCTTTAAAAAGGAAAGTAGAAATAGGAATCGAACGTTGTTTATTTAGAGCTTGGTCAAAATGTTTTCAACAACCTGTAAAACGAAAAACTAAATGAAAATGAAAAATTGAAAAATTGAAATTATAACAAAAACCCACGCATAAATGACCAATGTTTACATACCGCAGTTTGGAGACCATAAACTGTCACCTCACAACTTGAAAGAGCTACTACAAATGTGTCCGTCTTGTTGTTCACCTTGATCACATGTTGACTAGAATACTGCAAGTGTGAGGTCAACGGTCGCAGAAGGGGAGGTGTAGCATACGTCAGAACCTTACGTTATGGAGGAGGGAGGGCCGTTTCTTGTTTATGTCGGTCTCTTCGCCTTAATTTCGAGATCGTGTTAAATAATATGTTGTCGTTGAGAGTTAATTCGTTCAAATTTTTTACAGGGTCTGTTTTTTGGGCGATATAAATTTCTATGTTCTCTAATACATTAAGTTTTTTACTTTTATTAGCGATATGTACAATTTCCAAATCCTTATCTATCTAACTGAAATTATGTTTTTTCTCGTCCATGTGGTTCGCCATGGCCGAGAACTTGTTATATTTCAGCGCACTGGTATGTTCCCCGTATCTTACGTTGAACGCTCTACCCGTTTGTCCAAAGTAGGTGGAATCGCAATCCTTACATTTTAGTTTGTACACTCCCGATTTGCTGAATTTATTGGTCTTATTTACACTATTATGATTAAAGAAGATGTTGCTGTTATTATTTTGTGTTTTGTATGCAATGTTAATATCAAATTTTCTAATTGAGTTTGTTATTGTATGTGCTTTTGGGTTTACATATGTGAAAGTAGCGAAATTTTGGTTCTTTTTGCGATCTTTTTCTAAAGTTGTTTCAAATTTGTTAATAATCTTATTTTTGATTCTGTTTACGTAATTTTGCGAAAAACCATTTTTCTTTGCGATGTTGGCTATGATTTTTAGTTCCTTGTTTAAACTTTCTTCACCGAGTGGAATATTTAGCGCTCTATTAATTAAGCTGTAAAAGGCGGCTTTCTTATGGCTCTCTGGGTGATTAGAACCTTTCTTGATTGTTATGTCTGTTTGGGTTGGCTTGCGATATATATCAAAATGCAACTTATTCTGTGTTTTCTTTATTTTTAGATCTATGTAATTTAAGCAATTTTCTTTTTGGGATTCTAGCGTGAATTTTGTATTATCTAACTTGTTTAACATATTCAATAATTCGTCTGCATTTACCATTTTTTCGTCTATTATAGTGAACACATCGTCCACATATCTTCCCCAGAACACAATACCTGGTAGATGGTTAATGATTTTATTTTGTTCCAAGAAATCCATATAAACGTCTGCTATAATACCGGATGCCGGAGATCCCATTGCCAAACCATTGGTTTGTTGATATATTTTATTATTAAAGGTGAAAAAAGTGTTTTCTAAACAAAAATTAAGTAGTGACATAAACTCATTAATTTCTATTGCACTTACTTTTCCATATTTTTGTAAGTTATTTAGGATTATTTTCTGTGCTTTCTTTATTGGAATATTGGAGTACATGTCTTGTACGTCAAATGAATGCATAGTGTGTTCATCTTCTATGATTAGGTCTTTTGTTTTTTTGCTGAAATCGATGGAATTAATGAAGCCTGTATTAGCTTCAAATTTTATATGTTTTTTTAGAAACTGCTGTATGTACCAAGCTCTAAATAAACAACGTTCGATTCCTATTTCTACTTTCCTTTTTAAAGATGCTTGTGCAATGGGGTAAGTTTTCTACATAACTAAAGTCAACATTTCTTCATGTTTCCAAGTAAGAACCATAGATTGTTAGGTAATTTTATTGTTCCAGGTCCCTTGTTTTGGAAATAGATTAACAAGAATGGAGCCCACGTTTCAAAATTTCGTGCATTTTTAAATCTTTTAATGTCTTTAAGCATTTTATATTCATGTATTTTAAGCATCCTGACGATGTAAAATTTGATTTACAAATTTTTTTATGAGAGACCAACCTTTAGAATGATCTAGGAGAATTTTTTGATTTTGACTGAAGAAGGCTCACAGGGCCGAAACATGTATCAAAATGTATAAATAAAAAGATATTTTGTATTGTATAGTGGACAAGTACATTACTTATCAAAATCAATACGGAAAAACTTGAAAAAATGACTAAAGTCAGAGATATTCAACTAACAAATTTACAAAAAAGTTTGTTTGACCCCCTCTACACCTAAAATAAATTTCAAGTCTCTAGGATAAAAAAAACATGTAAGAGTACTGTGGTAGTGACAGTTCTGGGAATCCCCCTACTTTCATATAAACTTTGCCGATATCTCTCTTACGCATGATCGGATTTTAACGAACGAGGTGTTGTTGGCGTTGGGATGACGTCCTCTTTGCTAACAATGTGTGTTGGTATTTTTTAAAATTGTTTTTGAAAATTCTTGTTTTTGAATTTTTGATCATTTTGGAAACGGTGAGGATGAGAAAACGTTTGTTTGACGTTAATGAAAGGTGGCTATGCTCTCTAGGCAGAAACCAAGTTTCAAGTGTGTAGGAGGGAAAAAATGATAACCTACTTTCTCGCGAACATTGGCGATAATTCGCGAACGCCTGATCGGATTTTAACAAATGAAGTGTCGTTGGACTCGAGCTGACGGGCGCTTTGCTCTGGACCATGAATTATATTTCTTTTTTTTGAAAATGTTTGTTTTTAAAAGTAGGTGATAGTTTGAAAACCAAACATGATGGAACGTTGTGCCATGGTGCAAACGATGGTCTCTATGACCTTTATTAGCCTACTTTCGATTTTTGCAAAAGATGAAAGTAGACTTGTGAGATCAACACAGGGCGGAAAATTGTGTGTCTGTCTGTGTGTGTGTGTGAGTCTGTGTGTGAGCTTGTGTGTGAGTCTGTGTGTGTGTGAGTCTGTGTGTGAGCCTGTGTGTGAGTCTGTGTGTGTGTGCGCGTCTGTGTGTGAGTGTGTGTACTCTGAATGTCTGCCCCCCCCCCTATCAATTCGAACACGGTGAAACCGAATTGAACGAAATTTGGTACAGAGGTAGCCCTAGCAAAGGGCACCTCAGTGTCATGTTTTATATCGCCGCCATCTTGACGGAAACGTAATGGCGGCCACCCAAATGTTCAAAGCTTAAATCAAATTACGACTAACGTAATCATCCGATTGATGCCAAATTTTGCAAGAACACACCTTTATGTGGGGAGCCTCCCTTGACCAAATTACAAGGTTATCAGCTGAACAGTTTGCGGATGGCGGCCATGTTGGAGTGCAAATCTATTCCCCATATTAATTCAGACAAGGTGAAACCGATTGGAACGAAATTTGGTACAGAAGTAGCACTAGCAGAGGGCACCTCAGTGTTATGTTTTACATTGCCACCATCTTGACGGAAATGTAATGGCGGCCACCCAAATGTTCAAAGCTTAAATCAAATAACGACTTACCTAATCATCCGATCTATGCCAAATTTTGCAACAACACATCTTTATGTGGGGAGACTCCTTTGACCAAATTACAATGTTATCAGCTCAATAGTTTGCGGATGGCGGCCATGTTGGTGTGCAAATCTATTCCCCATATTAATTCAGACACGGTGAAACCGAATGGAACGAAATTTGGTACAGAAGTAGCACTAGCAGAGAGCACCTCAGTGTTATGTTTTATATTGCCGCTATCCTGATGGAAACGTAATGGCGGCCACCCAAATGTTCAAAGCTTAAAGCAAATTACGACTAACCTAATTATCCGATCTCTACCAAATTTTGCAACCACATACCCTTTTATGGGGAGCATTTTTAACCAAACTACAAGGTCATCAGCCCAATAGTTTGCGGATGGCGGCCATGTTTGTGTGCAAACTTATTCCCCCTATTAATTCAAACACGGTGAAACCAAATTGAACGACATTTGGTACAGATGTAGCACTAGCAAAGGGCACCTCAGTGTCATGTTTTATATCGCCGCCATCTTGACGAAAACGTAATGGCGGCCACCCAAATGTTAAAAGTTTAAATCAAATTATGACCAACCAAATCATCTGATCTCTACCGGTTATTGCAACGTTATAACTTTATATATGTGGAATATTTTGACCAAACTACCAGGTCATCAGCCCAATAATTTGCGGATGGCGGCCATGTATGTGTTTTAACGGATTCCCCCTATCTATTCAAACACGGTGAATACAAATTGAACAAAATTTGGTACAGAGGTAGCAATAGCAAAGGGCACCTTAGTGTCATATTTTATATCGCCGCCATCTTGACGAAAACGTAATGGCGGTCACCCAAATGTTAAAAGCTTAAATCAAATTACGACCAACCTAATCATCTGATATCTGCAAAATTTTACAAAATTACATCTTTATGTACGAGGAACATTATGACCGAACTACAAGGTGATAAGCCCAATAATTCACGGATGGTGGCCATGTATGTGTGCAAATCGATTCCCTCTATCTATTCAAACACGGTGAATCCGAATTGAACGAAATTCGGTACAGAGGTAACACTAGCAAAGGGCGCCTCAGTGTCATGGCTTAGATCGGCACCATCTTGACGGAAACGTAATGGCGGCAACGCAAATATTTAAAGCTTAAATCAAATTTCGACCAACCTATTCATCTGATCTCTATCAAATTTTGCAACATCATACCTTTATGTGAAAAGCGCTCCTTGACCAAGCTACAAGGCCGTCAGTCCAGTAGTTTTCTTATGGCGGCCATATATGTGTACAAATGGATTCCCCCTATCAATTCAAACACGGTAAAACCGAATTGAACGAAATTAGGTACGGAGGTATCACTAGCGAAGGCCAACTCAGGGTCATGTTTTATGTTGCCGCCATCTTGATTGAAACGGAATGGTGGCCACCCAAATGTTAAAAGCTTAAATCAAATTATGACCAACCTAATTATTTGACCTCTACCAAATATTGCAACCCCAAACCTTTTTTGTGGGAAGCATCGATTGACTGAACTTCAAGGTCATCAGCCCAATAGTTTGCAGAGAGCGGCCATGTATGTCTGCAAATCGACTCATCATATCAATTTAAACACGATGTAACCGAATTGAATGAAATTTTGTACAGAGGTAGTACTAGCAAAGGGCATCTCATATTCATTTTTATTATCCGTATAACACGTATTTCTACAAGCTACTACAACTAACATACAATTATACTCCTTGAAAAGGACAAAGAGTTATAATAATAACCATGTATTTAGGAGAAAGTAGGCTATATGTTCTTTACTGAACATCTTGTTTTTTATAATATTTTTAAGTCCAATATTGAAATTCCTATATTTTGGAAACTAAAAAGTTTAAAAAAATTTGTTTGGCATAAATAGAAGGTCTATACCCCCCCTCCCCTTCATCCAAAATAAATGTCAAGTCTCTAGAACAAAAACTGTGCATTTCAATTTTATTAACTTGTTTTTTTTTATTATTTTAAAACGAAGCGTGCTCGTATACAGTTAGACGGTAGCGCTGGGCGTGTGTTACAACGAGGCTATCACTGGCCATGCTGAATACAGGAAATGGCTATATCGAAGGGTAGCAGGGTGAGGGGTCGCTTTTTGATATTTTTACTATGACAAAAGAATGAAGGCGAATAATTGAAATTGCGTGAAGCATCCTAAGATTTTTTTTACCCCTGAAGGGGATCATTAACATGCTAGTAAACGGCAATAAGCGAGATCGCTGTCTGGCACAGTAAATGGTTGTAGAATATGGAAACCTATAACATTCGCTCGACCATGTCATGTGCATGTACTCAAAGAAGCAAAAGGGTAAGGTCATTGGCCTGAGATGTTATGAAGTAAATATTGAACTGGGTAAAGTGATGTGTTTTAGGGTGAAAGTATGTGGTTAACATGATCAAGTATTGAGGATGGCCGCTTGCTAATAATTATTATTACAGCAAAATGTTAAGAATAATAATAATAAGACACACATGTTTTCAATGCTAACACACACAGTCCTGCTCACTGGAGACTGAATATTGTACTTAGCCAGAGGCCTTGTCAGGGCTGCTGCTGCTGATAAGACAGAAATGTCTACGTGGGCAGGAAGTGCGATATCAGCTTACTTGCCTTGTGGTGGCTAGCAGGTGTAACGTTTAAGCAGAGACCGCCATTTTGGTTCTTAGACAGTCGTACTGTGCCCGTTTAGACCGGAGTCCGCACGACCACATATGCATTTTACCAAGAATCAGTCAGCACGAGAGTCAAAATATCCCGGGGCGCCAGATGGGTTAAAGCTAATCGCAAAAACGACATCAAATGAAAAAAAATGCTTTACTGATTTTTGGCTCAATGCAACAATAAGGATAGAAGGAGATTCAACTGGGCATAACACATCATGTTAAATTATCTCATTTTATTCTGAAGTTAAAATTGACTGAAAAATAAAATGCTAAAAGCAGCATCATTCACGTGTGGCGACCCACATTACTATTTACACAATGTACAGAAATTTTCCAACACATTGGACAATTATCTTTGGAAACACAAGTCTGATTATCAGTCCCGTAGACTGTGTTCCAAAATTATATCCATTATTTATGATTAAATCCAGTTCAAATTTAATTGTCTTTACTGGAAATACTGTAGTCCACTGGTTGAATTTTTACATAATATTAACACTCGTAGAATAATTGTTCATAGAATTTTTAACTTTCACTTATTTTTCCAGTTTCAAAAAAAATATTGTCAAAAAAATATTATTATCTCTGAATCAACACAAATTATGTACACATATTAATAACAACATCTGAAAAGTATTTGACCTTTGAGCATAGCATCGAAGAACTGTGCGAAGCACAACAAAATTAATTGTTCTTCTGACTTTAAACGTTTCGAGAAGTGACTCGATTATGAACTTCAAGTTCCTAACAAAATACATGTTTTCTGAATCATCAACTTGATCAATAAATTGTTGGACCATTCAATTATTCGATTCTCCACTTGGAATCATTATTAAGAAAAATATTTATATTTGTGGCCATTTTAGTAACTTTCACAACTTTGCAATTCTTGAACAGAATGCGGAAATAAGAATTGTAGCTTCATAATAAATTTATTTAGTTCATGACACTAGGATTGAAAACATCCTTCAAATTATTCGTGGTTATAGAATTATTTTTAATTGGCAGTGGCCCATTCTATTATTTTTATAAGAATACAATATTCTAACAACAACGGCAAAGGTCTTCCTCTGAAGAAGAATAAAATACTATCATGACAAATCCGGGTTCTAGGAAAATCAAAGTCTTAATGGAATCCGTAAACAAGGTTGAAATAAGAACTGATGGTTTTTAAGAAATAACCTTTGGGTCATTCATACGACGCAATGTGTAGTTCCAATACTCCTTCTTTAACACTGAGTCATCGAACCTGCTATTTGATTGATGCTCAAATAAAAACCTCCTCATTCCTGCGACTTAAACATGCGCACCTGGGAATGGCATTTTAACTACTCCACACACATAAATTTTCTTCCCAAAATTTATACAATAAATCAAGCCTCTGCTTGTTATCAACACTGGAAGATTTATAAACTTACAAGTTTATTTTATTTTACCATTCAGTTCAACCCGTGAAGTTACCATACTTATGATACTCTCTATTTCACTTTCGAATGTGTATTTACGTCATGATTTTATATAAATACAAAAATATCCTAATTGATACAAATATCATTTGCTTCCCGTTTCATGCCTCTCCGTGTTATCTGAAAAATATACTTTGCTCATTGCAAATATTAACTGTTCAACCAGAACTGTGATGTTCGTTGAATGCGGGCTTGCGCTAACTACTCTCCTTCGGAAAATCACCTGTTCCAAACTAGAAATGATTAAACTACTTCATAAGCTCTCTCTCTCAATAAATGTGATTATTAGAAAATATAAGATCCAAGAATTATTTAGAAAAGTTATGAAAATCATTATTATTATTATTAGTGGATTATTATTATTAGTAGTATTAGTTATATTATCGTAAATGTGTTTAATTATTATTTCATTATGTGAGAATCCACATGTTCGACTCTTCGAATATGGATAAAATATCCATCTCTCAACAAAAATAATTATTAACTTTTACAGTTACATCGGCTGATTACCGTGATTATCAAAAAAATATGAAACATTCAAATAAATGCTCGTTCTGCTCGGTCATCGATCCTAAACTGTTCTGAGTGCTGAAAATACTCAGAATAACTCTAATATGTCTTGCGTAAATCATTGCAAGATTTAAATACGAAGAAAAACAAATGTGTTGGTCATCTGCAGAAAATGAGTTTGTTCCAATTAGCTAGGCATAATATAAAGTCAAAATGTAGCTTACATTTCTCGTTGGTCTTGAAGCGTAGTGAACCTGGTCTGTACCAGATTTATCCAGATACATGCCCTATCGGACACGCACGTCTAATCCTTGTATCGGCCGCCATTATATACCCACAATCCTTCTAACACGACATAGTGGAAATATTTCTTGAAGTTTGAAGTAACTGCTGATCCATTTTAATATTGAATTCTGTTAAAGCCATAGCGGTTTGCTTAAATGGGGTCAGATCTAAGTGATCTATTCTCAAATATGTCAGTTGTAACATAACTCACGGTTATCTTTTCAGTACAAGAAAACACTGACAATCTAAATCAATCAACGGCTGTTCTGAAGATCGTTCCCTGGGCATGGCTTATCACCATCTATCATGCACGAAGCAACATATAGTTTCCCTTCGTCGGCTAATGAACAACACCGTGATAGACTGGCCTTCAATATACTGAAAGATCGGTGTGGTTATCAAGTTACAATTTATGAAACTGACTAATTGGACTAAAATATCCAAGTATTAAATTATTATTACTGGACTGTGACAAAGTACTTTCTAGACAAAGTCTAGCATATGTCCATATAAAAATAAAATATTTCACCAGTGTCCGTAGAAAAATAACAATCACCTTAGTGATTCTCTCTGCCGGAAACTTACTATGTTCCACATGTATCGCAGCACTTTTGTGACTATCACAATTTAAAGATATCTTCTGCGTAGATCCGGCAACCATGTGCCTTGGCTCAACGTGGCAGCAACTTGTCATGCAAGAGCTTGGTTCGAAGTGAGCTGATGTTGCTTGGGCCGGCCGGCTTGTATTCAAAACGGTCAGGTCCACGCTGCGTCACGCTGAAATCTGGAAATCCTCATATCTCTGGTATCCCTGGTCCGATTTACTTGATACTAAGTGCATTCTCTTTCATTTGGCCGTGCCAGTAATCTGATCGAAATCTCAAGTCTCTACTCCATGGCAACTATTTAATCAACAAATAGTCTCGACTTCTGCTACTACTCGCTACGTCACTTGACATGCTCTTGGCTGCATAAAATTTCCATTCCCTTCTAGAAATAATGGAGCGCGATATTCAAATATCTCAACTTTCAAAAGCGGCTGTAGCCTTTCCCTTGATATCTAGGTGTCTGAATCTTGGAATACCCATTTCTAGAGTTGGGCACATCCAACCCACACCTAGCAAAAAATAAAAATTGAAAAAATTTTATTTTTGCTATCCACACATTAAATCATCTGGTTCTTGAATAATAAATCTTCAAATTCGCTGCATTATAAGTTCCCACGATGTTACCAGTTCGTGTATTGGCGATTTCATAGCTTCCATTGTTGTTTCCTTCCACAAAATCATCATCATTTGGATCCATGTCTTCCTGTAGAAAACGAAAAATGTTTCTAAAACGTCGGTCTCTCCTCTGGGATAAATGCAACAATCTTCACCTTCTCAAGGTATCCTCATCCTCCTGCGTCAGGTTAACTTGAAAAACCTTAGATGTAGACTCCTCTGCTCTACTCAATAAATCGGCTCCAACGTTCAACTTTCCAGGAGTGTGTTCAATAACTAGGTTGAATTGTTGAATAAAAAGTGACCATCTAGTTATCCTATCACTGGCAAAGTTTGTTCTCAAGATAAACTACAATGCATGGTGATCAGTCCTCACAATTACTGAATGTCCAATTAACATTTTCTTCCACGACTCCAACGCGAAGATTACAGCAAGTGCTTCTAACTCTGTGGTGTAATAATTCCTTTCTGATGGACGAAGTTTCCTGCTTATGAACGCCAGGTAACGTCTCTTGTGATCGTCATCTTCTTGAAGAAGAATAGCTCCAATCCCTACGGTGGATGCATCGGATTCTATGATGAAATTCCTGGTAAAGTCAGGATACTCTAATTTCACGTTGTTTACCAATAACCTCTTGGCATCTTGAAATGTTTGTTCACAATCTTCATTCCATTTCCATTTGTTTCCTTTTTTTTTAATAATTCCTGCAATGGAGCAACCGTCTTGGTGAAGCTTGGACAATGCCCTGCAAAGAATTGGCATGTCCCGAGAAAACTGCGGACATTCTTCACTCTAGTAGGTCTAGGGAAATTTGCAATCACCTGTATCTTTGTCTCATTGGGACGGTATCCTTCACCATACAAAATGTGGCCCAAAAATTTTATTTCCTTCCGAAAGAACTGACATTTTCGAAGGTTTACTTTAAAGTTCGCTTTTCTCAAATCTGCGAATAACATCTGAAGATGTAGCAAATGTTCCTCCTTAGTCTCAGATGCAATTAGGATATCATCTATGTAACGAATTGCTATCTCTTTTACTTCAGGACTCAAGTTTTGTTCCAGTGCTCTGATCAAAACAGATCCAGATGTTTTGATTCAAAATGGTAGACGGCGGAATACATATGTCTGCTGGTCAAACATAAATCCTGTAAATTTTTTGGAACCTTCACTAAGCCTAATGTGGTGGTAGGACGAAGTGAGATTAATGTTAGAAAACCAGACCTTGCCTTGGAATTTCCTTAACAGATCCCTAATGATTGGTGGTCTGTCATACTCCGGCAGCAATCTTGAATTCAAATTTCGCGCGTCTAAACATAGTCTCAGACTTCCATCTTGCTTAGACACTACTGCTAATGGATTGACATAAGAGGTAGTGTACTTTTCAATCACATTGTTGCTTTCCATCTCTTTGATAAGCACTTTTACCTTTTCTCGATGCTTTTCCGCTACCGGATACAATTTAGCATGGAAAGGTGCTTCATCATTTACACGAATACGATATTCAAAATCTTTAATTTCACCAGGTTTAATATCAAAAATATCGTGATACTCTTCCAAAATTTTTCCTAGCTCTGGGGACTCCTTCTCAGTGTAGACTTCTCTTACTTCAGCTTCATGAAAAATCAGAGACCATTGAGCATCTCCCTCGATATCGTCCTCTTCTTTTCCCTCGAAGTTCATCTCTTCGGTATTCTTGAATCTGATCGTCTCTGTCTTCATGTCTATCACTGCTTGATATTTCTGAATGAAATCCGCTCCCAATATCATGTCAAAAGCCATGTCCTTCATTACTACAAACACATGTCGGAAATCATGTCCTCCAATAGTAACACATAAGTATAATTGTGTACACAGAGATATTGTGTTGGGTATTATTCCTTGGATTTTAATTCCTGATACTGGAATCTCCTCTAAATTCTCTTTGAGTTTCCACAGAATATAAAGCTTCTCGCTCACAAGACAAAGCATAGCCCCAGTATCAATTAAAGTATCGACAGGCATACCGAATACTTCGCACGATATGATTGGCATTTTAATTCTTGTACCCATTTCTTTCCATTCGTCATTATGTTGAATTAAGTCATCATCCTCTGCTTGCCATTTAATAATCCTGGAAGTGAAAGTGTTTAAAATTCTATCTTCTACTGTGAATTCAAAGTTTTTTTTTTCTTTTCCATTCCCCCGGGATTGTTGTGTTCCCGATGGACCTGGTTCATTGGGCTTCTGTTCCAAGAACTGCAAGTTTTCTTGGTGTCTTTCTTCCAAGTTCTTCCTCGTCTCCTTATTGAACTCTTCATTGGACTGACGAGTATTCACATTCCCTCTGTTATTGTAGTTATTGTATCTACCATAGTACCTTCTTTCCTGGTACCTTCCTTGATTATCCCTTGGCCTTCTCCATCGAGTATTATATCGATATCCACCATCCGGTCTCGCATAAGGCTTGTAACTGTATCGGTTATTGTACTGATTCCATCCTCTTTTATCGGGCTCTTCCCTCGGCGTTTTCTCTTCTCGCCCCTCTCGAATCTCTCGAGGTGTTTGGGAATAACTGTCGGCCATAACAGCGTACACAGCGTTGTTATTCTTTCCTCCCTTCTGATGGAAGAATTGAGCGTTCGTGTGGTCAAGTTTCTGCAATACCTCGTCAAATTGCTCCATATTATAAATGTCAGCAGCGATCGAAGTTCTTTGGAGGTCTGCTGGAAACTGACGTATTAATGCGGTAATTAATTCATTATCTGGCATCGGCGGATCTAAATGTTGTAGTTTAGAAAGCTGTCCAGAAAAGTACGTAGAGTATCGAGTTGGTTGTGACGTCGAGAATCTCTTTGAATATAATTCTGCTCTGACTTGCTGTTGGGTTTCCGGGGACCAAAACGTTTTTAATAACCCACGGGAAAACTCCTCAAAATTGGTGAGAGTGGACCTAAAAGCTCTAAACCAAAGAAGTGCAGGACCTTCCAAAAATTTCCCTATCACTCGGATCTGTCTTTCCTTAGGGATTTGTGAATCTTTTAGGTAATCACCTGCTTCTCTCAAGAATTCTACGGGTGTCACAGAATCTCGCCCTGAAGATTTAGAAGGCTTATCCTCTACATTCTTGAATACAGTTAAGGGGTTGGGTTGAAATACTGTCCTGACCTCCTCCTGTCTTTGACTATCAGTTTCTCTAGCTGCTCCTAAGTTTATCTGTATCTGTTCTTCTCCCCTTATACTTGGCATTTTCAACAGATGGTCAGACTGGTTCTCGTCCTTGATTTGGGTTTTCATAGCCTCAATTTCCTTATGGTTTTCTTCTGCCATTTTTTTAATTGCTTCGGTTTCCTTACAGTTCTCCTTGACATCAGTGGATATCTGGTTCATAACAGCCTCGTGACTTTTCAATGACCCTGTCACATCTGATATGTCCTTCTGAGTTGCTTGGATATCTTTGGAAATTACTTGAATATGGGATGACAAAGATTCCCTAATTTCCTTGACTCCCTCTTGGTTTTCCAGCTTGAGTGTGTCTTTAATTTCATCGATAACTGTGGTTTTAATTTATGCTTGTATTTCATTAATCACACCTTCTCTTATTTCTCCCATTACGAGTTCTTTGAATTGTTCTGTCAGACGTTGAACAACTAGAATTGCCATCTCATTGCTCTCTTTCTTCACTCTGACTTCTAGGTTGATCATGTCTTCACCAACTTCCCTAGGACCATGTTCTATCCTATCAGCTAAGCTTTGGGATCTTAGATCGGCATCGCGAAATTTATCGTCCATTAAACTTGCGTTAGTGGCTAATGAAGTTTCGAGTTCATGTGTTTTTTCGCATAATTTAGTCATTTTACTCTCAAGTGACATTTTCAAAATTTCGGAATTCTCTTTAAATTTATTTTCCATAGAATTAAATTTACTATTTAAATTTTCTTTCAAGTTATCTTTTAAAGAATCAGAACTTTCTTTAAGTTTATCATTTAAACTTTTTTAAGTTTATTTTCTAAAGAATCAGAATTTTCTTTAAGTTTATTTTCTAAAGAATCAGAATTTTCTTTAAGTTTATTTTCTAAAGAATCAGAATTTTCTTTAAGTTTCTCATTTAAACTTTCTTTAAGTTTATCAGAATTTTCTTTAAGTTTCTTTTCCAAAGCCTCTGTATTTTCTTTCATAATGGCTGCTACACGCTGTCCAGCTTCTTTGGAACTCTCTTCCAAACTCCTCATCATCCTCATCATCTCTTCCATAATTTTCAATTATTATTCAAAACTTAGGGGTATACATGTAGGCAGACACAAGCTTATAACTAGAAATAGAAATATGAATAGCTAATTGGAACACTCTATTAAAATGAGATATGTCCTAATATCGACGTGATGGAAAAACAAAATTCTCTACTTTTACGAATTACATTTACCACAAGATCACAAGAAAAATATGCAAGTTCTCAAATATCCTCCACCTGGATTCTAATAATGCGTATGTCCAGTCATCGAACGTTTACTACTGAATTTACTTGACGCCCTAATGGTTAAGCCATTATCAAAAATAATCAAACCCATTCTAATTATTAACCCAGTTAAATTTTTAATTTTTCCCACTAATTGGGTTTCCTACTAATTTATTCATCCAAACCAGACATCTCTCAACTCCCAAAATATCTATATAAAAATTATCACAATTTAAATCGGCATGCGATTGACCGTGTCTAACTCGGGCCCCACGTTCGAAGCCATTTCTCTCTCTATCTTATTTTATGTGCCCATTTAGACCGGAGTCCGCACGACCACATATGCATTTTACCAAGAATCAGTCAGCACGTGAGTCAAAATATCTCGGGGCGCCAGATGGGTTAAAGCTAATCGCAAAAACGACATCAAATGAAAAAAATGCTTTACTGATTTTTGGCTCAATGCAACAATAAGGATAGAAGGAGATTCAACTGGGCATAACACATCATGTAAAATTATCTCATTTTATTCTGAATTTAAAATTGACTGCAAAAATAAAATGCTCAAAGCAGCATCATTCATGTGTGGCGACCCACATTACTATTTACACAATGTACAGAAATTTTCCAACACATTGGACAATTATCTTTGGAAACACAAGTCTGATTATCAGTCCTGTAGACTGTGTTCCAAAATTATATCCATTATTTATGATTAAATCCAGTTCAAATTTAATTGTCTTTACTGGAAATACTGTAGTCCACTGGTTGAATTTTTACATAATATTAACACTCGTAGAATAATTGTTCATAGAATTTTTAACTTTCACTTATTTTTCCAGTTTCAAAAAAAATATTGTCAAAAAAATATTATTATCTCTGAATCAACACAAATTATGTACACATATTAATAACAACATCTGAAAAGTATTTGACCTTTGAGCATAGCATCGAAGAACTGTGCGAAGCACAACAAAATTAATTGTTCTTCTGACTTTAAACGTTTCGAGAAGTGACTCGATTATGAACTTCAAGTTCCTAACAAAATATATGATTTCTGAATCATCAACTTGATCAATAAATTGTTGGATCATTCAATTATTCGATTCTCCACTTGGAATCATTATTAGGAAAAATATTTATATTTGTGGCCATTTTAGTAACTTTCACAACTTTGCAATTCTTGAACAGAATGCGGAAATAAGAATTGTAGCTTCATAATAAATTCATTTAGTTCATGACACTAGGATTGAAAACATCCTTCAAATTATTCGTGGTTATAGAATTATTTTTAATTGGCAGTGGCCCATTCTATTATTTTTATAAGAATACAATATTCTAACAACAACGGCAAAGGTCTTCTTCTGAAGAAGAATAAAATACTATCATGACAAATCCGGGTTCTAGCAAAATCAAAGTCTTAATGGAATCCGTAAACAAGGTTGAAATAAGAACTGATGGTTTTTAAGAAATAACCTTTGGGTCATTCATACGACGCAATGTGTAGTTCCAATACTCCTTCTTTAACACTGAGTCATCGAACCTGCTATTTGATTGATGCTCAAATAAAAACCTCCTCATTCCTGCGACTTAAACATGCGCACCTGGGAATGGCATTTTAACTACTCCACACACATAAATTTTCTTCCCAAAATGTATACAATTAATCAAGCCTCTGCTTGTTATCAACACTGGAAGATTTATAAAGTTACAAGTTTATTTTATTTTACCATTCAGTTCAACCCGTGAAGTTACCATACTTATGATACTCTCTATTTCACTTTCGAATGTGTATTTACGTCATGATTTTATATAAATACAAAAATATCCTAATTGATCTAAATATCATTTGCTTCCCGTTTCATGCCTCTCCGTGTTATCTGAAAAATATACTTTGCTCATTGCAAATATTAACTGTTCAACCAGAACTGTGATGTTCGTTGAATGCGGGCTTGCGCTAACCACTCTCCTTCGGAAAATCACCTGTTCCAAACTAGAAATGATTAAACTACTTCATAAGCTCTCTCTCAATAAATGTGATTAGTAGAAAATATAAGATCCAAGAATTATTTAGAAAAGTTATGAAAATCATTATTATTATTATTAGTGGATTATTATTATTATTAGTATTAGTTATATTATCGTAAATGTGTTTAATTATTATTTCATTATGTGAGAATCCACATGTTCGACTCTTCGAATATGGATAAAATATCCATCTCTCAACAAAAATAATTATTAACTTTTACAGTTACATCGGCTGATTACCGTGATTATCAAAAAATATGAAACATTCAAATAAATGCTCGTTCTGCTCCGTCATCGATCCTAAACTGTTCTGAGTGCTGAAAATACTCAGAATAACTCTAATATGTCTTGCGTAAATCATTGCAAGATTTAAATACGAAGAAAAACAAATGTGTTGGTCATCTGCAGAAAATGAGTTTGTTCCAATTAGCTAGGCATAATATAAAGTCAAAATGTGGCTTACATTTCTCGTTGGTCTTGAAGCGTAGTGTACCTGGTCTGTACCAGATTTATCCAGATACATGCCCTATCGGACACGCACGTCTAATCCTTGTATCGGCCGCCATTATATACCCACAATCCGTCTAACACGACATAGTGGAAATATTTCTTGAAGTTTGAAGTAACTGCTGATCCATTTTAATATTGACTTCTGTTAAAGCCATAGCGGTTTGCTTAAATGGGGTCAGATCTAAGTGATCTATTCTCAAATATGTCAGTTGTAACATAACTCACGGTTATCTTTTCAGTACATGAAAACACTGACAATCTAAATCAATCAACGGCTGTTCTGAAGATCGTTCCCTGGGCATGGCTTATCACCATCTATCATGCACGAAGCAACATATAGTTTCCCTTCGTCGGCTAATGAACAACACCGTGATAGACTGGCCTTCAATATACTGAATGATCGGAGTGGTTATCAAGTTACAATTTATGAAACTGACTAATTGGACTAAAATATCCAAGTATTAAATTATTATTACTGGACTGTGACAAAGTACTTTCTAGACAAAGTCTAGCATATGTCCATATAAAAATAAAATATTTCACCAGTGTCCGTAGAAAAATAACAATCACCTTAGTGATTCTCTCTGCCGGAAACTTACTATGTTCCACATGTATCGCAGCACTTTTGTGACTATCACAATTTAAAGATATCTTCTGTGTAGATCCGGCAACGATGTGCCTTGGCTCAACGTGGCAGCACCTTGTCATGCAAGAGCTTGGTTCGAAGTGAGCTGATGTTGCTTGGGCCGGCCGGCTTGTATTCAAAACGGTCAGGTCCACGCTGCGTCACGCTGAAATCTGGAAATCCTCATATCTCTGGTATCCCTGGTCCGATTTACTTGATACTAAGTGCATTCTCTTTCATTTGGCCGTGCCAGTAATCTGATCCAAATCTCAAGTCTCTACTCCATGGCAACTATTTAATCAACAAATAGTCTCGACTTCTGCTACTACTCGCTACGTCACTTGACATGCTCTTGGCTGCATAAAATTTCCATTCCCTTCTAGAAGTAATGGAGCGCGATATTCAAATATCTCAACTTTCAAAAGCGGCTGTAGCCTTTCCCTTGATATCTAGGTGTCTGAATCTTGGAATACCCATTTCTAGAGTTGGGCACATCCAACCCACACCTAGCAAAAAATAAAAATTGAAAAAATTTTATTTTTGCTATCCACACATTAAATCATCTGGTTCTTGAATAATAAATCTTCAAATTCGCTGCATTATAAGTTCCCACGATGTTACCAGTTCGTGTATTGGCGATTTCATAGCTTCCATTGTTGTTTCCTTTCACAAAATCATCATCATTTGGATCCATGTCTTCCTGTAGAAAACGAAAAATGTTTCTAAAACGTCGGTCTCTCCTCTGGGATAAATGCAACAATCTTCACCTTCTCAAGGTATCCTCATCCTCCTGCGTCAGGTTAACTTGAAAAACCTTAGATGTAGACTCCTCTGCTCTACTCAATAAATCGGCTCCAACGTTCAACTTTCCAGGAGTGTGTTCAATAACTAGGTTGAATTGTTGAATAAAAAGTGACCATCTAGTTATCCTATCACTGGCAAAGTTTGTTCTCAAGATAAACTACAATGCATGGTGATCAGTCCTCACAATTACTGAATGTCCAATTAACATTTTCTTCCACGACTCCAACGTGAAGATTACAGCAAGTGCTTCTAACTCTGTGGTGTAATAATTCCTTTCTGATGGACGAAGTTTCCTGCTTATGAACGCCAGGTAACGTCTCTTGAGATCGTCATCTTCTTGAAGAAGAATAGCTCCAATCCCTACGGTGGATGCATCGGATTCTATGATGAAATTCTTGGTAAAGTCAGGATACTCTAATTTCACGTTGTTTACCAATAACCTCTTGGCATCTTGAAATGTTTGTTCACAATCTTCATTCCATTTCCATTTGTTTCCTTTTTTTAATAATTCCTGCAATGGAGCAACCGTCTTGGTGAAGCTTGGACAATGCCCTGCAAAGAATTGGCATGTCCCGAGAAAACTGCGGACATTCTTCACTCTAGTAGGTCTAGGGAAATTTGCAATCACCTGTATCTTTGTCTCATTGGGACGGTATCCTTCACCATACAAAATGTGGCCCAAAAATTTTATTTCCTTCCGAAAGAACTGACATTTTCGAAGGTTTACTTTAAAGTTCGCTTTTCTCAAATCTGCGAATAACATCTGAAGATGTAGCAAATGTTCCTCCTTAGTCTCAGATGCAATTAGGATATCATCTATGTAACGAATTGCTATCTCTTTTACTTCAGGACTCAAGTTTTGTTCCAGTGCTCTGATCAAAACAGATCCA
This sequence comes from Meconema thalassinum, assembly GCA_946902985.2. NCBI lineage: Eukaryota > Metazoa > Arthropoda > Insecta > Orthoptera > Tettigoniidae > Meconema > Meconema thalassinum. Next base: position 679,908,940 of record OX336391.1, on the reverse strand, counting down.
GATGTTTTGATTCCAAATGGTAGACGGCGGAATACATATGTCTGCTGGTCAAACATAAATCCTGTAAATTTTTTGGAACCTTCACTAAGCCTAATGTGGTGGTAGGACGAAGTGAGATCAATGTTAGAGAACCAGACCTTGCCTTGGAATTTCCTTAACAGATCCCTAATGATTGGTGGTCTGTCATACTCCGGCAGCAATCTTGAATTCAAATTTCGCGCGTCTAAACATAGTCTCAGACTTCCATCTTGCTTAGACACTACTGCTAATGGATTGACATAAGAGGTAGTGTACTTTTCAATCACATTGTTGCTTTCCATCTCTTTGATAAGCACTTTTACCTTTTCTCGATGCTTTTCCGCTACCGGATACAATTTAGCATGGAAAGGTGCTTCATCATTTACACGAATACGATATTCAAAATCTTTAATTTCACCAGGTTTAATATCAAAAATATCGTGATACTCTTCCAAAATTTTTCCTAGCTCTGGGGACTCCTTCTCAGTGTAGACTTCTCTTACTTCAGCTTCATGAAAAATCAGAGACCATTGAGCATCTCCCTCGATATCGTCCTCTTCTTTTCCCTCGAAGTTCATCTCTTCGGTATTCTTGAATCTGATCGTCTCTGTCTTCATGTCTATCACTGCTTGATATTTCTGAATGAAATCCGCTCCCAATATCATGTCAAAAGCCATGTTCTTCATTACTACAAACACATGTCGGAAATCATGTTCTCCAATAGTAACACATAAGTATAATTGTGTTTTAAACAGAGATATTGTGTTGGGTATTATTCCTTGGATATTAATTCCTGATACTGGAATCTCCTCTAAATTCTCTTTGAGTTTCCACAGAATATAAAGCTTCTCGCTCACAAGACAAAGCATAGCCCCAGTATCAATTAAAGTATCGACAGGCATACCGAATACTTCGCACGATATGATTGGCATTTTAATTCTTGTACCCATTTCTTTCCATTCGTCATTATGTTGAATTAAGTCATCATCCTCTGCTTGCCATTTAATAATCCTGGAAGTGAAAGTGTTTAAAATTCTATCTTCTACTGTGAATTCGAAGTTTTTTTTTCTTTTCCATTCCCCCGGGATTGTTGTGTTCCCGATGGACCTGGTTCATTGGGCTTCTGTTCCAAGAACTGCAAGTTTTCTTGGTGTCTTTCTTCCAAGTTCTTCCTCGTCTCCTTATTGAACTCTTCATTGGACTGACGAGTATTCACATTCCCTCTGTTATTGTAGTTATTGTATCTACCATAGTACCTTCTTTCCTGGTACCTTCCTTGATTATCCCTTGGCCTTCTCCATCGAGTATTATATCGATATCCACCATCCGGTCTCGCATAAGGCTTGTAACTGTATCGGTTATTGTACTGATTCCATCCTCTTTTATCGGGCTCCTCCCTCGGCGTTTTCTCTTCTCGCCCCTCTCGAATCTCTCGAGGTGTTTGGGAATAACTGTCGGCCATAACAGCGTACACAGCGTTGTTATTCTTTCCTCCCTTCTGATGGAAGAATTGAGCGTTCGTGTGGTCAAGTTTCTGCAATACCTCGTCAAATTGCTTCATATTATAAATGTCAGCAGCGATCAAAGTTCTTTGGAGGTCTGCTGGAAACTGACGTATTAATGCGGTAATTAATTCATTATCTGGCATCGGCGGATCTAAATGTTGTAGTTTAGAAAGCTGTCCAGAAAAGTACGTAGAGTATCGAGTAGGTTGTGACGTCGAGAATCTCTTTGAATATAATTCTGCTCTGACTTGCTGTTGGGTTTCCGGGGACCAAAACGTTTTTAATAACCCACGGGAAAACTCCTCAAAATTGGTGAGAGTGGACCTAAAAGCTCTAAACCAAAGAAGTGCAGGACCTTCCAAAAATTTCCCTATCACTCGGATCTGTCTTTCCTTAGGGATTTGTGAATCTTTTAGGTAATCACCTGCTTCTCTCAAGAATTCTACGGGTGTCACAGAATCTCGCCCTGAAGATTTAGAAGGCTTATCCTCTACATTCTTGAATACAGTTATGGGGTTGGGTTGAAATACTGTCCTGACCTCCTCCTGTCTTTGACTATCAGTTTCTCTAGCTGCTCCTAAGTTTATCTGTATCTGTTCTTCTCCCCTTATACTTGGCATTTTCAACAGATGGTCAGACTGGTTCTCGTCCTTGATTTGGGTTTTCATAGCCTCAATTTCCTTATGGTTTTCTTCTGCCATTTTTTTAATTGCTTCGGTTTCCTTACAGTTCTCCTTGACATCAGTGGATATCTGGTTCATAACAGCCTCGTGACTTTTCAATGACCCTGTCACATCTGATATGTCCTTCTGAGTTGCTTGGATATCTTTGGAAATTACTTGAATATGGGATGACAAAGATTCCCTAATTTCCTTGACTCCCTCTTGGTTTTCCAGCTTGAGTGTGTCTTTAATTTCATCGATAACTGTGGTTTTAATTTATGCTTGTATTTCATTAATCACACCTTCTCTTATTTCTCCCATTACGAGTTCTTTGAATTGTTCTGTCAGACGTTGAACAACTAGAATTGCCATCTCATTGCTCTCTTTCTTCACTCTGACTTCTAGGTTGATCATGTCTTCACCAACTTCCCTAGGACCATGTTCTATCCTATCAGCTAAGCTTTGGGATCTTAGATCGGCATCGCGAAATTTATCGTCCATTAAACTTGCGTTAGTGGCTAATGAAGTTTCGAGCTCATGTGTTTTTTCGCATAATTTAGTCATTTTACTCTCAAGTGACATTTTCAAAATTTCGGAATTCTCTTTAAATTTATTTTCCATAGAATTAAATTTACTATTTAAATTTTCTTTCAAGTTATCTTTTAAAGAATCAGAACTTTCTTTAAGTTTATCATTTAAACTTTTTTAAGTTTATTTTCTAAAGAATCAGAATTTTCTTTAAGTTTATTTTCTAAAGAATCAGAATTTTCTTTAAGTTTATTTTCTAAAGAATCAGAATTTTCTTTAAGTTTCTCATTTAAACTTTCTTTAAGTTTATCAGAATTTTCTTTAAGTTTCTTTTCCAAAGCCTCTGTATTTTCTTTCATAATGGCTGCTACACGCTGTCCAGCTTCTTTGGAACTCTCTTCCAAACTCCTCATCATCCTCATCATCTCTTCCATAATTTTCAATTATTATTCAAAACTTAGGGGTATACATGTAGGCAGACACAAGCTTATAACTATAAATAGAAATATGAATAGCTAATTGGAACACTCTATTAAAATGAGATTTGTCCTAATATCGACGTGATGGAAAAACAAAATTCTCTACTTTTACGAATTACATTTACCACAAGATCACAAGAAAAATATGCAAGTTCTCAAATATCCTCCACCTGGATTCTAATAATGCGTATGTCCAGTCATCGAACGTTTACTACTGAATTTACTTGTCGCCCTAATGGTTAAGCCATTATCAAAAATAATCAAACCCATTCTAATTATTAACCCAGTTAAATTTTTAATTTTTCCCACTAATTGGGTTTCCTACCAATTTATTCATCCAAACCAGACATCTCTCAACTCCCAAAATATCTATATAAAAATTATCACAATTTAAATCGGCATGCGATTGACCGTGTCTAACTCGGGCCCCACGTTCGAAGCCATTTCTCTCTCTATCTTATTTTATGTGCCCATTTAGACCGGAGTCCGCACGACCACATATGCATTTTACCAAGAATCAGTCAGCACGTGAGTCAAAATATCTCGGGGCGCCAGATGGGTTAAAGCTAATCGCAAAAACGACATCAAATGAAAAAAATGCTTTACTGATTTTTGGCTCAATGCAACAATAAGGATAGAAGGAGATTCAACTGGGCATAACACATCATGTAAAATTATCTCATTTTATTCTGAATTTAAAATTGACTGCAAAAATAAAATGCTCAAAGCAGCATCATTCATGTGTGGCGACCCACATTACTATTTACACAATGTACAGAAATTTTCCAACACATTGGACAATTATCTTTGGAAACACAAGTCTGATTATCAGTCCTGTAGACTGTGTTCCAAAATTATATCCATTATTTATGATTAAATCCAGTTCAAATTTAATTGTCTTTACTGGAAATACTGTAGTCCACTGGTTGAATTTTTACATAATATTAACACTCGTAGAATAATTGTTCATAGAATTTTTAACTTTCACTTATTTTTCCAGTTTCAAAAAAAATATTGTCAAAAAAATATTATTATCTCTGAATCAACACAAATTATGTACACATATTAATAACAACATCTGAAAAGTATTTGACCTTTGAGCATAGCATCGAAGAACTGTGCGAAGCACAACAAAATTAATTGTTCTTCTGACTTTAAACGTTTCGAGAAGTGACTCGATTATGAACTTCAAGTTCCTAACAAAATATATGATTTCTGAATCATCAACTTGATCAATAAATTGTTGGATCATTCAATTATTCGATTCTCCACTTGGAATCATTATTAGGAAAAATATTTATATTTGTGGCCATTTTAGTAACTTTCACAACTTTGCAATTCTTGAACAGAATGCGGAAATAAGAATTGTAGCTTCATAATAAATTCATTTAGTTCATGACACTAGGATTGAAAACATCCTTCAAATTATTCGTGGTTATAGAATTATTTTTAATTGGCAGTGGCCCATTCTATTATTTTTATAAGAATACAATATTCTAACAACAACGGCAAAGGTCTTCTTCTGAAGAAGAATAAAATACTATCATGACAAATCCGGGTTCTAGCAAAATCAAAGTCTTAATGGAATCCGTAAACAAGGTTGAAATAAGAACTGATGGTTTTTAAGAAATAACCTTTGGGTCATTCATACGACGCAATGTGTAGTTCCAATACTCCTTCTTTAACACTGAGTCATCGAACCTGCTATTTGATTGATGCTCAAATAAAAACCTCCTCATTCCTGCGACTTAAACATGCGCACCTGGGAATGGCATTTTAACTACTCCACACACATAAATTTTCTTCCCAAAATGTATACAATTAATCAAGCCTCTGCTTGTTATCAACACTGGAAGATTTATAAAGTTACAAATTTATTTTATTTTACCATTCAGTTCAACCCGTGAAGTTACCATACTTATGATACTCTCTATTTCACTTTCGAATGTGTATTTACGTCATGATTTTATATAAATACAAAAATATCCTAATTGATCTAAATATCATTTGCTTCCCGTTTCATGCCTCCCCGTGTTATCTGAAAAATATACTTTGCTCATTGCAAATATTAACTGTTCAACCAGAACTGTGATGTTCGTTGAATGCGGGCTTGCCCTAACCACTCTCCTTCGGAAAATCACCTGTTCCAAACTAGAAATGATTAAACTACTTCATAAGCTCTCTCTCAATAAATGTGATTATTAGAAAATATAAGATCCAAGAATTATTTAGAAAAGTTATGAAAATCATTATTATTATTATTAGTGGATTATTATTATTAGTAGTATTAGTTATATTATCGTAAATGTGTTTAATTATTATTTCATTATGTGAGAATCCACATGTTCGACTCTTCGAATATGGATAAAATATCCATCTCTCAACAAAAATAATTATTAACTTTTACAGTTACATCGGCTGATTACCGTGATTATCAAAAAATATGAAACATTCAAATAAATGCTCGTTCTGCTCCGTCATCGATCCTAAATTGTTCTGAGTGCTGAAAATACTCAGAATAACTCTAATATGTCTTGCGTAAATCATTGCAAGATTTAAATACGAAGAAAAACAAATGTGTTGGTCATCTGCAGAAAATGAGTTTGTTCCAATTAGCTAGGCATAATATAAAGTCAAAATGTGGCTTACATTTCTCGTTGGTCTTGAAGCGTAGTGAACCTGGTCTGTACCAGATTTATCCAGATACATGCCCTATTGGACACGCACGTCTAATCCTTGTATCGGCCGCCATTATATACCCACAATCCGTCTAACACGACATAGTGGAAATATTTCTTGAAGTTTGAAGTAACTGCTGATCCATTTTAATATTGACTTCTGTTAAAGCCATAGCGGTTTGCTTAAATGGGGTCAGATCTAAGTGATCTATTCTCAAATATGTCAGTTGAACATAACTCACGGTAATCTTTTCAGTACAAGAAAACACTGACAATCTAAATCAATCAACGGCTGTTCTGAAGATCGTTCCCTGGGCATGGCTTATCACCATCTATCATGCGCGAAGCAACATATAGTTTCCCTTCGTCGGCTAATGAACAACACCGTGATAGACTGGCCATCAATATACTGAAAGATCGGAGTGGTTATCAAGTTACAATTTATGAAACTGACTAATTGGACTAAAATATCCAAGTATTAAATTATTATTACTGGACTGTGACAAAGTACTTTCTAGACAAAGTCTAGCATATGTCCATATGAAAATAAAATATTTCACCAGTGCCCGTAGAAAAATAACAATCACCTTGGTGATTCTCTCTGCCGGAAACTTACTATGTTCCACATGTATCGCAGCACTTTAGTGACTATCACAATTTAAAGATATCTTCTGCGTAGATCCGGCAACCATGTGCCTTGGCTCAACGTGGAGGCACCTTGTCATGCAAGAGCTTGGTTCGAAGTGAGCTGATGTTGCTTGGGCCGGCCGGCTTTTATTCAAAACGGTCAGGTCCACGCTGCATCACGCTGAAATCTGGAAATCCTCATATCTCTGGTATCCCTGGTCCGATTTACTTGATACTAAGTGCATTCTCTTTCATTTGGCCGTGCCAGTAATCTGATCCAAATCTCAAGTCTCTACTCCATGGCTAACTATTTAATCAACAAATAGTCTCGAATTCTGCTACTACTCGCTACGTCACTTGACATGCTCTTGGCTGCATAAAATTCCCATTCCCTTCTAGAAGTAATGGAGCGCGATATTCAAATATCTCAACTTTCAAAAGCAGCTGTAGCCTTTCCCTTGATATCTAGGTGTCTGAATCTTGGAATACCCATTCCTAGAGTTGGGCACAGTACTAGCGATGTATAAGTGGCAGCCATTTTGGTTCTTTATTAAATTGATGAAACTAGTATAAGGTACAGGAATCTTAAGGAATGTGGGGAGGCGTGGGAACACGTGAGAGACACAGATGAGATGAATGTCAAAGCGCTGAGAAAATTCAACTCTCTCTGTGGCTAAGCAGACTGTTAAGGATTGCGTTAGTGATACACTGACAGGACCAGCAAATAGACGTATACAGTAGAGCTCTGAACTGAACTTGGGAAGAAAAAATCCTTTAATTTTTTGGTAAGTACCTATGAATTATTATTTTAATAATGTAATGCTAATGAACCTTAAACTTGTAGTTATTGATAAGGTAATTAATGATTTATTTATTTATTTATTTGTTTTCAGATAACCGGTATACGTCACATGCATGAGAGAGAAGAAACCATTGTACTTTTGAGCCCACTAGAAGGAAACAGCAAGAAGCCGGTACAAGTCAAGGTGAGATTCTTTTAAAAACTATCTTGTTTCATTTTGTTTTGTTTGATATTTTATTTCATTTTATGAAATGCATGTATTAACCTGAATTTAGGTATTTGTGACGGTTTATTTTATTTATTTTTAGAAACTTGGAAAGAAAAGCTTTACCGCTGTAGCAGTCGTTGAAAACCCGAGACGCACTGTACTGCAACCATTGTTCCCAAGCAGTGAACTATTGAAAACTCAGGTAAGCCTAACTTAAAATGCTATCCCATTTTACCACTCTTGAAACACTTAGACAAAATTAATTACCTGTACATAACTGGGACAATGACTGTTTTCTTGATTAATTGCTATGCATTGGCAACCGGTACAAGAGCATATTGGTTGTTCACCGGGAAAAGTACAACGCCATGTTGGATTTTTTTTAAACAAAAATAAATTGCATGTGCTTTTGAAAAATTGGGGGTTTGCAAGACTAAAGCACTAGTACACCCAGCGTATAGCTCTGTTGAAAAACGTTTGGAATCCTATAAAAATGTTTGGCCATTAATATTAAAACACCTTACAAAACAGCTAAGTGAAGCTGGATTTTTTATACTGGTGAAGGGGATAAAACAATATGTTTTCATTGTGGATTTGCTTTAAAGGATTGGCAAATGACTGACGACCCTTTTGTGGAACACGCTGTTTGGTTACCTAACTGTAGATACATGGTGTTGCTTAAAGTCAGGAATTTGGAACACTATTGGTTAAGGGGACCCGGACGTGAGAGCATACCAAAATATGTACAATTTAGAAGGTAATTTTCTTGAAAACTATTAATTTGATTTTCGTGAAATTTCATACACATATTGCACACATGATCTATTGTCTGTTCCACAAGTACCATTGAGCTGCTGTTATTTTTGTGTCCGTTATACCAACAAATGTCCTTGAATGTTTTATAATTCTCAGTTTGCGGAAGAAATTTTCGGTACAGATTCCTTGGAAAGTATTCCATGAAATGACCCCAAATTGTGTATTTTTTTCTCTAAGATGCTCATCATTTTGGCTTGCCTGGTGGGTAGATTATAGGCTAGGGAATAACCCACCCACCAAGGGAAGATGATTAATAAAAGGAAATGGGTTTCGGACTGAAGAAAAAGGATAGAAAAATAGGAGGAGAGCCCCAAAAAATTAATAAGCTTCACTTTAAACACACTTAAAGGCGATTGCCACAGAAACTTAACCTCCTGATATCTAAAATAGGTACGAGCTTGGTCGAGGCCAACGGGAACCGCAGCTGGGACTTGGGCGATTTGCAAGAGAGAGGCTTTAGTATGTTTCCTCCCAAGCATGTATAAAAGTATTATGTGGAAGGGTAATGGTCCGGCAAGACCGAGAGCAAACGATTTATTGTATGTCTTCTCAAAGAAATTAGTTTTTTCAAAACGATTCGAAGAATGCCAATAGTTAATCAAGCTTGGTATTTTCAATTTTTTGAAGTTATAGAATTCCTGAAAAGAGCGACCAAGTGCTTCAAGGAAGGGGAGTGACGAAAAAATTATAACTTGGAAAGTAATTTTGGTAAGTGACTCAATGTTTGCATTTGGAAATTGCTAAGCCCTTACTCAGCGAGAGGCCGGCTAAAAGCTTAGACAAAAAAAAGAAACACTTATCTTTTGGGAAATTGACCATAAGTTTTCGGAGAGGATCTCCACAAGCAGGTAGCTGGCGTAGCGAGCTTTACTTGCCTTACTGGCCAATTAGAATTAGCTATTAAAGCTAAGAGAAGCTTTGACAAGATTACCACTAAGAGTTTTTGCTCAAATGCAACGAGTGGTGAAATCCCTATCAATAGATTTAAGGGCATCGAGTAGGGAGAGCCAAGGAGTACAGGACCTTGCTTAACTGTTGTATTGGAAAAGTGAGAATCCAAAAACAAATATTTAATTTATTTAACAATTCAAAGAAGCGTAACTTTAACAAATAAATATGTTCTATGTAGTTAACAATTTGGGGTCGCAGACCTCCAACAACGTTCAGAAATTGCTCCAGGCAAATGACAATTTTTAAGGTTTTTAAACCTTATATTAAAATCTTGGTAAGATTTAATAAATAGGCAAAATGGAATAATTAAAGTTTTAACATTTACAGGAGTACAAACAATGTACTATAAGAAACCTCTGAAAGAACATTCTAACGAGAATAACAACTTCGAAGATAACAAAATGGAAAACATAAAGAATAAAAAGGAAGTTCCTACAACTTCTTATATTTAAACAGAATTACTTTATGAGAATTATACAAAGAGAGCAGGTCACTTACTGTGAACCTGAAAAGTTAATCAGAAGGAAGGTTCTAGACCTCCTATACTTTAAATAAGACTCGCAAGTTAAATGAGGCAGTTTTCATTTAGCGAGACCAAAAAAATAACTCACTCAAGAGTTGAGAGAATTGTTTTCCCTGCTTTTGAAGGGAGGAACAATGGAAGTTTGAAACGTGTGCTAAACACGTAATTATACAGAGATACTTAATGATAAACCAACAAAATGGAAGGGCACTTCTTGGAATGACACCTTATTGGAACAGACCTAGATTAAAAGTTTATTGCAGATTGTTAGTAAGAGGTTTAGGAAAGAGAAATGGGAATTAAGGAAAATGTTCATGGCCTTATTTGAATATAAGCGGACGATCGCGACGCGGTAGAAAAGTTGAGCAAGCACTGGTTTTCACTATAGTTCATTGAAATATATGAAAAGTTCACTGTGTAGACACAAAGTTTATGGAAAAGAAAGTTATTGCAATGATGAAAATAACTGGTTTCACTAGATAAATGAGAGTCTATTTCTTGAGAAAGTTGTAAATTACAATTAAATACGCTATAGAAAATTCCCGCGGTGGACGAAACTTCACTATGTAGTAATTTAAAAGTAAGATAATTCAATTTTAAATAGAATTCTCACAAGTACGTGAGAAATACATGACGGCAGGACTTGTAGATTGAGTACAGAATCTGGAAGGTTCCAGAACAATCTTAGCAGTAAAATGGGGCTAATGTAAATCCAGCGGAGGAACTAGCTTGTTGAATTATAGACAGCGGGTAATTAGATAATATCCCACGTAGTGAGAGGATTTCTCATTTGAATAGCTTAATAAAAGCTCTTTATGGTAAAGTCGGCTTATACAAGCGAAAGCTCAACATGGCAAATCCCACGAAGAATGATTATTGCCCCAAAATAAATACTTTCACACTGTCTATAAAAGTATCATTAAAAACACGTGGAAGTTAAAACCATGAAGATGAGGTTAATACTTGAAGAAGGTACTTATCTTTGTTGCATGTCGAAGTGAAGTTCCTCACTGATGCCTAGAGTTCCAACATGGCGTGGAATTTAAAAAAATGCCTCGTTAGGTCAGGAGGCTAGCTCTGGTTGAGCCTTAACTGATTGCTTCAACTGCCGACTAAGAAGTGAGACTTGCTCAACGAAGCACGGCAGGTCCTAGGAAGGGGAGAGAGTGGGGGTAGGAAACAAAAGGTATACATATCAGCATAACCAACTTATCAAAAATAAATTTTCTTCTTGATGGATGGTCTTCTAAGAATTGATAGTAGGCGATATTAGCGCAGCATGGTGAGTGAAACAGTAGACGTAGTCCTCTTGCTCAAGGAGAAAATAGCTGGCGATAGTAACAAGATCTGGTGGCCAGATGGATATGTAAGTCCTCTTGCACGATGAGGAATTGAGTAGCTTCAGAGGTTCGCTACTAGATGACGCTAGGTGGGTCACAGAAGTTATATATCTGAAACATACTTATGAAGACGTAAGAGATTTGCCCAACAAGGAGAAAACAGAAGATCACTGTTGGTGTTTGACAAAGAGGCAGGAAGAAATGAACATGCAAGGAGCAGTAGACATTATATCTCAGGTACCGTGTATTCAAAGAATACACCATACTGGGGGGGGGGAAACACCAACAGAGAGCAAATAAGCAGTTACACATTTAATGGCAGCGGAGCGATCAAAGACAGTGGCCTTGTGATTGGTCCATTAGTGGTCAAGATTCTGGCCACCCTGACTCTCCCATCTCTCCCAGGATAACACTCGGTCACCCTACCAGAAATCCATACTAGGGGGGGTGAAACATCCCTAACCAAGACCAAGTCCCCCACCTTAATGTCGGGACTGGAAAGAAACCACTTCTGTCTCCGTTGTAAGGAAGTTAAATATTCCAAGTTCCACCTTTTCCAAAAAGAATTACGGAGGGCTTCAAGTTTCCGCCAAGCGATAGGTAGATTAGAATCCCTGTAAGAATTGGGAAGAGGAGGAGGAGCAGAAAGAGAAGTGCCTATAAGGAAGTGACCAGGTGTAAGTGGAAGCAGGTCATCAGGGTCATTGGACAGCGGAGTTAAAGGTCGAGAATTAACAACACCTTCAATCAGAACAGACAGTGAATTGAATTCTTCGTAAGTCAGAATTCGATTACCTAAGACTTTTCTTAAATGACGTTTAGTGAGCTTTACGCAAGATTCCCACCTACCACCGTGATGAGGAGCGTAAGGAGGTATAAAGCGCCATTTGAAACCCTTTGAGTAGGAAAAATTAGAAATTTGTTCCATGGCAGGAGAGGAAGTAAGAGCTTTCTTCCACAGGGAAGCTGCGCCCTGAAAAGCGGAAGCGTTATCAGAGAACATCTCTGAAGGCACACCACGCCTAGCAGTGAAGCGAGAGACAGCTGATAGAAAATAAGAAGTAGAAGCATTCGTTACTAGTTCCAAGTGGATTGCGCCTGTAACCATGCAAACAAAGAGAGAAACATAAAGCTTACCAAACAATTTGCGTTTAGCTTCAGGAGAATTTCGTTGATATTGAAACGGACCCATATAGTCCACACCAGTTAAAGCAAATGGGCGTATAGGAGAAGAGCGAAAAGAGGGCAGATCGCTCATTAATTGAGTATTGATTTTAGGTTTCGCTTTAAAGCAAGGAATGCACTTATGAATTACAGAAGAAACTTCATGAATTCCATTTATAATCCAGTACTTTTCCCTTAAAAGGCAAAGCAGAGTGCGTGTACCAACATGCAGATTACGATAATGAAAGTCACGTATAATTAAAGAAGTAACGTGATGTTTGGAAGGCAAAATAACGGGATGCTTTTTGTCCTCAGAGAGTAAAGATTGCGAGAGCCTTCCAGCTACCCTGAGTAACCCATGGTCATCAAGGAACGGGGCTAAAGCACGAAGACGGCTGGATTTGGGAAGATCTCTTTTAGAAGAAAGCAAAGACAACTCAGAAGAAAAGGCTTCTTGCTGTGTCAGTTGTAAAACTTTAATGGTGGCGAGATTCAATTCATGATTGGTAAGGTGTGGTTTGGGGAGAAGAGGTTGGTCAACCACAAGATATTTCCATCTAAGGAGATAGGCGACAATCCGTAGTAATTTATGAAAAGAAGAATAGCGGGACAACAAAGGATAAGAAGCATTAGAAACCAGACACGAGGCAATAGACAGAGGTACTTTAGCGTCAGGCAAGTTGGAATTTGTAGCTGGAGGTTTAGCAGGCCATGAAGAAGAGTCTTTGATTAACCACGAGGGCCCATGCCAGTACAATTGGGAAGCTGCCAATTGAGAGGGTAAACAACCACGAGAGATAATGTCGGCTGGATTATCCGCACTGGGAACATGCCTCCATTGACATCCAGAAGAAAGAGTTTGAATTTTGGAAACCCTGTTTGCGACAAAAGTTTGCCAGTGAGAGGGGTTTTTAGCGATCCAAGAAAGGGTGATCATGGAATCGCTCCAGAGATAGATTTGCGAGAATTCGACTTTCAATACTTCCCGTAATTTCTTGACAAGTTCTGCAGCCATGAGTGCAGCGCACAGTTCGAGCCTAGGCAAAGTGATAGTTTTAAGAGGAGCGACCTTCGATTTGTCGCAAACAAGGTTGGAAACTAGAGATCCATAGAATGAATCATGGTAAACTAAATATGCACAGCAACCGTAAGCTTTTTCGGAACTGTCCGCGAACACATGGAGGAAAAAGAATGCATTAGAATGAGAGCTGATTAAATTCCTGGGAATTTCAATAAGGGAAAGATCCAGCAAATTGCTGCGAAACGAGAGCCAACGATTCAGAAAAGATAGAGGGACAGTGTCATCCCATTCACATTTAAGCGACCACAGCTCTTGCATGAAGAGTTTGGCTATAACGATAACTGGGGCAAGAAATTGAAGCGGATCAAAAATTTTTGCAATTTCAGAGAGGATTTGTCTTTTTGTATTAGGAAGCTCTTCTGCCAGCGTAACTTTATAGATAAGAGTGTCAGTGCTAGTGCACCAATGAACTCCTAAAGTTTTTATAGATTCGGAGTTTCCACAAATTTCGACAGAAGAGGGATCTACGTCTTCGATGGGAAATTGGGCGAGAAACTCAGGGGAGTTGGAGTTCCACTTATGAAGTGGAAAACCTCCATTCCTTAGTAATGCTTGAAGTTCTAAAGACACAAAAGAAGCTTCCTCCAAAGTAGAGAAGGACTGCAAGTAATCGTCAACATAGAATGACGTAGTTAGTGCTTCAGAGGCTTTGGGGTTAAATAAATGACCATCTTGTGAGGCTAGCAAGTGTAGGGATCGGATAGCAAGGAAAGCAGAGGGTTTTAAGCCATAAGTAACCGTTTTCAAGCGAAATACCTTAATGGGCTTATTGATTTCATCACGCCACAAGATTCTTTGAAGATCTCGTTGTTCTGGTTGAATTAACACTTGACGGTACATCTGTTTTATATCGGCTATGACAGCTATGGGAAATAATCGAAAGTTTAAAAGTATGGCAGATAAATCTGATTGAATAGCAGGACCAGAATAAAGAGTGTCATTAAGGCTGTTGCCATTAACGTCGGGTGATGAACCATTGAAAACAACTCGGATTTTATCTTTTACAAGAGGGTTTTTCCACACAGGATGATGATTTAAATAAACCGTTTCGATTGGGGGGTGCAATTCATCATCGGATTTGTTAACAACCTCCATATGATCTAAGCTTTCATACTCATCCATGAACTCAGTGTACTGCTTTTTGACAAGGGGTTCCTTTTTGAATTTGCTCTCGATAGCAAAGAGGGCTTTTCGAGCTTTAGGCTGAGAGTTAATAAGTTTGGGGGGATTGTGTAATCTTGGCATTTGAACAATGAACCGGCCATCAGAAGAACGAGTGGTCGTGTTCAAAAAAAGTTGCTCACAGAATTCGTTTTCTGAAGAAGTTACATTAGGAGAATCAACATTTTCAAGCCTCCAAAACTGTTCCAGATCAGTATTGGAGAAGTAACATTGCGATGCAAGTTGGGGTGAATAATGGGGAAGTTGCCCTGTGACAATCCATCCAAAATTAGTGTCTCTAGCGACCACGTTTGAGGATAGCTTGCGAACCTGTTTCCGAAGGCAGTTCCAAAAGACATTGGCACTAAAGAGTATGTCAATGGGATTTTGTATGTTAAACGAAGGATCGGCTAACCTTAAATGCGAGGGAATGTTTAACCCTGAAATATCAACCGAGTGACTAGGAGTGTCTTCTCCAATGCTATTGAGAATTAGACAATTAAGTTTAAAAAAGTTGTTTCTATGACAAATATCTCTTATGGTTAGTTTTGAAAATTGTAAAGCTTGCGATTTTGAGCTGTTGATGCCCGACACATTGATAGAAGTGGGGTTTACGGGTAGGCCTAGTTTTCTAATCAAGGAATTAGACACAAAATCATGAGTTGCAGCTGAATCTAGAAGGCCGCGTGCACGGACCCAGTTGCCAAAGTTATCCTGAACTTCAATTTGAACAGTAGACAACAATACTTGAGCACTGCGAATGGACTTAGCATTTTGAATGTATGATGAAGCATTAGAACTGTTAACACTATCATTTTTAGGAGAAGTGGATGCTGTTGATGACCTTGCCTGATTATGACGATGTAGCAAAGTAAGATGAGCCTTTTCACAATGGCAACAAAGTCTTGTGGACTTACAATTAGAAGCAGAATGCGTGGGCGCTAGACAGTTGAAACAATGTTTACTTTGAGCAACTAGTTTTCGTCTGTCGTCGACTGACATTTCTTTAAAGGATTTACATAAGTATAGGGCATGGGAATCTTTACAAAGTATGCACTTTACAGGTTCGTTTAAACTTTTGCGAGGTTCGCTTTGCGTATTTAAAACAATAGAGCTAGCAACACGACGTTCACTAGACCTAGTTGGGTAACCAGTAGTGTTTGATTTGAATTTGGATGAGCTGAATCCTGATTTTTGGGTATTAGACGCTGAGCGTTCGCTTTTGGGTTTGATGGACATTAATTCAAATTTGGAACTAGGAGATGAAGGTTCGCTCTGATTAGCTAGCGCGGTTAAAAGTTGGCATCTAGCGTTTATGAAGGTGACTAAATGCTCGTAAGTATAGTCGTCTTCTTTAGAAAGTTCGATTTCCCAAGCTTTGAGGGTAGCAACATCAACTTTAGAAACCACTAAATGTATTAGGAAAGTATCCCAATAATTAGTAGGTTGATCTAATTGGGACAAAGCCTTTACGTGAAGCTGTGTAGTGTCAACTAGAGTGCGCAGACTAGTGACGTCATTATGCTGTGACGCAGGTAGATTGAATAGAGCCCTTATGTGGCGTTGAATGCGTAACCGTAAATTTCCATATCTATCCTTTAGTAAGTTAAAGGCAATGGAATAATTTTCGGCACGAAGAGGAAGTGCTTCGACCAACTGCAAAGCTTGACCTCGGAGGATAGATCTCAAATACTGAAACTTGTAAATGACTTGAATGTCTTCATTGTCGTGAACAAGGGAGCAAAATAATTCATAAAAAGAATCCCAAGCGGATTCATCTCCAGAAAAATGGGGCAAATCAATTTTCGGTAAAATTGGTTTGGGCTTGTGAGTACCCTCACGGAAAGAAGTTTGTGGTTCGTGAAGGGAACCAAGAACAGAAGCGTCCTTTTTCTGCTCCTCTTCGAGTTGGCGTATTATTTTGAAAGCAGAACCTATGCCTTCGTAATATTGGTTTTCTACTTCAACTCGATCTTCGGTTTGATTGAGCATGCAAGTTTCTATTTCAGTTTGGATGTTACAATAATTTTCGTAAGACCGTTCATAATCTCGTACGCGATGTTTTAACAAGTCTAATTGAGCTTCTGAGGGATCTAGCTCTTTTATGTACTTTCTGAAACGGGTAATTTGTCCTTTGTAGGATGCTCGTTTAGAAGTAAGTTTTTCATCTTTATCCTTCTCAGTAGGAGCCATGTTATAAAAAATAGATTGAAATGTAACTCACGATACTGTGGAACCTTGGAAATGCTGTCAAGCTGGCAGCAGCGAATGGGTAGAAAGCACGGGACCCACCAAAGAAGACAGGAGTGGTCTCGTTCCCTTTCACAGGCTTTGCACGATGTAATTATAGCTGAAAAATTCAAAGTAAATATTAATAATTTGCAGAATATTGCCAAATAGAAAAACTGAAAAAAGGACTCTCCCGGGTTTCGGCACCAATCTTTGGGTAGATTATAGGCTAGGGAATAACCCACCCACCAAGGGAAGATGATTAAGAAAAGGAAATGGGTTTCGGACTGAAGAAAAAGGATAGAAAAATAGGAGGAGAGCCCCACAAAATTAATAAGCTTCACTTTAAACACACTTAAAGGCGATTGCCACAGAAACTTAACCTCCTGATATCTAAAATAGGTACGAGCTTGGTCGAGGCCAACGGGAACCGCAGCTGGGACTTGGGCGATTTGCAAGAGAGAGGCTTTAGTATGTTTCCTCCCAAGCATGTATAAAAGTATTATGTGGAAGGGTAATGGTCCGGCAAGACCGAGAGCAAACGATTTATTGTATGTCTTCTCAAAGAAATTAGTTTTTTCAAAACGATTCGAAGAATGCCAATAGTTAATCAAGCTTGGTATTTTCAATTTTTTGAAGTTATAGAATTCCTGAAAAGAGCGACCAAGTGCTTCAAGGAAGGGGAGTGACGAAAAAATTATAACTTGGAAAGTAATTTTGGTAAGTGACTCAATGTTTGCATTTGGAAATTGCTAAGCCCTTACTCAGCGAGAGGCCGGCTAAAAGCTTAGACAAAAAAAAGAAACACTTATCTTTTGGGAAATTGACCGTAAGTTTTCGGAGAGGATCTCCACAAGCAGGTAGCTGGCGTAGCGAGCTTTACTTGCCTTACTGGCCAATTAGAATTAGCTATTAAAGCTAAGAGAAGCTTTGACAAGATTACCACTAAGAGTTTTTGCTCAAATGCAACGAGTGGTGAAATCCCTATCAATAGATTTAAGGGCATCGAGTAGGGAGAGCCAAGGAGTACAGGACCTTGCTTAACTGTTGTATTGGAAAAGTGAGAATCCAAAAACAAATATTTAATTTATTTAACAATTCAAAGAAGCGTAACTTTAACAAATAAATATGTTCTATGTAGTTAACAATTTGGGGTCGCAGACCTCCAACAACGTTCAGAAATTGCTCCAGGCAAATGACAATTTTTAAGGTTTTTAAACCTTATATTAAAATCTTGGTAAGATTTAATAAATAGGCAAAATGGAATAATTAAAGTTTTAACATTTACAGGAGTACAAACAATGTACTATAAGAAACCTCTGAAAGAACATTCTAACGAGAATAACAACTTCGAAGATAACAAAATGGAAAACATAAAGAATAAAAAGGAAGTTCCTACAACTTCTTATATTTAAACAGAATTACTTTATGAGAATTATACAAAGAGAGCAGGTCACTTACTGTGAACCTGGAAAGTTAATCAGAAGGAAGGTTCTAGACCTCCTATACTTTAAATAAGACTCGCAAGTTAAATGAGGCAGTTTTCATTTAGCGAGACCAAAAAAATAACTCACTCAAGAGTTGAGAGAATTGTTTTCCCTGCTTTTGAAGGGAGGAACAATGGAAGTTTGAAACGTGTGCTAAACACGTAATTATACAGAGATACTTAATGATAAACCAACAAAATGGAAGGGCACTTCTTGGAATGACACCTTATTGGAACAGACCTAGATTAAAAGTTTATTGCAGATTGTTAGTAAGAGGTTTAGGAAAGAGAAATGGGAATTAAGGAAAATGTTCATGGCCTTATTTGAATATAAGCGGACGATCGCGACGCGGTAGAAAAGTTGAGCAAGCACTGGTTTTCACTATAGTTCATTGAAATATATGAAAAGTTCACTGTGTAGACACAAAGTTTATGGAAAAGAAAGTTATTGCAATGATGAAAATAACTGGTTTCACTAGATAAGTGAGAGTCTATTTCTTGAGAAAGTTGTAAATTACAATTAAATACGCTATAGAAAATTCCCGCGGTGGACGAAACTTCACTATGTAGTAATTTAAAAGTAAGATAATTCAATTTTAAATAGAATTCTCACAGGTACGTGAGAAATACATGACGGCAGGACTTGTAGATTGAGTACAGAATCTGGAAGGTTCCAGAACAATCTTAGCAGTAAAATGGGGCTAATGTAAATCCAGCGGAGGAACTAGCTTGTTGAATTATAGACAGCGGGTAATTAGATAATATCCCACGTAGTGAGAGGATTTCTCATTTGAATAGCTTAATAAAAGCTCTTTATGGTAAAGTCGGCTTATACAAGCGAAAGCTCAACATGGCAAATCCCACGAAGAATGATTATTGCCCCAAAATAAATACTTTCACACTGTCTATAAAAGTATCATTAAAAACACGTGGAAGTTAAAACCATGAAGATGAGGTTAAAACTTGAAGAAGGTACTTATCTTTGTTGCATGTCGAAGTGAAGTTCCTCACTGATGCCTAGAGTTCCAACATGGCGTGGAATTTAAAAAAAATGCCTCGTTAGGTCAGGAGGCTAGCTCTGGTTGAGCCTTAACTGATTGCTTCAACTGCCGACTAAGAAGTGAGACTTGCTCAACGAAGCACGGCAGGTCCTAGGAAGGGGAGAGAGTGGGGGTAGGAAACAAAAGGTATACATATCAGCATAACCAACTTATCAAAAATAAATTTTCTTCTTGATGGATGGTCTTCTAAGAATTGATAGTAGGCGATATTAGCGCAGCATGGTGAGTGAAACAGTAGACGTAGTCCTCTTGCTCAAGGAGAAAATAGCTGGCGATAGTAACAAGATCTGGTGGCCAGATGGATATGTAAGTCCTCTTGCACGATGAGGAATTGAGTAGCTTCAGAGGTTCGCTACTAGATGACGCTAGGTGGGTCACAGAAGTTATATATCTGAAACATACTTATGAAGACGTAAGAGATTTGCCCAACAAGGAGAAAACAGAAGATCACTGTTGGTGTTTGACAAAGAGGCAGGAAGAAATGAACATGCAAGGAGCAGTAGACATTATATCTCAGGTACCGTGTATTCAAAGAATACACCACCTGGTTTTGTTTGTCTAGAGTCATTAATATAAGAAAAATTAAAAAAAAATATTTATGCCAATATTTTGTTGATTTTTTGCATAAATATGCAAGAAAAAAATTATTCCTATTCTCATAACTTATTCATTTTAGGCATAAAACAGTGTATGTGTGTATGTATATATCCATCTCAAAAATTATATTGCTCTACAAGAAATACTTTGGGAGATAAATGTACCTAAGTTTGCAAAATATCAATTTAACAGGAAATCAGTGGTGGTGGTTTAGCATAAACCTGCCCCTGACCTTCCTTGTCCTCGATCTTCTTTTTTGAGCTCTTTTATTTGATCTGGTCTCCTTAGTCATTGATTGAGCTGATATCTCTGCCTCATTTATCCTCTGACTGTCGATCATGAGTAGCGCACTAGCCATAAGATACTTAATTTATCATGAACATTTATCCTACTGCTAACATCATCATTAAAATATATAATAGCATCCATTACTGAGTCCTAGGGGAACTCATATGTTGCTTAAAATTACCACAGGTTTTACAAGATAAATTTAACTTATATACCAAGACTCTCCTTGAGTTAGCTTCATCAGATGATGCATGAGAGCTATCACTGTCACAGTACCGACACTTTGCCACGCTGTTTATAATGTTAATCAGGGATTTAAAATCTACGATAATATAATTATTCACATTGCTATTGTTCTCACTGTTTAGACTAATATCTAATCTGTCACAGTTGTAAGACAGCTTACGTTTCGATGCGCTTGGGGGAAAACTAACCTCATTCACACGTTGCACATTGTCACTGTCAATTTTATTATTAAATCTTCTGGCGGCGTTTCTAGGCGTATGCGATGTTGATTGCCATGATATTTTCTCTTTGAATTGAGTTTCTTTAGGCGCAGCATTTTACAGGAACAACAGCATTCACTATCCAGATGTAAATTCACTTGGTAATAGCAAAGCTCGTGTGGGCATAAACAGTTTATAAACATTACAGAAAGCGGGAAACAATTGAGGCTCAACAACCAAGCCTGGGTGAAAGTGTCCACACGACCAGTATGAATCAAGGAGTAAATAGAGTTGAAAAGGTTACTGCCTTTTAACATAAGTCACAAGGAACTGTTCAGTCTACAGTTTGACACATTGGAAACGTGGGATTGGCAAGTGCCCGCCATTTTTAAAAACCTATTTAAATGGACTTAGAATGAATACAACCTCAATAAACTATATATATTGTGATTCAGAACAGTTCCCTCTACACATTTATGCTGATATAAAAAAATGGCAAATTTAGTCATTTTGCGACGTCCGGGTCCCCTTAGAAAACGTAATTGCAACTCAAGAAATAAAAGTGCCTTTAAAGTTAGAACACGCGGTACAAATACATGAGGCTCAAAAATGAGATGTGTCTGACGAACAAATACAAAAGTGTGACTAACAATTATGTAAAATTTGTTATCAAGAAGAACTGGGTGTTGTATTTTTGCCTTGTGGACACTTGATAGCCTGTGTAAAGTGTGCATTAACATTTAACACTTGTGCTATATGCAGAAAAGTAGTATCTGCAACAGTTAGGGCATTTCTTGCAAGAATAGCATAATTTATTAGCAAGGCACAGTGCAAAATACCTATATGCACAATATTATTACAAGCTGTTGTAGTGTGCAATTGATATGCTTTTGATTTGTTTATATACTACTACAATGAATGTTTTGAATGCTGTGGGACAAGCCTGTGACTAAGAGACAAAGAAGCTCAGCGAATTACCAACGCATATTCTATTCCGCATTATCAAGATTCGGAAATTGAAACCAGCATATGGTGATCGTGTACTTTGTGTATGTGAAAACTTTGGGACATTTCTGCCTACACGGTTTAATGATATGTCAGACAAGTGAATAATTCTGTACAACCTGTACACTTAATTTATGAAGGTTTTAAAACAATAGGTGCATGGTTCGTTTTAATTAAATAAAAAAAACAAATGTATATTAATAATGGAAAATATAAGTGATGACAATGGACTGAAAGGAAAATATGTGTATAGAATAATAATGTTTTAGTTTTCAGTATTGTCTTAAAAAATATTATCATAAACCAAAAAATATGTATATAAAATTTGTATATAAATGCAAAATGATGTTACAATGTTGTTTAATTTTATACAAACTTAGAGAATTTAACATTGCAGAGTATATATGATTATGACAATAGATACACACTGAATACAACTCTTTCTTTCTTTCTTTCTTTCTTTCTTTCTTTCTTTCTTTCTTTCTTTACAATAGTCTGTTATAGTTTTTAAACACGTGGCTTGTTGTAGATCTTTTATAGCAATGTCCATTGACTATTGTTTTCGAAAACTGGGGAAACCGCAATAGTTTTATAGGCATAAAAAAACATATTGTTATTACTATTTAGTCATTTTGATCCTCTTGCAATACTACTTTTTGCATATCAAGGCAGATGATCTAGCTGTTCTACTCCTTAAAACGAAAACAACAACACTACATCTTGCATAGTTTGTGATGTTGATGGCTCTTGTGACGTGGAAAATGGATTAAACATAACTTTTAGAACAGGGGTTAAACGTTGATCATTAAACAATCCACTATTTTAAGTAGCAACATGGTTTTCTTGATTTTTTGTCGACGGCAACTGTGTTTCATGCAGTTCACTACATTGATGATCACTGACACTTAAAACCTCACTATTTTACTTTTTAGGCCACCACGACAATGTTTGGAACGTTGTTTTGAACAACGCCAAATAACAGTTCCATTTTATTGGTTCGTTTCACAATACATGAATATCCTTTATAGTATACATAAGGCTTACCATACCTAGTCACTGATACTTCCATGTCAACTGTCAAGCATAGTAAAGTCAAATTGGTAATAAGAATAATAGTTCAATGTGAGAGCAAATATGGATCCAAAGAATTCAGCTAAAAGTGGAAGCAAATAAGCAATTATAAGAACCAAGAGTGGGTGTAAAAGTGGTCGCAAAGTGGTAGGCCCATTACACAATAATTTCAGCACGACAAAGCTCTTGTTCAATTTCCTTGATTTCCCAATCGTGACCGGTATGCCCAGCTTGTTGTAAAGCATGCAACAACTGTAGCCACTGGTCGAGCTTATTGGGATTGTGCCAGTATACAAATGTAACAAATGAATTTTTAGGTGTAAACAAAGCATTACCATTATCATCATCATCATCATCATTATCATCATCATGATCATCATTAACATTATCATCATGACCATCATCACTGTTAATATATAGCCCTTTTTGATCCTCATTTATAATCTGTGTTGACTTTGATAGTGTTGAAGGTTTCTTGGACGTTGAAAACTGTCCTAACATGACTTTTTGAGGACATGATAAGTCCTTTTGAACCAACACTGCACCATCTTTAGCCCCAATATCGTTTTCTTTAACTTGCTTTTTAGCATTTAGATTTTTTTTGTAAACCGCAACCGTGGTTCGTTTGGAGCCTCACACTTAAAACCTTTCCATTTTTACTTTTCAGGTTGCCTCGACATTTTGTTGACCCCTCATTTGAGCATCGCCAGAATATTATTCCATTCACATTCTGACGATTATAGTTATAAGAGTAGCCTTGATAGAGTGCACGTAGCCTACCTTTCTTGGTTGTAGAAAGTTCCATAGTAGTAACTGACCTGTGAGTATGATGTTCACACTACAAAGGTTACAAATGTTTTGGTGACGGAGTGACTTACCATAAGCTTATATATTGGCTTATGTGTTGGCTTTTGTATTGGCTTTTGTTGACTTTTGTATTGGCTTTTATATTGGCTTATTTGACAAGTTATTGTTGTCAATGTATTTAGAGGATTTTTATTGGTCTTGGAAAGTATTTGAAAGAGAGGGAATATTTAAACACTTAACCTAACCTAACCGAACCTAACCTAACTTTACCTAACCCCACCTAACCTAAAGTAACCTAACTTCATCTAACATAACTTCACCTAACCTAACCTAACTAACTAACCTACATTTACCCAACCTAACTTCACCTAACCTAACCTAACTAACCTCGACAAAAATCAAGGAAACCATATTGCTACTCAAAATAGTGGATTGTTTAATGAGCAACGTTTAACCCCTGTTCTAAAAGTTATGTTTAATCCATCTTCCACGTCACAAGAGCCATCAACATCACAAACTATGCAAGAGGTAGTGTTGTTGTTTTCGTTTTAAGGAGTAGAACAGCTAGTTCATCTGTCTTGATATGCAAAAAGGTAGTATTGCAAGAGGATCAAAATGACTAAATAGTAATAACAATAAGGTTTTATGCCTATAAAACCATTGTGGCTTCCCCAGTTTTCGAAAACAACAGTCAATGGACATTGCTATAAAAAGATCTACAACAAGCCTTGTGTTTAAAAACTATAACAGGCTATTGTAAACAGAGAAAGAATTGTATTCAGTGTGCATCTATTGTCATAATCATGTATACCCTGCAATGTTAAATATTCTAACTTTGTACAAAATAAAACAACATTGTAACATCATTTTGCATTTATCTACAAATTTTATATACATATTTTTTTGGTTTTATGATAATATTTTTAAGACAATACTAAAAACTAAAACATTATTATTCTATACACATATTTTCCTTTCAGTCCATTGTCATCATTTATATTTTCCATTATTATTATACATTGTTTTTTATTTAATTAAAACGAACCATGCACCTATTGTTTTAAAACCTTCATAAATTAAGTGTACAGGTTGTACAGAATTATTCACTTGTCTGACATATCATTAAACCGTGTAGGCAGAAATGTTCAAAGTTTTTACATTCACAAAGTACACGATCACCATATGCTGTTTTCAATTTCCGAATCTTGATAATGCGGAATAGAATATCCGTTGGCAATTCGCTGAGCTTCTTTGTCTCTAAGCCACATGCTTGACCCACAGCATTCAAAACATTCATTGTAGTAATCTATAAACAAACCAAAAGCATATCAATTGCACACTACAACATCTTGTAATATTATTGTGCATATAGGTATTTTGCACTATGCATTGCTAATAAATTATACTATTTATGCAAGAAATGCCCTAACTGTAGCAGATAATACTTTTCTGCATATAGCACAAGTGTTAAGTGTTAATGCACACTTGACACAGGCTATCAAGTGTCCACAGGGCAAAAATACATCACCTAGTTCTTCTTGATAACAAATTTTACATAATTGTTGGTCACACTTTTGTATTTGTTCGTCAGACACATCCAATTTTTGAGCCTCATGTATTTGTACCGCGTGTTCTAACTTTAGAGGCACTTTTATTTCTTGTGTTGCGATTACGTTTTCTTAACCAATAGTGTTCACAAATTCCTGACCTTTAAGCAACACCATGTATCTACAGTTAGGTAACCAACGAGCGTGACCCACAAAAGGGTCATCAGTCATTTGCCAATCCATTAAAGCAAATCCACAATGAAAACATATTGTTTTATCCCCTTCACCAGTATAAAAATATCCAGCTTCACTTAGCTGTTTTGTAAGGTGTTTTAATATTAATGGCCAAACATTTTTATAAGATTCTAAACGTTTTTCAACAGAGCTATACTCTGGGTGTGCTAGTGCTTTAGTCTTGCAAACTCCCAATTTTTCAAAAGCACATGCCAATTCAACACTGTCTATGGCATATGGACCACATATATCGACACTACCGTTGGTTGGTAATACATCATTATTATTATTTAATTGTGATTCAGCAACGTAAGTAGTAGCGAATGGCCTTGTGGTTCCGTAAAATGGATACACTGGTATATTACCCACTTGTTTTCCAAGCAAGTAAGGACAATGAGGAGACCATCGCAAATGGTCTCTAAAGGGATCATCCCCTTCTTCCCTGTGTGAAAGTTCAACATGACAAAAAACACAACCCACCACATCTCCCCGGTTCAAGTAACAGACACCAGCTCCAGCAAGTTTATGTGCTGACAAAAAAGCCTACAGGCCAAGATTCAAATGTTAACCAACGATCATTTTCTGATTTTAAATTTAACCGACGTGGTAAACCGACTTGCTCACTTGTTGTATTTGGTACTAACGCCATGCGTTATATTAAAACTTTTTATTGCGAGTTATTAACGTTGCACAAGAGCACAGAGTACTTTAAAGCATAATGTATGCTTGTTCACTGTCTGTTCACTACGTTAATGGCTCATGACCACACCTAAAAACAAACAAAATAACCCATTACTCAATCAATCAATACTTGTAAATAAAACTTTAAAGTCAATTGGCATTAAATAAAAACACAATCAAAAATAATTTTAAAAAATGAACTGTATGCCTGCACTAACAATAACCCATATACTATTTTATATAGCTGCAGTCATTTACATTCCCCGTTAACCAATATATAAACAAAAATAAATGTCATGTCATTTTGTTCAGATTATCTTGTTCAAACCTGTGGATATTTGTTGAGTCTATAGGGAACGACACGTCAGGTCAATTTAAATTTTTGTTTTAAAAAAATCCAACATGGCATTGTACTTTTCCCGGTGAACAACCAATATGGTCATGTACCGGTTGCCAATGCACAGCCATTAATAAAGAAAGCAATCACTGTCCCTGTTATGTACAGGTAATGAATTTTGTCTAAGTGTTTCAATAGTGGTAAAATGGGATAGCATTTTAAGTTAGACTTACCTGAGTTTTCAATAGTTCACTGCTTGGGAACAATGGTTGCACTACAGTGCGTCTCGGGTTTTCAATGACTGCTACTGCGGTAAAGCTTTTCTTTCCAAGTTTCTAAAAATAAATAAAATAAACCGTCACAAATACCTAAATTCAGGTTAATACATGCATTTCATAAAATGAAATAAAATATCAAACAAAACAAAATGAAACAAGATAGTTTTTAAAAGAATCTCACCTTGACTTGTACCGGCTTCTTGCTGTTTCCTTCTAGCGGGCTCAAAAGTGCAATGGTTTCTTCTCTCTCAT
This sequence comes from Meconema thalassinum, assembly GCA_946902985.2. Taxonomy (NCBI): domain Eukaryota; kingdom Metazoa; phylum Arthropoda; class Insecta; order Orthoptera; family Tettigoniidae; genus Meconema; species Meconema thalassinum. The sequence continues at coordinate 679,882,078 of OX336391.1, read as the reverse complement.
GCATGTGACGTATACCGGTTATCTGAAAACAAATAAATTAATAAATAAATCATTAATTACCTTATCAATAACTAAAAGTTTAAGGTTCATTAGCATTATATTATTAAAATAATAATTCATAGGTACTTACCAAAAAATTAAAGGATTTTTTCTTCCCAAGTTCAGTTCAGAGCTCTACTGTATACGTCAATTTGCTGGTCCTGTCAGTGTATCACTAACGCAATCCTTAACAGTCTGCTTAGCCACAGAGAGAGTTGAATTTTCTCAGCGCTTTGACCTTCAACTCATCTGTGTCTCTCACGTGTTCCCACGCCTCCCCACATTCCTTAAGATTCCTGTACCTTATACTAGTTTCATCAATTTAATAAAGAACCAAAATGGCTGCCTCTTATACATCGCTAGTACGACTGTCTAAGAACCAAAATGGCGGTCTCTGCTTAAACGTTACACCTGCTAGCCACCACAAGGCAAGTAAGCTGATATCGCACTTCCTGCCCACGTAGACATTTCTGTCTTATCAGCAGCAGCAGCCCTGACAAGGCCTCTGGCTAGGTACAATATTCAGTCTCCAGTGAGAAGGACTGTGTGTGTTAGCATTGAAAACATGTGTGTCTTATTATTATTATTCTTAACATTTTGCTGTAATAATAATTATTAGCAAGCGGCCATCCTCAATACTTGATCATGTTAACCACATACTTTCACCCTAAAACACATCACTTTACCCAGTTCAATATTTAGTTCATAACATCTCAGGCCAATGACCTTACCGTTTTGCTTCTTTGAGTACATGCACATGACATGGTCGAGCGAATGTTATAGGTTTCCATATTCTACAACCATTTACTGTGCCAGACAGCGATCTCGCTTATTGCCGTTTACTAGCATGTTAATGACCCCTTCAGGGGTAAAAAGTCTTAGGATGCTTCACGCAATTTCAATTATTCGCCTTCATTCGTTCGTCATAGAAAAAATCTCAAAAAGCGACCCCTCACCCTGCTACCCCTCGATATAGCCATTTCCTGTATTCAGCATGGCCAGTGATAGCCTCGTTGTAACACACGCCCAGCGCTACCGTCTAACTGTATACGAGCACGTTTCGTTTTAAAATAAAAATAAAAAAAACAAGTTAAAAAAATTGAAATGCACAGTTTTTGTTCTAGAGACTTGAAATTTATTTTGGATGTAGGGGGGGGGGGGGTATAGACCTTCCATTTATGTCAAACAAACTCTTTTGTAAACATGTTAATTTCCAAAATGTAGGAATTTCAAAATTGGACTTAAAAAAAATATTATAAAAAACAAGATGTTCAGTAAAGAACTTATAGCCCACTTTCTCCTAAATGCAGGGTTATAATTATAACTGTTTGTCCTTTTCAAGGAGTATAATTGTATGTTAGTTCTGGTAGCTTGTAGAGATACGTGTTATACGGATAATAAAAATGAATATGAGATGCCCTTTGCTAGTACTACCTCTGTACAAAATTTCATTCAATTCGATTTCACCGTGTTTAAATTGATATGATGAGTCGATTTGCACACATTTATGGCCGCTATCTGCAAACTATTGGGCTGATGAACTTGAAGTTCAGTCAATCGATGCTTCCCACAAAAAAAGGTATGTGGTTGCAATATTTGGTAGAGATCAAATAATTAGGTTGGTCATAATTTGATTTAAGCTTTTACCATTTGAGTGGCCACCATTCCGTTTCCATCAAGATGGCGGCAATATAAAACATGACCCTGAGGAGGCCTTCGCTAGTGCTACCTCAGTACCATATTTCGTTCAATCGGGTTTTACTTGTTTGAATTGATAGGGGGAATCGATTTGTACACATATATGGCCGCCATAAGAAAACTATTGGACTGACGGCCTTGTAGCTTTGTCAAGGAGCGCTTTTCACATAAAGGTATGCTGTTGCAAAATTTGATAGAGATCAGCTGAATAGGTTGGTCGAAATTTGATTTAAGCTTTAAATATTTGGGTGGCCACCATTACGTTTCCGTCATGATGGTGCCGATCTAAACCATGACACTGAGGTGCCCTTTGCTAGTGTTATCTCTGTACCGAATTTCGTTCAATTCGGATTCACCGTGTTTGAATAGATAGAGGGAATCGATTTGCACACATACATGGCCACCATCCACGAATTATTGGGCTGATCACCTTGTAGTTCGGTCATAAGATTCCTCGTACATAAATATATAATTTTGTAAAATTTTTCAGAGATCAGATGTTTAGGTTGGTCGTAATTTGATTTAAGCTTTTAACATTTGGGTGACCGCCATTACGTTTTCGTCAAGATGGCGGCGATATAAAATATGACACTAAGGTGCCCTTTGCTATTGCTACCTCTGTACCAACTTTTGTTCAATTTGTATTCACCGTGTTTTAATAGATAGGGGGAATCCGTTAAAACACATACATGGCCGCCATCCGCAAATTATTGGGCTGATGACCTTGTAGTTTGGTCAAAATATTCCACATATACAAAGTTATAACGTTGCAATAACCGGTAGAGATCAGATGATTAGGTTGGTTGTAATTTGATTTAAAATTTTAACATTTGGGTGGCCGCCATTACGTTTTCGTCAAGATGGCGGCGATATAAAACATGACACTGAGGTGCCCTTTGCTAGTGCTACCTCTGTACCAAATGTCGTTCAATTTGGTTTCACCGTGTTTGAATTAATAGGGGGAATAAGTTTGCACACAAACATGGCCGCCATCCGCAAACTATTGGGCTGATGACCTTGTAGTTTGGTTAAAAATGCTCCCCATAAAAGGGTATGTGGTTGCAAAATTTGGTAGAGATCGGATATTTTGGTTAGTCGTAATTTGCTTTTTGCTTTGAACATTTGGGTGGCCGCCATTACGTTTTCATCAGGATAGCGGCAATTTAAAACATAACACTGAGGTGTTCTCTGCTAGTGCTTCTTCTGTACCAAATTTCGTTCCAATAGGTTTCACCGTGTCTGAATTAATATGGGGAATAGATTTGCACTCCAACATGGCCGCCATCCGCAAACTATTGAGCTGATAACATTGTAATTTGGTCAAGGGAGGCTCCCCACAAAAAGATGTGTTGTTGCAAAATTTTGCATAGATCGGATGATTAGGTAAGTCGTAATTTGATTTAAGCTTTGAACATTTGGGTGGCCGCCATTACGTTTCCGTCAAGATGGTGGCAATGTAAAACATAACACTGAGGTGCCCTCTGCTAGTTCTACCTCTGTACCAAGTATCGTTCAATTCGGTTTCACCGTGTTCGAATTGATGGGGGGGGGGGGAGACATTCAGAGTACACACACTCACACACAGACTCACACACAAGCTCACACACAGACTCACAAACACACAGACATACACACAATTTTCCGCCCTGTGTTGATCTCATAAGTCTACTTTCATTTTTTGCAAAAATCGAAAGTAGGCTAATAAAGGTCATAGAGACCATCGTTTGCACCATGGCACAACGTTCCATCATGTTTGGTTTTCAAACTATCACCTACTTTTAAAAACAAACATTTTCAATAAAAAGAAATATAATACATGGTCCAGAGCAAAGCGCCCGTCAGCTCGAGTCCAACGACACTTCATTTGTTAAAATCCGATCAGGCGTTCGCGAATTATCGCCATGTTCCCTCCTACACACTTGAAACTTGGTTTCTGCCTAGAGAGCATAGCCACCTTTCATTAACGTCAAACAAACTTTTTCTCATCCTCACCGTTTCCAAAATGATCAAAAATTCAAAAACAAGAATTTTCAAAAACAATTTTAAAAAATACCAACACATATTCTTAGCGAAGAGGACGTCATCCCAACGCCAACAACACCTCGTTCGTTGAAATCCGATCATGCGTTCGAGAGATATCGGCAAAGTTTATATGAAAGTAGGGGGATTCCCAGAACTGTCACTACCACACTACTCTTACAAGTTTTTATCCTAGAGACTTGAAATTTATTTTGGGGGTAGAGGGGGTCAAACAAACTTATTTGTAATCTTGTTAGTTTCCAAAATATAGGAATTTCAAAATTACACTTTTTTAATCAAAAAATAAAAAAGTTTATTATAACAATCAAAAACATAGAGACCGTTCGTTTAAGCTATTGCACAACGTTCTATCATGTTTGGTTTTCAAACTATCGCCTATTTTCAAAAACAAAAATTTTAAAAAATGAAAAATATAACAAGTCGACCATAGGAAAGAGGACATCAACCCGAGTCCAACGACATGTCGCATGCCCATGGTTTCGCGAAATATACATAAAAGGTCACCGTAGCCGAGCGGTTCGTGTAACTCGTTAACCCGTCACTCTCCCCTACTACCAACATAAAATCAGTTACAGACAGAGGATTTTTAAAGGATCGCCTCCAGAATGCAACACAGGCTTCAAATAGAGATGATAACAGACTAATTCCCAGGCCAAGTGTATCAGAAAAACTGTATAACTCAACTAGATATCATGGATATAGTACCGGTTCCTCAGATCAACGCCCGAATGAACCAGTAGATTATGATGACCCACAGTTACGAGTTATACCATCAGAGGAAGAACCAATACAGCCAAGGCAACTTTCCTGCTCGTCGGCATACTGAGCATCTTTTTATTAATGAAACCGAAGCCACCACCTCCTTGCTTACCCGTGGAGTGTGCGCCCCCAGCAGAATCGCCATCAAAGCAACTGGTTTCACAACAACCCGCGGGAGAATCTAGCTCATGAGCCCGGAATATCCAGATCACTCACAACTTTGTTTAACCTGATTTATTCTCTTTCCCAAAATAATTACTTATATTTTCAAAGCTAGCAATCAGAACATCGGGATGCAAACCCTATCATTGGATTGTTTGAAGGGGAAAGTGGTGTTGGTAATGGTGGCAAAGGCAACATATGCAAGTGTGGGCCTTCTGATTCTTTATTCACAATGAAACCTAGAAAAAGTAACTGATTCTTTAGTGAAAATATTTGATGGGCATGGCCAAATTATAAAAATGGTATAATTGTAATATTTTGTAGTAACTTCTGTATGAGTATACAAACATGTAGGGCTTTATAGTATGGCACAGATCTAAGTTGTATGTAATTTTTTTTGAAAATTATGTTTATTAAATATTGAAAAACTCAGGAATAATTATTTTCCCTTTTGTTGTGAAAATTGGGTTGAAATATTTTCTTTGCTCCTATTTAGATCATAAATAAGATGAAGATTCAAGTAAGAGGATATTGATGCTGAATGAGTCTACATTTTATGTTGTGACGTGTAATTATCTATGCTCTCGTGGGCATTTACAATGTGTTGGTGAAATCAATCCTGTATTGTTATGTATTTATATTCTAATGAAACAGTTCCAGGATGGTGATATAGCCATCTAGATTGGAACATACACGCACTGTAACATAGGCCTATGCTAATGCAGAAAATCTACAGTTGATGGGTGATAGTCACAATTTACGGACCTTAAAATTCCGAAATGGCGTTTCGAGGGTTCTTGTTTGAATTTCCCAGTCAACACATACCTAAAGCCTTGAGCGACTTCTAAGGTACTCATTAGCGTGACTCTAAGAGATTTGTCCTATTCGAGGCAAATGTGTAATTTTCTGAGCTAATGGTTTCATAAAAATCTCTTAATGTCTTGTGCGAAGGGGCATCTTTGTAGAGTGCGTTTGTTGGTATTCTGGAGTTAAGCGCATCTGCTAGATTGTTCATGGCACTTTTTTGGTATTAAATTTTGTTGCAATAGCTTCAGCAACTTCATTGGTTGATCATAGAACCGACGATTGAAATTACAGATCGTTATTAGGAAATTTCCACAATCCATGGTGAATAAACAATTCAATTCTGCACACTATGTAAAGAACTGAGTGCTGCGCACGAATGATGCACATTGTACCATAAGGGCGAGGTTGGCAGTACTGTTTTGATGATGATTGATTTTAGCAATGGCTCTCACAGCTGTAATTTTCGCTATATAAGTCGTGATCCTATTTGGGATGGCTGGGTGGGTCACAGACGGCGGAGGAGACGTCTATTAAAACTTCGCTCCCTGATTGCTCATTGTTTCATAAGGTATTTTGGCTAATTCATGTATTATAGAGAATGTTATCGCTCGATCTATGTTCATTCAGCACAATCGAGGCGTGCAAGATACTATTGGATTAGCTTCTAGCCTACGGTGACAAGCGTTGTCCTGATTCTGAAGTAAAATAACTTACTAGGCTTCCGCCCGCAGTTGTGGGAACAGTCTGATTATTTAAAAGTTCAACGACTAGTTCTCACAACGTCAATATAGAGGAAATCTACAGCAGTACTTACCTCATGAATCTGTGCGATTCTACCGGTATAAAACAGAATACGTTCCGTCAAAGTCGTTTCTCCGAGTCAATATGGGCCGATATTCAAATATTACGAATACAATCTAGTTCCTTATGTTCTGCATACTTGGCATATGAAGCCAGAAGTCGTAATACTTCCTGGTTAGAAACAGAAACACAATTAAGCATGGCAAGAAGGACACAACATAACCTTCAAAATAGTGATGGAATGGACGACAAACAAAAATTACTTTCGCATCATGACGGTGGTTCATTAATTCTGCAGAGTAGGAGAACATCACTTTCTGTAACTTTTAACACGGCCGACTGAATACGAGCTGCGCTCTATACCGGCCTTGACATTCCCAGTCAGAACCCATGTATAACATGTAATTGGAAAGTTTCTACTCGTTGCCGGTAGAGCGCACTCCCCTCCCATTATAGGCGCGATAAGGAATCAGCTGTACAGTACGTATATTAAATGTGTAATCTCAAGAACCACTGGATGGATTTTGATGCTGCTTTCACCATTCTGTAAAGGTGATCTCGAGGAAGATTTGTGTAGAAAATAATTTATTTATGACCAAAGGGAGCCAAGCAGTAACGATTTCAGTGAAAAGGTCGAAAAAATAGCCTGGCGTCCGTGCGCTTTTTAAGCTTACACTGGGCGAACCGTTAAAAATATCACTATATTATGAGTGTAAGAATTGTTCAGCGTGAGAAATTCTACAAAAAGTCCGCGAGAGCATATCTCTATCTTCGATACATCGCCCACTATAAGTGTTTTTAGTTTGGACGGGAGGGGCATTTGACTTGCACCTCGCCATTCTTAAATTACGTCTGACAGGAATTCCTTGCACATTCATAACTGTTCCCGGGCGAAGCCGGGGTGGGTTGCTAGTGACACTATATAATTATTATCATTATAATTTCCGCATTATCAAAATTAAAATTATATCACAAAATAAAATAGCGTGCTAATAAATCTAAGAGAAATTAGACATACCTTGCACCTTCTTCGGGTACAAGGACACTACTCCAGCACCGTCTCATTAAAAGGAAAGAGAGGATCAAAATTACACCGGGAACAAGTAGCAGCTAATCGGCGTGTTGTGTTTTGTGCTAAGAGATCTTTCGACAAATTACCAGATACCGTGTGCCTTCTTTTTCACGAAGCAGCTGTCAGGACGGGACTTACATAAACTTCTGCTGGACGTTATTCTCGAGGTTGAACAATGCGGTTTCATAATTATAATAACTGTCTCTGATAATCACAAAACTAACACTACAATGATGAGGCATTTAGGGGGAGGGAATTTGCAACCAATGGTCAATCACCCATACGACGAGTCTAGGAATGTATTCCCTAGTTTTGATCATTGTCACATTCTAAAAAAAAACATTAGAACGCAGTTTCTGTAACGAGAGATGACTGATGGTACTGGAATAATTTCAGGGAAATACTTGTCATTACTATACACAATGCAAAAGGGTGAGATCGTCAAACCGGTCAGACACCTCACTAAAAAACACATCGAACCCACTAAATTTGAAAAAATGAATGTTCGGCGTGCCAAGGAAGTGTTCTCGTCAGAAGTTATTGGTGCCATTAGTACACTGAAAGAAAATATAGGCATGCACCCGGAAGCGTACACATTCATGGACGCAGAAGCAACCATTTAAAAAAAAAAAACGTTAATAAATGGTTCGCTATGCATGACGTAAGCATCACATATCATCATATTCAGTCTAGAAATCCAGATAAAGGGCATTTTTTTCTCATTAAATGTCAGTTGCCTAAACTGGCTAGAGGAATATTTTCTTTCTTACCTTGAAACTTTGAAAGCTGCTAGTAACACTGCTAGAAATGACTTCCTGAGTTCTGAGACTTACGAAGCTACCTATACAATTAATCACGGATTCAGCTGTCCAGTGCATAAGGTATCTTCTAAAAATGGGTAGAGGAAAGTCGCCAAATATGGGGAGTTTTTTATAGGGCTCACATTAGACTTAAGAAGGAACGGAATAATTTTGGTTTTCTCACCAATGTAAACCTCAGGCGATATACTACGTATATTACAAATATGGGCACGTTTGATGTTGTAATACCCTCTGATATTATTGTTAACTTTAAAAGTGCACTTTCCCCGTATTAGGCAACTGGGTTTCGTAATATGGTGAGGTGAGAAACCTCACGGTTTTTATTTATAATAGGTACACTGAAGAGTATACCCTACTAATTAAAGCATTAATTCTGACATTTTTTCGTGTGGCCTCCTGAGAGGCCGAGTGCAGGATTTTCTAGTCGACACCCGTGGGCGACCTGCGCGTCAGGATGAGAGATGGAATGGATGAAGATGAATGAAACTGGGCAAGGATGTGGAAGGAAGCGGCCGTGGCCTGTTAGAAGGTACCGTCCCAGAATTTGCCTGGTGTTGAAAAATGGGAAACCACGGAAAATCATTTCAAGGACGGCCGACGGTGGGGCTCGAACACACGCGTCTACCGAGTCAGCAGAGAGCTTGGCCCCATGGCCTAACGCTGCGCTTTAGCCAACGTAGCCACTACTGTCGGTAATTCTGACAATGTAATGAAATCATGAACACAAATAGTACAAAAATACAAAGATAAATATTAAGTAAATAACAGTCCTACTTTCCTGTCACCGAACTTCCAAACCGTTTAGCAGAAAAATGCATAAACTTTAATGAAAACCGAGTGATTCTGATCGAATTCAACTGTAACGAGGTGCAAGGTATGTCTAATTTCTCTTAGATTTATTAGCACGCTATTTTATTTTGTGATATAATTTGCATTTTGATATTGTGGGAATTATAATGATAATATAATAGTGTCACTAGCAACCCGCCCCGGCTTCGCCCGGGAACAGTTATGAATGTGCAAGGAATTCTGTCAGACGTAATTTAAGAATGGCGAGGTGCAAGCCAAATCCCCCTCCCGTCCAAACTAAAAACACTTATAGTGGGCGATGTATCGAAGATAGAGATATGCTCACGCGGACTTTTTTGTACAATTTTTCATGCTGAACAATTCTTACACTCATAGTATATTGATATTTTTAACGGTTTGTCCAGCGTAAGCTTAAAAAGCGCACTGACGTCAAGTTCTTTCTTCGACCTATTCACTGAAATCTAAAATCGTTACTACTTGGCTCCCTTTGATCATAAATAAATTATTTTCTACAGAAATCTTCCTCGATATTACCTGTACAGAATGGTGAAAGCCGCATCAAAATCCATCCAGTGGTTCTCGAGATTACCCGTGATATCCAAGAATCGGGAACTTTGTTTTACACTAAGTAGAGATAAGTCTTAGTCGTGCAATGCTTGGTGAACAGCGCTGTGTGAGCAGTTGAGTAACTAACAAGATTTCATGAAAAAGGTCTCATTGTCTAGGCCGGTATGAGCGCATTCAGTCGGCCGTGCTTTTAACAAGTAACTGTCAAAAGTTGTCGCCAGAGTGCAGCATGACTAGTACGGGTCCAGTACGTAATATGACTAATGGCGAATGCTAAGCAAATTTCATCGATTCTGACATTTTCATGCGTGAATAATGCCTAGTACGTGCCGCTGTGTACCACTGTGTAAAAATAGAGGTGGGCATAGGTTTCCAAAGGATCCCAGTTTAAGAAAACAATGGACAAAACAAATTCGGCGGATTAAATGGAATCAAACTGACAGTAGTGTTGTTTGTTTCGCAGCCAAAAGCTCTCCTTGGCGAGGAAGGACGTGCATTTCAATCATCAGTAACATATTTAGAAACTAACTGTCCCTTAAATGCCTGATTAGCGCCTCCAGAATTTGCTATTTAATCCTGCACCTACGACAGGCATCAAATTGGCAGGTGAAAAGCTGAAGGAGGTAGGAAGCAAAATAACCATTGATGGACGATGGGGTTAGAAACGAAGAGGTATTAAGATGAGTGGGAGAGGAGAGATGTTTCTGGCGACTGCTAATGAAGAGAAGAGATAGGTTGGTAGGACACGTACTAAGACACCCAGGAATAGCAAGCTTAGTTATGGAAGGAAGGGTCGAGGACAAGAACTGTAGGGGTAGACCAAGGTTAGAATATGTTAAACAGATTGCCTCGGATGTAGGGTGTTGTAGCTATGTAGAGATGAAACGATTAGCTCAAGACAGGGAGGCGTGGAAAGCTGCATCAAACCAGCTAAAAGACTGAAGACTCAAACCAAACCATGGTATACCACGTTCTTTCTGTACTCTGACGCAACTCTGCCATGAAAAAAGTAAATTCACCTTCCACTGCCCAGCGCAAGCACAACATATTACCCACAACTGAATCAAGTTGCTCACAGTACTTTAAATATCTTAAAAACACTGGGCTGTCACAGTTGGAAGGTCTGTACTTTCATTAACATCCTTGTATACTACTGCACTTGGTACTTTCCTCCTCATCCTGCCGATTTTCCGCATTAAATGTGGCATCATAATCTTCGACCCTATTAAGGTTAAAATACGAAATTTGAAGCGGATATTGACGAGAATAGCATCCATAGAATTGGTACTGTATAGAAGTGATTCCAAACAACAATACCTATTTATAAGTTCACCCTTCCTTCCATGAACTGGGGGCGTGGTGGCGCAGCGGTCAAGCTGTTGGCCTCTCAACATGGTGGACCGGGTTCGATTCCCGGTCAATGCATGTGAGATTTTCAAAGTGAAATGCCATGGCCTGTCGTTCGGATTCCACGTAAAAATAAAGTCCCGTGGCTTATGTTCTCGAGATTAACGGTCACGTTAAACTACAATCTTCCTCTTTTCCTTCCATGAATTTTCGCATTTCTTCTTCCGAGTTCCGCCTTCAACTGAAATAAATTCCAGTTCCCATACTCCTTTTTTTCATTCATTTGGATGCCTGACAGAACAGCTGATTGCATAGGAAAGAATGAAGCATGTCCGCCAATTCGTATGCGCCTGGACCCCTCCTATGCCTGCTGCACTCTTGTGGTGGCAACATGAAGTTCACCTAGAACACGCCCATTGCCACTGCTGCACCGGAAATAACAACTATACATTGCGATCCAGCCACGGATAAAATTCCCCTAAAACAAAATGGCGACTTCCGTGACGTCATCAACGACGTCACGAAATGCTCCTCTAGCAAGCTTACGGGAGAAGCCTGGGTAATAGGGGATTTTGGGTGGGGAAACACCAAAAACCAAAGCTGCATTAAACAAAAAACCTTCGAAACGAAGTGTGCATCGAAATCTGTAATTGACCTACTTAGCTCAATTAAAGATTCCGATACATATAAAAATTTCGCAAATTGAGCTTATATTTTTAAATTTCCGTATCGAAATATGTAATTGGACTATGTAGATCAATTACAGATTCCGATACACATCGTAATTATTTTAATTTCATAATAATAACACATTGCATCGAAATATTTAATTGAGCTATAAAGGTCAATTACAGCTTTTGATACAATGTCTTATAAATATAAAATTAAATTAATTACGACTTGTAACGTCATCTGTAATTCAACTATATAGGCGAATTACAGATCCCGAAACGGATTTTAAAAATTATAACCTTAAATTAAGTATTTTTCGTATGAATCGGAAGCTGTAATTGAGCTATATAGGTCAATTACAGATTTCGATACAATGTGTTATAATTATAAAATTTAAATAAATTACGATGTTTATCGTCATCTAAAATTCAGCTATATAGGCTAATTACGGTTACAGTTACACAATTTGAAAACTATAACCTTTTATCGGAATATTTTCGTAAGGGTGATACCGAGCTCCGCTGATGAGTTCTCTCCACGGGGGTCAATTAGGAAATCCTAACAGGGGAAGTTGCCTGAGGCGTGTTTTACTGCCCCCCACTCCAAACTGGACGTGAAGGTAGTAATATTAACGGAATTTGTCAACCTGCGATGATCTTCACTACCTACTCTTGTTATCTCAAACACGTAGTCCATACCACTCATTAGAAATTCTAGGCGTACTATACAAATCAATATGCACATTTTAATTTGTATGTTGTAGCTTTGGAAAAATGTTATCATATGAAAGTTATTAGCAGCAGTATGAGCATTACAACGATATTCTGCTACAAGTTGCAAAACTACAGACAAAAGCTTTACTTCCACTGACAGTTCGTGGAGTTAACATTAAAACTTTGACGGTATGAAAATAATTCATCTTCTTAGTATTTTCATTCAATCAAGACGAAGTACTGGTATAAGAACAAAGTTGAATGTAGAAATTTTATGACACATCGTTTAAGTCTTAAGAGAATAAAAATAACCTTTACCACACGGTGATTTCTTAAAGTCTGCAAATGTGTAAATTGGGGGATCAAAGTGAAACGATCATGGTGTGGGGGTTGTGTTTAAATGTACCTCCTGTATTAGTCCAATAACTAACCAAAATACTCATTCTACTAATATTTAATATAACAACCACTATTTTTTTTTTTGGTGGGGTGTGAAATTTGTCACCGCACTGGTAGCCCCACTAAACTACATTTAGTAGCTATATACCTAAACGAAACCTTGTTATTGTCACATTGCATTACATTTCATTTGCATATTCCTTGTTGGTGCACACTGTTTCTTGAAGATACTTAGTTGAGTTTATTCTCGACTTATCCATATATTTTGGCCCATCAATGTCCAAGTATTTCATTCAACCTATAAATATACTTGGCAAATTGAATTATGATATGAAATAAATCACCCGTTTGGACAGCTAGTTCTACAGAGCTAACCTAGAAGTAGGATCCTCTGGTTTTATTCGAGGTTAGTTAGTTAGATGGTTTTTGTCATTTATAAAGCATATTTACGGTGTTCGACCATCTGGAAACAACATATTGTAAACACAAATATGTTTCAACAGGACTCTTTATAAGGTTAGATGACTTCAAAAATCTTACGCATTGTTCCATATCAGTATGCCTGGCTGGAAACAACATCCCATAGCATCCATCAGCGACATCCGTTTCAATATATAATAATAATAATAATAATAATAATAATAAAAATATCATATGGCCTCGGGTGCCAGGTGCAAGCTTTGTTATTTGACACCCAGAGGGTAGCTTGCATGTCGAATTTTGTTGTTCCTTGATGAAAGCCAAGGAGGTTAAATATCTAAGCTCCTTGACACTATAGCGCTTTCTAGTAGAGAAATGAGGAACTTTGTGTTGGCGGAAAATCCCGAGATTAATTTTGTCATTATGAACACGGCCTACTGAATTCAAATGGGTTCTTTGACATGCCAACATCGTATGACATGTCGTAATTTCAAAAATCACTTACCCCGGCCAGGAGCGAACCTGCAAGCTTGGGGGGTTAGTAATCTGACACTATAACCACTCGCCCACCGTGGCAAGCAATATATTATTATTTAGCCGTATTGAATAAATCCAGTCTAATATAGGCCTAATATAGAAAGTTTGGGTTCAACTATAGAGCATCCAGCGTTTAGAAAAGACTGTGGGTCTTATGGGCTTTTACTTTTAACGGAAACCCCCCCCAACACAGGTTTTGTTACCTCACCTTTTATCATGAAGGAACTCTGAACATATATATTTTTCGTCATAATAGCTCCCTACAATTATCTGCCAATTGATTACCTTTGTTATTACATACAAGTATCGTTTATATTACGGCTTAGTGATTTAAACATTTTCGAGGTTAGCACGCTGGAAAGATGAGCCTCGTCCAGTGCTGCATGCTCGCCCGGAGTGGAGAACGTGCTTAGTTCCGCCGGCAACTTAAGTTCTGAAGCACTATCCGTCATTGGTGTTATTGTTGAGTGTGTGTTTTATTTTCTGTTCGATCGAATCAGGGCTGCCGACAGTTAGGTTCGAACCAATGCTAGCTCACAGCTGCACGCCCCTAACCTCACGGCTAACTCACTACAATATTACAAATATTTATCTAAACAAAACAACAAGAATAGAACTAAAAGAAACTAAATTAGAGCCTAACTTACTTTTAAAAAATGATGTTCAACAGTATTGCTGACGTAAAAATTGCTAACATCGTCAGCATAGAGTACATCCGAGAAGGAAGGAAGGGTTGTGCTCTCGACATCTGTCAATCAGTAATGCGTCATATCACAACAAAATGAATGTTGTTATTGGTTCTCTTCGCGTACGGTATCCTTAATACTGGTCCTGCAAAACTGCTCCTTCCTTTGCGTGTTCTAGTTCAGGTAGTTGCTGGGGTTGTGTTGTCTCGCTAACTTATGAAAGTGCAGTACTCGAAGCGGGTGAACATAACGTATGACGTCAGCGCTACCTCAGCCTACCTAGAGTTAGCAACACTGTCGCCATAAGGCTCCACAGTCTTTTCTAAACGCTGGATGCTCTATAGAACGTTTTTCAAGGTTAGAGGACTTTATCAGTCAAAAATTGTTACGCATTTCACCAATTCTTTATACGTGGAAACAAAACTTTTTGCAATCAACAGGAGATCCGATTCATTATATTGAACCATAGTGAAGAAGTATAATGTAGACAATCTATTAAGGTAGATTTATATTAACTTTAGTCTTGTTTCGTTTATGTATTTTTCTTGTTTTTTGTGACCTTTCATTTTCTTTAAATTTTAATGTGTACTTTGTAAAGATATCCATTTTCACTATGGCATTAATTGTTAACATAGTTTTTAAGATTGTTTTATTATTTCAATCTACGCTGACGATTATCATTGTATACCGAAGCATGAACGTATTAATTTAAATATTAAACGTCTTTTAAGTGTTTGACAAGGCGGCTATTATAATTTGAGATTAATATAATGAAAACCAAAATGTTAATGTATAGTCTATATCATTTTAAAGCTTATAAAACAGGTTACGTTAATACTGAGAGCTCTCCGTTATTTTTTTGACGGAGGTCCATGTTTTATTCCCGGCTCTGCCAAGAAATTTAACTCTGGTCTATGGGTTGGAACAGGGTACACTCAGTCTCGTGAGGAAACACTGAGAAGAGATGCGTTCAATTCCCACCTCAGCCATCCAGGAAGTTGTTTTCTGTGGTTTCCCCACTTCTACTCCAGGCAAAGGCTGGAAGGTTCCTAACTTAAGGTCACGGCCACCTCCTTCCCAATCCTCCAGTCTAGTCTGCAAGCCTCTGTTTGTGAACAAGTCACCTCCATGATCCCCTATTAGCAGTTAGCATCGCGGCCTCCTCTGCTTCTACACCTCTACATTGAAATCGTTCAACACTGAATCTAACCATCGCCTCCTAGGTCTACCTCTACTTTTCTTATGCTCTACAGCCGAACTCATTAACCTCTTAGGTAATCTCTCCTCCCCCTTTCTCTTCACATGACCCCACCATCTGAGTCGGCTCATACGAACATCTGGCGTGTTTATTTCAAACTTATCATCCAGTTTCTCTTCATTTACATACAACAATACTTAAATGTTCCGTCTATAAAAATAGTTTTTTTTTACACAAGTATTTCAAATTTGATGCAGAAGAAACCATAATAATGTTATTCTCTCTGTCTTTTACCAGAAGCATATTTTCTTTTAGTCGGCCCCGTGGTGTTGGGATAGCGCGTCTGCCTCTCACCCGGACGCCCCGGGTTCGATTCCCGGCTCCGTCAGGGATTTTAGAAACTGACGTTAGGGCTGGAACGGGGTTCACTCAGCCAATATTAACGGCCGAGGGGACCCGATGCGCTGATCACGCGTCATCCCAACATCGGCAGGGCAGCGGTCTCTTCGTAAGCCTAGGCCCTTCACGGGCTGTAGTGCCAGGGGTTATTATTATATTTTCTTCTAAGATCGATCGAATGCCCATAATGGCTAGAGTATCATGAACTTCTTACTTATTTTGAGGCAGAGGTGGTAAGTTTCTCAGACGCAATATTATTTTAAATCCTCTCTATGCCATTTTATAGTAAATTATCAGACAAGTGCTATGGGGTAGCAAGTATATCCTTTCTCATTAACTTCGATGGCCGTTCACAAATATTGTCACGTACATATCTTTTTACACAGTTTGAAATAAATTCTTGATTAATCGTCGTACATGGTTCGTGATTGTGAGACCCACATAACAGAAAGTTACCACCATTTGTAAATAAATGCGCAGAACACTCCTTGACACCTCCAATTTTGGCCCCATTTTGACAACTCACACTTATGAAATTTATAGTTTCCTATAATTCGCAATTCTCCAACTCTTTGACTGTACATGTATAACATGTTCGCTGCACTGATTATATCTACAGAAACCCCAGGGGGTCCAGGTGTATGTAGCTGTCAGTCAACTCATGACTTACAAACATTTCAGGAGAGGTTGCCTACCCCCACTCTCTTCCCAAACCCATTAGCGTGAGCTGACAGGACTGTTTGGGTTTAACCTAATCAGCGGAGTTCGACCATCCCGTTTCGTAAGTATCGCCGACAATAATTTAGCTAAGTAGACCAATTGCCCATTCCAATACAAAATCTTATAAATGTAACCCTAAATTAAATTCTACGCGACTGATGCCATGGTGGACAAAAGATGGATGCAACCCATATCCGAAATGAGACACGTCGTGACGAGACTCGCAGTTCATGGGTTCCACCATAAGGTCTGCTCACGAAAGACATTTCATGACCCGGATGAGAGGTGTATATGTGAGCTGTGTAGGAACGAATGCGGCAGGTACCATATCACGACATGCCCCAACAGAACTTTATCAATAGTGGCTTATAGTAAGGACTAGAAGCGAACCATAGTATCTAGTAAGTGTACATATCTGTAACATGTAATATGGCCAACTGGCTGCAATAAAGGCTATTATTAATTAAAACATTTTCGTATGTACTATAACCGGATCGTTCACACGTCCGTGACATTGTTGACATTCTTATTTTGGAAAGAGGAGTTGTTAGTTGAAGAGGTTGAAGGAATGGATGATTTGAATTACGCGCGGAGGAGACTCAAGAGTGCTGAGGGAAGCATACATTGCAAGGGCGAGTGACGCGAGATTATGACGTGGAGCCTGAACACGTCATGAGAAATAATTTTTTAGAATTACCTTAAGGAGAAGAGATGGATGCTAGGAAATTAGCACACATTTCGGGCTATAACAAGAGGAGGACTTTAAACTATCAAGCATTAAAATCGGTCCAGTAGGAGCCAAGATACGAGATGGAATGTTCTCGAACAATGTCTCGCTGTACTATAAAAGGCCACGTTGCTGATCAGAGAGTCATCATATCTTCAAAGCATTTGCTTATGTGCGGATCTACGCTACGTGAAAGTGACAGTATACACGCCGAAGTTCTGACGGCCGGAGGACTTAGTCGCCGTACTGTGCCCAACTCTAGGAATGGGTATTCCAAGATTCAGACACCTAGATACCAAGGGAAAGGCTACAGCCGCTTTTGAAAGTTGAGATATTTGAATATCGCGCTCCATTACTTCCAGAAGGGAATGGAAATTTTATGCAGCCAAGAGCATGTCAAGTGACGTAGCAAGTAGTAGCAGAGGTCGAGACTATTTGTTGATTAAATAGTTAGCCATGGATTAGAGACTTGAGACTTGGATCAGATTACTGGCACGGCCAAATGAAAGAGAATGCACTTTGTATCAAGTAAATCGGACCAGGGATACCAGAGATATGAGGATTTCCATATTTCAGCGTGATGCAGCGTGGACCTGACCGTTTTGAATAAACGCCGGCCGGCCCAAGCAACATCAGCTCACTTCGAACCAAGCTCTTGCAAGACAAGGTGCTGCCACGTTGAGCCAAGGCACATGGTTGCCGGATCTACGCAGAAGATATCTTCAAATTGTGATAGTCACAAAAGTGCTGCGATACATGTGGAACTTAGTAAGTTTCCGGCAGAGAGAATCACTAAGGTGATTGTTATTTTTCTACGGACACTGGTGAAATATTTTATTTCTATATGGACATATGCTAGACTTTGTCTAGAAAGTACTTTGTCACAGTCCAGTAATAATCATTCAATACTTGGATATTTTAGTCCAATTAGTCAGTTTCATTAATTGTAACTTAATAACCACTCCGATCTTTCAGTATATTGAAGGCCAGTCTATCACGGTGTTGTTCATTAGCCGACGAAGGGAAACTATATGTTGCTTCGCGCATGATAGATGGTGATAAGCCATGCCCAGGGAACGATCTTCAGAACAGCCGTTGATTGATTGAGACTGTCAGTGTTTTCTTGTACTGAAAAGATTACCGTGAGTTATGTTACAACTGACATATTTGAGAATAGATCACTTGGATCTGACCCCATTTAAGCAAACCGCTATGGCTTTAACAGAAGTCAATATTAAAATGGATCAGCAGTTACTTCAAACTTCAAGAAATATTTCCACTATGTCGTGTTAGACGGATTGTGGGTATATAATGGCGGCCGATACAAGGATTAGACGTGCGTGTCCGATAGGGCATGTGTCTGGATAAATCTGGTACAGACCAGGTTCACTACGCTTCAAGATCAACGAGAAATGTAAGCCACATTTTGACTTTATATTATGCCTAGCTAATTGGAACAAACTCATTTTCTGCAGATGACCAACACATTTGTTTTTCTTCGTATTTAAATCTTGAAATGATTTACGCAAGACATATTAGAGTTATTCTGAATATTTTCAGCACTCAGAACAGTTTAGGATCGATGACCGAGCAGAACGACCATTTATTTGAATGTTTCATATTTTTTGATAATCACGGTAATCAGCCGATGTAACTGTAAAAGTTAATAATTATTTTTGTTGAGAAATGGATATTTTATCCATATTCGAAGAATCGAACATGTGGATTCTCACATAATGAAATAATAAATAAATATATTTAAAATAATGTAACTAATAATAATAATAATAATCCACTAATAATAATAATAATGATTTTCATGATTTTTCTAAATAATTCTTGGATCTTATATTTTCTAATAATCACATTTATTGAGAGAGAGCTTATGAAGTAGTTTAATAATTTCTAGTTTGGAACAGGTGATTTTCAGAAGGATAGTGGTTAGCGCAAGCCTGCATTCAACCAACATCATAGTTCTGGTTGAACAGTTAATATTTGCAATGAGTAAAGTATATTTTTCAGATAACACGGAGAGGCATGAAACGGGAAGCAAATGATATTTGTATCAATTAGGATATTTTTGTATTTATATAAAATCATGACGTAAATACACATTCGAAAGTGAAATAAAGAGTATCATAAGTATGGTAACTTCACGGGTTGAACTGAATGGTAAAATAAAATAAACTTGTAAGTTTATAAATCTTCCAGTGTTGATAACAAGCAGAGGCTTGATTTATTGTATAAATTTTGGGAAGAAAATTTATGTGTGTGTGGAGTAGTTGAAATGCCATTCCCAGGTGCGCATGTTTAAGTCGCAGGAATGAGGAGGTTTTTATTTGAGCATCAATCAAATAGCAGGTTCGATGACTCAGTGTTAAAGAAGGAGTATTGGAACTACACATTGCGTCGTATGAATGACCCAAAGGTTATTTCTTAAAAACCATCAGTTCTTATTTCAACCTTGTTTACGGATTCCATTAAGACTTTGATTTTGCTAGAACCCGGATTTGTCATGATAGTATTTTATTCTTCTTCAGAGGAAGACCTTTGCCGTTGTTGTTGGAATATTGTGTTCTTATAAAAATAATAGAATGGGCCACTGCCAATTAAAAATAATTCTATAACCACGAATAATTTAAAGGATGTTTTCAATCCTAGTGCCATGAAATAAATGAATTTATTATGAAGCTACAATTCTTATTTCCGCATTCTGTCGAAGAATTGCAAGTTGTGAAAGTTACTAAAATGGCCACAAATATAAATATTTTTCTTAATAATGATTCCAAGTGGAAAATCGAATAGTTGAATGGTCCAACAATTTATTGATCAAGTTGATGATTCAGAAATCATATATTTTGTTAGGAACTTGAAGTTCATAATCGAGTCACTTCTCGAAACGTTTAATGTCATAAGAACAATTAATTTTGTTGTGCTTCGCACAGTTCTTCGATGCTATGCTCAATGGTCAAATACTTTTCAGATGTTGTTATTAATATGTGTACATAATTTGTGTTGATTCAGAGATAATAATATTTTTTGAAAATATTTTTTTGAAGCTGGAAAAATAAGTGAAAGTTAAAAATTCTATGAAGAATTATTCTACGAGTGTTAATATTATGTAAAAATTCAACCAGTGAACTACGGTATTTTCAGTAAAGACAATTAAATTTGAACTAGATGTAATCATAAATAATGGATATAATTCTGGAACTCAGTCTACAGGACTGATAATCAGACTTGTGTTTCCAAAGATAATTGTCCAATGTGTTGGAAAATTTCTGTACATTGTGTAAATAGTAATGTGGGTCGCCACACGTGAATGATGCTGCTTCGAGCATTTTATTTTGCAGTCAATTTTAAATTCAGAATAAAATGAGATAATTTAACATGATGTGTCATGCCCAGTTGAATCTCCTTCTATCCTTATTGTTGCATTGATCCAAAAATCAGCAAAGCATTTTTTCATTTGATGTCGTTTTTGCGATTAGCTTTAACCCATCTGGCGCCCCGGGATATTTTGACTCTCGTGCTGACTGATTCTTGGTAAAATGCATATGTGGTCGTGCGGACTGCGGTCTAAACGGGCACATAAAATAAGATAGAGAGAGAGAAATGGCTTCGAACGTGGGGCTCGAGTTAGACACGGTCAATCGCATGCCGATTTAAATTGTGATAATTTTTATATACATATTTTGGGAGTTGAGAGATGTCTGGTTTGGATGAATAAATTAGTAGGAAACCCAATTAGTGGGGAAAATTAAAAATTTAACTGGGTTAATAATTAGAAGGGGTTTGATTATTTTTGATAATGGCTTAACCATTAGGGCGTCAAGTAAATTCAGTAGTAAACGTTCGATGACTGGACATACGCATTATTAGAATCCAGGTGGAGGATATTTGAGAACTTGCATATTTTTCTTGTGATATTATGGTAAATGTAATTCGTAAAAGTAGAGAATTTTGTTTTTCCATCACGTCGACATTAGGACAAATCTCATTTTATTAGAGTGTTCCAATTAGCTATTCATATTTCTTGTTCTAGTTATAAGCTTGTGTCTGCCAATATTGTATACCCCTAAGTTTTGAATAATAATTGAAAATTATGGAAGAGATGATGAGGATGATGAGGAGTTTGGAAGAGAGTTCCAAAGAAGCTGGACGGCGTGTAGCCGCCATTATGAAAGAAAATACAGAGGCTTTAGAAAATAAACTTAAAGAAAATTCTGATAAACTTAAAGAAAGTTTAAATGAGAAACTTAAAGAAAATTCTGATTCTTTAGAAAATAAACTTAAAGAAAATTCTGATTCTTTAGAAAATAAACTTAAAGAAAACTCTGATTCTTTAGAAAATAAACTTAAAGAAAATTCTGATTCTTTAGAAAATAAACTTAAAGAAAATTCTGATTCTTTAGAAAATAAACTTAGAGAAAGTTTAAATGATAAACTTAAGGAAAATTCTGATTCTTTAGAAGATAAACTTAAAGAAAGTTCTGATTCTTTAAAAAATAACCTGAAAGAAAATTTAAATAGTAAATTTAATTCTATGGAAAATAAATTTAAAGAGAATTCCGAAATTTTGAAAATGTCACTTGAGAGTAAAATGTCTAAATTATGCGAAAAAACACATGAGCTCGAAACTTCATTAGCCACTAACGCAAGTTTAATGGACGATAAATTTCGCGATGCCGATCTAAGATCCCAAAGCTTAGCTGATAGGATAGAACATGGTCTTAGGAAAGTTGGTGAAGACATGATCAACCTAGAAGTCAGAGTGAAGAAAGAGAGCAATGAGATGGCAATTCTAGTTGTTCGACGTTTGACAGAACAATTCAAAGAACTCGTAATGGGAGAAATAAAGGAAGGTGTGATTAAGGAATTACAAACTGAAATTAAAACCACAGTTATCGATGAGATTAAAGACACACTCAAGCTGGAAAACCAAGAGGGAGTCAAGGAAATTAGGGAATCTTTGTCATCCCATATTCAAGTAATTTCCAAAGATATCCAAGCAACTCAGAAGGACATATCAGATATGACAGGGTCGTTGAAAAGTCACGAGGCTGTTATGAACCAGATATACACTGATGTCAAGGAGAACTGTAAAGAAACCGAAGCAATTTAAAAAATGGCAGAAGAAAACCTTAAGGAAATTGAGGCTATGAAAACCCAAATCAAGGACGAGAAACAGTCTGGCCATCTGTTGAAAATGCCAAGTATAAGGGGAGAAGAACAGATACAGATATACCTAGGAGCAGCTAGAGAAACTGATAGTCAAAGACAGGATGAGGTCAGGACAATATTTCAATCCAACCCCATAACTGTATTCAAGAATGTAGAGGATAAGCCTTCTAAATTTTCAGGGCGAGATTCTGTGACACCCGTAGAATTTTTGAGAGAAGCAGGTGATTACCTAAAAGATTCCAAGATCCCTAAGGAAAGACAGATCCGAGTGATAGGGAAATTTTTGGAAGGTCCCGCACTTCTTTGGTTTAGAGCTTTTAGGTCCACTCTCACCAATTTTGAGGAGTTTTCCCGTGGGTTATTAAAAAAGTTTTGGTCCCCGGAAACCCAACAGCAAGTCAGAGCAGAATTATATTCAAAGAGATTCTCGACGTCACAACCTACTCGATACTCTACGTACTTTTCTGGACAGCTTTCTAAACTACAACATTTAGATCCGCCGATGCCAGATAATGAATTAATTACCGCATTAATACATCAGTTTCCAGCAGACGTCCAAAGAACTTTGATCGCTGCTGACATTTATAATATGGAGCAATTTGATGAGGTATTGCAGAAACTTGATCACACGAACGCTCAATTCTTCCATCAGAAGGGAGGAAAGAATAACAACGCTGTGTACGCTGTTATGGCCGACAGTTATTCCCAAACACCTCGAGAGATTCGAGAGGGGCGAGAAGAGAAAACGCCGAGGGAAGAGCCCGATAAAAGAGGATGGAATCAGTACAATAACAGGTACAGTTACAAGCCTTATGCGAGACCGGATGGTGGATATCGATATAATACTCGATGGAGAAGGCCAAGGGATAATCAAGGAAGGTACCAGGAAAGAAGGTACTATGGTAGAAACAATAACCACAATAACAGAGGGAATGTGAATACTCGTCAGTCCAATGAAGAGTTCAATAAGGAGACGAGGAAGAACTTGGAAGAAAGACTCCAAGAAAACTTGCAGTTCTTGGAACAGAAGTTCGATGAACCAGGTCCATCGGGAACACAACAATCCCGGGGGAATGGAAAAGAAAAAAAAACTTCGAATTCACAGTAGAAGATAGAATTTTAAACACTTTCACTTCCAGAATTATTAAATGGCAAGCAGAGGATGATGACTTAATTCAACATAATGACGAACGGAAAGAAATGGGTACAAGAATTAAAATGCCAATCATATCATGCGAAGTATTCGGTATGCCTGTCGATACTTTAATTGATACTGGGGCTATGCTTTGTCTTGTGAGCGAGAAGCTTTATATTCTGTGGAAGCTCAAAGAGAATTTAGAGGAGATTCCAGTATCAGGAATTAAAATCCAAGGAATAATACCCAACAAAATATCTTTGTAAAACACAATTATACTTATGTGTTACTATTGGAGGACATGATTTCCGACATGTGTTTGTAGTAATGAAGGACATGGCTTTTGACATGATATTGGGAGCGGATTTCATTCAGAAATATCAAGCAGTGTTAGACATGAAGACAGAGACGATCAGATTCAAGAATACCGAAGAGATAAACTTCGAGGGAAAAGAAGAGGAAGACATCGAGGGAGATGCTCAATGGTCTCTGATTTTTCATGAAGCTGAAGGAAGAGAAGTCTACACTGAGAAGGAGTCCCCAGAGCTAGGGAAAATTTTGGAAGAGTATCACGATATTTTTGACATTAAACCTGGTGAAATTAAAGATTTTGAATATCGTATTCGTGTAAATGATGATGCATCTTTCCATGCTAAATTGTATCCGGTAGCGGAAAAGCATCGAGAAAGGGTAAAAGTGCTTATCAAAGAGATGGAAAGCAACCATGTGATTGAAAAGTACACTACATCTTATGTCAATCCATTAGCAGTAGTGTCTAAGCAAGATGGAAGTCTGAGACTATGTTTAGACGCGCGAAATTTGAATTCAAGATTGCTGCCAGAGTATGACAGACCACCAATCATTAGGGAACTGTTAAGGAAATTCCAAGGCAAGGTCTGGTTCTCTAACATTGATCTCACTTCGTCCTACCACCACATTAGGCTTAGTGAAGATTCCAAAAAGTTTACAGGATTTATGTTTGACCAGCGGACATATGTATTCCGCCGTCTACCATTTGGAGTCAAAACATCTGGATCTGTTTTGATCAGAGCACTGGAACAAAACTTGAGTCCTGAAGTAAAAGAGATAGCAATTCGTTACATAGATGATATCCTAATTGCATCTAAGACTAAAGAGGAACATTTATTACATCTTCAGATGTTATTCGCAGATTTGAGAAAAGCGAACTTTAAAGTAAACCTTCGAAAATGTCAGTTCTTTCGGAAGGAAATAAAATTTTTGGGCCACATTTTGGATGGTGATGGATACCGTCCCAATGAGACAAAGATACAGGTGATTGCAAATTTCCCTAGACCTACTAGAGTGAAGAATGTCCGCAGTTTTCTCGGGGCATGCCAATTCTTTGCAGGGCATTGTCCAAGCTTCACCAAGACGGTTGCTCCATTGCAGGAATTATTAAGAAAAGGAAACAAATCGAAATGGAATGAAGATTGTGAACAATCATTTCAAGATGCCAAGAGGTTATTGGTAAACAGCGTGAAATTAGAGTATCCTGACTTTACCAAGAATTTCATCATAGAATCCGATGCATCCACCGTAGGGATTGGAGCTATTCTTCTTCAAGAAGATGAAGATCACAAAAGACGTTACCTGGCGTTCATAAGCAGGAAACTTCGTCCATCAGAAAGGAATTATTACACCACAGAGTTAGAAGCACTTGCTGTAATCGTCGCGTTGGAATCATGGAAGAAAATGTTAATTGGACATTCAGTAATTGTGAGGTCTGATCACCATGCATTGGAGTTTATCTTGAGAACAAACTTTGCCAGTGATAGGATAACTAGATGGTCACTTTTTATTCAACAATTCAACCTAGTTATTGAACACACTCCTGGAAAATTGAACGTTGGAGCTGATTTATTGAGTAGAGCAGTGGAGTCTACATCTAAGGGTTTTCAAGTTAACCTGACGCAGGAGGATGAAGATACCTTGAGAAGGATAAGATTGTTGCATTTATCCCAGAGAAGAGACCGACGTTTTAGAAACATTTTTCGTTTTCTACAGGGAGACATGGATCCAAATGATGATGATTTTGTGGAAACTGAAAGAATTTCAAGAGATTTTATGTTAGATGGTTTAATCTACAAGTTTGCAGATCCCGACCATACGAAGCTGAGAGTAGTGATACCTCCACGAATGCAAAAACCCATTATCTGGATGGCACATCGAATTGCAGGCCATGCTGGAGTAGAAAAGACGGTCAACATGATACAAGAAAAATTTTCGTGGGAGTGAATGCGACAAACTGTCAGGAACACTATTCGAGATTGCGACTTATGCCAAAGGAGTAAACATAATTCTAGATTACTGAGAGAATTACCAAGGCCTATTATTCCTTCTAAGCCTTGTGAAATCTTCGCGACTGATCTTTATGGTCCTCTCCCAAAGTCTAAAAGAGGTAACCGACATATTCTGGTGACCATGGATGTTTTCAGCAAATACACTATGTTACACCCAATTCAGAAGGCAAACGCAAAATATTGTGCGAGGAGAATTAGAGACAACGTAATTCCGGAAGCTGGCAAACCGGAATTCCTTTTATCTGATCGTGGACCCCAATTTACATCTTTAGAATTTAGAACCGTCATGAATAATCTTGGGATTAGACAATTGTTTTGTTCTATCAGACATCCTGAAAGCAATCCAGCAGAACACGTGATGGCTGAAATAGCAAAATTTTGCCGCCTCTATTGTCCAAATGAGCATTGGAAATGGATGGATGTTCTCTCATTAGCATCCGAATCCATCAACTCTACAATTCATGAGAGTACTGGACAGATTCCCATGTTGCTTCATCATGGAGTTAAACCAACAAGATTATGGGATCGAATCATCTCTATTCCACCTGAGATTGAACCAAGTCGTCAGATGAGGGAAACTCTAGCTTTAGACAAGTTGAGGAGCCAAGCTGAGAAAAGAGAGTGCAGAGTGAGAGGAAAGCGTTTTCACAGACCCTTGCGCGTAGGAACTCTTGTTTTAGTGAAAAGACCTACACCCTCTGAAGTGCAAAATCGAGTGTACTCGAAGTTTGCAGGCCTTTACGCTGGACCATATCGTATTGTGGAAGTAAACAACAATGGAAGCTATGAAATCGACAATACACGAACTGGTCACATCGTGGGAACGTATAATGCAGCGAATTTGAAGATTTATTATTCAAGAACCAGATGATTTAACGTGTAGATAGGAAAAATAAAAAAAAATCAATTTTTATTTTTTTTGCTAGGTGTGGGGTGGATGTGCCCAACTCTAGGAATGGGTATTCCAAGATTCAGACACCTAGATACCAAGGGAAAGGCTACAGCCGCTTTTGAAAGTTGAGATATTTGAATATCGCGCTCCATTACTTCCAGAAGGGAATGGAAATTTTATGCAGCCAAGAGCATGTCAAGTGACGTAGCAAGTAGTAGCAGAGGTCGAGACTATTTGTTGATTAAATAGTTAGCCATGGAGTAGAGACTTGAGACTTGGATCAGATTACTGGCACGGCCAAATGAAAGAGAATGCACTTTGTATCAAGTAAATCGGACCAGGGATACCAGAGATATGAGGATTTCCATATTTCAGCGTGATGCAGCGTGGACCTGACCGTTTTGAATAAAAGCCGGCCGGCCCAAGCAACATCAGCTCACTTCGAACCAAGCTCTTGCATGACAAGGTGCCTCCACGTTGAGCCAAGGCACATGGTTGCCGGATCTACGCAGAAGATATCTTCAAATTGTGATAGTCACAAAAGTGCTGCGATACATGTGGAACTTAGTAAGTTTCCGGCAGAGAGAATCACTAAGGCGATTGTTATTTTTCTACGGACACTGGTGAAATATTTTATTTCTATATGGACATATGCTAGACTTTGTCTAGAAAGTACTTTGTCACAGTCCAGTAATAATCATTCAATACTTGGATATTTTAGTCCAATTAGTCAGTTTCATTAATTGTAACTTAATAACCACTCCGATCTTTCAGTATATTGAAGGCCAGTCTATCAAGGTGTTGTTCATTAGCCGACGAAGGGAAACTATATGTTGCTTCGTGCATGATAGATGGTGATAAGCCATGCCCAGGGAACGATCTTCAGAACAGCCGTTGATTGATTGAGACTGTCAGTGTTTTCTTGTACTGAAAAGATTACCGTGAGTTATGTTACAACTGACATATTTGAGAATAGATCAATTGGATCTGACCCCATTTAAGCAAAATGCTATGGCTTTAACAGAAGTCAATATTAAAATGGATCAGCAGTTACTTCAAACTTCAAGAAATATTTCCACTATGTCGTGTTAGACGGATTGTGGGTATATAATGGCGGCCGATACAAGGATTAGACGTGCGTGTCCGATAGGGCATGTATCTGGATAAATCTGGTACAGACCAGGTTCACTACGCTTCAAGATCAACGAGAAATGTAAGCCACATTTTGACTTTATATTATGCCTAGCTAATTGGAACAAACTCATTTTCTGCAGATGACCAACACATTTGTTTTTCTTCGTATTTAAATCTTGAAATGATTTACGCAAGACATATTAGAATTATTCTGAGTATTTTCAGCACTCAGAACAGTTTAGGATCGATGACCGAGCAGAACGACCATTTATTTGAATGTTTCATATTTTTTTGATAATCAGGGTAATCAGCCGATGTAACTGTAAAAGTTAATAATTATTTTTGTTGAGAAATGGATATTTTATCCATATTCGAAGAATCGAACATGTGGATTCTCACATAATGAAATAATAAATAAATATATTTAAAATAATATAACTAATAATAATAATAATAATCCACTAATAATAATAATAATGATTTTCATGATCTTTCTAAATAATTCTTGGATCTTATATTTTCTAATAATCACATTTATTGAGAGAGAAAGAAGGAAGCTTCTAGTTTAACGTGACCGTTAATCTTGAGATCATGAGCCACGGGACCTCCGTTTTACGTGGAATCCGAACCACAGGACATGGCATTTCACTTCGAAAATCTCACATGCACTGACCGTATTGAGAGAGAGCTTATGAAGTAGTTTAATAATTTCTAGTTTGGAACAGGTGATTTTCAGAAGGATAGTGGTTAGCGCAAGCCCGCATTCAACCAACATCATAGTTCTGGTTGAACAGTTAATATTTGCAATGAGTAAAGTATATTTTTCAGATAACACGGAGAGGCATGAAACGGGAAGCAAATGATATTTGTATCAATTAGGATATTTTTGTATTTATATAAAATCATGACGTAAATACACATTCGAAAGTGAAATAAAGAGTATCATAAGTATGGTAACTTCACGGGTTGAACTGAATGGTAAAATAAAATAAACTTGTAAGTTTATAAATCTTCCAGTGTTGATAACAAGCAGAGGCTTGATTTATTGTATAAATTTTGGGAAGAAAATTTATGTGTGTGTGGAGTAGTTGAAATGCCATTCCCAGGTGCGCATGTTTAAGTCGCAGGAATGAGGAGGTTTTTATTTGAGCATCAATCAAATAGCAGGTTCGATGACTCAGTGTTAAAGAAGGAGTATTGGAACTACACATTGCGTCGTATGAATGACCCAAAGGTTATTTCTTAAAAACCATCAGTTCTTATTTCAACCTTGTTTACGGATTCCATTAAGACTTTGATTTTGCTAGAACCCGGATTTGTCATGATAGTATTTTATTCTTCTTCAGAGGAAGACCTTTGCCGTTGTTGTTGGAATATTGTGTTCTTATAAAAATAATAGAATGGGCCACTGCCAATTAGAAATAATTCTATAACCACGAATAATTTAAAGGATGTTTTCAATCCTAGTGCCATGAAATAAATTAATTTATTATGAAGCTACAATTCTTATTTCCGCATTCTGTCGAAGAATTGCAAGTTGTGAAAGTTACTAAAATGGCCACAAATATAAATATTTTTCTTAATAATGATTCCAAGTGGAAAATCGAATAGTTGAATGGTCCAACAATTTATTGATCAAGTTGATGATTCAGAAATCATATATTTGGTTAGGAACTTGAAGTTCATAATCGAGTCACTTCTCGAAACGTTTAATGTCAGAAGAACAATTAATTTTGTTGTGCTTCGCACAGTTCTTCGAAGCTATGCTCAATGGTCAAATACTTTTCAGATGTTGTTATTAATATGTAGGGACCGGAAAAAATCGCATTTGCGATAAATGCGATTTTTTGTAATATGTGTTAAACCATTTTTTAAATAGTTTTAAGATGTTCTGAAGCACTGTGGTACCTAAATTCAAAATGCGACAAAATGCGAATTTTGACCAAAATGCGAAATTAGCACAAATATGCGATTTTGGTGCGAATTTTGCGAAAATTTGTTATTTTAGTGGCGAAAACCACATATTTCGGCGAAATCATGAGAAATACTGCAAATATGACGCATATCTTTTTCAACCGCTCTAATCGATATACCGTATTTGCTCGCGTATATCTCGCCCCCGCGTATATCTCGCACCCCATGTTTTTAATTGAAATTTCAGGGGGAAAAAGTACTCGCATATATCTCGCATTCATTACTGACACCGTCATATAAGTGACCGTAATAACCTTCAGGTAGAAACACGTTCGATCTAGCGCGCCACAACAGTCGTCATTGTCCAAGAACTTACCCGAAGCGATACTAACAGGAAGAGCGAGCAACAACGAGTTGATCCGAACTTCGATACGAGCCGATTAAGGATCGAGGCGCCGCGTGCAAGCATACGGCGCTGCGTGAGTGTTAGCACGCTGTACATCGTTCGCCGCGTCTTCGGCCAAGATTGGCTAAATTTGCCGCCTTGAGACACGTTCGAATTAGCGATTAGCACGCCACAACAGTTGTGCAAGTAGGCCTACTGTTACATCGCAGAGAAACGCAGTTCAGTCTTCCCGAATCTCAATGATTTCGTCTTTACGCATTGCGTCGCATCAGAGCTCGGCCGCGTGCAAGCATACGGCGCAGCGTGAGTGTTAGTACGCTGTGCATCGTTCGCCGCGTCTTCGTCCACGGTTGGCTAAATTCGCCGCCTTGAGATACGTTCGAATTAGCGATTAGCGCGCCACAACAGTTGCGCAAGAAGGCCTACTGTTACATCGCAGGGAAACGCAGTTCAGTCTTCTCGAATCTCAATGATTTCGTCTTTACGCATTGCGTCGCATCAGAACTCGGCCGTGTGCAAGCATTCGGCGCAGCGTGAGTGTTAGCACGCTGTACATTGTTCGCCGCGTCTTCGGCCACAGTTGGCTAAATGCAATTCAAACCCAGATGAAAGAA
This sequence comes from Meconema thalassinum, assembly GCA_946902985.2. Lineage (NCBI taxonomy): Eukaryota > Metazoa > Arthropoda > Insecta > Orthoptera > Tettigoniidae > Meconema > Meconema thalassinum. The sequence goes on along the minus strand of OX336391.1, from coordinate 679,851,084 downwards.
AGTGAAGAATGTGATATCATGCTTGCATTAACTGCAGTTCAGACAGAGTTCAGCATATTTGTAAATACTGTTTTGTGGACCCCAACGAACAATGTTGATAGCGAGCGTGTGTTGTCCCATTACAACACAGTGGTTACAGACAGACGGTACAATTTGAAAGAAAGCAATGCTGAACTACTGACAATGCTTTTGTTTGAGGACCATAACTGCACTTCATAACCATGAAGTCGTTAAAATAATATTACAATGTGATGATTTTTAACTTTGTAAATAGATGCTAATTTTGAAGAAAATAGATGCTAATTTTGAAGAAAGTAGATGCTAATTTTGAAACAAATAGATGCTAATTTTTCCGGTCCCTATTAATATGTGTACATAATTTGTGTTGATTCAGAGATAATAATATTTTTTGAAAATATTTTTTTGAAACTGGAAAAATAAGTGAAAGTTAAAAATTCTATGAACAATTATTCTACGAGTGTTAATATTATGTAAAAATTCAACCAGTGAACTACGGTATTTCCAATAAAGACAATTAAATTTGAACTAGATGTAATCATAAATAATGGATATAATTCTGGAACTCAGTCTACAGGACTGATAATCAGACTTGTGTTTCCAAAGATAATTGTCCAATGTGTTGGAAAATTTCTGTACATTGTGTAAATAGTAATGTGGGTCGCCACACGTGAATGATGCTGCTTCGAGCATTTTATTTTGCAGTCAATTTTAAATTCAGAATAAAATGAGATAATTTTACATGATGTGTTATGCCCAGTTGAATCTCCTTCTATCCTTATTGTTGCATTGAGCCAAAAATCAGTAAAGCATTTTTTTCATTTGATGTCGTTTTTGCGATTAGCTTTAACCCATCTGGCGCCCCAGGATATTTTGACTCTCGTGCTGACTGATTCTTGGTAAAATGCATATGTGGTCGTGCGGACTGCGGTCTAAACGGGCACATAAAATAAGATAGAGAGAGAGAAATGGCTTCGAACGTGGGGCTCGAGTTAGACACGGTCAATCGCATGCCGATTTAAATTGTGATAATTTTTATATACATATTTTGGGAGTTGAGAGATGTCTGGTTTGGATGAATAAATTAGTAGGAAACCCAATTAGTGGGGAAAATTAAAAATTTAACTGGGTTAATAATTAGAAGGGGTTTGATTATTTTTGATAATGGCTTAACCATTAGGGCGTCAAGTAAATTCAGTAGTAAACGTTCGATGACTGGACATACGCATTATTAGAATCCAGGTGGAGGATATTTGAGAACTTGCATATTTTTCTTGTGATATTATGGTAAATGTAATTCGTAAAAGTAGAGAATTTTGTTTTTCCATCACGTCGACATTAGGACAAATCTCATTTTATTAGAGTGTTCCAATTAGCTATTCATATTTCTTGTTCTAGTTATAAGCTTGTGTCTGCCAATATTGTATACCCCTAAGTTTTGAATAATAATTGAAAATTATGGAAGAGATGATGAGGATGATGAGGAGTTTGGAAGAGAGTTCCAAAGAAGCTGGACGGCGTGTAGCCGCCATTATGAAAGAAAATACAGAGGCTTTAGAAAATAAACTTAAAGAAAATTCTGATAAACTTAAAGAAAGTTTAAATGAGAAACTTAAAGAAAATTCTGATTCTTTAGAAAATAAACTTAAAGAAAATTCTGATTCTTTAGAAAATAAACTTAAAGAAAACTCTGATTCTTTAGAAAATAAACTTAAAGAAAATTCTGATTCTTTAGAAAATAAACTTAAAGAAAATTCTGATTCTTTAGAAAATAAACTTAGAGAAAGTTTAAATGATAAACTTAAGGAAAATTCTGATTCTTTAGAAGATAAACTTAAAGAAAGTTCTGATTCTTTAAAAAATAACCTGAAAGAAAATTTAAATAGTAAATTTAATTCTATGGAAAATAAATTTAAAGAGAATTCCGAAATTTTGAAAATGTCACTTGAGAGTAAAATGTCTAAATTATGCGAAAAAACACATGAGCTCGAAACTTCATTAGCCACTAACGCAAGTTTAATGGACGATAAATTTCGCGATGCCGATCTAAGATCCCAAAGCTTAGCTGATAGGATAGAACATGGTCTTAGGAAAGTTGGTGAAGACATGATCAACCTAGAAGTCAGAGTGAAGAAAGAGAGCAATGAGATGGCAATTCTAGTTGTTCGACGTTTGACAGAACAATTCAAAGAACTCGTAATGGGAGAAATAAAGGAAGGTGTGATTAAGGAATTACAAACTGAAATTAAAACCACAGTTATCGATGAGATTAAAGACACACTCAAGCTGGAAAACCAAGAGGGAGTCAAGGAAATTAGGGAATCTTTGTCATCCCATATTCAAGTAATTTCCAAAGATATCCAAGCAACTCAGAAGGACATATCAGATATGGCAGGGTCGTTGAAAAGTCACGAGGCTGTTATGAACCAGATATACACTGATGTCAAGGAGAACTGTAAGGAAACCGAAGCAATTTAAAAAATGGCAGAAGAAAACCTTAAGGAAATTGAGGCTATGAAAACCCAAATCAAGGACGAGAAACAGTCTGGCCATCTGTTGAAAAAGCCAAGTATAAGGGGAGAAGAACAGATACAGATATACCTAGGAGCAGCTAGAGAAACTGATAGTCAAAGACAGGATGAGGTCAGGACAATATTTCAATCCAACCCCATAACTGTATTCAAGAATGTAGAGGATAAGCCTTCTAAATTTTCAGGGCGAGATTCTGTGACACCCGTAGAATTTTTGAGAGAAGCAGGTGATTACCTAAAAGATTCCAAGATCCCTAAGGAAAGACAGATCCGAGTGATAGGGAAATTTTTGGAAGGTCCCGCACTTCTTTGGTTTAGAGCTTTTAGGTCCACTCTCACCAATTTTGAGGAGTTTTCCCGTGGGTTATTAAAAAAGTTTTGGTCCCCGGAAACCCAACAGCAAGTCAGAGCAGAATTATATTCAAAGAGATTCTCGACGTCACAACCTACTCGATACTCTACGTACTTTTCTGGACAGCTTTCTAAACTACAACATTTAGATCCGCCGATGCCAGATAATGAATTAATTACCGCATTAATACATCAGTTTCCAGCAGACGTCCAAAGAACTTTGATCGCTGCTGACATTTATAATATGGAGCAATTTGATGAGGTATTGCAGAAACTTGATCACACGAACGCTCAATTCTTCCATCAGAAGGGAGGAAAGAATAACAACGCTGTGTACGCTGTTATGGCCGACAGTTATTCCCAAACACCTCGAGAGATTCGAGAGGGGCGAGAAGAGAAAACGCCGAGGGAAGAGCCCGATAAAAGAGGATGGAATCAGTACAATAACAGGTACAGTTACAAGCCTTATGCGAGACCGGATGGTGGATATCGATATAATACTCGATGGGGAAGGCCAAGGGATAATCAAGGAAGGTACCAGGAAAGAAGGTACTATGGTAGAAACAATAACTACAATAACAGAGGGAATGTGAATACTCGTCAGTCCAATGAAGAGTTCAATAAGGAGACGAGGAAGAACTTGGAAGAAAGACACCAAGAAAACTTGCAGTTCTTGGAACAGAAGTTCGATGAACCAGGTCCATCGGGAACACAACAATCCCGGGGGAATGGAAAAGAAAAAAAAACTTCGAATTCACAGTAGAAGATAGAATTTTAAACACTTTCACTTCCAGAATTATTAAATGGCAAGCAGAGGATGATGACTTAATTCAACATAATGACGAACGGAAAGAAATGGGTACAAGAATTAAAATGCCAATCATATCATGCGAAGTATTCGGTATGCCTGTCGATACTTTAATTGATACTGGGGCTATGCTTTGTCTTGTGAGCGAGAAGCTTTATATTCTGTGGAAGCTCAAAGAGAATTTAGAGGAGATTCCAGTATCAGGAATTAAAATCCAAGGAATAATACCCAACAAAATATCTTTGTAAAACACAATTATACTTATGTGTTACTATTGGAGGACATGATTTCCGACATGTGTTTGTAGTAATGAAGGACATGGCTTTTGACATGATATTGGGAGCGGATTTCATTCAGAAATATCAAGCAGTGTTAGACATGAAGACAGAGACGATCAGATTCAAGAATACCGAAGAGATAAACTTCGAGGGAAAAGAAGAGGAAGACATCGAGGGAGATGCTCAATGGTCTCTGATTTTTCATGAAGCTGAAGGAAGAGAAGTCTACACTGAGAAGGAGTCCCCAGAGCTAGGGAAAATTTTGGAAGAGTATCACGATATTTTTGACATTAAACCTGGTGAAATTAAAGATTTTGAATATCGTATTCGTGTAAATGATGATGCATCTTTCCATGCTAAATTGTATCCGGTAGCGGAAAAGCATCGAGAAAGGGTAAAAGTGCTTATCAAAGAGATGGAAAGCAACCATGTGATTGAAAAGTACACTACCTCTTATGTCAATCCATTAGCAGTAGTGTCTAAGCAAGATGGAAGTCTGAGACTATGTTTAGACGCGCGAAATTTGAATTCAAGATTGCTGCCAGAGTATGACAGACCACCAATCATTAGGGAACTGTTAAGGAAATTCCAAGGCAAGGTCTGGTTCTCTAACATTGATCTCACTTAGTCCTACCACCACATTAGGCTTAGTGAAGATTCCAAAAAGTTTACAGGATTTATGTTTGACCAGCGGACATATGTATTCCGCCGTCTACCATTTGGAGTCAAAACATCTGGATCTGTTTTGATCAGAGCACTGGAACAAAACTTGAGTCCTGAAGTAAAAGAGATAGCAATTCGTTACATAGATGATATCCTAATTGCATCTAAGACTAAAGAGGAACATTTATTACATCTTCAGATGTTATTCGCAGATTTGAGAAAAGCGAACTTTAAAGTAAACCTTCGAAAATGTCAGTTCTTTCGGAAGGAAATAAAATTTTTGGGCCACATTTTGGATGGTGATGGATACCGTCCCAATGAGACAAAGATACAGGTGATTGCAAATTTCCCTAGACCTACTAGAGTGAAGAATGTCCGCAGTTTTCTCGGGACATGCCAATTCTTTGCAGGGCATTGTCCAAGCTTCACCAAGACGGTTGCTCCATTGCAGGAATTATTAAGAAAAGGAAACAAATGGAAATGGAATGAAGATTGTGAACAATCATTTCAAGATGCCAAGAGGTTATTGGTAAACAGCGTGAAATTAGAGTATCCTGACTTTACCAAGAATTTCATCATAGAATCCGATGCATCCACCGTAGGGATTGGAGCTATTCTTCTTCAAGAAGATGAAGATCACAAAAGACGTTACCTGGCGTTCATAAGCAGGAAACTTCGTCCATCAGAAAGGAATTATTACACCACAGAGTTAGAAGCACTTGCTGTAATCTTCGCGTTGGAATCATGGAAGAAAATGTTAATTGGACATTCAGTAATTGTGAGGACTGATCACCATGCATTGGAGTTTATCTTGAGAACAAACTTTGCCAGTGATAGGATAACTAGATGGTCACTTTTTATTCAACAATTCAACCTAGTTATTGAACACACTCCTGGAAAATTGAACGTTGGAGCTGATTTATTGAGTAGAGCAGTGGAGTCTACATCTAAGGATTTTCAAGTTAACCTGACGCAGGAGGATGAAGATACCTTGAGAAGGATAAGATTGTTGCATTTATCCTAGAGGAGAGACCGACGTTTTAGAAACATTTTTCGTTTTCTACAGGGAGACATGGATCCAAATGATGATGATTTTGTGGAAACTGAAAGAATTTCAAGAGATTTTATGTTAGATGGTTTAATCTACAATTTTGCAGATCCCGACCATACGAAGCTGAGTGTAGTGATACCTCCACGAATGCAAAAACCCATTATCTGGATGGCACATCGAATTGCAGGCCATGCTGGAGTAGAAAAGACGGTCAACATGATACAAGAAAAATTTTCGTAAGAGTGAATGCGACAAACTGTCAGGAAAACTATTCGAGAATGCGACTTATGCCAAAGGAGTAAACATAATTCTAGATTACTGAGAGAATTACCAAGGCCTATTATTCCTTCTAAGCCTTGTGAAATCTTCGCGACTGATCTTTATGGTCCTCTCCCAAAGTCTAAAAGAGGTAACCGATATATTCTGGTGACCATGGATGTTTTCAGCAAATACACTATGTTACACCCAATTCAGAAGGCAAACGCAAAATATTGTGCGAAGAGAATTAGAGACAACGTAATTCCGGAAGCAGGCAAACCGGAATTCCTTTTATCAGATCGTGGACCCCAATTTACATCTTTAGAATTTAGAACCGTCATGAATAATCTTGGGATTAGACAATTGTTTTGTTCTATCAGACATCCTGAAAGCAATCCAGCAGAACACGTGATGGCTGAAATAGCAAAATTTTGCCGCCTCTATTGTCCAAATGAGCATTGGAAATGGATGGATGTTCTCTCATTAGCATCCGAATCCATTAACTCTACAATTCATGAGAGTACTGGACAGATTCCCATGTTGCTTCATCATGGAGTTAAACCAACAAGATTATGGGATCGAATCATCTCTATTCCACCTGAGATTGAACCAAGTCGTCAGATGAGGGAAACTCTAGCTTTAGACAAGTTGAGCCAAGCTGAGAAAAGAGAGCGCAGAGTGAGAGGAAAGCGTTTTCACAGACCCTTGCGCGTAGCAACTCTTGTTTTAGTGAAACGACCTACACCCTCTGAAGTGCAAAATCGAGTGTACTCGAAGTTTGCAGGCCTTTACGCTGGACCATATCGTATTGTGGAAGTAAACAACAATGGAAGCTATGAAATCGACAATACACGAACTGGTCACATCGTGGGAACTTATAATGCAGCGAATTTGAAGATTTATTATTCAAGAACCAGATGATATAACGTGTAGAAAAGAAAAATAAAAAAAAATCAATTTTTATTTTTTTTGCTAGGTGTGGGGTGGATGTGCCCAACTCTAGGAATGGGTATTCCAAGATTCAGACACCTAGATACCAAGGGAAAGGCTACAGCCGCTTTTGAAAGTTGAGATATTTGAATATCGCGCTCCATTACTTCCAGAAGGGAATGGAAATTTTATGCAGCCAAGAGCATGTCAAGTGACGTAGCAAGTAGTAGCAGAGGTCGAGACTATTTGTTGATTAAATAGTTAGCCATGGAGTAGAGACTTGAGACTTGGATCAGATTACTGGCACGGCCAAATGAAAGAGAATGCACTTTGTATCAAGTAAATCGGACCAGGGATACCAGAGTTATGAGGATTTCCATATTTCAGCGTGATGCAGCGTGGACCTGACCGTTTTGAATAAAAGCCGGCCGGCCCAAGCAACATCAGCTCACTTCGAACCAAGCTCTTGCATGACAAGGTGCTGCGACGTTGAGCCAAGGCACATGGTTGCCGGATCTACGCAGAAGATATCTTCAAATTGAGATAGTCACAAAAGTGCTGCGATACATGTGGAACTTAGTAAGTTTCCGGCAGAGAGAATCACTAAGGCGATTGTTATTTTTCTACGGACACTGGTGAAATATTTTATTTCTATATGGACATATGCTAGACTTTGTCTAGAAAGTACTTTGTCACAGTCCAGTAATAATCATTCAATACTTGGATATTTTAGTCCAATTAGTCAGTTTCATTAATTGTAACTTAATAACCACTCCGATCTTTCAGTATATTGAAGGCCAGTCTATCAAGGTGTTGTTCATTAGCCGACGAAGGGAAACTATATGTTGCTTCGCGCATGATAGATGGTGATAAGCCATGCCCAGGGAACGATCTTCAGAACAGCCGTTGATTGATTGAGACTGTCAGTGTTTTCTTGTACTGAAACGATTACCGTGAGTTATGTTACAACTGACATATTTGAGAATAGATCAATTGGATCTGACTCCATTTAAGCAAAATGTTATGGCTTTAACAGAAGTCAATATTAAAATGGATCAGCAGTTACTTCAAACTTCAAGAAATATTTCCACTATGTCGTGTTAGACGGATTGTGGGTATATAATGGCGGCCGATACAAGGATTAGACGTGCGTGTCCGATAGGGCATGTATCTGGATAAATCTGGTACAGACCAGGTTCACTACGTTTCAAGATCAACGAGAAATGTAAGCCACATTTTGACTTTATATTATGCCTAGCTAATTGGAACAAACTCATTTTCTGCAGATGACCAACACATTTGTTTTTCTTCGTATTTAAATCTTGAAATGATTTACGCAAGACATATTAGAGTTATTCTGAGTATTTTCAGCACTCAGAACAGTTTAGGATCGATGACCGAGCAGAACGACCATTTATTTGAATGTTTCATATTTTTTGATAATCAGGGTAATCAGCCGATGTGACTGTAAAAGTTAATAATTATTTTTGTTGAGAAATGGATATTTTATCCATATTCGAAGAATCGAACATGTGGATTCTCACATAATGAAATAATAAATAAATATATTTAAAATAATGTAACTAATAATAATAATAATAATCCACTAATAATAATAATAATGGTTTTCATGATTTTTCTAAATAATTCTTGGATCTTATATTTTCTAATAATCACATTTATTGAGAGAGAGCTTATGAAGTAGTTTAATCATTTCTAGTTTGGAACAGGTGATTTCGCGAAGGATAGTGGTTAGCGCAAGCCCGCATTCAACCAACATCATAGTTCTGGTTGAACAGTTAATATTTGCAATGAGTAAAGTATATTTTTCAGATAACACGGAGAGGCATGAAACGGGAAGCAAATGATATTTGTATCAATTAGGATATTTTTGTATTTATATAAAATCATGACGTAAATACACATTCGAAAGTGAAATAAAGAGTATCATAAGTATGGTAACTTCACGGGTTGAACTGAATGGTAAAATAAAATAAACTTGTAAGTTTATAAATCTTCCAGTGTTGATAACAAGCAGAGGCTTGATTTATTGTATAAATTTTGGGAAGAAAATTTATGTGTGTGTGGAGTAGTTGAAATGCCATTCCCAGGTGCGCATGTTTAAGTCGCAGGAATGAGGAGGTTTTTATTTGAGCATCAATCAAATAGCAGGTTCGATGACTCAGTGTTAAAGAAGGAGTATTGGAACTACACATTGCGTCGTATGAATGACCCAAAGGTTATTTCTTAAAAACCATCAGTTCTTATTTCAACCTTGTTTACGGATTCCATTAAGACTTTGATTTTGCTAGAACCCGGATTTGTCATGATAGTATTTTATTCTTCTTCAGAGGAAGACCTTTGCCGTTGTTGTTGGAATATTGTGTTCTTATAAAAATAATAGAATGGGCCACTGCCAATTAAAAATAATTCTATAACCACGAATAATTTAAAGGATGTTTTCAATCCTAGTGCCATGAAATAAATGAATTTATTATGAAGCTACAATTCTTATTTCCGCATTCTGTCGAAGAATTGCAAGTTGTGAAAGTTACTAAAATGGCCACAAATATAAATATTTTTCTTAATAATGATTCCAAGTGGAAAATCGAATAGTTGAATGGTCCAACAATTTATTGATCAAGTTGATGATTCAGAAATCATATATTTTGTTAGGAACTTGAAGTTCATAATCGAGCCACTTCTCGAAACGTTTAATGTCAGAAGAACAATTAATTTTGTTGTGCTTCGCACAGTTCTTCGATGCTAAGCTCAATGGTCAAATACTTTTCAGATGTTGTTATTAATATGTGTACATAATTTGTGTTGATTCAGAGATAATAATATTTTTTGACAATATTTTTTTGAAACTGGAAAAATAAGTGAAAGTTAAAAATTCGATGAACAATTATTCTACGAGTGTTAATATTATGTAAAAATTCAACCAGTGAACTACGGTATTTCCAGTAAAGACAATTAAATTTGAACTGGATGTAATCATAAATAATGGATATAATTTTGGAACACAGTCTACAGGACCGATAATCAGACTTGTGTTTCCAAAGATAATTGTCCAATGTGTTGGAAAATTTCTGTACATTGTGTAAATAGTAATGTGGGTCGCCACACGTGAATGATGCTGCTTCGAGCATTTTATTTTGCGGTCAATTTTAAATTCAGAATAAAATGAGATAATTTTGCATAATGTGTTATGCCCAGTTGAATCTCCTTCTATCCTTATTGTTGCATTGAGCCAAAAATCAGTAAAGCATTTTTTTCATTTGATGTCGTTTTTGCGATTAGCTTTAACCCATCTGGCGCCCCGGGATATTTTGACTCTCGTGCTGACTGATTCTTGGTAAAATGCTTATGTGGTCGGGCGGACTCCGGTTTAAACGGGCACAGTACCAGTGGTCAGCACGACTTAGTTTTTGTTCAAGTGAACGAACTTAACTTTTGGCAGCGAATGGACTTAGAATATTCACTGACTTTCAGGTCACTTATTCTAAAGTCAGGTGATGGTAGTGTCGAAACCATTCACAGAAATTAGCCTACGGAACGATGTATTTCTTGTGGTGACTATACATCAGGCACTTCGGTTTCATCAGAAGAAGTTTATTTCATTTTGTTCGTCTATGCCGCTATTAGGTGTTCCTATCTTAGCGTGCAAACGAAACCGCATTGTTGAGATATGAGATTTATTCTCGAATCTACAGGAGTACTGTACCAGTCTATGACTGATCAACTTTTTGTCATTTTACACGGTACTAGTGATAACGGGAGTTATTTCGAACGGATGACTGCGAACATCATCATGCGCCGCTAAAACTACTCGTAGGACTGGAAGGACATGGAGACGAACGAGGTATTTGGATACGGCAGATGGCCATGGGAAGACACTGTGGGAATAGTGTACACCGCAGGACACGCCCGTCATCTACATCAAGAATGAAGTAAGACAACCATTTCATGTACTATCCACTAACCAGTAGTATTAGAGAATTCCATATTATTGAACAGTCACGATCAGAAATCAATACACATTTTTCACCATAGCTAGATATTAGCTAGATCTTCGATTGTATTTGTCTGGACGACAAATGGAACTGCTGTCTGACAATTTATTTTTTGATCTAAGATTTTTGTTATGACAGGCATTAGTTCATGTTTCGACTTGAAATATTTCGATTATTCCAAGGGATATAAATATTTTTCGTTAATTCTGATTATGAGAACAGAAGTAATTGAGGCTTGGATTATTTAAATAATTTGATTTATTTAATAACAATTATAATAGAGTGTGAAGTGAATAAGTTAATAATAATATAATTATAATAATCGAGTGTGAAGTGAATAAGTTAATAATATTTATAAATAATAACAACGCTATTTAAAGTTATAAATAATTAGGGAGTGATAATACCGAACATTAGGAATTAAATTAAGTTTTGTTAATTGTTTATTGTGATTAAATAATTAATGCATTTAATAAAAATTAATAGGAGACGTTGATAATAATAATTCACAAATGAGACATAAATATTTATCTATTTAAAAGAATAGGGCGATAATAATCATTTGACATTGATGATGCTTAAATATTTTTGTGGTGATAATAATAATTTGTGGATGAATTTAATTAGTTGGAAGGAATTAAATTAAATAACTTTGTTTGGAAGTTTAAATAAATTTAAATGAGTTTATGGATGAAGAGAATGAAGTATTAGATTTTTGAGCTCAGAATTATTTTTTTCAAAAGCACTTTAAAAAAAGAAAGAAAGGAAAGAAAATATTCAGATAAAGAGGAAGCGAACGGCAGATATGTAATGTATCAAATAGGGAGAATTTATGTAAATGGGAGGCAAGGAGATATTGACCAGAATTTATTTAATTGGTAAAATAATACTGAAGAACCACAGTCGAGTAATTGACAGAATATTACAAGAAAAAAAATATAATATGTAAAAATATATATAATAGTAATAATATGATGCTGTGTGCAGAATATTCTGGTGATGATTTTAGAGTGCGTTTGGCGACACTTAAAGTTGTGGAGGCCTAGGGGGTCATCAAAAAGTGGGTTTTATTCCCGTAGTTGTGGGCGCAGAAGGATGTGCGGATGTTTGAAGGAGCCTGTGGGCTATATTGGTAAAAGAAGGGTTAGGCGATGTGGACCGCCCCATATTCTTGTCAGATTTCACTATTCTGTTAATCCAAATATTTTTTTTTTCTGGATCAACTCAAAATTCAAATGGAATGCCTAAATAAATAATTGAAGAACTTGAATTTAGATTTGTTGAACCTGACCGAGGAGAAAAAAAAAATAAGATGAAAAGTGCAAATGAATTAAAATAAATAATTAATGATTTTTATTTTTGAATAACAATAATAATAACATTGGAAATGAGCAAATAAAATATTCATCATGTGAGAGATTGAGAAAACTTGTTATAAATAAAGTGAAGGGAAAGTTTGAAATTAATTAATTAATAATATTTTTTTTTAATTTTGTGAGATTATACGAAAAGTTTGGTGATAGAAAATTTTGTTAACATAAAAAATTGGTGAAGAGTTAGATGATTTAATCCGCTGATGGTGGATAGAAATAACAACATTGTTTACAGCAATATTTGTGTAATGTAAATAACATATGAGAATCATTTAAAATCGTTTATGACATTTAAGCAAATGAAAGTGATAAAAGAAGAAAGTTGAATTTTCAAAATATTATGAAAGTTTTTGAACAATTTTTTTAAATTTGAAAATCTTTTTGAACAATTATTAGCATTCAACTTTATGTCAGTCGAGTATTGATATTGTTATGAAACAACGAATCAGTGATATGATAATTTTCCAAATAAGTTTAATTTTGGAATAACACCGAATGAATCAAGTGACTATTTATTTTGAGAAATTTTTGCTGCGAATATTTGATAAAATCAAATTGCAATCTTTGTACGAACGTTTAAATAGTAGGGATCACTCAGAACTCTTTATTGAACAGTGATTACCGAGTGTAAATATTCTTTTTGAATTTTTTTATGGATATCAGAATGGACTAATTATTTTTTTCTGCTTATCACATCTACGACAATTCTAATAATATTATAGGGACCGTTGATTTCTTATGTGTGATGTGTTTTTATCTTTGTTGAGAGTTTTTACCAGTTGAATCATATTTTTTATTTATAAATAAATAAATTGGGAATTTTAAGGAATGTGCTAGTTCAAAAATAATTTCTCACCTTACCTTTGAATAACCGAGATCAGGGATGCCAGATTAGACCCAAGTATTCACCAAGATAGACCCTGAGATATATTTTCTCGTGCTGATCTGATTTCGGTATTTTACAAAATGTGGTCGTTGGATCTCGGTCCAAACGGGCACAGTACGGCGTATCAAATTGAGGTAGACCAATAAATCAATTACAGATGACGAAACACAATGCGTTTCGAAGGTTTTTTAATGCTCATTTCTGTTGACTTGTCACCACCCAAAAAACCTATAACCAAGGATTTTCCCATAATCCTGCCAGAGAAGCATTTCGTCAAGTGGTTGATAACATCACAAAAGCAGCCAATTTGTTTTCATAAAAAAGTTATGCACAAACGATCGCGGTCTGTAATAATCGCCAATTGGCATCAATACGGTACATTAACACATTTCCAACACATACACAAACCTAACCTAGCTGCTGGCAGACGCATTAATTCCCATCAAAACCACAAACACAAATACAACCTATCGCTATCACATTGTAATATTCTTATAAAACATTGTGGTCAATAATATTATTGACCCCACCACATAGCAAGAAATGGTTTTGTGTAGTTTTATTTTTCCAAAGTTGGCAATAATGTTATTTTTGCTGGGGGCGGCTGCCTCCCCCCCCCCCCCCCCCGCTAGTTTAGTATTTTTATGGTTTCCAATATTGGCTGCAAATACTTGTATCTCAATTAGAAATCACTATCATTAGCATGCACTTTAATAACGCCTCACAGACATACTGTATGAACCGTCAAAAAATGACCTATATAGGTTCTTGTAAATGCCAATTTCTGCCTATATTTTACCCACCCATTCCTATTTTACCAGGCGTATTCCCCCACACAGTGCAACTTTTCAATTAACTGCAACAAACAAAAGAAATTTATGAACAACTTTATTAACACTCACCAAAGGATTCCACAGGCCGTATTATTCCCCATGTAGAAGAAGAAGCAGTAATTATCGTCCACACAATGCCTCACATAACACTTTCGTCACTTGAATGCGACAACTTACGGAAATCAAGAATGTTCTTACAAATCGCCAACACAACCCGCGAACACGTCACTGCCACAATGCAATATAGGTCACTGCTAATATCAAAATCTTGTTCAATAGGTTATACAAGGGAATATTTATGACGTCATAGAGGTCCCTAAAAATCCCTAAAGGCCGGTGTATCGCAATGTATAGATGAATCAGCGGGGGAACAAGGTTGACCATGTGCTGAAGACATGTCTAAGGTGAAAAGGAGAGCAGTAACAACTGTCGTCCCCGTGTTGGACTGCCAAAAGGACAAAGTTGATCACTGGGCTCTATGGAAAGAAACACGTGGAAGATGAAAAATATGTCGACGCCTCCAACTAAGAACATCGTAACTGACATTTTTGAGATTTTGAGATTATTCGCGTATCATATACTAAAAAATGAGCTCTATCAACTGGAAGATTATTACTCTCTGATTCCCATTATATTTTTTGTTAACTCAGCATTTAAGAACATCGTAACTGCTGTTATTTAATTTGTTCCATTTAAGAACATCGTAACTTGAGATACGATGTTCTTAAACGGAGTGTTGTCTATGAAGTTTTCAGTACAAGTGTAGTTACGATCATATTACAGGAAACATTCAGCTCATTCACTCAAAACTGCATGTTAGTTTTCCACATCCGTCCACAATGACTAATGACAAGGACATGCCAAGGTGCTCGAAGCTTCCATTCTCGCTGCTTTGTGAGCTGCGCGATCTTCATTTGATTGAAAATCCACAGCCTGCTTCCAGTCGACCGACGGGGTCAGGGAATGGAATGAATGAAGCCCCCATCTAGTGGCGAGGATATGAACTGTACCGGCTGACGAAGCCTGTCGCACTCCCCTGGGGCAATGATTAAGTGAATGACAGATGAAAAGAAATGATCATGGAGAGTGTTGCTGGAATGAAATTTGTGGCAGGGAAAACCTGAGTACCCGGAGAAAAACCTGTCTGCAGTGCAATGTAACGCTGACTATAATGTTAAGGTGATTATTGTGTATAGTCTTTTACCCTTTTCAAAATGTTATCAAGAGGCAAATTGATGGTTGATTTAGTGAGGAGCATGGCTGCTTATTCAACTCAGTTACAAGGAAAGTGCACATTCATTATTATTGTTCAGAAAGGCCCGTCATTATTATTCTCTTTATGTCAGAAGATGATGATGATAGTTGTTGTTTTAAGGGGCCTAACATCTAGGTTATCGGCCCCTATAGGTCAGAAGAGTAGCTTTAACCAGCAACAGCTACAGCCTCCTCTATTAGAGGAGAAATAATATGGAAGTTAGGCTTATTACAAGGTGCTGCTTACATTTCAATAACAAAATAAGACATAAAGTTTCCGGGTTTAAAAAATTCAACTATGCATATCAGAATAAATTTGTTGAGTAGAGTACTATCAAATTCTCTTATAATAATAATATGAGAGACATTATTTTTATTGTTCATGTTATACTTTTCAGATCAAAGTACTGACGAACGTAATTCAAGCACCAAGGACTCAGAATCTCAGAGTAACTGCTCATCCCCCCTAACTTCAGAGCAACATATTATGAGTGAAATTACTAGGGATATCTTGTGTTTATCACAAAATCTTGAAGGAGTCACCTTTGAAGCAAAAGATCAGAGAGAAGATAGCGAAGATAACTGTGACAAATTACAGCATGGATACGACAATAAGGAAGAGAATGAAATATCACAGAATACGCAAGAAACAAGAAAAAAAGAAACAGGCTATAGTTGACATCATAATTATTAATGGCCCAATGCACAACAAGTCGGATTGTTCTGGATGAAGACTGGTAAAACCAAAGTACCCGTTGAACGAGAAAACCTAGCCCCCAACACCACAAAACCTGAAAGTTCTACTGAAAACTTCTACCAGAACGAAGATTATGGCAAGAGTTTTTCATTGAAACAGACTGGGAACCTGAGTCTGAAGAAGATAGTGACAAATCAATGTTTGAAGAAAAGGCAAATTCAAAGAAAAAGATTGAAAAATGAGGTTCAAATGAAATTGGGAGCTTTGTTATGAGCTATATAAAGGTTAAAATTCAAGAAGGAATTACAGACTTTATATTTTATTCAGATAGCAGTGCAGGACAAAATCGGAATAGGATTTTGTATGCAGTTTACTCATTTATGTCTGACCCTGCATGTTTCCATCAACCACAGATTTTCGGAAAAAGGATACACGCAAAATGAAGGGGACTCAATGCATGCTCTCATTCAAAGAAGAAGGAATGGGCAAACTATTTATTTTCCATACCAATGGGTTATGCTTATTCGCATGGCGAAAGCAAAGGGTAAACCATACGTGGTTAAAGAAGTTTCCCAGAAGGACTTAAAAAATTGCAAGGAACTTTTGGATTTTGACAAGCGGAACTGGGTAGCAAGAGAAGAGAAAACACACTGGCACAAAGTGAGGCAGGTTCGTATCGGGAAAGACGAACCAACCAAGCTGCTTATCGAGTACGACCACGAAGGTGAAGAAGTGTTTATTGATCTGTACCAGAATCGACGAGGAAGACGGCAATCTATTCGCACTTTGGAGCTTAGTAATGCTTATAACGGACTGTTGACAGTAGCTCCACAAAAGGAGAAGGACCTGCTGTCTTTATGTGCTCCCAGTCTCATTCCAGACATGTATGAAAATTTCTAAAAAAAATAGAAAGTTACCGTAGCCGAAACAAATGAATCAGACACAACTAGTGACAAATGAAAATGAAAGTAACTTGTCTCGAAGTTGAATTGCTTTAGTTTGTATATTCTATTTTCAAAACAACGAACATTTTTGAAAAGTTTTAAATAATAACAAATATTTTTAATTTAACCTGTAAACTTCTGTTCTTCTGAAATGTCTTCATAGTCTTCAACGATTGTATTGTTCACAGATAACAATCTTAAGAATAGTAAGTTCAGTCAATTCTTTCTTTTAGCTCATTGTATGCAGTAATAATGGAATTTATATTAATAAAGGACACTATAACATAAAGTTGATGGTTATTATTAGATTAAATTGTCCAAATAATAACATCGTAACTCGACTTTTGCAGTCAGTTGTCCTCACATCTCCAATGAAGAACATCGTAACTTCACAAACGATGTTCTTCATTGGATTATATCAATTCAGTAATATCGTAAATACGTGTAAGTGGGTTATTTAATAAATTCAAACACCCTTCTTCGGGTAAAATAAACTAGGCAATAAATGCTTTCCATTGAGCCCATAATCGCAAAGATTGAGAAACTCGCCGATTTGTAGGAATTTTTCTAAACTTTAAACTGCTCTCCTCAACATTTTACTTTATGCAGATACGATGTTCTTAGTTGGAGGCGTCGATGTTTGAAGTTGACATCATTTGTGTTTTGTGAAAAATGTGAAGTATATCTGTGCTTTAATAAGGACAGAAATTGTTTTAGAAGATTCCATTCGTAAAAAAAAATGTCATATAAGTTTATTCTGTACCATTTCTTGCGATGTATTTCAGCAGAAATCATAAAGACCAATATTCTGGTTGTACCACTAAATGCCCAATGTCACATATATGTCACATGCTGTGAAAAAGGGCGTAAAGTAGTGAAGTATTCAATAGAATCTTCATACAATAACCATATAAACGGAGACCTATCCCGGGCACTAGAGGGTTATAAACGTGACTTAATGCCTTTCAGCTCCGTGTCAGTTTAGTGCGGCATAAAGACATCCAGAATGAATGTTATTATATTTTAAAATGGATTTGTAACATAAAAAGCACCGAAACCCTGTGCAAATGTAATTTACAATAGCACTGTAACACGCGGGAATCTTGCAGTGCGGCCAACATTAAGTACGGAATACGGCGCTGAATGGCAGCAAGTCGTTGACTTAATGCTTTTCTCCTCTGATCGCACTACATGTAGCAGTGGTTTCTGGCTTAAACCCACAAAACAAATTGCTTTATGATGGATTTTGCCTTGCCAGTGAGCTTCCGTGCTTTTTCTCCTGATGAAAATATTTTGTGTGTAGCTTAAAGAGAAGGCTGACTTAATTCTTTCCTATGCCGTTCCGCGGCCCTTGGGTTGATACTTCAGAATGCTTTTCAGCTCCGACCGGTATACATCTAGCCTCTACCTTCCACTGCTGCAAGGATCTTCATGTCCTTTGCTTACCTTATCCAATCCATATGAGAATACAATCTGGGAGTGTTTTCTATCATCAGGTTCGAAGTTTAATTTGGGATAAAGACATACCACTGAATGCGACAGTACAGGTATTTATTTATTTATTTATTTATTTAGCGAATGGCAACAAGTTAGATACATATATACAAGTACAAATATACACAGACAAGAAACATGTTTCCCTGGAGAAAGACCTAATTATATTGCAATGTCCAGTTGGGTGATCCACTGTATGGCTTCCTCTGTTGGTTCCAGAAAGTCATTTGGGCTACCTGTATAGGAACACTTACAATATGGGGAATTGTTTGTTGAGAGCAGAAATATCATCCAGAACAGGCAATTGAGGGTTCTTTCAATCTTCTTATACTCTCGTGTGAGAGAGAATTGGAAGCCGACAGAGTGGTGTAGGCTGGATAGTACCAGATATTAACCGCATGCTAGGAACCAGTCCCAAAGCAGAAGATCGTAAAGTATTTGCTGAGGAACCCCATCTTGAACCACACAATTTCTGGAGGATGTGATTGTGTATTTTAAGCTTTTTGGACAGATTCATAAAATGTTGTTATTTAAGACAGTGTGCGATCAAATGTAATGCCCAAATATTTTGGATACCAATTGTGCCGAAGTTCACAGTACAGGTGAGTTACTTAGATACAATGATGTTCTAGGCATTTGCCTTGAATAAATGTGGAAAACCTGGGGAATAGAACACTAACAGCAGCCACTGGCAGAGTCTGGATTCTCACTTGTTGGATCCAGTGGCGGCTGGCGGATAATTGTTCTGGGGGTTGCACTATTCACACCAAGGAGAGGTGCGGTAGGTTAAAAGACTGCTTGAGACCAGAGAAGTCGATACACATATGCTCGGTAAAGCTGATGTAGCTTAGGCTATTCGTCCAAAATGCCACAGTCCTGAGAACAGCATAATACACTTCTTCTTTCCTAGCGTGTTTCCCGCGTTGGCATAGCGTCTGCTTGCTTGGTTGTTGTTCGCCACTTCTTCCTGTCAAGGACATCTTCAGGTTTGAGAACGCACACCAGTAGATCTTCACTGATTCTATCCATCCATCGTTTCTTTGGGCGCCCTCCTGGATCGTATCGGAGGGCCGTTTTTATCACAGAGTTCTCATCACTTCTAGTGACATGCCCACACCAGCGAAAACGTGCTTCTCTCATTTTGTCTTTAATTGTTGCAACTCCCATGTGCTTCCTTCCATGTTCAAGTGTTGTAATACCCATGGGCCAACGCAGCATTTTCATTTCCATACCATGGAGGTCTTCTTCGTGCTTGATTGAAGCTGGCCAACATTCTGTGCCATAGAGTGCCACTGGCCTTATCATGGCCTTGTAAACTTTTCCGTTCAGGTGGATAGGTATTTTCTTATCACACAATACTCCAGTGTCTTGGCGCCATTTCAGCCTCGCAGCATTTACTCGTGCTCGGGCATCGAGAACAGCATATACACCTCGGGATTAAATTGATTGATTATTTGAAAAATTCACGTGAACAAAACCGCGTAAGCTATAAGTTACCCGAGGGCGAGAGGGAACCGCAAGAGTCACTCAAATAACATTGCGAAACATTCCTTTCCTCTGTCCATTTTTTAGCCTACTTTTCACATTTTGCAAAAATGAGGAAAAAGAAGACTTATGAGATCGGGCAAATGTGTGTCTGTCTGTCTGTCCTTCTGCCTGTCTGTCTGTCTGGCTGTGTGTCCCCCCCTATCAACTCCTAAACGGCTGCAGCAATCGAAACAAAATTTGGTAGGAGTAAATTTGGTTGAAATCCAATTGATAGTATAGAAGTTATATGCATTTAAAATTTGGACCTATCAGCAGGCTTATCATCATTTTGGCAACACTGCCATGTATGGCCTCCTGGATTTCAACCTGAATACCTCACGGCCATATTTGAAAATGATGTCAGTGCTACCAACTGCCGAAAAATCGCAATTGAAATTTGAGCTCCATGTTGGATATCATGGAAGGTATGAATGGGAGCTATTTCAAAATTGGCACACGTAAATATTGCAGTTTAATTTCCACTAATTTCTACTAATTAGAAATTTCTATATTTCCAACTTAATTTCGTCATTATTCTAGATAGATCCATATAGATTAATCATTGGAATGAATCTTACATTTCTAGAAAAGTAGGCTCTTTAGTTCGTCACGGAACTTCTTGTTCCATATTGCCTTCGCAAATGCAAATGCAAATCAGTGAGTGTTTATCTTTTATTTTGGGGCTGATGACCTCGCTGCTCTGCCCCTTAACCCTCCAGTACTCTTGCGGGATAATTAATTACCCCAACTCTTGAAATACGACTGCTGATTTTTTCTAACACGGACTGTAGCCTTGGGCTCTTGTGTACCTCCCATGGACTCTGTAGGGCGCCACTCGAGCTATCTGTCATAAACCCTCGCTCGTCAGTTTGTTTCCGGCAAAGAGACAAAGCTGACTGGGGTAATATCTTACCCCACGCGAGCACTGGCGAGGCTACATTGGCAAACTCGTGTTTATTTAATTTTAATTCTTGCGTGTGTTTCTATTGTGAGAAAGTATAGTTACTCGAGTGTAACCGATTAATATGAGTCGTGATATAGCCGGGAACATTAGCAAGGACCAGGAACGAATTCGCCATGCAATTGTTAAAGCCTCGGATAGCAGAGCGACGTAAACGAAATTGCCCCACAATATCAGAGATAAAGCCTTGCGAATGATTTCAAAGGATCGAGAAGAAATTCCCCAGAGCTCTCAGACTCCACACTTGAAGAGATGTGCAGTATGTCCTAGAAATCGCGACAATAAAAACAGAAACTCTTGTGTGCTGTGTGAAAAGTACTGCTCGATTCTAAGCTGCGTGAACCTCAGAGGAATGTGCATTGCGGACTATTAGTAGTGGGGTTGACGAGTGATGAGGTGTATCTGTCCGTGCATAGTACAGAACCAAATACATTGGTCGGTGACTCACTCAGTCATTCCTTACACCACAGTGGTTTGAGCAACGGCCGAATGTTAGCAGTATTGGAATAGAAAGAAATACCATATATCACGGTGGGCTGTTCACGCCCAACCTTTCCCTGCTCTTTCTCCTCACCCGGCAAGTTCATAGAGCTTGGACTGGAGCAGTATGTCTGCCACGACCATTTCAGTACCGTGTGCGAGGAATGTCTCAACCAGAAAACCAAAATTGAGTAAAACAGACTAAGCCTTAGAGTTCAGACTGTATACATTCAAACGTTATTATGGATGCGTTTTCTCTGCTTTGAAGTTGTGTAATATAATTAATTTTCTGTATTTAGTATTAATGGCAATATAATTAGATATTTCTATTGTTTTCTTTATAGATAAGGCCCGTATTCAGGAACATCAAGACAAAAGCATAATTTTATTTTTACATTAGGATAAATTTCACTAAAGAATGGGGGTAAGTTATTACCCCGCGCGAGCACTGACGTGACAAAACTCCGCGCGACTACTGGAGGGTTAAAACTTAGCATCATCGAGGATGATCTTGAAAAGGTCTACTTTGGAACACTGAGAGCTTCAATCCCCATGCTGCATAATCATTTATATGGGGTACCATAATGTAGGCATATACTATAGAGCACACAATGGTCTCCCGGAAGGCCGGGCGGATGTCCTTGCGGAAATATATATAACTATTATTGTTATTATTATTTTGCTAATTCAGTATTAAATAGTTAAAAGTAATGAGAGAGGAATGTAAAAATGTACATATGTGCTAAAAGTAAACTAATCACGTAATAATTCCAAGAAATTTAATTCTGCTCTGAGGGCTGGAACGGGGTACACTCTGCCTCGTGAGGCAAAACTGAGAAGACACAGGTTCGATTCCTACCTCAGTCATCCTGGAATTCGTTTACCCACTTCTACTCCAGAAAATTACGGGGTGGTATTTAACTTAAACCTGTTGAGTGCTTCGCCTGTCTGTAAATGGTGCACACGAACCTTCTTTATATATATTACCCATTTGCTTTGGAGTGCTGAATCGATCTCTGGCATGTTCTGGCATCTGTTGGGGATTATCTAGTACTACTTGAGTTTGGTTTTTTGCTCCTGGAAGTAAATATCAGAGCATTTTGTAGACATCTGTCCTCTATAGCTGGAGTTCATCTGAGGTGTAAACAAGATTGGGGAATAACAAACAAATCCTTCACACCTCGTTATATTGGACCAAAGAATATCAATTTTTGTAGAAGTAGGTTGGTTGGTTACTTAGTTTAGGGGCTACGACAACGCGGTCATGTAGCCCCGTGTACTTTGGGTGTATGTAGAATCTGTCTGATAACCGGTGTTAATTGTGATGACTGTATTAGTGTGTGTTATCTGTTTTAATTTAAGTAAGGACTGCCGACATTCAATTTTCCAAGTTGTTCCCACTTTTGCCGCCAAACACCACCGTCAACGACCAACTAGTTCAGAACTTAGTTACCAGATGCCACCGCAGTCGGCTCTTGACGAGGAACGTAGGAACCTAAGAACGTTAGTCAAATGTTTAACCTATATACAATTAAGCTTCTCACAGGTGTAATTAGTGGAAGGTTCTTTAACATGCCATAAATCTATGACATGGGACCGCCGGCCGGCTTTATTTCCCCTCCGAAGGAAGGCATGCTGAGGGAGTTTTAACGTTCTTAAAAAATCCGACGACTTCGGCCGGGTTTGAACCCGCGATATTGGGCATAGAAGCTCAGCATGCTACCAACTATGCCACCAAAGCCTTCTAGAAGTAGATAGATAGATAGTTTTATTATTTCCATTTGATCAATTACCTGTATACAATACATTTTTGATATATTACACGTCAGAATTTACATCTATAAAATAAAAGTACTAATAGGAGCAACAAGTATTACTTGCTTTCTGATTTTAGGAATTATTTTATTTTGGGTGAGAAAAAGGCCTAGGAAAAAGGTTTGGGAAGCAATTAAGAAAAAGGGCGTGGAAAAAGAGACTGTAAGCAGAGTGGAGGAGAGGTACTGTGGAAGTGTGAGTTGTGTGAAAGTTGGAGGGGAAAGAACAGACTGGTTCAGACAAATGAGTGGCCTGAAACAGGATAGTGCAATGTCACCCCTTCTCTTTATTGTGGTTATGGACGAGGTAATGACACGGGTAGCAGGAAAGATAGGAGAAGATAAGATGAAAGCAATGGTGTTTGCAGATGATCTCATGGCCTGGGAAAGCAGGAGGAGGAAATTCAGGAGCAACTGGAGGCTTGGGAAGAAACAGTGGGAGAGTACGGATGGAAGTTCAACAAATGTGAGATCCTGTTAACGACCAGCAAAAAGGACAGACCAATGAGTGGGATAACACTTGGAGGTGGACAGCTGAAGAAGATGGAAAGTCTCAAGTAC
Source organism: Meconema thalassinum (assembly GCA_946902985.2). Taxonomy (NCBI): domain Eukaryota; kingdom Metazoa; phylum Arthropoda; class Insecta; order Orthoptera; family Tettigoniidae; genus Meconema; species Meconema thalassinum. The sequence goes on along the minus strand of OX336391.1, from coordinate 679,827,356 downwards.
TTGGGAAGTATAGTGGAGGAAAATGGGGGAAATGACAATGAGATTACGGAACCTGGCAGACAGGGAGAAGCATTAGGAGCTTAGTGTGGAATAAAGATGTCCCCCAAAATAGCAAAGAAGTGTTATACAGAAGCTACTATATCCCGATACTGACCTATGCATCAGAAACTTGGATAATGAAGAAAAGAGACATAAGCAGAATACAGGCAAATGAAATGAAGTTCCTACGAAGTAGGATCGGAGTAACAAGAAGAGACAGGGTGAGGAATGGAAAGGTCCGGGAAATAGCGAAAGAGGAGCCCTTGCAAGGTAGGATTGAGACATCAAGACTGAGGTGGTATGGACACTTAAAGAGAATGGAAGAGAAGATTCCCAAGAGAATACATGAGATGCAGATGCAGAAGAAACGACCAAGGGGAAGACCAAGAGATAGATGGCTGAAAGGAGTGGAGGAATGTGTCAAGAAGAGAGGCGAGGACTGCACTAGAGTGACAGCGGAGAGGTGGTGGGAAGAAAGGACTAAGTGGCGAGGCTTATGTTCCAAACAGACCCAGCCTGGGGCTGGAAACTGTACAAGATGATGATTAGGGCTCCGATTTTTAGATAAATGAATATTTTTTAATGTAAATACATATTTTAAGTATTTGTTTCTATAAATACATAAATTCCTGCCTTTCACTTATTAGCACATAAAAAGACATAATATTTACATTTTTAAAATCAGTATGCAAGATCTTTCAGTTTATTGTGAGCTATCTAATCTTCATTCAGAGCGTATGTCAGCTTGCAACTGGGTCGCCCCGTGCCACTCACTGTGGAAGCTGGGGATTTCCTTGTTCATAGCCATATTGCACCACGTGCAGGACCTCCCCCTCCCCTAGCTATCTGGAACCAGTGTCACTCACGTGTAGTTCAATTCTGGCACTGCAGTGTAAGGCAGTTCTACGATGACTAAAGTAAAAACAACTACAAGTTATCTATCGTCTGTTGCAGAATTTAAAAATAATTTTACTTCTGATGGGGGCGTTCTGTTCTACCAACCATGTGGGAAAGCAATCAAGGCTGAACAGCGATCTCAAGTTACACAACACCTCGAAGGAAAGAAACATATTGCCTCAGTTTCGCGCCTTCAGAAGAAGTGTTACGCGATAATCGTCGGTCATTTGTGCTGGACAACCTGAAGATGTATCTCGTTGTGTATTGTAATGCTTCAGCAGTCAGTGAGACATTGCATAAATTGCATTCGTGAGTACTGCATATTGTTTATATTCACATTAATAAACTAAAATATAATTAAATATTTTTACATTTTTGGTCACATATTTCCGGTATTTTTTTAACCAGAGCTACCATCAGTATCAGCACAGAAAATCTGCAGAAGACCATGCATTTTAAGTACTTAGGGTCCATTGTCACCTCAAATTGTGACGCCACTCCTGATACTCGGATGAGGGTAAACACAGCTTGGCTCAAGTGGAGACAAGTCACTGGAGTTCTCTGTGATAAAAACATGCCTCTGCATTTAAAGGCAAAGGTGTATAAGTCTGTGGTACGCCCAGCAGCAATCTATGGGACTGAATGTCGCCCTATGTCCAAACAATGTGAGCAGATTTTGCATACAATGGAAATGAAGATGCTCCGATGGTCGATGGGGTTGACCCAATTTGCCTACGCAATGAACACAGACGTCCGGCGAAGATTTGGTGTTGCACCAATTGTCGAGAAGGTGAGGGAGGATCATCTACGCTGGTATGGTCACGTCATGAGAAGACAGAACAACTCAGTTTCAACAAGAAGTTCCGTGAAGAACTATACAGCCTACTTTTCATGCCAATGATTATTCTACAGAATATGAACCTATCTAGAATAATGACGAAATTAAGTTGGAAATATCGAGATATCTAATTAGTTCAAAACATACCTGGTATAATGTAGCCTAATAGAGTACTGCAGTTGGCAGCCCTGGTGACTGAATATATTCTTAGTTCCATCTCTTAAGGTACAGAATACAAAATTTGGTTGAAGTCCAATGGACGTTACATGCAGTTAGACATTGGATCTATCAGCACGCGTAAAAGCATGTTGCCAACAATGTCATGCGTGTGCTGGTCAGAAATAATCTGAAATATTATGATAACTTGTTGTGCCAATTTTGAATGAAATACATTTGTTAGTATAGAAGTTACATGTATTTTAAAATTGGACATATCAGCAGGCATAGAATCATGTTGGCAGCACTGCCTTATATTAATTACTCCAAATTAATCTAGAATGTCAGGTGCTATACGTGTGCAAAGTATAGAGCTGTTGGCTTGCATACTTTCTGATATATTCATATTAGGGTAAAAAAATTATAGACAGAATTTATTAACAGTTGGCAGACCTGATTGCTCTTAACAATACTAATAGTAATATCTGTTATGGTACACATAGCACATACGAAATTTGGTTGAAATCCAACTGATAGTATAGAAGTTATGTGTATTTAAAAATTGGTACTATCAGCAGGTTCATAATCATGTTGGTAGTACTGACGTATATAAGTTACTCCAAATTAATCTAAAATGTCAGAATATACGTGTGCATAGTTTAGAGGTGTTCCGCTTGCATACTTTCTGATATATAGGAATTTGGATAAAAAAAATTGAGAGAGCAATTATTAACAGTTGGCAGCCCTGGTGGCCTTAAGAATAAGCTCAGTCATATATGTTTATGTACAGATATTACATACAAAATTTGGTTGAAATCCAATTGATAGTGTAGAAGTTATATGCATTTAAACATTGGACCTATCAGAAGGTTTAACATTATTTTGGCAACACTGTCATGGTTGGCCTCCTGGAAATTAAACTAAAATAGTATTATCTACATGTGTGCTAATTTTGGAGTAGCTCCCATGCATACCTTGCAAGATATCCAACATGGAGCTCAAATTTCTAGTGCGTTTTTTCAGCAGTTGGTAGCACTGACATCATTTTCAAATATGGACGTGAGATATTCCGGTGCACATCTTTACTCATACTAAATTTGGTTTTGATTGCTGCAGCCGTTTAGAAGTTGATAGGGGGGGGGGGACACACACACAGCCAGACAGACAGACAGACAGACAGACACACATTTTCCCGGATCGATCTCATAACTCTACTTTTTCCTCATTTTTGCAAAATGTGAAAAGTAGGCTAAAAACAGCACTTCACATCAACCCAGGTGGAACAAGACCACGTGGAAGACCTGCAAAGCGGTGGACTGACAACATCAGGGCTGACATGCACGCTGTTGGTCTACCACCAGAAGCCGTCAACAACAGAAAGAAGTGGAGGAGATACAGCAAAGTAGCAGACCCCGCAAGGGATTAATGCTAGGAAGAAGAAGATTTCAGGTATTTTAATACATAAAAAATAAATATTTTCCCGAATTTTAGCACCTAAAACTCCGAGCCCTAGTGATGATATGATGATGACCTGCTGGTATGGAAATGATGCAAGCGTGGGCACAAAAATGTTCATTTCAGTTCGTTTCAAAATGAAAAGCAATGTAAATGTAGGACCACAGTGGATTTGATTTTTGCTGTAAGGCAGTTACAAGAACAGCACTATGAGTATGGAACAGATCTACTGATGGCCTTCCTGGACATTGAGAAAGCATATGACAGTGTATGCAGAAACAAAGTATAGAAGTCCCTGGAGGATAGAGGAGTAGAAAAATGGACTATAAGGAGGATAAAGGAGATGTACAAGGGAAGCGTGAGCTGTGTGAAAGTGGGAGGAGAGAGATCGGACAGGTTGGAACAGAGAAACGGCCTGAAACAAGGAAGTGCACTGTCACCGTTACTTTTCATTGTGGTGATGGATGACATAATGACCCGAGTGGCACAAGTAATTGGGGAAGGAAAGATGAAAGCAATGGTGTTGCAGATGATTTGATGATTTGGGGAAACAAGGAGGAGGAGGTACAGGAACAGTTGGACGTGTGGAAAGGAATAATACAAGGATATGGGATGAAATTTAGCATAAATAAGAGTGAGATGGAGATCACAACAAGGAAGAAGGAAAGAACCACAACAGGAATAACAATTGGTGGGGAACAGCTGAAGAAAGTGGAGAGTTTCAAGTATCTGGGAAGCCTGATACAAGATATGGAAGAAACGATAGAGAAATAAATGAGCGGGGGAGACAGGCAGAAGCATTCCGGAGGAGTGTGAGAAGCATGTTATGGAGCAAGGATGTCCCTCAGAACAGCATAAAGATCATATATCGGACGTACTATGTCCCTATCCTGACTCATGCCTCGGAGACCTGGGTTATGAAAGGAAGGGAGAAGAGCAAAATACAGGCCAGTGAGATGAGGTTCTTGAGAAGCAGTATTGGAGCTACAAAGATGGACAGAATAAGAAATGAGAGGACCAGAGAATTAATGAAGGAGGAACCATTACAGGATGGTATAGAGAAATCTAGTCTTAGATGGTATGGACATGTAAAACGAATGGAGGAGAAGAGGATACCCAGGAGGATACACGAGACGAAGTGGGAAGGAAAGAGACCGAGAGGATGACCGAGAGACAGGTGGCTGAAGGGGGTGGAAGAAAGCGTGAAGAAGAGAGGAGAAGACTGGACAAGGGTGGAGGCTGAGAGATGGTGGGAAGACAGAAGACGTTGGAGAGGCTTGTGTTCCAAACAGTCCAGGCCAGTGGCTGGAAACTGTGCAAGATGATTATGATGATCAATAAAGACCCAAAACACATAAGACATTTTATTATTATTATTAAAGAAACGCGCACAAGTTGTGCATTAAGCATACAAATACATTTACACTACATTCATTTATATTTGTTTCAGTCTTATGGTTCTAAGCAGGTCTCGATTAGTGACTTGGATAGTTTTTTGCATCTTGTAATGTGGTATCGATCACATGGGCGTTCACAAAGATCACATACACATGTTTCGTTTGGCTCGTGATTGTTCTTCACTTTGCACACTCTGTGGTGGTATCCGTGCGTTGCCAAACAGTTCACCAAAAGGCGCAGGTCTTGGTTGGTTTCCATCCATGATCTATTCACCATGGCCTCCGTTGCATAGAAGTCAGGTCATATCTCTTTTGACTTTTGTTTTCTTATTTCCACTTGTTTTTCCCAGTTTTTAGTAAAATGTAGATTATATTTGGTCCTGAGATCTTCCAACAAAAAGGTTTCTCTTGCAAGGATAGACGAGTTGTGAGCGGTTGGATATTGCTAGGGCAGACTTCAGGAACCGAGCTTTGACGGCTTCCATGGCTGATAGGTCTTTAATTCCTAGTTTTTCCCAGGTTATTTCTATTCCATACGTTAGGATGGGTAAGATTTTTGCATCGAATAGTTTCATGGCAGTTTTTAGGGATAGTCTAGGCAGTGATGGTATGTGTTTTAGTGTGAATCCTAAAGGATCTTACGGTTGTCTGGAGGGTCATGCCTACCCGGTGTAGGTATAACCAATAAAACAAATTGAATGAAGCGCTCAAGACTTCTCATAAGAAAACTTTATATTCTAGTAACCGCCATTACAACATTTCACGGCCTTGTATATCAAAGCTCTCAACAACAAGAAACACAAAAGTCATGGAGTGAAGAGTAATCGTCCGTGACATCCTCCCACCTTTGATGCAAATCAAACACAATGTTCATAAACAGAGACGGGAAGGCATTTTAACTCTTCTTCCACTCCTGGTGAAGTTGCGACTTCTGAGACTTACTGCCTCCGGAACTGCACCACTAAGTAAGGGCACCTCCTCACTCCCACCTCCAGCCTCCAAAGGATATAGGTGCCTCGTAGTTCTTCTGAGGATGTCTTTATCCTAACTACTCGGGTCACTTTGTCTTTACCTGGAAGTGTAGCTGTCACTCTTCCTAGGGGCCAGTCTATCCTTCTCTTGTCTTCACTACCAATGATGACTACATCTCCTACCTTCCACTGATGGTCAGACTCCTTGCCCGATGAACTGCATAGAAGGCTACCAAGATACTCCAGTCGGAATCTCCTCCTCAGCTCACCCCTTAGCTGTTGAAGATATTGAAACCTTCGGGTGAGATTAACTTGATCTAGCATGTCTAAATCAGGAGTGCCAACCACGGGAATGTCCTGAAGAAACATTGATGGAGTCAGAGTTACCAATTCATCACAGTCTTCTGAAATGTAGGTAAGTGGCCTCGAGTTGATTACCGATTCACTATCAGCAATCATAGTCAATAGTTCTTCATATTGTCAAGATAGCTTTGCCTAAAACACGGCTTAATAATTTCTTGACCATTTGCACAATACGTTCCCAGAATCCACCCCACCAAGGGGCTGAAGGAGGACTAAATTTCCACTTGATTCTATCAACTGATACTTCCGCACACAATTTTTTCCAGTCAATGAAGCCAAACAAATTGTTGGTGTCAACAAAGTTTGTCCCGTTGTCACTATAAATCACACGAGGCCTTCCTCGTCGGGCTATGAAACGCCTAAGTTCTAACAGAAACCCTGCAGTGGACAAAGTCATGACTAATTGAAAATGGACCGCTCTCACTACGGCACATGTAAAAATCACAATCCAAGCCTTGTTCTTGCATTTTAAGTATAGCGGTCCAGCAAGGTCCACTCCCACTACCTCAAAAACACCTGCATCTCTCACACGATCTTCTGGAAGGGCTGGCGTTTCCGGGATTGTCTTTTCCATTTCGAATCTCCTGCACTGGGTACACTTCCTGATGACTTTGCGAATGGTTCTTCTTCCCTTTGGTATCCAGTAGTGCTCCCTGAGTATAGCAAGTAAAATCTGAACACCAGCATGAGAGGCTCTCAAATGATGATCTCTGATTATCATCTCAGTCAAAGGGTGCTTTGATGGCAATAACACCGGCCCACAGAAATCATATTCATCCTTTCTGTTGGTAATTTTTGTCTTAATCCTGAAGAGACGCATCTGGTCTTTAAAAAAGCAGAATGTTTTCTGGTTGTCACCTTCGGTAAACTTCTCTTCCTGAACTAATTTCAGCAGACGTTTCTCTGCCATTGAAATTTCGAGACAATCTAATTCTGAAGCAACATTTTTCACTACGTCCTTCCTGGCATTGTTGAAGAACCGTAACATCCAGGCCACCATTCTAACGATTTGTGAGTACTTGAAAAAATACCTCAAATACCAGTGTTTTTCTTGGGAGACAAGCATAGTATTGGTAACATGGCCTTTTCTTCTTTCTTCATCGACCTCCTCTTCATTAACTTTTAAAATGCGCGTTGGCCAGCTGTTTTCTTCCAACTTTAACCAAGCGGGTCCCTCCGACCAACGAGAAGAAATCAGCTGCAACGTAGAGCAACCTCTCGAAGGTAGATCGGCTGGGTTGTCCGTCCCTGGTAGATGAAACCAACGCTTTGGGTTAGTTAATGTTCTAATTTCTTTAACTCGGTTAGTGACGAACACTCCCCAAGCTTCCTCTTTTCGTATCCAACATAAAACATAAGACGAGTCGCTCCAGTAGTACTCCGGGACGTTCGTTAGATTCAAGCTTTCCTTTACTGTAAAGGCAAGACGTGAGCCTATAGTGCAAGCTAATAGCTCCAGTCTCGTTATGGTCACCTTCTTGAGTGGTGCTACCCTGGATTTTGCTGCGACCAGTTGCACTTCAATTCTTTCCCATTGAATGATCTCAAGAAAATAACAACCGCATAAGCCACTTGACTAGCATCACAAAATACATGCAAACTCCAAGAGGATCTGTCCTCACAATTAGAAAATCTTTTAGGCACTTTAATCTCAGCAATAGAGGACAGTTCATGTAACCATTTATTGAATTTGCGTTGGGCGTCTTCACTCAATGGACTATCCCAACTTATTTTCTCTCTCCAACTTTCCTGAAGCAAAGCCTTTGGCACAATGGAAACCGGAGAAGTAAATCCAATTGGATCAAAGATACTTTGAGCTACCGACAACACTGTCCTTCTTGTGAGAACATCAGATTCATTTAATTTTGCTACTTTACAAGCCAAAGTATCAGCTACTGGGTCCCACCACAAACCCAAAACGGGTGTCACTTCGGGAACCTCATCCTCCAGACTCAATCTGGTGTGCTCCCATCCTCGGAGGTCAAATTTTCCTTGCGACAGTAACTCTCTAGACTCATCCACAAATTGTTTGAGTTCTTCCTCTGTGTTCAAAGAAGTGACGCAATTGTCTACATATAGTGAGGTTCTTAGTTTATCTGCTGTCTCAGTGAAGCATGTACTGTTTTTCAGATGACTGTTCAATACGGCTCCAAGTAGAATTGGACTACAGTTAACTCCGAAAACGACCCGTTTGTGGCGGTATATTTTAAGAGTCCCCTCAGTGAAGTTCTCCCACCACAGGAATTTCAGAAAGTTTCGATCATTCTCAGAGACTGAAATTTGAAGAAACGCCTTCTTAATGTCTGCGATCACACCTATCCTGTTTAAACGGAACCGGTTCAAAATAGAAGGAATTACTTCCAACAAATTAGGACCCTTTTCCAGACAGTCATTGAGTGAAAGTCCTCCTTTCGATTTACATGAAGCATCAAACACAGGCCTCACCTCTGTACTCGATCCTTCCTTGAAAACTCCTCGGTGTGGTAAATAATACCCAACATCCTGAGAGCCCTCCTGACCAACTTCTTCGATTATCCCTTCCTGTTCCCAGTCCTGAAGCACCTGCTGGTACTTCTCTTCCTTGATCAAACGGTGTGTTACAGAAACCAGTCTTTTCAACGCAACTTCCTTGTTGCCTGACAATAGCTGCTGATCTTCTTAGTGCGACTTCATATCTTCCTTCCTCATTGATCTTAACATTTTCTTGGAAATGTTTCAATGTTGCAATTTCAATTTCCTTCTTCGATAGTGTTTCAGCAGGATCACCAAATCCGATGGTTTCCAGGTTCCACAGTTCACCCAAAGAAGCAGTTCTCACAAGAGAGTTCACCATGGACACTGTGCTATCGTTTTCAGTTGTCTTCCAAAGCTGACCCATCACTGTCCAACCAAATGTAGTCCTAACAGCAACCAATCCAGACTTCAACTTGATTGTGTCCCCAGTCAATAAACTACCCACAGTGTCTGCGCCGATTAGTAGTCCAATCTCCGATGGCTCTGGGCCAAAATCAGAGAGTCAGATTTTCTTTTCTCTGATCTCATCCATCCAAGGGCCCCGGTTTAACAGTGGAATTACACCACAAATTTCCTTTTGTCCCAACACCTTTATTTTTCGAGAAATTGAATGATGTAGGTCGTCTATATCTATCTCACATAGGTTATGATCATTGTCATTGATTGAAGCACCCCCAAAAAGCCTGTGTTCAATTTTTTCAGTCTTTGATGGAATATACCCCATTTCCACAGCAATCTTCTCTAACAGATAGGATCTCTGCGAGCCTGTATCTAACAACGCACGTACAGTTTTTTCTCTCCCTTGATGAACCAACCTTACTACAAGAGTTTGCAGCAGTACTTCCGAAACATCACTAGTTTGTGTGTTAAGGGTTGTAGTTGGGACACCAGGCAATTTTGAGCCCCTTTCCTGGTGCTTCTCCTCACCTTTATAATCCCCCCTATTTACATCTAATGTTGGGCACATAATAGCTTCATGTTTACTACTGCACACAAGACACTTCAGTTTCGTAATACAATTTGCAGCCCTATCTCCAACCTTCAGACACAAAAAACAAGCCTTGTTTTCAGACAGCCTTTTACGTTTGTCCACTAAGTTCATTTCTTGAGCAAGATAACACCCCTTACTGTTATGTGTTTTTTTACAGGAGACACACGTTAAACTGTTTCCTTCGCCTTTACCGGCAAAGAGAACACTAACAGTTGCTAAACTACTCTCTTTCCATTCTTTAACTTTAGCACTCCTTGATTCACTAGAAACTCCAAAACCAGCTTGAGCAAATGTAATCCTCTCTTCACTTTCTACTTCACCCTTCAGAAAACCAAGTAATGCAGTCAATTTGTCGGCATGTCCATTGTCTTGATCCCTCATAGCCATTGATGAACTCCTCATCCAGACACGTAACACTTCCTCAGGCAAGCAGGATTCTACTAGAAGGAAAAGCATTGACCCGTACTTATCTCGGGTAACACCTATAGACTCCAGAGCTCTCAGTTGTGCTTCCAACTTGTCATATAGACTAGCAAGTTGAGTCTTCTTCCTTGTTTGAGAAACATTTTTCACTACAAGACTTATGAGTTCCCTTACATAGAACTCAGTCAATCAATCCCCCCTTCCAAATCTACCCTGAAGAGATTCCACTGCTTTAGGGTAATTTTCAGCAGTAGGGAGGAAACTGGCAACTAATTCTCTAGCGCGACTATCAACTTTCGTGGATTGGATCAAGTATTGGAATTTGTCTTCGTCCTCAATTTCAGAGTCCTCATGAATGCGCCGAAATTGTCCCCAAAATTCCAACCAATTTTTAATCTCCCCATCGAATTTTTTGAGTTCTATTTTAGGTAGTTTCAACTGCCATTAGGTTTTATTCCCATCTGATAGGACCGATCTTGCTGACACCACTGCCAATACATTGGAATTAGCCTGCAATAGTAGAGCATACTTCTGTCTTGCATCATCAAATCTGTCTCGAAAACTGTCTACATATTCGTACTCACGGTCATACTCGTCCCCTTCCTTTTCCAGCAACATACTTAAAACTTTCTCGTCCAACGGTGCCAGCTCCGTTCCTAACCTCTCCAATTTGGTTAGCAAGGACTGTAAGGTGTCGTCGTCCACGCCGTCTTGAATTTCTTGATTTAAGATTTGCAAAAGCGCATTGTACGTCTTCGTAAAAGTCGCTCTTACCGGCAACCGCGCTTTCATTAACTTCTCCATTTCCAATACGAACACAGAACAGGTACATGAACGAACAGGAACACGCGGTCTTTAAATCAACACAATCTTCAAGTTGTTTGAATTAATACGCCATTCTGGCAGGGTCGCCAATATTTTGTTAGGGACGTACGCCTACCCGGTGTAGGTATAACCAATAAAACAAATTGAATGAAACGCTCAAGACTTCTCATAAGAAAACTTTATATTCTAGTATCCGCCATTGCAATAATTCACGGCCTTGTGTATCAAAGCTCTCAACAACAAGAAACACAAAAGTCATGGAGTAAAGAGTAATCGTCCGTGACAGTGGGCGTTGGCCGATTGAAGTGGTTCGTTTCTGTAATAAACCTTGTCGTGCGGGTTTTCTCTCCCACCATTTCTGAAGGTCATCTGGACATTTTAAGCTCCCCTGATGCGTAAAAAATTACGACTTCTGCAATTTTATTTTAAATGAGAATGGAAACACTTAGCACTTAAAAGGTTAAGGCCACGATTGCATCCAACCCAAATCCTACCTCTATTGCAAATACATACATTGGTACAGGCATCACAGTGACACAGGTTATCAGACAAATTCTAAACACACCCAAGTACATGATATTGCAAGGCCCCTAAAAGAATCAACAGCAAAATCTTCTGTACAGTCCTCTGGAAGATAATATGGTCCATTTTATCTTGTGTATGGTTTCCTGAGGTTGTGTGATAGTTCGATATCCTATAGCAGGGGCGTATATACAATTTTTTCGGGGGGGGGCTGACTATCTGGGAAAATTTTGAGTATTCTCAGGGGATTGTCAGCGCTTCGGTGGCGTAGTTGGTAGCATGCTGAACTGCTGTGCCCAAAATAGCGGGTTCAAACCCGGCCGAAGTCGTCGGATTTTTAAGAGCGTTAAAATCCTTCAGTATGCCTTCCTTCGGAGGGGAAGTAAAGCCGGCGGACCCATGTCATAGATTTATGGCATGTAAAAGATCCTTCCACAGACTAAACTTGTGTGGAGCTAAATTTGTAGGTTAGATTTCGTTATAACGTTCTATCAAAGTTCCAACATTCACCACTAGGTGTCATTGATATCTGGTGGCGAAAGTTGGAACTACTTGAAATTGAACGGAACTTGTAGCTCACCCTAGTGGTGTCCGTTTGAAGCAGCTACAGCCTCTGGCGAGCCGAACATGTCCTCGGACACTCCCGGCACTAAAAGCCATACGATAAATAAATAAATAAATAAATAAATAAATAAATAAATAAATAAAGAAAGAAAGAAATAATAACCCAGAAATATCAACCAATATCTTCGAGCATATAACTTTGTGTGATTATTTTAGATAAGAGTTATATATTATATTTTCGTATCCAGGACCGTATAATACAGCTATTTACAATTCAAAACATATTCACAATACACACACAAATTGTGAACACATCAAATCGATTTTGAGGCCCAGAACTCGGCAGCCTTGATTGCACGAGCATTTACTGAAACCAGGTCATCTAGCGTGCAGGCTTCAGGCAAGTTCGGGCAGACCAAGAGGCTTTAAACATCTTGAATATCTTCACATTGCGGTAATGTAGTCCCACCGCTTCAAATTTTGTTTGCACCGCGTCACTCCAGTTCGCAGTCTGTTCAACGTCTTCCACGTCTGGTAAGGTAGTTGAAAACCAGCAGCCGGCTCTTCCTTTCGGTTTTGGCCATTACTTCCAGGTGTCCTGTTTCGCCATAGCTCTATCCGGCGAGCGGAAGATGTTGTTGCAATTGCTTCAGTTGTTCGAAGAAAGCTCTTTCTAGACTTCAACCTGGGACGTGATGCTTCACTTCCAAATATGGGATGCCTAGGATCATTTTCCTGTTTTTTTTTCTTCTCAACCTGTGCCGCTGTTGATATGCGGAGGTGCTATGCCTACAAGATGGTAGATTTTGTCAACTGGAGTTAATTGTAAAATTTTAAGTTTATATACCGTAGTCTACAAAAAAGTTGTCAAATACAACACAACACACAAATAAAATGTTATACTTAATGAATTTTCTATTATGTCCTATGGAGTATGAGTGGCAAATATATAAATATTTGTCAATTTACTAAGCAGAAAGGTAAACAGTTATTTCTTTTTACAAATTGATAATTTATATCTCAAAAGTACCGTACTGTGGAATTCTCAGTTTTGGCTCACAAGGCTGAGTGTACCCCGTTACAACCCTCAGACAAGAATGCTAGCCACTACACCACGAGGTAGTCTAATTTCAATCTTAATATTGTTTATAACTTAAAATTAGGCGGCTTCAGTGACGTAGTCGCTAGCATGCTGAGCTTCTATGCCCAAGATTGCGGGTTCACACCCGGCCGAAGCCGTCGGATTTTTTTAAGAGCGATAAAATCCCTCAGTATGCCTTCTTTTGGAGGGGAGGTAAAGCCGGCGGTCCCATGCCATAGATTTATAGCATGTAAAAGATCTTTCCACTAACTAAACATGTGTGAAGCTAAATTTCTAGGTTAGATTTAATTGAAACGTTCTATCAAAGTTCCAATGTTCACCAACAGGTGTCAGTGATATCTAGTAATGAACGTTGGAACTACTTGAAATTGAACGGAACTTGTAGCTCACCCCATGGGTGTCCTCTTGAAGCAGCTACAGCCTCCAGCGAACTGAACATGTCCTCTAACACACTCGCTCAGTGGCGGCTGGCGGATAATTGCTCTGGGTGTTGCACATTTTAATTCAGGGAGGGGTGGCAGGGTAAAAGACTGATTGAAATCAGAGAGAACTGTATTCAATTGCACGATAAAATGGATGTGCCTCATTCATCACGAATGCCGCAGTTCAGGGAACATCACATTGCCATCGGATTAAATGGATTATAAGTTAGTCTACATGAAAACCTTCACGAGAACAAAACAACGTATTAACAAGTTACATACGAGGGCGAGAAAGAACCGCGAGTGTCGCAAGTATATTGCAAGACATAGTATCGGCAGTTGACAGAGCTTCTCCGTCCGCGCCTCGACTCCCTTGTTGCAATAAGCGGGCAACGAACAGCCGAGTTAACTGTTGGGATAGGGCTTACTCTGCCATACCCTTCACTATTGAGATCTGGTCGGTTCTCGAGCCTAGCAAGACCAGCCGAGTTAACTGTTGGGATAGGACTTACTCTGCCATGCCCTTCACTATTGAGATCTGGTCGGTTCTCGAGCCTGGCAACGGCCAGCCGAGTTAACTGATGGTGTAGGGCTTACTCTGCCATACCCTTCACTATTGAGATCTGGTCGGTTCTCGAGCCTGGCAACGGCCAGCCGAGTTAACTGATGGTATAGGGCTTACTTTGCCATACCCTTCACTATTGAGATCTGGTCGGTTCTCGAGCCTAGCAAGACCAGCCGAGTTAACTGATGGTATAGGGCTTACTCTGCCATACCCTTCACTATTGAGATCTGGTCGGTTCTCGAGCCTGGCAACGGCCAGCCGAGTTAACTGATGGTAAAGGGCTTACTCTGCCATACCCTTCACTATTGAGATCTGGTCGGTTCTCGAGCCTAGCAAGACCAGCCGAGTTAACTGATGGTATAGGGCTTACTCTGCCATACCCTTCACTATTGAGATCTGGTCGGTTCTCGAGCCTAGCAAGAACAGCCGAGTTAACTGTTGGGATAGGGCTTACTCTGCCATACCCTTCACTATTGAGATCTGGTCGGTTCTCGAGCCTAGCAAGACCAGCCGAGTTAACTGATGGTATAGGGCTTACTCTGCCATACCCTTCACTATTGAGATCTGGTCGGTTCTCGAGCCTAGCAAGACCAGCCGAGTTAATTGTTGGGATAGGGCTTACTCTGCCATACCCTTCACTATTGAGATCTGGTCGGTTCTCGAGCCTAGCAAGACCAGCCGAGTTAATTGTTGGGATAGGGCTTACTCTGCCATACCCTTCACTATTGAGATCTGGTCGGTGCTCGAGCCTAGCAACGACCAAACGGACGAGCACTCCTACTGTAGGCCTAGTTGGTTGGCACGCTTCGCTTTCTCTGACAGTTCACAGCAACTTACTGTAAGATTTTCTGAATTATTAAAGAACAAAATTATGAATTCCTATACATATAAAATAAAACGTACAGACTTTATTACTAAAAATATTATTACGGTATTAATTGTTTTTCTTGGATTAATCTGGTCGTTGTGCAGCACTGCAACCTTATTACCGGCCGCCACTGCTCCCGGCCCTAAAACCCAGACGCTAAATAAATAAATAATAAATTTGAAGTAAGGTTTCCCCATCCTATTTCCATAATTCTACTGATATTTCAGATATTTGTTGTCATGATCCTGTTGGAGTCATCATCATGAACTAGAGCAGTTTCCAACCGCAGGTTGGGTGTTCTTGGAGCACAAGCATCTCCATCGTCACTGTTGTCCAATTAACTCCTTTTCTCTCGACACTTTTTTTCACCCCCTTTATCCACCTATCCCTTGGTCTTCCTCTAGATCTCTTTTTCTTCCACTCAATTTCCAATATTTTCCGTGGTATTCTCTCTTCTCCCATTCTTTTCACGTGTCCATACCACTGTAGTCTTGATTTTTCAATCCTATCCTGTAGGGGTTCTTCCTTTAATATTTCTCTGACTCTGTGCATTCTAGTTACACATTGGAGTCAGGGGCGTATATACAATTTTTCCGGGAGGGGGGGGGGGAGCTGACTATTCTGGAAAATTGTGAGTATTTTCAGGGGCTTGTCACTGAAAATACCTAGAAATATAATCCTATATCTTAGAGCATATAAAACCTAACCCCGTGGCACTACAGCCCTTGAAGGGCCTAGGCCTACCAAGCAACCGCTGCCCAGCCAATTGGCCTGCAGATTTTGGGGTGACGCGTGGTCAGCGCGTCGGGTCCCCTCGGCCGTTAATCTTGGTTTTCGTGACCGGGGCACTGTCTCACTGTCAGACAGCTGCTCAATTGTCCTCACAAGGCTGAGTACACCCCGTTCCAACCCTCAAGTCAGTTTTAAAATCCCTGACTGAGCCGGGGATCGAACCCGGGGCCTCCGGGTGAGAGGCAGGCGCTCTACCCCAACACCACGAGGCCGGCTTAGAGCATATAACTTTGTGTAATTATTTTAGATAAGATTCAAAGTTTATATAGCCTACAATTATTACGCAATACAAAAAAGTTGTAAAATTCAACACACAAATAAAATGTTATACTTAATGAATTTTCTATTATGATCTATGGAGTATGAATGGAAAATATCGAAATATTTCTCAATTTACTAAGCAGAAAGGTAAACAGTTTGTTTTTTACAAGTTGATAATTTATTTCTCAAAAGTACCGTACTGTGGAATTCACAGTTTTGCCTCCCAAGGCTGAATGTACCCCGTTCCAGCCCTCAGACTAGAATTAAAATTTCTTGGTAGAGCCGGGAATCGAATTCGGACCTCCGGGGCGGCAGCCAAGAATGCTAGCCACTACACCACAAGGAAGTCTAATTTCAATCTTATTGTTGTTTATAACTGAGCCAATAAGTTAAGATTAGGGTACAACCAAATTTACAATGATTTTATGATCTTACCAAAGCGACACTTTAGAAAGCTAACTATTGCAATGGGTCCCATGTTTCGACTTCCGGAAAATTTCGACAAATCTTCGCGTTTCACATCCCCCAGACCCCAAAACCACCGTCAGTTCAAAAGTTTATATATAATTTATGTATGTATGTATATATATATATAGCCTATATATGTATATCAGTTTTTGTGGACACGATAACTGCCGTAAATTTGCACCAATCACTTTGAATTGTTTACATAATATGTATACCTATAAAATCTCGGTGGAGTTCGTTAATGGGCATAATCGGTCAAAGGGGGTGAAAATGGGGGTCTTTTTTCGAAAAATTGAAATTTCGCTATAATTCTCTTAATACGCGAAATATCGAATCCATTCAAAGTTCATAATATGTGTCGGATAAGTGCCAACAATTTATGTCAAATAAGTTTTTTGATAGCACCAACCATTGACCAAAGGGGTGGAAAAAAGTGGGTTTCTCGGGAAACATTAATCATATCTCTCTTAATAGGCACAATATCAAAACCGTACAAAATGGACAATATTCCCCTAATAATTACCTAAAACTTTTGTCTGAAAGAATTTTTGATATGACCCACCATTATGCCAAGGGATGAGAAAAATGATTTCGGAATTATAAGAAAATGCCAAGAGCTATCAGGGGTTGCCCTGGCAACACTACTAAATTGATGAGGGATGAGCCATCAGACGTTGCCATGACAACGCACTTGCACGAGATCAGATTCAGTATTTTCATCTAAGTGGGAAGCGGCTTCGGTGACGTAACTAGTAGCATGCAGAATGTCTATGCCCAAGGTCGCGGTTTCAAAGCCGGCCGAAGTCGTCGGATTTTCTAAGAGAGCTAAAATCCCTCAGTATGCTTTCCTTTGGAGGGGAAGTTCCAACGTTCGTTGCGAGTTGCTGGTTAGGGTGGCATCTAGTAGCCAAGTTCACAGCTAGGTGTCGTTGACGGTAGTACCTGGTAGCAACATTAGGAACTACTGCTTGAAATTGACCGTCTGCAGTCCTTACCTGAATTAAGACTACTACAGCCATTACAATTCACACCGTTTATCAGACAGATTCTACACTCACCCAAAGTACACGGTGTTAGATGACCGCGTTGTCGCAGCCCCTAAACTGAGGAACCAACCAGAGGTAGATTTCATTAGAAAGCTAACTATTGCAATGGGTACCATGTTTCGACTTCCGGAAAATTTCGACATATCTTCGCGTTTCACATCCCCCAGACCCCAAAACCACCGTCAGTTCAAAAGTTTACATATAATTTATGTATGTATATGTGTATATATATGCATATCAGTTTCTTGTGGACACGATAACTGCCGTAATTTTGCACGAATCACTTTGAATATTTTACCGAATATGTATACCTATAAAATCTCGGTCGAGTTTGTTAATGGGCTAAATCGGTCGAAGGGGGTGAAAATGGGGGGCTTTTTTTTCGAAAAAGTGAAATATTGCTATAACTCTCTTAATATGTGAAATATCGAATCCGTTCAACGTTCTTACTATGTGTCGGATAAAGCCCAAAAATTTATGTTTGAAGAGCTTTTTTTATAGCACCAACCATTGACCAAAGGGGTGGGAAAAAGTGGGTTTTTCGGGAAACATTAATCATATCTCTCTTAATAGACACAATCTCAAAACCGTACAAAATGGACAATATTCCCCTAATAATTACCTAAAATTTTGTCTTAAAGAATTTTTGATATGACCCACCATTATGCCAAGGGATGAGAAAAATGATTTCGGAATTATAAGAAAATGCCAAGAGCTATCAGTGCTTGCCATGGCAACTCTACTAAATTGATGAGGGATGAGCCATCAGACGTTGCCAAGATAACGCACTTGCACGAGATCATATTCAGAATTCCATCTGACTAAGTGTGAAGCGGCTTCGGTGACGTAACTGGTAGCAAGCATGCTGAATGTCTATGCCCAAGGTCGCGAGTTCAAAGCCGGCCGAAGTCGTCGGATTTTCTAAGAGCGCTAAAAATCCCTCAGTATGCTTTCCTTTGGAGGGGAAATTCCAACGTTCGTTGCGAGTTGCTGGTTGCGGTGGCATCTAGTAGCCAAGTTCACAGGTAGGTGTCGTTGACGGTAGTACCTGGTAGCAACATTAGGAACTACTGCTTGAAATTGACCGTCTGCAGTCCTTACCTGAATTACAGACTAATACAGCCATCCCTAAGTACACGGGGTCACATGACCGCGTTGTCGCAGCCCCTAAACTGAGGAACCAACCTAAATCTCTGCGGGAGATATAATTTTGCGTGAAGAAGTAACAGACCGTTACATAGTTACACATCAGTGTCGAAACCTAGCATAAGGACAGTGTGACCACAAGTATAAAAATGGACCCCAAATGACAAGAAGGTTACCGTTCCCATAAGACAATAAAATGTTTAAAATAAGCATAAAATGACGAAAAACAAAGTTAATTAAGCTCCAATTATAAAATACCTTCTCGCAATAAATGAGGTCTGATCCTTCTACGAAAACCTGCATATTCTGCCTATTTTCGCCTATCCCCAAGTTTGTCCGGTGAAATCTACCTCCGCCTTCCGGCGTGCCGAGAGGACTTTTTTCATTTTTATTGGCTTTTTTCGGGGGGGTGGCTGGAGCCCCCTCAGCACCCCCTTATATACGCCCCTGCTTGGAGTACCTTTTACTCATAAAGCTTCAGAGCAGTCATGTTAACAAGATCAGCACATTTTGGTAGGTGCAAGCACAATCCCTGCATGACATCATGATATGATGGAATCGTGATGGAAGAGATCATTATCAACTCTTTGATAGATCTGAGTGATGAGAGTGAGATCTCCCAAGACTTGCAATCGGACAGTCAGTGAATGATATAAGTTGACATAGTTGCTTAGAAAATTCAATAATTTTACTAGGCAGTCAGGTGACATTGGAGGGTGCTTAATTACGAGGAAGTCGTGACAGTAGATCTACTGACATATTGAAGATTCCCTTCAGGGCAAGATTCCAGGACGCTGGCATCTCAAAATGGCACAGTAGTAAAAAAGGATTAAAAAAAACATTAAGTATTTAGCGTATGGCTTTACAGATACAATATTAACACAGATGATAATTAGTTAGGAAAGGAAGACAAACTCTATATTTATAAAAAGATGGTATATTGGCTTTCACGGCCGGTGAATTAAAACTCAGCAATTCTTCTAGGTTTGTGCCGTGTCTTGTGTGGGGTTTCGCCTAGGACACAAAGCTAGGCTCATCGGCGGGCTCCTGGTGTCCCCGCCCGGACCCCCACAGGAGTGATGAACTGCGCGCCACCTCCCTTTATATAAGGTGCAACTGCACCACTTGACTACGAGAACTAAAAGTTCAAGCAGCCTTAACCTCCCTATGAAGGCTTCCAAAAAGATGGTATATTGGCTTTCACGGCCGGTGAATTAAAACTCAGCAATTCTTCTAGGTTTGTGCCGTGTCTTGTGTGGGGTTTCGCCTAGGACACAAAGCTAGGCCGCTGCACGAGCAATGCTTACCTTCCGACAAGCTTCATTCTTTACCTGCTCCCTACCGGAGGCCGCTGGCAGGGTGTTGCACAAACCTAGAAGAATTGCTGAGTTCTATATTTATATCTAAATTGTCTCGTGTGATCCATGAGTGAATTCAGTGACGCTGCCACTGTACTTCCTTTTAGGACACTTGGTGATGATATGGTGGATGGTTTGCTTAGGGGCACCACAATCACAGTTAGGTGAAGAAATTATTTACCATTTATAATGGAAGTCTCACAGTTGCCATGACCCGTACGAATCCTGTTGAGATTTGACCATGTTTTCCGAGGAAACTCAAATCCAGGGGGCAGCGATGATCCAATGCGTGGTAAGGTTGGTCCAGGCCTAGTAACCTATCCTGTCTTCCCTGCCATTCTTTAGTTATGTTGAAGTTGGTATTCTCCAAGTCTATTGCAGTCCTTGTTGATGAATTTCGAGATCGTAGTCGATTCTGGTGAACAACAGCAATGTCGCAGTGTTGTGGATTATCTTGAACTCCCTGAGAAGATCGTTTTTACGTCGAAGATCTTCTGGAGGGATAATGAGAAAAGATTGATCCTGTCAACATGATCTCTTCGCTCCAGTGTACCATTAGGCTTGTCAGTTGGTCTGGTACACTTCATACTGGGAGGCCGCTGCACGAGCAATGCTTACCTTCCGACAAGCTTCATTCTTTACCTGCTCTCTACCGGAGGCCGCTGGCAGGGTGTTGCACTAAGTTATTTCCATTAAGGTGGTACATGGGCACACGCTGGATATTTCTAGGATTGGAGGGGGGGGGGGCATGTATTATTTTAGCCTATTTTCATTTATGAAAAAAAATGGCTTATGAGATCACCTTTTGTCCGTGTGTCTGTCTGTGTGTGCGTGTGTGATGGTGTGTGTCCCCTCTAATAACTTCTAAACGGCTGGAGGGATTTCAATGAAACTCGGTAAGATCATAGCACCATTCTGGCCGACCCCGACCATACCCTTCCAATTATATTGTGTCGCACCAATCCAACATAGCGGCAGTGCGAAATATTTCACCAGCATTCAATATCTCCGAAACTATTACCGATATCACTCTGGAATTTTGTACGGTGATAAAGGGAACTACTAGAAGTTCAGCTATGTGACTTTTGAAAACCTGGTAACTAACAAACCAACATGGCGGCCCAGCGAATTTGCGACTTTAAAACATACCTTTCTCGCAATTTAATGATCCAAACACAATGAAACTTGGTACAGGAAATGTTTATACACATTGTAATGCACTTGTATTTAATTTAGTTCAATTGTTTACATAACCTCAACATGGCGGCTGTGCGAATTTTAAAATTAAGTTTTTTATTTCTTGTGTCGTAATCAGGCGATCGAAGTGAAAGTTAAATAAAGAACCTCCGCAATAAAATTCCTTTAATAGTACATGACTCTATGGCCTATATACAGTGTGGTCCACCAGCCCCTTATTTTTTTTGGAGGAAGGCAACCCAACTAACGCGTATATCACAGTCATCCTAAAAACATTCGTACCTGCTCCTTTACGTCCATTGTACAACTTTACCGTTGAGTACATCCTCGCGAATATAGTAGAAATCAATAGTGGCAGTGTTCTTTCAATGACCTCAAATATAATGCATGATTGAAACGATCAGAGCTCCGAATGAAATCTTCTTACATTTGGACATGAAGCGTCTACGAATAGACTCAATACGTGCCTGTATTACACCATGGTTCTCGGTAGCTAAGGTGGCTAAATCAAGAAGTGCTGGAGTAGCGTCAACGAAGTCGCATTGTAGTAGGTTCGAACCTTGGACTAGTGCATTTTTTTTCTTAATGTCGTTTATTGTGGATGTATTATGGACGCATATCTATCCGTTCCAACGAGTGATTTTTTTATTTGGTTCTGAAAATGACCGTACTTATCCGATGGTACGCAGCCAGATTGGACGACGACATAATGATCTGTAGAACGAAAGCAAGGTAGCCTATCCTGTATATTCAAGGTAGCAAGTGTTCGAAATTTTGACCACCTTTGTGATTTGTTATGTGGGTAGGCTCACGAATAAATACATCAGACCAAAACTATAATTGCTTTCAACGGCGTCTGTGCGAAAAGCGCTTGCTATACACTTACAGTAATAGTTAGTGAGGTTTTAAGGGGCGGAACTACGAGGTCATCTGCCCCAAACATACAGTAAATACAGATAATTATAACATTATTGGTTTTACGTCCCTTTTAACTGCTCTGGCTTTTAGATACGCGGGGGTGCCGGAATTTTGCTCCGAAGGGGATCTTCAACGTGCAAATAAATATACTGACACGGCTCCCTCGCATTTGCGCACCCTCAAATGCCAGCTGACTGCGCCAGGATACGAACCTGCAACTTTCGGCACTGCAAGCGAGAACGTTACCGCTGAGCCTCGTATCAAGGCAGTAATTACAGAACGTGTCATATTATGATTCTGGGATAAATATTGAACTATTAACATTCTAATTATCACGAATAGAGTCGCCTCCATTGCGTAGTAGTCAGCGTGATTAGCTGCCACCCCGGACGACCTGGGTTCGATTCCCGGCTCTGCCACGAAATTTGAAACGAGGTATGAGGACTGGGACGGGGTCTACTCAGCCTCGGGTGGTCCAAATGAGTAGAGGTGGTTTTCCTCAAAGTGGTTTTCCGTGGTTTCCCACTTCGCCTTCGGGCAATTACCGGGATGTTACCTACAGTACGGCCACGGCCGCCTCCTTCCCTCTTCCTTGCCTATCCCTCCCGATCGTCCCCTCCCTTCCCATCCCTCAAGAGGACCCTGTTCGCTTTGCAGGTGAGGCCACCTGGGCGAGGTGCTGATTCCACCTCCCTAGTTGTATCCCGCAGACAAGATGTTTCAAGCTCCAGGACACTGCCCATAGAGGTGGCAATGATGGGATCCCTCGCTGAGTCCGTGGGAAAACCTAACCTGGAGGGTAAAATCGACTAAAAAATAATAATTATAGTCGCCTCCGTAGCGGAGTGGTCAGCATGGTTAGCTGCCGCCCCAGAGGTCCTGGGTTCGATTCTTAGCTCTGCCACGAAATTTGAAAAGTGGTACGAGGACTGGAACGAGGTCTACTCAGCCTCGGGTGGCCCTAATGAGTAGAGGGGGTTAGATTCCCCCTCAGCCATCCTCGAAGTGGTTTTCCGTGGTTTCCCACTTCGTCTTCGGGCAAATGCCGGGATGGTACCTTCTTCAAGGCCACGGCTGCCTCCTTCCCTCCTCCTTGTCTATCCATCCTAACCATCCCTTACCTTCCCTCATGAGGCCCCTTTCGCTTTGCAGGTGAGGCCGCCTTGGCGAGGTGCCAATCCCACCTCACCAGTTGTATCCCTTCCGATTCGATGTTCCCAGCTCTAGGACACTGCCCGTAGAGGCGGTAGTGGTGAGTTCCCTTGCTGAGTCCGTGGGTTCCACCAACCTGGAGGGTAACGACTAAAAAAAAAAAAAAAACGAATAGTATCCATCCATGGTATGAACAGTATTTAGGGAAAGTAACCATTTAAATGAGACAAGAAAATAGCTTTCCCTATCGTCTTCGTAGATAATGTGAACAAAACCAAGTTGAAATCTTGCTGGACGAGGTAGGGAGGGTATAATATAATAGTTAAAAAGAATTTTAAAATTCTGCCGTTGGATAGTCTTGAACCCGGGATCTTCGAAAGAGCGAGTGGGCGCAATAACACTCGCACACATTTCCAACACACTCTCGAGGATTTTGTTGCGCTTCTTATTAACGCGTATGGTTAAATATTCAATTATTACAGTTAGATCCTAAATATTGATTGGAATGCATTCATTCAGTAACTGGCATGTTTTCTAATTTACTTAAAGCAAGTTTCACGACCGCTCTGCGTTAATAAGGCGAAAGCACTGCAAATAATGCCCTCAAATGACAGCCCTTCGGTTTTATTTCATACAACTTAGCGTACAAAATGCTAGCGTGTGATACACTTCGGTCATACAAGCAGGTGTGCTGACGAAGAGAACAGAATCATACAGGATTTTGTACCAGCGATCACAGCAGCTTCCTTGCCAGCGAGTGTCGTGTGATACGGGCCTAAAGATATGCTAAGACTTTTTGTTAAAATTTAATAACAAAACAAGATGTTCGGTAAATAACGTATAGCCTACTTTCTCCTAAATGCATGGGTATTGTTATAACTCATTGTCCTTTTCAAGGAGTATAATTGATTGTTGGTTGTAGTAGCTTATTGAAATACAACGTGCTATAGGGATATTAAACATGAATAAGAGGTGCCCTTTGCTAGTGCTACCTCTGTAAAAAAAATCATTCAATAAGAGGTGCCTTTTGCTAGTGCTACCTCTGTAAAAAATCATTCAATTTGGTTTCACCGTGTTTGAATTGATATGGGAAATCGATTTGCACACATACATGGCCGTTATCTGTAAACTATTGGGTTGATGACCTTGTGGTTCAGTCAAAAGGTGCTTCCCACAAAAAGGTATGATGTTGAAAAATTTGGTAGAGATCAAATTATTAGGTTGGTCGTAATTTGATTTAAGCTTTTAACATTTGGGTGGCCGCCATTCCGTTTCCGTCAAGATGGCGGCGATATAAGATATGACACTGAGGTGGCCTTTGCTAGTGCTATCTCTGTACCAAACTTCGTTCCATTCGGTTTCACCGTGTATAAAAAAATAGGGGGAATCGATTTGCACACATACATGGCCGCTAACCGTACATTATTGGCCTGATGACCTTGTAGTGTGGTCAAAAGAATCTCTATACATAAAGGTATGTTGTTGCAAAATTGGGTAGAGATCAGATTAATAGGTTGGTCGTAATTTGATTCAAGCTTTTAACATTTGGATGGCTGCCATTACGTTTTCATCAAGATGGCGGCGATATAAAACATGACACTGGAGTGCCCTTTGCTAGTGCTACCTCTGTACCAAATTTCGTTCAATTCGGTTTCACCGTGTTTGAATTGATAGGGGGAATCAATTTGCACACATACATGGCCGCCATCTGCAAACTAATGGGTTAATGACCTTGTAGTTCTGTCAAACGACGCTCGCCATACGAGTATATGTTGTTACCAAATTCGGTAGAGATCGGATGATTAGGTTATTCGTAATTTGATTTAAGCTTTGAACATTTGGGAGGCCGCCATTACGTTTCCGTCAAGATGGCGGCAATATAAAACATGACACTGAGGTGTCCTTTGCTAGTTCTACCTCTGTACCAAATATCGTTCAATTCGGTTTCACCGTGTTCGAATTGATAGCGGGGGCAGACAATCAGAGTACACACATTCACACACACACACACACACATACACACACAGGCACACAGTCACACACACACAGGCAGACACACAATTTTTGGCCCTGTGTAGATCTCATAAGTCTACTTTCATTTTTTGCAAAAATCGAAAGTATGCTAATAATACCATGGGAATTTCTAAGGAATTCATATACTTCGATGCAAGCACTGGCGATCAGAATATCCTTCGATATGTTGCTGTTTTGTTTCATTTGAGGGGCTAGAATATCGCGGTTATTTAGCCCCGTTTACTTGGATGTGTGTGTAGAATTTGTCTGATAACCCGAGTTATTGCGGGCTTGTAATGATGTGTGTAATTGCAATTAAGGATTGGGAAGGAGGCGGCCGTGGTCTTGAGATAGAATCCGTCCCGGAATTTGGCCGGATTAGAAGTGGGAAACCACGGAAAACCATTTCCAGGGTGGCTGAGGTGAGAATCGAACCCACTTCTTCTCATATTTGCTTCACGAGGCTACGTGTACCCAATTTCAGCCCTCAGACAAGTATTACATTTCTTGGAAGTGCTGGGAATCGAACCTCTGGAGCAACACTTCTATATGTTATGTTATTATTCATGCCAGTTTTTTAATTTTCTGCCATTTCAGGTCACGTGGCATAACGTACCAATTCGATCGTATTCTCTTTATAAATCATCAAAATTCAACGTACTCTTCACAAAAATACGTCGTAAGGCAATAAATGTGGCAATGCAGTTACATCCCAACTAAAATGGAATGTGGGCTTTCGTTCAAAAAAGAGTGCCTGCGACTGGATTCGATGCACCATTCTATCCGCTCGCGCACACCTCATACGGTCAGGCTTTAACCCTCTCAGCCACAAACACATGGAAGGTACCGGACGCTAAACGTTGTTTAGTTACTGTAGCCGTCCCATCTCAAACGTTTAAGTCCATTTCAAAGTCTTCAATCACGGTTTATGGTGTTGATTTAACTTTCTACTATTACAGATCACGTGGCGTAAGCTATTAATTCGATCGTATTACGTGTATGTGTGTTATTTCAAGGAGCAGTAAGTCATATGTTAGTAGAATGGGCCATAGTATTTGGCGGGGAAAAGTTTAAGGTCGGTTTTTCTTTGCTAGACTCATGACCCAATTACATTGCTGTCATACAGTCACAGCGCAGAGCAATATCGACCATCGGGAGAAATGCGATGTTAGTTGGGTTTCATAAAACTAAATAATAAGGGGCGGGTGGACCACACTGTATATAACAATCCAACATGGCGACCATCCGAAATATGTAGATGGATCTCAATATCTACAAATCTATTACAGCAATCAAACTGAATTTTTTAATGTTCATAGGGGCTATGAACATAAGTTCACCTATAGGACTTTCCATAACCTGGTGATCACAAATCCAACATGGCGACGACGCGGATTATAAATATTCACAAGGTCGTTTCTCGCAATTTAACCATCCGAGTGCAGTGAAACTTGGTACAGTAAATCCTTACACAAATGGTAATCCACTGGCATCTAATTTTTTTCAATTATTTCCGTAACCATAAGATGACAGCTGTGCGAAATTTTAAATCTTCTTTTTACTTCTTGTGTCCTAATCATGCGATTGAAGTTTGAATGCTACACGTACACAATAATCTTCATGTAACAGTACATGACTCTAAGACCTACTTATATAAAAATCCAACGTGGCGACCATCCGCAATATTTAGTCGGTTCTCAATATCTACGAATCTATTACAGCAATCAGACTGAAATTTTGTATGTTGATAGGGGCAATTAACATAAGTAGGATATATGAAAATAGGCTGTATAGTTCTTCACGGAACTACTTGTTTTATTTCATTGACTACATGTCACGAGGTGGTATTCAGACGTAATTTTCGTTTCATTTCTTACTTGCTTCGTGACATCCATTATTTGGCTGCTCTTAAACCATTGGGTACATGGTCTTTATGGCATAAATTAATGGGAGGAATATTTTTCTTTTAGTTCAGAGTTTTTGTCCATAGGAGTTCACTTTTCTTTGTGAATCATCGTCATAATGTTCATCATTTTAAAACAGGCAAAAAGTAGTTTGCCGATTTTTTGAATAACTGAAGATATTCTCAAATAATCCCAAATTACCAAGTTAAATAAAACTGTGGAACTATCCCTACATCTAAATCAGTTAACCATCAGTAACTTCAATTTGAGTAGGATATAGGACAATGGTGTGACAATAAACAATCGAAATATTCTCGGGATTTCAGGGGGGGGGGGGGGGGGCGGCCCCTACTTGCCCTCCCCACTTCTGCAGGCACCCATGAGGTGTTAGGGTAAAAACTGCTTGATATCGGAGAAAACTGTATTCAATTGCGCGGTAAAACGGATGTACCTCATTCATAACGAATGCCGCATTTCAGAGACATCACATTGCCATCGGATTAAATGGAATATAAAACCCAGCACAGGGAGAGCAATCCAGCTCCACTCTGTGCCGGTCTCAAGCCCGTACAAATGGTGAGGGTAAATGGCTGATTATTGAGCCCCAGTGGTGACACCTATGCCAAGTAGGTGTCACTGGTAAATACTGGAAAATGCCGTAGTTAGCAGGTCAACCTGCTTATGCAACCAGCAAATCCTCCCCCCTAGGGGGATGGATGAATGCAAATGCCCGGCGCCTTAAAACGGGGCTATCTTGGCTAAGGTATGGTAACCCTGACAGAAGAGTCCCTGGTCCTCCAGGTTGGGGGTTGGGCCTGAGGCTAACACCCTCTTCCTGTAAAAGAGTAAAGTTACGAAAACCCAAAGAGCAGAAGCCGGATGGATTAATAGACGGCGACATGGCACGGGTCTTGGACAATGAATGGTAACAAAGTTGAAAACTGATCTTCGAATTGGTACTTGGAATGTTCGATCTCTGAAGAAGTAATTGGATCAGCAGGAGAAGCTCACGGGGAGTATCATTGACATCCAAGAAATTCGATGGACAGGGAGTGGTGTATTGGAAAAGAAAGAGGGCACTATATTTTATAGCTGTGATGATAACAAACATGAGTTTGGTACAGGCTTCCTTGTTCATAAAGGTCTGAAACAGCTGGTGATTAACTTCACACCCATCAACCCAAGTAATTAGAATTAAAGGAAGATTCTTTAATCTTTATATAAACTGCTCAAAAAAATTAAAGCACCACTTTTTTCAAAGGCCACCAAATTTTGAAAAGTTGACCGCACAAGCTCTAAATCTCATTATGACGTTTGTCCTGACGCCTACCAAGCATATGTTTCAGCACAACTCCCCAACTTGAGTAGTTTCGGGGTAGCGCCCCCAAAACCAGCCCATTTTCGAAAAACCGCAAATTGAAGATTGCGAAAAGCGCTGTAGGACTTGTCGCAGGTTGCCAAAGCAGTCGAAAATGAATTAGTCTTGCTCTTAAAGGTTCCAGAAACACGTTGAAATCATTACATTTGACGTTTGGGCATTTTCAACCCCCTTCATCATCCCCTAAACATGGACTACCATTGGGGGCGTTTGAGAAGGTCCCGGGTGTGTTTAACCTCCTGAAAACCTGCACACCGTCCTCAGTTGCTGATTGCAGTAAGTTCTTAAGGCCTCCGGCAATGTGCACCCCCTCTAACACCCTCAACTGGCATGGGACCAAACCACCCCCTCTCGATTCACCCCTAAGGAAGGTTTTTAATCGAGATGTTTATCAGTGCTGTGAATGGGGGGGGGGGGGGGTCTTCCCCTAACGTTTCAAAAAAGGAGCTGTGCCTGTGTCACCACCCCCTTCCCCCCGCTACCCCCGTTTGTATGATTTTTCGAATGAGGGCCTTTTTAAGGGCTGAAACGAGGTCTTAATCGCTGAAAGGGCTGTAAAGGTCCTTATAAGTAGTGGTGACACGAAATCAACCCCTTCCGATCGTTGATTGACATTCCACCCCCCAAAGTTGACATTTTTGCACCTTCAATCCTCCCTGTCTGGACGCGTAACGCGTCATGGCATAGTTTTCAGAGTTGGATGAAAATGAAGCTTAGGGCCTGCAATCGAACCCAAAACAGCAAGTTGGATGGGAATTTATCGGTAAGGTGGCAAACGAGACCAAAACGTTTTCAAACAAGTTAACGGCCTCTAGTAAGTACGCCCATGTATAGGCAACCCACATCACGTACTTGCGTGCGGGTTGCCTATGATCGGCAATGGGTTACTTCAATCGATAGCTGGCGAAGCAAAAAATGGCATTCATTGCCTATGCATGGGCGTACTTACTAGAGGCCGTTAACTTGTTTGAAAACTTTTTGGTCTCGTTTGCCACCTTACCGATAAATTCCCATCCAACTTGCTGTTTTTGGGCTCGAATGCAGGCCATAAGCTTCATTCTCAACCAACTCTGAAAACTCTGCCATGACGCGTTACGCGTCCAGACAGGGAGGGTTGAGGGTGCAAAAATGTCAACTTTGGGGGACGGAATGTCAATAAACAATCGGAAGGGGTCAATTTCGTGACACCACTACTTCTAAGGACCTTTACAGGCCTCTCAGTGATTAAGACCTCGTTTCAGCCCTTAAAAAGGGCCTGATTCGAAAAATCACACACAAGGGGGTAGCAGGGGAAGGGGTGGTGACACAGGCACAGCTCCTTTTTCGACTGCTTTGGTAACCTGCGACAAGTCCTACAGCGTTTTTTGCAAACTTCAATTTGTGGTTTTCAAAAATGGGCTGGTTTTGGGGGCGCTACCTCGAAACTACTCAAGGTGGGGAGTTGTGCTGAAGCATATGCTTAGTAGGCGTCAGGACAAACGTCATACTGAGATTTCGAGCTCGTGCGGTCAACGTTTCAAATTTGGTGGCCTTTGAAAAATGTGGTGCTTTTTTTTTTTTTTTTTTTTTTTTAGAGCAGCATATATAAGAATGAAAGTTTGTCTGTATTTTCTGAATTTTTACGGAAATTTGCGTTATTTACGCGTTTCGGACTGTTTTATGACGGATGCGCGCGAAAATAAAATGTGTGTCTGTCTGTAGGTCTGTGGACAATTTTGTTCCCTTATAACTCGAGAACGGCTGAGTGGATCAACGTAAAATTTGGTACAGATATCCTTCAGAGGCACGACACTAATCATTGATGTAACTCTTCTCTGTACCTCTCATAAAAGGGGGCCTACCCCCTTAAAATACTTGCTGAAATAGGCGTAGAAGGGCGAGACAAGGCTCATTTTCAGCCCCTCAATGTGAGAAACGAAAGGGCCCCCGAAAACCACATTTTAAGGCCCTAAAACCAACAGTTTTTGAGATATTCCCAGAAAATTAATTTTATTTAATACAATAATGAAAGAAAGCAAGCCGGTAACCTTGGCAACAGAAACTCACAGGTCCATCTATTGCTGTAAGACGCAATACAATTCCATTTATTACATTACTGAGATAGTTTGCAAACGGCTATAAAGTTATAACGGAACCTAATTAATCTGTAAAATTCATCAATACATATAATGCCCTTAAGGGGTCAAGGGGTACTCTAGAATTCTTCACGCGATTTACATGTGCTGGTGTGGTACGGAAGGTCTATTATATCCCTATCCCTATATTGTTATTTATTTATTATTATTTAATCGATTGTTCCCCTTTAGGAGAGCGATTGAACTTGAATACATGATTTCATCTCCTGGCGTTTTCCTGCTTCTCTTCCCAAAATCTGTTCATCATCTCAGAATGCTCCATCTTCCGCTCAGCTGTCCACTTTCTTCCAGGCTGTCGTGATGGTCTCGGATCAAACTTAACATTTTTGATTTTATTCCTGCACTCGGTGCGGTCCTCAAGGTTTTCAATGTTGACCTGTTGTAGGTCCCTCTGAACCTCTGTCAGCCACTCCGTGCCACCCTTACTCCGTGTTATAACGTTGAGCAATTTCTTCGCCGTTCTGAAATTTTCCATCCTGTAAATGTGTGTATAAAACTGTACTCGGCGTTTTCTGATTACTTCCGTTATCGTGTGGATCTTTTGGTAGAGTTCGCTTTGAGGTCTCTTCATCCAAATACCGTTATTATTAACTGCCCCGAAAATCTTTCTGCGAATTTTCCTTTCCTGTTTTTCTATATCCGTAATTTTGGAATGACCGTCGATTACCATTGTTTCGGCTGCGTAAGTTGCTTCCGGAAGAATCACCGTTGTATAGTGCCTGAATTTTGCGTCTAACGAGATGCACTTCTTGTTGTAGTGAGCCCACGTTAGCTTGTAGGCCTTCTGTAGTTTGGTGATTCTTTGTTCATTGGCGATTCAGTTTAGTCCCGAAGACTGTATGATTTCACCAAGGTATTTAAAATGGGGGACTTGTGTTATTTTACCGTATTGTGTGATTAAAGAAGAGTTATTTTCTGGCCGTCTTTCCATAAAAGTTAGTGGGTTTTTTCATAAGAAATTTGTAGTCCGGTTCTTGGAGCAATTTCATGTAATTTTTCCACTGCGTGTATGGCTTCATGTCTGGTGTTAGTGATAATGGCAATATCGTCCGCAAAAGCGAGGCACTTGACTGTAAGACGGTTCTCTTTTTTGATTCCAATTTGAATTCCTTTTACATGAGGTTCCCATTCCCTAATGATCTTTTCTAGAACAATATTAAAGAGCATTGGGGATAATCCGTCCCCCTGTCGAACTCTAGTTTTGATGTGAAAGGGCTCCGATATTTCACCCATAAATTTCACTTAGGATATAGTTCCTGTAGGTATCTGTTCAATGATTTTTCGGGACTTTCTGTCTATCCCGAATTCTTTCATGATCATAAAAAGGGTTTCGCGGTCTACAGAGTCATACGCTTTTCTGAAGTCGACGAATGTTATTACTGTATTTCTACATTTTCTCATTTGTAATATTGTTTTCAAGCTCCACACCTGTTCAGCACATGATCGCCCTTTTCTGAATCCGGCTTGGTATTCACCAATTAGCGGATCCATCTGGGGTTCTAGCCTGTTTAAAAGTGCCTTGGAGAGGATTTTATAATCAATAGGGAGCAGGGAGGTTCCTCTGTAATTACTGATGTCTGTTTTATCACCCATTTTGTGTAACGGATGAAATAGAGCACATTTCCAGTCTTCTGGTATTCGCTCCATCATCCATATGTCTGAAATAAGGTGATGAAGTTTCTGCGTAAGTGTAGGATCGTTCTGTCTCCAGAATTCAGCAATGATCCCATCTTCTCCTGGTGCTTTGTTATTTTTGAACTTTTGGATGATCTCCTGACTTTCTTCTAGGTCAGGGGGTTGTGAGTCCGAGTGTGTGGAAACCAGAGGAGTGAAGGCAGGTTTTTCTTGGGGTGGTTCGCAGTTAAGAAGGGAGTTGAAGTATTAGGCTAATATTTTACAGTTTTCTTTCGCGTTAGTTTCCAACGTGCCATCGTTTTTTTTTGAAGCACATGCTGGGCGCCTGATATCCCTTTAAGTTTTCTCTAAACGTCTTGTAGAAGTTTCTAGTATGATGTTGGGTGAAATCCTGCTGGATTTCAAGGAGTCTGTTGTTGTCATATCCTCGTTTTTCTTTCCTAATTGTTTTGGAGGCATATGTTTGGGTTTAAAAAAGTTCTCCCAGTTTTCCTCAGTTTTGTGACTGTTAAACTTTTTCCACGCAGTCATTCGGTTGTCAACTGCCCGATCGCAAATTGCATTCCACCAACGATGTTTTCTTGTGCGAGGAGGTTGTCCTAGTTCCATGACTTCCTGAATTTTCTTCGTTATTTTCTGCCAGTCTGTTGATGTCTCCTGATTAATTTGCATTATGATTTCTTCTTTGTGGAGTTTCAAGTACTCTGGGTCTGGTTTGATATTTTGGGTGGGCCTTTTTGCTTTCTATTGGGTTGGAATTTCGTCTTAATTTGGACAAGATGATGGTCTGATTCAAAGGCACCTTTGCGAGCTCGGACGTTTAAAATTTATTTTGTGTTTTTCTTGGAAATTGCGATATGTTCAATTTGGTATTCACCCTGTCTAATATTGGGTGATCTCCATGTGGTTAACTTGTGTGGAGGTTTTTGAAATTGTGTGCTCATGATCTTAAGTTCAAAGTTTCCCGTTGGTACGTTCGTGCTTAATATGGGGGCCTGTGGTATCACTAAATTTTCTTTCCTTGCCTAACTGGCCATTGAAATCGCACAATAAGATCTTCACATGGTGCCTTGGTATTTTGTTGGTTGTTTCTTCGAGAGTTTCCCAGAAATTGTCCATAGTTTCAGGGTCGGATTTGTTGAGTTGATTTATGGGAGCGTGTAAGCTTTATTGGCTGACTTTACTGAGAGCAGAGATACTCTTTCGTTGGGAGAAGGGAAATCGATGACTGAGTCGAGTACGGAATTGTGTATGGCGAAACCGGTTCCCAGGAGTGGTAGTTTGCCTCTAACTTTGATGGCAGGTTTGCCTTTATAGATTCTGAAATTCTCCGTATTAAAGTGTTCTTCGTCCGTGAATCGTGTCTCTTGAAGTGCGGTGATTTTGAGGTCAAATTTTTCGAGGGCGTTAGTGAGTTGTTTTAATTTGCCTGTTTTTGTGAGGGTGTTCACATTAATTGTGCCAATAAAATTCTTGCGTCGAGTTTTGAGAGTGTGAAGAGTTCTTGAGAAGCTCCGATTCTTCTCCGCATGGTGTCCCTGATCCCCCAGAATCCGATGATCAGGTGAGTCCAGTCTATCGACTGGTGCCTGGGGTAGTGATTCTGTGATCGTCTTATCCATCATGCGCTCAAGTTGAGTTTTGTTTTTGTGGTGATCTCAGTTGAGAACACAGGTATACGACTCGATTTTTGAGTTCGAGAAGATTTTAGTGCAGCCGCCTCAATTAGAAAAACAGACGCTGACCACTTTGCCGCTTGTTTCAAGTCAGACGCAATGTGGATTTCGCAGAATGGTATGGCTCTTCCGCCAGTTCCGCCGTACCGAGATCCATTCTCTCCGCCTTCACTGCCGTTGAGGTCTTCGCCGTAATCCTAGCAAGGAGCCCTCACAGGGTGCTATCACTCGGGCCAAGTGAACCCTGGTTTTTTAACGAGGTTGTTACTCCTCCCCCTCCTCCTACCCGGGCTTGGGACCGGCATAGTGGAGTTCCCTATATTGTTATATTATTATTGTAATTATTATTATACTACGGCCTGCAGCGACGAGACAAAGCTCATTTTTAGCCCCTTGGTGTCAGAAAAAAACTACATCTTAAGGCTCTAAAACCAAGAGTTTCTGAGATATTCCCAGAAAACTAATTTCATTTAATAAACTAAGTAGGAATGCAAGCCAGTAACCATGACAAGAGTGTCTCAAAAAGTTACATCCAACTTTCCATCTATTTCTGCAAGAAGTAATGCCACTCCATTTATTAAATTTCTGTGAAAGTTTGAAAATGGCTATAAGGTTATTACGGAACCAACAAAAACTGTAAAATTCATCAATGCGCTTAAGGGGGTCAAGGGGTACCGTAGATTTTTTCACAAGACTTAAACGTGCGATATGTCGTACAGAAGGTCTATTATATCTCCAAACTACAATATTATTTTCAAAAATTTCTGAATTAAAATAGTATATTTTTCTTGCTTTTAGGAATTTGGGCCATTGGAGGCTAAAACCCCTGAATTTTCATGCACCACAAGCCTTTATAATTTATTAAAGGAGTCTTCCTCTGGATGGGGACTTGACACAACAGTGAGGGTCAGTTTTTATGTGACGAGTATTGCGTTTCGTCTACGAGGTTTTCAATTTTATTTTCACGTCAGGAAGTACACGTTAGGTAAATTATTTTCAGAGCATATTTCAACTAATCACTTAACTTTGTCGACAAACAGGTTCCAAGACCCTAACCATTGCAATATTTGCTCAATTGATTACGTGTGGTTAATAATACCGAAGACCGTACGAAGAATGGGTACTTCTGCTAGTTATAGTATAATTAAAGGACATGCACCAACAGAAGAATCTATTGAAGATCTAAAAGATGATTTCTATGATGCACTTGAAAAAGCTTATGATAAGTGCCCAAGGAATGACATCAAGATCGTACTGGGTGATTTTAACGCACAACTTGGAAGAGAAACCTTATTCCAGCCCGTAAATGGAGCCCATAGTAAACATAGATCTATTTATGATAATGGAATGAGATTGATCCTCTTTGCAGCCTCCCGGAATATGCAGTGGCGCCTGGTTCAAATAACCCATCCCCCCTCCTAAGAATAAAAATATTAAGAAACATAATTTATGGAAACACTCACTCTTAAGAGGATCGCCACTGAGTTATCCATACTGAACAAACTATAGTTCAGTAGGTTTAGTCATGGTTCCGTATTGATTGTCAATTAAATACTCTAAGTATTGATCAGGCGGATTCTCTCTTCCTTTTATTATATTTAAACTATAGTTCATCGATTTACAAAATGTGGCCATGGAATAAATGAGAGTGAGATGGTGATCACAACAAGGAAGAAGGAAAGAACCAAAACGGGAATAACAATTGGTGGGAAACAGATGAAGAAAGTGGGGAGTTTCAAGTATCTGGTAAGCCTGATAAAAGATATGGAAGAAACGATAGAGAAATAAATGAGCGGGCGAGACAGGCAGAAGCATTCCGGAGGAGTGTGGGAAGCATGTTATGGAGCAAGGATGTCCCTCAGAACAGCAAAAAGATCATATATCGGACGTACTATGTCCCTATCCTGACGTATGCCTCGGAGACCTGGGTTATGAAAGGAAGGGAGAAGAGCAAAATACAGGCCAGTGAGATGAGGTTCTTGAGAAGCAGTATTGGAGCTACCAAGATGGACAGAATAAGAAATGAGACGACCAGAGAATTAATGAAGGAGGAACCATTACAGGATGATATAGAGAAATCTAGACTTAGATGGTATGGACATGTAAAACGAATGGAGGAGAAGAGGATACCCAGGAGGATACACGAGACGAAGTGGGAAGGAAAGAGACCAAGAGACAGGTGGCTGAAGGGGGTGGAAGTAAGCGTGAAGAAGAGAGGAGAGGACTGGACAAGGGTGGAGGCTGAGAGATGGTGGGAAGACAGAAGACGTTGGAGAGGCTTGTGTTCCAAACAAACCCGGCCAGTGGCTGGAAACTGTGCAAGATGATGATGATGATGATGGCCATGGAATAGGTAAGTTGGGAGTGTTAAAAGACCTTCTGGCAGGAACAACTGATGGCTTCCTCTATTTCTTCCACCATTTGCTTTGAGCAATTCCCTCTAAAATGCTGCCTCAGAGTCTAGAAGGTGCCACCTGTCACGTTCTCATTTCCTGTGTTCAGTGCTGCTGCTGTGTGGTCGAACGGAGAGTCACTGTGGTCTTGGCTGTTGTCTCAACAGCACATCGGAAAAGGTGGGCTCGCATGCGCAAAAGGCAGAGTTCCTGTTTGCTGGCAATAAAGGTAGAAATTTGCGCTGAGCTGCGATCTACACAGCCAGTGCCGGACGGGGAATGGAGCGCACGACTAGATTCCTCGTTGTGAGGGGAGTTGATATGACATCCTTTTAACACATTGTATTTTATTGTAGATGATATTACTAAAGTTATTAATTTTCAAATAAAACAATGTGCTGCAGCACCTGCCGCCCCTGGGAATATGATAGTGGGGTCTACCAGGTTTCCACATACGGAGATACATAAGGGCACATGGAAGTCACCTGATGGTGAAACATCAATCAAATTGATCATGTACTGATAGACCAGCGACATACAGTAAATCAAACCTGTTGGACGTAAGAACTCTTCGTGGTCCCAATGTGGATTCAGGTCAGAAAGAAAGACATACTAGGAGAGAATGGTACAATATTGCAGCATTGAAATCAGCAGAAACTTGTGAATTGTACTGCCAGAAAGGCAAACCTTTGAAACAGTGAGCCACCATAGCATTCATAAATCCTCTAAGAGCTACCAAGGAATACTGGGCCAAAGAAAGTATGCAACATTGAATAAAATTAAAATATTCTGTTTATTGCCTAAAAACATACATTTCTAGTATTAATCAAATAACAATGAAGATGGGAACTATTACAAAAAGTTTCTAAACTTACATTTTAATGAGAGGAGTGGAACTCTTTTTGGCCATCAAGTGTCTTCTTGTAGTTTGGAGAGTATATTGTAGCCGCCATTCTGATGCAGTTATCCAAGTGTTCATTGGTCAGTCTGTTTATATATTTAATTTTAATGAACTTCATAGTGGAAAATGATGATTCACATAAGTCTGTAGAGCTGAACATCGCTTTCAATCTCAATCCAAATTGAACAAGAATTAGATATTTTTGTTTGGGAACTAGAGGCCAAATATTTCCAGTGGTAGAAAGGCTTCTAAGAGACAGATCATTTTGAAAATCAACAACTTCCATTTCCACTGCAGCCTGATCTCCTCCAATTTTTTTTACAATATAAGTTGAGAAATCTTCTGCATTGATCTCAACAAAAGGGGAGTTGACGAACTGTGCCACAATCAACATGTTTTTAAAATCTTGGAATCGTTGATCAAATTGTTCTCTGAGGTCTGAAAGAATATCCACGAATGCTTGTTTTTTCTGGGGTGTTGTAGAAGGTTTTGCTTGTCAACGGTCTGCTTCAGACTGGGAAAGTGCTTGTATTCAAACTGGTTACAATTCTTTTCCCACAGCTCGAGCTTTTTCGAAAATGGCGTCATATCTGAAATCATTCCACCAATGTCCTTATCTGTGCCTTGAAGCTGCAAGTTCAAACCATTCAACTTTTCAGTTATATCAGTGAGAAAGGCAAAATCTTGTAGCCATGTGGGATCTTCGAGTTCAATGAAAGGCTCACCCCGTTCTTTGAAGAATTTTACAATTGCAGGAAGCAACTCTTTGAAACGTTGCAAAACTCTGCCTCTGCTAAGCCAACAAACCTCTGTGTGAAGCAACAGATCACCATACTGGCATTCTAACTCTTCTGTTAGTTCTCTGAACAGTCGTCTTAGAAGTGCATGCGCTCATAATTTATTTACTACTTTGACAACTGTTTCCACTACATTGTTCATACTTACGAACTTTCCACATAATGATTGCTGGTGTATTATGCAATGATAAGACACAAACTTTGGTATATCGCTGCCTTTTCAACACAAGGCAATAAATCCATTTTCCACGCCTATCATTGCAGGAGCTCCATCCGTAGCTAGGCCCACCAACTTCATCACAGGAATATTTTCAGACTCAATAAGCTTTTTAACGCCAAAAATATATCCTTTCCGGTAGTGTGCCCGGTAAGCGGCACAACCTTTACCAGCTCTTCTTTTGTTTCAAAATGTTTAAAGACCATTCTTACAAAAACGGCCAACTGAGCTGTCTGTATCAACTATATTAGTTGATTCGTCAAGTTGTAAGGAAAAATAACTAGAATGATCAAAGTCAGTTTGCTGTTGTGAAACTACATCAGAGCTCATAGCTTCAACTCTTCGCATCACTGTATTAGCAAAAAGCTGAACAGATGCAATAGCAGACATAATCTCAGCTTTGTTTTTGAAGTTGTCAAATAATGTATCTGCAGCTTCCAAAAATGCAGCTTTAATTAACTCACCATCTTCGAACGGTTTCTTATGTTGGGAAATAACCTTTGATACCTGGAATGACGCTTCTGTGGCTGCCTTCTTCTTGTCCAGTGTCTTAAGGAAAGTAGATTGTTGCGCATTTAGTTGAGATTTCAGCAGCATAACCTTTTCTCTTCTCAGCGTTGAATTCGGCGGATAGTCCTTTTCAATTCCACTGTGAACGGTCTTGAAATGACGGTCAAAATTTCCTATCTTCCCGACTGAGACACTCCCATTACAAAGTAAACACACGCATTTATCTTTCACTTGGGTAAAAAAGTAATCGGTCTCCCATTCTGCATGAAACTAATATAATTTCGGCTTTTTGCTTGAACTAGCCATTCTAACACACAAGAAAATAGCCTAAACAACGTGCACGCATGAACTGAACACACACAACACAGACGTAACCTCACTCTGCCACAGCCGGAACTCAGGGTTGCCAACTTGCCATTTCAGTGTGTGGCCGCGAGCTACTGGTGGCTCGCGATCCACAGTTTGGCTATCTCTTCTCTAGAACAAGAACAAGGAACGATGCGAGACAGTAATAACATAGAACAAAATGGTCGACTATAAAAAAGCTATCGACAATTCAGCTAAGGAAACAATAGGGATGAAAAGAAAATCAAAGAGACCCATATGGTTTGATAAAGAGTGTAAGAGGGTGACTGAAGAGAAGAACATCACATAGGCTACCAAAAGACACTGCAGGCGAACTGCACAAGAAGCTTGCTGGAGCATTATCGAGAAAAAAAGAGGATTGAAAAGATGACACATCGCCGAAAGAAAAGGGAATGGACTAAGGCTGATATTGAATGTATGGAATTGGTTAAGAAGCAGAATGATACAAGAAACGAGCCTATAATGGCTATAATTAAGACA
This sequence comes from Meconema thalassinum, assembly GCA_946902985.2. NCBI lineage: Eukaryota > Metazoa > Arthropoda > Insecta > Orthoptera > Tettigoniidae > Meconema > Meconema thalassinum. The sequence goes on along the minus strand of OX336391.1, from coordinate 679,787,701 downwards.
CGACTATGTTTATAAAGAGTGCCTCAAAAATAGAATCAGCAGTTTGGTTAGGCAAATCAATTAGGTCTAAGAATAAGACATTTGGTGTCAAATCTTTGCTGGTATCACATTTTAAATAAACAATCAAAGTAGATTTATCACTTAAGCTTGTAGATTCATCGATCAAAATCGAAATTTTACCTGAAATGCTTTTAACCTGTTGAATAATTCGTTTTTTCATTTCATCAGAAATGTTGTCAATGATTTCAGTTGCACTAAATCTAGAGTGTAATCCTACACCAATGTCTACACCATTCATTTTCTGAAGTTGCAAAAGTTTAGAATAATCAGAAAAGGGCCTATCATTTTTTCCAAATAGTAAGCTGACCGAAATACTTTAATTGTAGATTCTAGATTGGAAAGGTTCATTTTATCACAAACGTTTTCAATAGTTTCCTCGTTCGCCTTAGCGGTTATGCTCTCAGCAGTCAAGTGGGCTGATGATTGCTTGTGAAGATTTTTTTTTTGTTTCGTAGGGAAGTAGGTTGGGCAGACTTACTAGACCCATTGAATGTTACTGCAAATGTGCACCGTTCTTTAGAAATTGATGTACGTTCCTTTTTAAAAGCACCATGATGAGAAACGTTGCTACATAATGTACAGCCTAATGAACCGTTTTTGCAACCCAACCATGGGAAGGTTTCTTTTTTGCGTTCCCACATATCAATAGTCCATATAGAAGGCCATTCAGATTTATTTTGTACATCATGCTCATGCATATTCGAAGTCGAACTTACAGAAGAATTACTTTCAGTTCCTGCCTGTAAACCACTTTTTTCATCTGAAGACACACGAAGAGAAGTAGAATTATTCCCTGAGTGAGATACATCTAAATCGTCATTTACTTCTTCACCTTTATCTTCATTTGGTTGCTTAGAAAAGAACGAAAAGAGTGTTTTTGGATTTTTATTTGACGGCTCCATGTTCGATTGGGATAATTGAGCAATCGCCCTTCAATTCAAGTTCGTCTGAATGTCTGAATACTATTAAAATAACACAACTAATTATTAAAGTAATACAGCGCACGATAACCTCACTAACAAACAAAATAAAGAGAACAGTCAAATCAGCGCGTCACCACTTGCCACACGAACGCCAGTAGCGCGACTGCAGAGGTCAATGACAATGACTCACCTCTTTCTCTGTCGCACGTGAAAGAGGGAGGGGGCTGAACTTGAGCGCCCCGGATACCGGCTAGCACCGCGCCGACGACGCGTGGCAAGGTTGCGACAACGAACTACCGAATCTTAATCTAAGTAAACAATTAGAATATGGAAATTCGGGTAGGTACGGTGCCTCAAATCAATATATGAGGCTCTCACACATTTTTTAAGATATTATTTTATTTACTTGCGTAAGTGATTTTAATTTTATTTGTTATTATTATTATTGCTTTTACTGAATGAAACCAGTGTAGGCACGCCGTTCCCACGCGTCCCCGCTCCACTACACCCCTGCTGCCCCCCCCCCCCTATCAATTCAAACACGGTGTAACCGAATTGAACGAAATTTGGTACAGAGCTAGAACTAGCAAAGGGCACCTCAGTGGCATGTTTTATATCGCCACCATCTTGACAGAAACGTAATGGCGGCCACCCAAATGTTAAAAGCTTAAGTCAAATTACGACCAACCTAATTATCTGATCTCTACAAAATTTTGCAACAACATACCTTTATGTGAGAAGCGTTCTTTGACCAATCTACAAGGTCATGAGTCCAATAGTTTGCATATGGCCATGTATGAGTGCAAATCGATTCCCCCTATCAATTCAAACCCGGTAAAACCGAATTGAACGAAATTTGGTACAGAGATAGCACTAGCAAAGGGCACCTCAGTGTCATGTCGTATATCGCTGCCAACTTGACGGAAACAGAATGACGGCCACCCAAATGTTAAAAGCTTAAATCAAATTACGAACTACCTAATCATTTGATCTTTATCAAATTTTGCAACAACATACCTTTTTGTGGGAAGCATCTTTTGACTGAACTACAAGGTCATCAGCCCAATAGTTTGCAGATAGCGGCCATGTATGTGTGCAAATCGATTCCCCATATCAATTCAAACCCGGTGAAACCGAATTTAATGATTTTTTTTACTGAGGTAGCACTAGGGAAGGGCACCTCATATGTCATTTTTATATCCGTATAGCACGTTGTATTTCAACAAGCTACTACAACCAACATCCAATTATACTCCTTGAATAGGACAAAGAGTTTTAACAATACCCATGCATTTAGGAGAAAGTAGGCTATATGTTCTTTACTGAACATCTTGTTAATGTTCATAGTGACTGGCCATTATCATACTAGCTGATGAAGGGGCAAATTTTCTAGGATAATGATAAGCCTCGAAACATGTACTAGTGTGTAAATAAACACAAAAAGTATTGACTAGACGGAACATACTATATTTCAATTTTTTAAACTGTCATTCGTCAATACGGACCAATCATGAACAATGTTAACCCCAAACATTTAGGAATCTGTTCAGGCAGTGTCAACAAACGGAGATATTGTAATTAGATTAGAGGGTAGCACTGTACTGGATTAATATTTGTATCATTATAAATTGTATTTGCCATCTATTTGCTTTTTAAATAAAACCTCCTTGTTTTTCATTATTCTTGTGCATATATTATAATTGTATTTTGCTTTCGCTACAAGGGATGTCTAAACTGAGCGATTCACATACATATACTGAACCTTGTGAAGAATCCTCATAAAAATGGATTGATTTTGAATGTTTGAGGTACGGTATAGATAAACAATCATAAAATGTCGCATCTCTTGAGGCATGAAAAATGCTAAGTGTCACTTCGGCTGCTGTCGGCTGCGTACAGTTCGGTGGATAAGTACTGCAACATGGTCTGTTCGTTATTCCCTCACTCTCTCGCTATCGGCCAGCCCCTCGCCCCACTCTCACACGCACAATTATGTGTGTTGCACTGTAGCGTAGTAGGCTAGCTGTCAAGTTGTAAAGTCTTTCATCGCCAAGCAACCACATTTAAGGTCTTGCTCTAGTGCGCATGCGCGTGGTCTCATACATTCTCTTGGAACAACAATAACTAACTAACTACTACCTTGTCATGGAGGCATGGAAATGTGTACACGGTGGGTTATTCAAATAGTTCAAAACTACCGCCTCGGGGCACAGCACCCAGCCACACAGCGATGGGGTGGGTATAAAAAGCATAGCGTGGGTGAACTGCTGTTGTTGATGACGTTGCAGTTGAACGACCATGTCGACTACAGCATGCGTGCCTCGCAGTAGGCCTACATAGCGTGATATCTGTCACGCATCTTTCACACACACACAGTCCTGTCTTGGGTCATGGAATCGTTTATTTACACAAATCTTGGGATGGAATCCATGGGAATACATACATTACTAACCTACAAGACATAATTCAGTCAAGGACATATTTCTTTTCTCACAACTACACATCCGCACACATCACAAACTTTAGAACGCAGTCCGCCATTGTTTTGGTTTGTTCTCGCGGACTAGCCCGCGATATATATCTTCCATGGTGAATAGCTAAGTAGCGAAGAAGTAAGAACACGCGCATGCGCTCTCGAGCAAGACCTTCTCCACAGTTCGAGTCACGCCGTGAATATTATTTTCGTGAAGTTAACTCACAATGATGATGCCATGCTACGAAAACAACCGCGTTTGGCCGAGCTAACGTTGATGATAATGCGTCATTACATTCTGCCAAGGCTCACTATACACACTCATCCAGAAAGCACTTTCTGGCTCTCGTCGAACACGGCAATTACAGGATGCTTGAGATAGCAATCCGATGTGTGTTCCACCGAGATCTGCCCAAATATGGATACAGCAGTGCCGGGTGTCAGGGAGGATTGGTCGTCTACCGGGCACTGGTTTACAGCGGGTTTCTACAGTAGAAGAAGACCGCCAATTAGTTACAACTTCGCAGGAAAATCCATTCTTAAACTCGGTAGAGCTCATGCAGACGACCAATTTTCCTGGATGTCCATACACAGCCCGTAAACGATTAGCCTACGAGAAGCAGGAATTGCTTGCAGAAAACCGGCAATCAAAGAATGTATCTCCGACCAACATATAGTCGAACGGTGTACCTTTTCTGAGCTGGAATTAAATCATAATTGGGATCATATCATCTTCTCCAAGACATGTTTCAGTTCGGCAAAGGTCAGACCGGTTCGAGTTTACAGGCCACGTGGTACCCAATAGGAGAAACGGTATGTGGCTGAGCGCCCACGTAGTGGTCGCATATCTGTGTCATGCTGTGGGTGGATGTCGTCTGATGGGGCTGGAGTGCTTCATCGGATAGATGGACATCTCACATCGGACCAATATTTGCACATCGTGCAGAATATTATGACTCCGAGTGTGAGAGAGCGCTATCCACATGCAGTACTTCAGTTCGTGCAAGACAACTCTCCAATCCACATGAGCAGGAGTGTTCTGGGCTGGTTTTCTGAGCAGGACTCCATTGAACTGTTCAACTGGGACCCTCGAACTCCTGACCTGAAGCTCATTGAGCATGTGTGGGAAAGTGGAAACGTCTTATCAGGGAAAAATGGCCTCACCCTCCCCCTCTTTCGCAGGATGCATTGTGGGAGATTATGCTGGAAGTATGGGAGGAGATTTCCCTTGATGTACAGTACTTCAGAAATATGGTTCAGTCAATGCCACGTCGGCTACAGCAAGTTGTCAAAGCCGCTGGATACTGGATGAGATATTGAAGAAGTGTCCTTTTCGGGACTAACAACAAGCAAATTCATTAAGCCAGAGTTCCCTTTGTATAGAAACACACAGTCGCCTCCGTAGCGTAGCGGTCAGCATGGTTAGCTGCCGCCCCGGAGGTCCTGGGTTCGATTCCCGGCTCTGCCACGAAATTTGAAAAGTGTTACGAGGACTGGAACGGGGTCTACTCAGCCTCGGGTGTTCGAAATGAGTAGAGGGGGTTCGATTCCCACCTCAGCCATCCTCGAAGTGGTTTTCCGTGGTTTCCCACTTCGTCTTCGGGCAAATGCCGGGATGGTACTGTACCGTATATTTCCATAATTTTATGCCCAGGTACTGTAATGGGGACGACGAGAGAAACGATGCTGTTGAGCTCGTGAGTCAAGTCATGATCTATCACGCCGTTAATATAAGAAGTGTCATTCGGTTCGAGATCGGAACGTAACGAGCATTCCCGAGTGGGTGGACTCACAGCCAGACCGATCAATAAACCTATATGTGACGCCATATCATATATCGATCCAGGCTACAGGATTATCTTTATTGTTTTGATGCGAATCAGAATATTAGAAGACTTTTCAAAGGACGTAGAACGCAGATTACCATAGCAGAAAGCTATTTTATATGAGGAATATAATATAACAAGTGACGTGCAAGAATAACTTCTATAATGATCAATCCATAAGCGAGTTATTGACACATCGAGATATCGATGAAGGAAGGCAGTAGTGGGGGTTGCTTGCTGTGGCGTTTGGCTGCAAGCAAGGCGACTTCACTTGGACGTGTACTTTTGTATTCGGAGTGTCATATGTGTGGTTACGCAACTCGGCTAGTAAGCGAGATCGCAGGTGCAAGGCAGCTGTGATAACTCCGTGTGGAGACGGCTCGCGTTTATATTCAACTAAGCCGACCAGTTCTTTTCCAAAGTGCGTTACAAACGTGCAGAGTATTTCGGGTCTCGACAAGCGGACATGTACCGTGCACAAGAACTTATTAAAGCTACCATTTTATAATGGATCTGAGATATTTTCAGAACAGTTGTAAATGTATACTGCCATCTTGGTCAAGAAGAATTGTGTCGAAACGGAACGTGGACTGACTGTATGTCTTTTTGTATTCGCTTAACGAATTCATCCCTTGTGTATTACTAGTTTGGATCATTTAATCAGTAGAATCAGTAATTTCTTAGTAGTGCGTATTTTTATTTGCCGAGAAGATAATTTAGGGGAAGATCTCCATCATTTTGTCCAAGCATAGTTTTAATCGCATTTCTTTCTCAGTGTTTGGAACACTGATTTCTTTGAGGCCAGTACATGTTTTTCATGTACTACTGTTCTGTTAGGAACTTCGTTTTTTCGCAGCGATTTGAATCTTGGAAAGTTTATCTTGGTGTTCGTTGCATTTATAGTTTTAATCCACCTGTTGGATTATGTTTATGGAAAGCACTTTGCTTTTGCGAGTGAAGATTTATTAGTGGATTTACTTAATGAATGTCATTGGATTAACCTGATTAGTTAACTTGCTTTCATGGTGTAAGTTTTATCCACTAATACATCGAAGCCCACCGAAGTTGGAGGCTATCCTGGTTCAGGAAAAGATCAGTTTTACCTTCTATTAGGTTTTGATATGAGATTAAATTAATTTAGGATGTCATTTTGAGACATGTATTTTCCACAGTATTAACGTAAATAATTGCATTTAATGCAATTGTGTGAGTGAGATATAGTATAGTAGTTTTGAACACCATTTACAAAGTTGATTAAATTATTCCAGGAAATTTTGACTTGGAGTCAAGAAAAATGAACAAGTATTATTAATATGCATTATCGGGAGGCAAGATAGGTTAATTTGCTAGTGGAAAGTTTCAGTGTCTCGACTTTGAACAACGTGCTTAAGGTTAGTGTGTTAGTTAAGCATGTTTGTAGCTCTTGTGTGAGTATTGAGATTAAATAATAGTAGCGTTTTGAAGGTTCGTATAACCTTGTTGTGTTTTGGATGCACATCTGGGATGATGCATATTTGTGAGATTTTATGCTTGTTGAAGCATTAGGCCTGGTTTAGATTGAGCCGGTAAGTGCTTTTCAGCCGGTAAGTGGCAATCTGTTTGTGACTTCGAGTAGTCCACACCCGTGTTTGGTGTTACGTTAATATAGATGAGTTTTTCTGGTAGTTTAATGTCTGTTGGAGACATTGGCGTCGTCATTCTTATAGAGCGATCCTACATGCTTTTTCTTCACCTAATCAAAGGCAACGCTTGGATAATCTGTTCGAGCTACTTAAGACATTTCCACAGCATATAATCGTTAAAACCTCTACAATTTTGTTCAAGTTTACTTGAAATTTGAATCATGAGCATAGTCGATAGATACACTATTTAGCTCAATTGCTTGATAAAAATTGGTAATCCGATGTATTGAATGTTAATTACACATCACGATGCGAATGTTATAGCCAAGATCAGCTGTTTAGGCTGAATCATGTGAATGTCTGAGGACATTTCTGTACATATTCTTATAAATACTTGTATATAATCTTGATATTGCTACACTTTTGGATTATCGTTTAAGACGATGCACGTGTAAAAATTTTGATAATTCTTCTATATTCATCGTCTAATATCTCATCCAGTCCTCCTAATATCATTAGGAGATTGATGCCTAATATCCTTGTTTCATAATGTGAGATATTATTTTTAGAATCACCCCAGCGTGTAGGTGATGATCGTAATCCATTTCTGGAATCATTTAGGATTTTCTTATTACAGTTGTGTTTAGCTGTGATTTTTGTTTTCTTGACGACAGGGTATTAATATTTTTATTTTCTTGTCTGTTACCTTGTTCTCTTGGAATAAATTGTTTTCCCAATTTTAAATCATGGTGTGATATTTTAACGAAGAGATTGGAGGTCGTTTTAAGATGGCCATCGCTTGGATTTTCTTTTTCCAGAGTTTTCCACCCTTGAGATAGTTCTTTTTAGAGTTGTTTTTCGTGTTCTTGAGCTAGTTTCTTATTTGTTCGTTCGTTGTAGGCAAGGTCATTCTTAAAACAGCCTGATAGGATGACTAGTACCCCATTCATTCCTCTACTTGGTGGTAGGACCTGGGAGGGTTTTTCGCCGGGCATTTTTCAGGTTCTACGATCCAGTGACCATCGACGGATTTCACCATGTATTGGTAAGAGTTTCGGGTACATAGTTATGTGGCGCCGAACATTTGGGCCCGAATAAACTTGGATTACCAGGTTTATAGCCATAGTTTTGTGGAGGCCAACGTTATGGGTTCGAATAGACCTGGTTTACCAGATTTATAGCCACAGTTGTAGGCCTAAAGTAAAATTGGAACACCAGAGAATGGAGACCAATGTTATTATCATGCTATACCGAGCGCGAATTGGGACATCGTGTTTCGTTGTGGTAGTGATGAAGGCACATGGATAATGGGAAATCAATATTTTGGCACAAAGCAATTACGATGTTACTCGAACTACTTGATTTTGGTAGTATTGCAACCGTTATCAGATTCTTGATTTAAATATATTGAAGTGGTGCCACACTTTTTATTTGGTTATAAACGACTAGAACTTGTTCAATAAGAGTTATTCACAGTAATCTCCTTTGACGTGTTCAGTCGAGTGAGACACTTATTGTAACACACGTGTGAGTTGCACCTAGGTGATTTGTCCTATTTAACTCCGGCAGATGATTTTTTGCTGACATCATCTTTAAGTTAGGATGCTTCGTGTAAGTTTAATTTTGTTTTATGATAGAATCTTGGACCATTTCTGATTTAAAATATCACACATATTGGGATTTTAGGCAATCTCAGAATGATACTGGATGACATGCATTTAATTTAAGTTTAGATATAAGTTAATGCAAGGCAATAAAAATACGCACTTTTATGGCAATTTGTGGTTGTGTGCAAATGTTTTCGCTATGCCTTCTGATGATGTGTTCCCATGTTTTCTAGTGACAAGTGTATTTGTGTTGAAGTATGGCTGATAACCAGGCAGTCACTGTTGCAGACTTTAAAAAAATGTTTGAGATGATAGAAGGCAAGCTACAGCATCTCAATAATGACATTGAGAATATCAAATCTCAAACCAAGACTACATTTGAAAATATATATGAAAATGCAACACATAATAATGAAATTCTCAAGGATTCAGTAACTGAAGGCATCCGGGGTGAATTAGATAACTTAAGGTCATCCATGAGAGATATTAAAGACAGTTCAAAAAAATCAGGCTAATGTTTGTCATGTTAGGTCGAATAGACAATCCATGGAAACTAGTCTTAAAGCTGACATCAGTAATGTTACAACTAGTCTTCAAACTGACATCAGTGATGTTAAAACTAGTTTTCAAACTGAAATTAGCAATGTCAAAACTGAAATTAGCAATGTTACAACTAGCCTTCCCTCTTCCTTGCCTATCCATCCTGCCCATCCATTACCTTCCCTCATGAGGCCCCTGTTCGCTTTGCAGGAGAGGCCGCCTGGGCGAGGTGCCAATCACACCTCACCAGTTGTATCCACTCCGATTAGATGTTCCCAGCTCTAGGACACTGCCCGTTGAGGCGGTAGTGGTGAGTTCCCTCGCTGAGTCCGTGGGTTCCACCAACCTGGAGGGTAAACGACTAAGAAGAAGAAGAACATAGAAACACACATGTATTTTGTTCATAAAACATTTGGCATGTTTAAAAAATAAGCACCGCGAGTGCGATTCGAACCCCGGTTCTTTGTCGTTTCACGCAACGCCTCTTCCCCTGGGCTAAGTGGCAATCACAGAATGCTCAAAATATTGTAATGATATTTCCATCATCTCACCAGCTATCATAGACCCGGTGGTAATTAACTAACGGTTTATTGCAATATTTCGTTGTGAATCTTAAAAGGCATCCAGTATCGTGCGGTTCCACAATGGTATAACAGAAGCCATCAAAACAAAAATAGTTGCCGAGACCAATATTTGAACCTTGGTGGCTCGGGTTACTCACTTCACACCCTTCCTCTACGCTAACACAGCTACTCTGTCAAACGCTTCTCATCCATCGTCACTTGGGACGTGTCCCTCACTTCACGCATAATTTGGGCTGTTTCTCATTAATTGCATATCATCCTTCTCTGTTATTCCGATATCTGCACAGTGACACTGTGTACCGATAGTTGCATTTCGTCCCGAACATGTCATTGAACAAAGATGGAAGTGCATCAATTTTGTTGCAACTGTACAGCCACTTCCAAGCACGATGATACCCTAACAGGACTTTGACATTTTCCATGCGACAATTTATGATTGTCCATCAGTACATTTCATCAGAAATTTCTTCTCTACCCAGCAGTTACAATTTATAGGTCTCTGACAAAGCCAACCTTCATCTCTATCACTGTTTCTAAGTCGCCCAGCCCCATTCGCATAAAGGCCACTCAGAGTTTCCAATTAGATCAAATCTTGTAAATCCATGCCAAGGTCTTACTGAAGTACACCACACCACGCCGTGAGTTAACATCTGCACATGAACTGGAGGGATAATTTGAGTGAGAAAGATTACGTGTTGAAATACTTATGTTCGCCGGGGAAATACAAACTAGAGTGGCAGTATTGCTGTATCAATGCAGTGTACAGTAGTGAAGCTTTAAGAAGTGCTGCGAGATAAAATATTGAATTCATAACTATGTCCCTTAGCAAGTCGAGTGGCAACAGATGGTTTTACACAGCCAGACGACAAATAATATAATCTTCAGAGTGTATGGCTTTTTAAAGAAGCTTTCGAATTGAAATGTGATAACACAAATTTTTCAGATGGCCTGTGTTATTGTGGTTTCTCCAAAGTGTGTCTGTTTTCGTAATTGAAGTGAGGAAACTCACCTCTTCTCAGTTATATCTCACAAGGCATATTGAACGCGTTCTAACCCAGACCAAAACTATATTTCTTGACTGAATCGTGAATCGAATCCTGATCTCATGGGCGACAGCTAAGTAGGCTATGCTAGCCACTACACCACAAGGTGGTCCCCGATAAACAAAAACTGATTCCATCTCTGTATTTGTATTGCCTCGTTACTAAGAATGATATAGAGGGTAGATTATGTCACGTTTAATAATGATGTTTCATTTGAGGAGCTTGACTATCTTGATTATTCAGCCCCGTGTACTTGGATGAGGGTATAGAATTTGCTTGATAATCTGTGATGTCTATTTTAGAGAGTGTAAATTTGTAATTCAGGTGAGGAATGGGAAGGAGGCGGCCGTGTGGTGTATTCTTTGGAATACACGGTAAGATAGAGTATACTTTTACTGCTCTTTGCTTGTTCATTCTTTCCTTTTTCTCAAACACCAACAGTGATCTTCTAATTTCTCCTTGCTGTTTAGGGTTCTCATGTTACTTGTGAGTCTGTTCTAGATATATATCTTCCATGACCCACCTAGCGTCATCTAGCAGCGAATCTCTGAAGTTCCTCAATTCTTCCCTGTGCAGTAGGACTTCCTTATCAATATGGCCACCAGATCTCGTCGCCATCGCCAGCTATCATCTCCGTGATCAAGAGAACTTCGTCTACTTTTTCACCCACCAGGCTGCGATAGTGTCGCCTACTATCAACTCTTTGAAGACCCTTTCATCAAGAATTTTTTTTGTCATGTTGGTTATTCTTATATGTATTCCTTTTGTCTCCTACCCCCACTCTTTTCCCTTCCCTGTTCCCTCTGTGCTTCGCTGAGCGTGTCTCACTTGTACGTCGGCAGTCGACTTAGTCAGTTGAAGCTCAACTAGAGCTAGCCTCCTCAACTAAAGAGGCATTCTTTTAATTCCACGCCATGTTGGAACTTTAATCTCAACCGTCAAAGGGAACTTCCCCTTCGCCATGAAGCAAAGGTAAATACCGACTTCAGGTTTTAACCTCATTCTCATCGTCTTTAAATAACTACGTGCTTTTAACGATCATTTTATAGGCAGTGTGAGATTACTAAATTTGGGGCAATAATCATCCTTCGCGGGATTTTCCATGTTGAGCTTTTGTCTGTCTAAGCCAATCTTAATAGAAAGCAGCATATCTTATGAGAAATCTTCGCACAACGTGGGATAATATTGAATTACCCACTGTCTAAAAAATACTTAGCCAGTTCCACCGCTGGAATAACTTTGGCCCTATTCTTCAGTTAGGATTGCTCTGGAACCTTCCAGAATCTGCACTCTATCTACCAGTCGTACCGTCATGTATTTTCCACTCACATGTGGGAATACTATTTCAAACTAAGGAATCTTCCTTATGAATTACTGCTCAATAGCTAATTTTTCTTCCTCCGTTGGGATTTTCTCTGGCGTATTTAATGATAATCTACAACCTTCTCAAGCAATAGACTCTCGCCTATCTAGTGCAACTAGTTATTTTCCATAATTGCAATAACTTTCTTTGCCATAAACTTTTGTGCTACTACAGTGAACTTTTCATCCATTTTAACAGACTATAGTGAAAACCAGTGTTTGTTCAACATTTCTTCCGCGTCGCGTTCGTCCGAATACCATAAATACGGCCATGAACACTTATCCTCAATTCCATTTGATCTTTCCCAAACCCCTTACTAACAAACCAAAATAATAAAATTGTTACTTTAGGTCTTCTTCAATGAGGTGTCACTCTCAACTAGTGCCATCCCTTTGTTTTTTCTCCATATACAACGAATTAATGTCTGCATAACTACGTGTCTGGTACACGTTTCAAATTATCTTGTTTTTCCCTTCTAATTAGGGAATACAATTCTTTCCACTCATAAGTGAGTTATTTCTAGGTTTCACGAAAGGGAAATTTGTCCCATTTGTCTCGTGATTCCTACTTAAACATAGGAGGTCTAGAAACTTCCTTTCGACTTTCTCTTCAGGTTTCACAGTAAGTGACCTGCCCTAGTTGTATAACTACTATAAAAGTAATTCAGCTTTAATATAAGAAGTTATAGGAACTTCTATTTTATTCTTCCTGTTTTTGTTATTGTTATTTCCGAAGTTGTTACTCTTTCTAAGATATTTACCTAGAATTTCTTAAAAATACACAACTTGTACTTGATTTATTGTCTAACTTTAATCACTTTAATTGTCTTTAATTTTTTTATTTTATCTTCACCATTTCAAAATCTTGCGAAGATTTTAAAACATATAAAGGTTTGAAACCAAAAGAATTGTTAATTGCCTGGCGCAAGCTTTAAACGTTTTCTGAGGTCTGCGACCCCAACTTGTTAACAAAATTGAAATTATATATTTGTTAAATTCATTAAACTCTTTTGCATTGTTAAATAAATTAAAGAGTTCTTTTCCGCTTTCTCATTTCTCTAGTATAACAGTTAGGCAAGATCCTGTCTTCCTTGACTCTTCCCACTTCATGCAAATAAATCTCTTGATAGGGTTTTCACCACTTGTTGCATTTGAGCAAGAACTCTTAGTTGGTAACTTAGTAAAGTCTCTCTTAGCTTTAATAGCTAATTCTAACTGGACAGTAAGGCAAGCATAGCTCCCTACGCCAGCTTCCTGCTTGTGGAGATTCTCTCTAACACTTATGGTTGTTTTTTTTTTTTTCAAAATATAAGTGTTTCTCATTGTCTAAACTTTTAGTCGGCTCCTTGCTGGGTAAAAGCTTAGCCATTTCCAAATGCAACTATTGGTGCACTTACCAAAATTATTCCCAAAGGTATAATTGTTTTATCCCTATCCTTCTTGGAAGCATTTGGTTGCTCTTTAGGAATTCTACAATTTCGAAAACTAAAAATATCGAAACCGATTCAAATTATTGGCATTCTTCAAATTACTTGTCTAAAAACAATCTCCTTTGAACAGATACACAATAAGTCTGTTACTCTTTGTCTTGCCAGACCATCACCCTTCCCCATAGTAGGCATATGTATGCTTGAGAGGGAATACGCTAAAGCCAATCTCTTGCAAACCGCCCAAGTTCCAGCTGCGTCTCCTGTTAGCTTTGCCCAGGTCCCTACTCACTATAGGTATCGGAGAGCTGATTTGCAGTGGCAGTCACCTTTTGGTATATTTAAAGTTAAACTTATAACTTTGGTAGGACTCCCCTCCTATTTCTCCATCCTTTTTCTTCAGTCCGAAACCCACTTCCTTTTCTTCCTCATCTTCCCTTGGTGGTTAGGTTATTCCCAAGTCAATAATCTATCCAAAATTTGATGCCGAAACCCGGGAGAGTCCATTTATGTCATTTTCTATTCTCTTTCAAGGGTTATTTGACAATATTTTGCAAATCATTAATATCCGCTTTGAATCTTTCAGCTGTAACTACATTGTTCAAAGCCTGTGAAGTGGAAAGAGGCCGCTCCTGTCTCCTTTGGTGTGTCCCTTTCTTTCAAATTATTTGCTGCTGCCAGCCTGACAGCATTTCCAAGGTTCCACAGTTTCGTAAGTTATACTTTATTCTACCTACCTTGTCATGGCTCATACTGAAATGGATAAGGATGAAAAACTTACTTCTAAACGAGCATCATTTAAAGGAAAAATTACCCGATTCATAAAATTCATCAAAGAGTTAGATCCCTCAGAAGCTCAATTAGACTTGTTAAAACATCGTGTAAGGGATTTTGAAGGTTCATATGAAAATTATTGTAACATCCTAACTGAAATAGAAACTTGTATGCTCAATCAAACCGAAGATCGAGTCGAAGTAGAAAACCAATATTACGAAGGTATAGGTTCTTCTTTCAAAATAATACGCCAACTCGAAGAAGAACAGAAAAAAGACGATCCTGTTCTTGGTTCCCTTCACGAACAACAAACTTCTTCTCGCGAGGGCACTCACAAGCCCAAACCAATTCTACCTAAGATTGATTTACCCCACTTCTCTGGAGACGAATCTACTTGGGATTCTTTCTATGAATTATTTTGCTCTCTTGTTCATAACAATGAAGACATTCAAGTCATCTACAAGTTTCATTACTTGAGATCTATCCTCCGTGGTCAAGCTCTGCAGTTAGTTGAAGCACTCCCTTAAAGTGCCGAAAATTACCCCATTGCCTTTAACTTATTGAAAGAAAGATACGGAAATTTACGGTTACGTATTCAACGCCATATGAAGGCTCTATTTAACCTACCTGCGTCACAGCACAATGGCGTCACTAGTTTGGGTACTCTCATTGATACTACACAACTTCACGTTAAAGCTCTGTCCCAATTAGATCAACCCACTGATCACTGGGACACTTTCCTAATACATTTAGTGGTTTCTAAAGTTGATGTTGCTACCCTCAAAGATTGGGAGATTGAACTTTCTAGAGAAGACGATTACTCTTACGAGCATTTAGTCACTTTCATAAATGCTAGATGCCAACTCTTAACCGCTTTAGCTAATCAAAGTGAACCCTCATCCCCGAGTTCTAAATTTGAATTAATGTCTCTTAAACCCAAAAGCGAACGCTTAGCGTCTAGTACTCAAAAAGCTGGGTCCAGCTCATCTAAACTTAAGTCAAACACTACTGGTTACCCAACTAGGTCTAGTGAACGCCGTATTGCTAGCTCTCTTGTTTTAAACACTCAAAGTGAACCCCGCAAGAGTTTAAATGAACCTTTAAAGTGCATACTTTGTAAAGATTCCCATGCCTTATATTTATGTAAATCCTTTAAAGAACTGTCAGTCGACGACAGAAGAAAATTAGTTTCCCAGAACAAATATTGCTTCAACTGCCTAGCGCCCACGCATTCTGCTTCAAATTGCAAGTCTGCAAGACTTTGCCTCCATTGTGAAAAAGCTCATCACACTTTACTACATCGTCATGATCAGGCAAGGTCATCGACAGCATCTACTTCTCAGAAAAGTGATAAAGCTCACAGTTCCAATGCTTCATCGTACATTCAAAATACCAAGTCCATTCGTAGTGCCCAAGTATTATTGTCTACTGTCCAAATCGAAGTTCAGGATAACTTTGGCAACTGGGTCCGTGCACGCGGTCTTCTTGATTCAGTGGCAACTCATGATTTTGTGTCTAATTCTTTAATTAGAAAACTAGGCCTACCTGTAAACCCCACTTCTATTAACGTATCGGGCATTAACAGCTCAAAATCGCAAGCTTTACAATTCGCAAGGCTAACCATGAGAGACATTTGTCACAGAAACAACTTTCTCAAGCTGAATTGTCTCATTCTCAATAGCATTGGAGAAGACACTCCAAGTCACTCTGTGGATATTTCAGGGTTAAACATTCCCTCGCATTTAAGGCTAGCCGATCCTTTGTTCAACATACAAAACCCCATTGACATACTCTTTAGTGCCAATGTTTTCTGGAATTGCCTTCGTAAACAGGTTCGCAAGTTATCCTCAAACGTGGTCGCCAGAGACACTAATTTTGGATGGATCGTCACCGGTCAACTTCCCCATTATTCTCCCCAACCCGCATCGCAATGTTACTTCTCCAATACTGACCTGGAACAGTTCTGGAGGCTCGAAAGCGTTGATCCTCCTAACGTGACCTCTTCAGAAAATGAATTCTGTGAGCAACTTTTTCTGAACACCACCACTCGTTCTTCTGATGGCCGGTTCAATGTTCAAATGCCAAGATTACATAATCTCCCTAAACTTATTAACTCTCAACCCAAAGCTCGAAAAGCTCTCTTTGCTATCGAGAGCAAATTCAAGAAAGAACCTGTCGTTATACAGCAGTACACTGATTTCATGGATGAGTATGAAAGCTTAGATCATAAGGAAGTTGTTAACAAATCTGATGATGTATTGCACCCCCCAATTGAAACGGTTTTCTTAAATCATCATCCCGTGTGGAAAAACCCTCTTGTAAAGGATAAAATCCGAGTTGTTTTCAATGGTTCATCACCTGACGTTAATGGCAACAGCCTCAACGATACTCTTTACTCTGGTCCTGCTATTCAGTCAGATCTATCTGGTATACTCTTAAACTTTCGAGTATTTCCCATAACTGTTATAGCGGATATAAAACACAAGTACCGTCAAGTTTTAATTCAGCCTGAACAACGAGATCTCCAAAGAATCTTGTGGCGCGATGAAGTCAGTAAGCCCATTAAGGTATTTCGTTTAAAAACGGTTACTTATGGCTTAAAACCTTCCGCTTTCCTTGCTATCCGATCCCTACACTTACTAGCCTCTCAAGATGGTCATTTATTTGATTCTAAAGCTTCTGAAGCACTAACTACGTCATTCTATGTTGACGATTATTTGCAGTCCTTCTCCACTCCGGAAGAAGCTTCTTTCGTGTCCTTAGAACCTCAGGCATTGCTAAGGAATGGAGGTTTCCCACTTCATAAGTGGAATTCCAACTCCCCTGAGTTTCTCGCCCAGTTTCCTATTGAAGACGTAGATCCCTCCTCTGTCGAAATTTATGGAAACTCCGAATCCATAAAAACTCTTGGAGTTCATTGGTGCACTAGCACTGACACTCTCATCTACAAAGTTTCGCTCGCAGAAGAGCTCCCTAACACAAAAAGACAAATTCTCTCTGAAATTGCAAAAATATTTGATCCGCTTCAATTCCTTGCCCCAGTTATCGTTATAGCCAAACTTTTCATGCAAGAGCTGTGGTCGCTCAAATGTGAATGGGATGACACTGTTCTCCTTTCTTTTCTTAACAGATGGCTCTCTTTTCGCAGCAATTTGCTTGATCTTTCCCTTATTGAAATTCCCAGGAATTTAAATAACGCTCATTCTAATGTATCCTTTTTCCTTCATGTGTTCGCGGACAGTTCCGAAAAAGCTTACGGTTGCTGTGCATATTTGATTTATCGCGGTTCATTAAATGGATCTTCAGTTTCCAACCTTGTTTGTGCCAAATCGAAGGTGGCTCCTCTTAAAACTATCACTTTGCCTAGGCTTGAATTGTGTGCTGCACTCATGGCTGCAGAACTTGTTAAGAAATTACGGGAAGTATTAAAAGTCGAATTCTCGCAAATCTATCTCTGGAGCGATTCCATGATCACCCTTTCTTGGATCGCCAAGAACCCCTCTCACTGGCAAACGTTTGTTGCAAACAGGGTTTCCAAGATTCAAACTCTTTCTTCGGGATGTCAATGGAGGCATGTGCCCAGCGCTGACAACCCAGCCGTGGATGTTTACCCTCTCATTTGGCAGCTTCCCAGTTGTACTGGCATGGGCCCTCGTGGTTAATCGAAGACTCTTCTTGTTGGCCTTCTAAACCTCCAGCTACAAACTCCAACTTGCCTGACGCTAAAGTATCTCTATCTACTCCTTCGTGTCTTGTTTCCAACGTTTCTCATCCCTTGTTGTCCCGCTATTCTCCCTTTCACAAATTAATTCGAATTGTCGCCTATCTTCTTAGATGGAAATATCTTGTGGTTGACCAACTTCTTCTCCCCAAACCACACCTTACCAATCATGAATTGAATCTCGCTACCATTAAGGTTTTACAACTGACACAGCAAGAAGCCTTTTCTTCTGAATTGTCTTTACTTTCTTCTAAAAGGGATCTTCCCAAATCCAGTCGTCTTCGTGCTTTGGCCCCGTTCCTTGTTGACAATGGGTTACTCAGGGTAGGTGGTAGGCTCTCGCAATCTTTGCTCTCTGAGGACAAAAAGCATCCCGTTATTTTGCCTTCTAAACATCACGTAACTTCCTTAATTATACGTGACTTTCATTATCGCAAGCTGCATGTTGGTACACGCAATCTGCTTTGCCTCTTAAGGGAAAAGTACTGGATTATAAATGGAATTCACGAAGTTTCCTCTGTAATTCACAAGTGCATTCCTTGCTTCAAAGCGAAACCTAAAGTCAACACTCAATTAATGAGCGATCTGCCCTCCTTTCGCTCTTCTCCTATACGTCCATTTGCTCTAACTGGTGTGGACTAAATGGGTCCGTTCCAATATCAACGAAATTCCCCTGAAGCTAAACGCAAATTGTTTGGTAAGCTCTATGTTTCTCTCTTTGTTTGCATGGTTACTGGCGCAATCCATTTGGAACTAGTAACGAATGCCTCTACTTCTTACTTTTTATCAGCTGTCTCTCGCTTCGCTGCTAGGCGTGGCGTTCCTTCAGAGATGTTCTCTGATAACGCTTCCACTTTTCTGGGCGCAGCTTCCTTGTGGAAGAAAGCTCTCACATCTTCTCCTGCCATGGAAAAGATTTCTAATTTTTCCTACTCAAAGGGTTTCAAATAGCGTTTTATACCTCCCTACTCTCCTCATCACGGTGGTAGGTGGGAATCTTGCGTAAAGATCACTAAACGTCATTTAAGAAAGGTTTTAGGTAATCGCATTCTGACTTATGAAGAATTTAATTCACTGTCCGTTCTGATTGATGGTGTTGTTAATTCTCGCCCTTTAACTCCGCCTTCCAATGACCCTGATGACCTGCTTCCACTCACACCTGGTCACTTCCTTATAGGCACTTCTCTTTCCGCCCCTCCTCCCCTTTCCAGCTCTTACAGGGATTCTAATCTACCTATTGCTTGACGTAAACTTGAAGCCCTCCGCAATTCTTTCTGGAAGAGGTGGAACTTGGAATATTTAACTTCCTTGCAACGGAAACAGCAGTTGTTTCTTTCCAGTCCCGACATCAAAGTGGGGGACTTGGTCCTGGCTAGGGATGTTTATCCTCCCCTGGTCTGGATTTCTGGTAGAGTGACCGAGTGTTATCCTGGAAGGGATGGGAGAGTCAGGGTGGCCAGAATCTTGACCACTAACGGTCACATCACAAGACCACTGTCTTTAATTGCTCCATTACTTTTAAATGTTTAATTATTTATCCTGCTCTCTGTTGGTGTTTCCCCTCCCAGCTTGGTGTATTCTTTGGAATACACGGTAAGATAGAGTATACTTTTACTGCTCTTTGCTTGTTCATTCCTTCCTTTTTCTCAAACACCAACAGTGATCTTCTAATTTCTCCTTGCTGTTTAGGGTTCTCATGTTACTTGTGAGTCTGTTCTAGATATATTTCTTCCATGACCCACCTAGCGTCATCTAGCAGCGAATCTCTGAAGTTCCTCAATTCTTCCCTGTGCAAGAGGACTTCCTTATTAATCTGGCCACCAGATCTCGGCGCCATCGCCAGCTATCATCTCCGTGATCAAGAGAACTTCGTCTACTTTTTCACCCACCAGGCTGCGATAGTGTCGCCTACTATCAACACTTTGAAGACCATTTCATCAAGAAAAAATTATTTTTTGTCATGTTGGTTATTCTTATATGTATTCCTTTTGTCTCCTACCCCCACTCTTTTCCCTTTCCTGTTCCCTCTGTGCTTCGCTGAGCGTGTCTCACTTGTACGTCGGCAGTCGACTTAGTCAGTTGAAGCTCAACTAGAGCTAGTCTCCTCAACTAAAGAGGCATTCTTTTAATTCCACGCCATGTTGGAACTTTAATCTCAACCGTCACAGGGAACTTCACCTTCGCCATGAAGCAAAGATAAGTACCGACTTCAGGTTTTAACCTCATTCTCATCGTCTTTTAATAACTACGTGTTTTTATCGATCATTTTATAGGCAGTGTGAGATTACCACATTTGGGGCAATAATCATCCTTCGCGGGATTTTCCATGTTGAGCTTTTGTCTGTCTAAGCCAATCTTAATAGAAAGCAGCATATCTTATGAGAAATCTTCTCACAACGTGGGATACTATTACCCACTGTCTATAAAATACTTAGCCCGTTCCACCGCTGGAATAACTTTGGCCCTATTCTTCAGTTAGGATTGCTCTGGAACCTTCCAGAATCTGCATTCTATCTACCAGTCGTACCGTCATGTATTTTCCACTCACATGTGGGAATACTATTTCAAACTAAGGAATCTTCCTTATGAATTACTGCTCAATAGCTAATTTTTCTTCCTCCGTTGGGATTTTCTCTGGCGTATTTAATGATAATCTACAACCTTTTCAAGCAATAGACTCCCGCCTATCAAGTGCGACTAGTTTTTTTCCATAATTGCAATAACTTTCTTTGCCATAAACTTTTGTGCTACTACAGTGAACTTTTCATCCATTTTAACAGACTATAGTGAAAACCAATGTTTGTTCAACATTTCTACCGCGTCGCGTTCGTCCGAATACCATAAATACGGCCATGAACACTTATCCTCAATTCCATTTGATCTTTCCCAAACCCCTTACTAACAAACCAAAATAATAAAGTTGTTACTTTAGGTCTTCTTCAATGAGGTGTCACTCTCAACTGGTGCCCTCCCTTTGTTTTTGCTCCATATACAACGAATTAATGTCTGCATAACTACGTGTCTGGTACACGTTTCAAATTATATTGTTTCTCCCTTCTAATTAGGGAATACAATTCAGTTATTTCTAGGTTTCACGAAAGGGAAACTTGTCCCATTTGTCTCGTGATTCCTACTTAAACATAGGAGGTCTAGAAACTTCCTTTCGACTTTCTCTTCAGGTTTCACAGTAAGTGACCTGCCCTATTTGTATAACTACTAAAAAGTAATTCAGCTTTAATATAAGAAGTTATACGAACTTCTATTTTATTCTTCCTGTTTTTGTTATTGTTATTTCCGAAGTTGTTACTCTTTCTAAGATATTTACCTAGAATTTCTTAAAAATACACAACTTATACTTGATATATTGTCTAACTTTAATCACTTTAATTGTCTTTAATTTTTTTATTTTATCTTCGCCATTTCAAAATCTTGCGAAGATTTTAAAACATATAAAGGTTTGAAACCAAAATAATTGTTAATTGCCTGATGCAAGCTTTAAACGTTTTCTGAGGTCTGCGACCCCTAATTGTTAACAAAATTGAAATTATATATTTGTTAAATTCATTACACTCTTTTGCATTGTTTAATAAATTAAAGAGTTCTTTTTCGCTTTCTCATGTTTCTAGCATAACAGTTAGGCAAGAAACCTGTCTGCCTTGATTCTTCCCACTTAATGCAAATAAATCTCTTGATAGGGTTTTCACCACTTGTTGCATTTGAGCAAGAACTCTTAGTTGCCAACTTGGTAAAGTCTCTTTTAGCTCTAATAGCTAATTCTAACTGGCCAGTATGGCAAGCATAGCTCGCTACGCCAGCTTCCTGCTTGTGGAGATTCTCTCCAACACTTATGGTTGGTTTTTCAAAATATAAGTGTTTCTCATTGTCTAAACTTTTAGTCGGCTCCTTGCTGGGTAAAAGCTTAGCCATTTCCAAATGCAACTATTGGTGCACTTACCAAAATTATTCCCAAAGGTATAATTGTTTTAACCCTATCCTTCTTCGAAGCATTTGGTTGCTCTTTAGGAATTCTACAATTTCGAAAGCAAAAAATATCGAAACCTATTCAAATTATTGGCATTCTTCAAATTACTTGTCTAAAAACAAACTCCTTTGAACAGATACATAATAAATCTGTTACTCTTTGTCTTGCCAGACCATCACCCTTCCCCATAGTAAGTATATGTATGCTTGAGAGGGAATACGCTAAAGCCACTCTCTTGCAAACCGCCCAAGTTCCAGCTGCGTCTCCCGTTAGCTTTGCATAGGTCCCTACTCACTTTTGGTATCGGAGAGCTGATTTGCAGTGGAAGTCACCTTTTAGTATATTTAAAGTTAAAATTATAACTTTGGTAGGACTCTCCTCCTATTTCTCCATTCTTTTTCTTCAGTCCGAAACCCACTTTCTTTTCTTCCTCATCTTCCCTTGGTGGTTAGGTTATTTCCAAGTCAATAATCTACCCACCGTGGCCTTTAAGTTAGGAACCATCCCAGTATTTGTCTGGTGTAGAAATGGGAAACCATGGGAAACTCTTCCAGGTTGTCTGAGGTGAGAATTCAACCCATCTCTTTTCAGTTTTGCTTCGCGATGCTGACTGCACCTCGTTCCAGCCCTCAGACCAGAATTAAATTGCTTGGCTGAGCCGGAAATCGAACCCGCACATCTTGGGCGATAGCCAAGAATGCTAGTCGCTACACCTGGAGGTGGACTTGTGCACGTATAACTTCTGTGACATCTTATAACTATATCTGCCTCATATTGCAATAGTAACAAGTAGTTCCGTGAAGAACTATACAGCCTATTTTCATATATCATACTTATGTTGATTGCCTCTATATTCACACAAAATTTCAGTTTGATTGCTGTGATAGATTCGTAGATATTGAGAACCGACTAAATATTTCGGATGGTCGACATATTGGATTTTATATTTGTAGGTCCTACAGTTATGTACTGTTACATGAAGATTATTGTGTACGTGTAGTATTCAAACTTCAATCGCATGATTAGGACACAAGAAGTAACAAGGAGATTTTAAAATTTCGCACAGCTGCCATCTTGTGGTTATGGAAACAATTGAAATAAATTAGTAACCAGTGAATTAACATTCGTATAAGGATTTACTGTACCAAGTTTCACTGCACTCGGATGGTTAAATTGCGAGAAACGACCATGTGAATATTTATAGTTCGGGTCACTGAGTGCTTCGCTGCTGTCGAAGTCAGAGGAACCCTGGAAAATGCCGGACGCAGTTTTCGGCGAAACGTCGGGACCGTCACAAGCCCCTGGAACACGGCCCTTAAGCCCGGAATACATCGATGAACTTTGCTTCGATTATAATCAAATCAATCTTGTCATATCGTATCGATTGATACACCTGAGATGGATTTATATAAAATAAAAGATATTTAGCGCCATTTAGGAGGATATGTATGTGTTAGAATACACATTTCCATAGCAGACGCATGTGTGAAAAACGGAAGAAGATCCATTGAATTACTTGTATTTACTCACACCTACTGCGATTAACATCGATACATGACGTCAAGGAGTGGGGATGATTTGTGTCTTCCTCGTTGATGCAGGCATGTAGAGAGACGACTCCTTGTTCAGACACCGTGCGGGAATATTATCTCCAAAATGTGAAATGAAATTACGGATATTTCAAGGAGTGCGAGTGGATCGCTTTATCTGAGAATGATCGTGTATCACTCAATATTCAGTAAAAGCTTTTATAATGGGATTCAGACACTATGTTAAACCCATTATGTGCCTACTTTTATGGACGTGCTCAAACCATTAGTAGCAAGAAGCGCGGAAGGAACTGTCTTTGCTTCAAGCCGCCATTAAGTGATTTTCACCGGAACACGGGCGTATTTAAAACTTTATGGGATCATAGCCCAAAGTTATTAAGACAGTTTCAAGTGTGCTATACCTCTATGTACGACGTATTTTCGAGTGAGACGTCGGAGGGAACAATTATAATGAGTTATGTATTTGCTATTATGGCAGGCTAAAGCGCGATGAGAATACTAGAGTAATGGGCATCTGTGAGAGCATTGTGCAACCACACTTATTCTCCATGAATTTAATAAACGGACTCCATACTACTATAGGTCATATATATAAAATTAGTTCCGTTTCCATTTCGAATATGGATTTATTCAGCGGTTGTTCAAGTTCGCTCACAGGAGGTTTGTAATTATTTATTTATACCTTCAACAGAGCTTAGGCTCCAATTATAGAAGGCGTACATTGCACTGTATTGAATTGTTACAGATTTAACAAACGGAAAAGTACATACTAGGCCTATATTACAAACAAAAATGGAAAGAAATTTTAGAAAAATATTTGGCAATGATACATAATTTAATTGACATTCTGAATGTTTTATTCTTTGTGGTAGATCATTGATGAATATTATAAAATATAATGGACCTGAATTTGATCCTTGTGGAACTCCGGAGTTGGCTATGAATTCATAGGATTATAAAAAACGTATTGCCGTCTACCGTTCACGTATGATGCAATCAAGTTTAATAGCAGTTCACAAATGCCAAAATCAGAGAGTTTTTAAATTAATACATCATGATTTAATCTATCGAAAGCTTTCGTGAAGTCTGTAAAGATACAATCAACACGGCTACGATCATGAAATGCATTAATACCCCTTTCTCGGGCGTCCTGGGGGTTCCACCTAAGTGCTTCTTTTTCAATGGCGTCCTGCTTTCTCAGACAATGGCCTATCCAAATCCATATTCTACGTTTCATTTCTAGATGTATTGGCCTTTCGTTTGTTCTCTTCAGGAGTTCCTCATTTGAAATGGTTTCTGGCCAATAGATGCGTAGAATCCTTCTGAGGCAACGGTTAGTGAAGACTTGGAGACTCATGGTGATCTGGGTTGTAACTTTCCAAGTTTCAAGTCCATACAGGAGAACTGCTTTGACATTACTACGAATATTATTTCTATTATTTAAACTAGTTTCCATGATGGTTCCGTATTGACGTACTAAATAGTTTTAACAACAAATTGTATATCCGCCTTAGTCAATACATAAACGATAGTAAATTATAATTACACTTGCTCCTGGTACATGTTTCGGGGATTAATTGCTTTTTTCCCCTTCATCAGCCAAGCCAAATATCCGAAGAAATTGAAGGGGATAAAAGCAATTAATCCCCGAAACATGTACCAGGAGCAAGTGTAATTATAATTTACTTTCGTTTATGTATTGACTAAGGCGGATATACAATTTGTTGTTAAAACTAATTACTACGAATGATTCGTAGTTTCGTCTTGGTCGAGATGTCGCGAGCTTTCCAAACCGGATATAATTGAACAAATGCAAAGTTTGCTTATTTGATGCAGCTCTTAGTATCTGCGCTAGCACCACCATCCTCTGCAATGATGCTACCAAGATATGGAAACTCTCTCACAGTTTCAATTTCTTCTCCATTTATTTTGCACTTACAGTTTGTATTTATTAAGCTGTTTACTCGCATTTCTATGGTCTTGTTGCAATTTATTTTCATTCCTGCTCTTGCTGCCTCTTCTGTGATGAGCCGTAACTTCATTTCCATATCCGAAACGTTCTGAGAGATTGCACAAACATCGTCAGCATAATCCAAATCTTCTAGCTGTTGCATCAACTTCCATTGCAATCCAGTTCTTGTTCCAAACATTACCTTTCTCATAACCAGGTCCATAACAATAAGGAAGATGGTGGGAGATAGGATACATCCCTGTTTAACTCCTGAATTGACATCTATTGGTTCAGTAAGCTTCCCTTCATGGACGACCTGGCATCTATAATTGCTATAAAAGCTCTTTACAAGGTAAAGGTAAATGTAACTTTCAGTATTTGTCAGTAGTATTTAAATTGATATGCATATTCTCATTGTCGTGAAGACCATTTAGGGGAAGAACTCCAGATATTTGTGTAAGAATATTTTCGATGCGTAATCTTTCAGCAGCGTTAAGAACACCGACTGACATTTCTAGTATTTAGTGCACATTTCATTTAGCACTTACATTCGAGTTATCATTTTCTCAGATGAGAATCTTGACTTTTCTAATTATCACTTTCATATTAGGAAGTTTTCGAATCCAGTTGATTAGGAAGAGACTTTGATTCTTTTTGATTCTTTTTCTCAATTACTTAAAGATTTCACTTGTATTTTCTGAGCAAAATTTTCTAGATGTATTTTCCTAATGAATCAATAGTCGCTCAACCTGAGTAGTTAACCTGGATTCATGGTGTAGGTATTATCCATCGACATTTTCAAGTTCAGGGAATTCAGGGACGATCTTAGTTTTGGGGAGGATCAATCTTGACAATTTTATAGCCTCATGTATTGAGTGGATTTGCTGATTGTGATATTTTCACTTATGAATTTAGCATTGGAATACATTTAATAATTGCAATTGGTACAATAGTTTGCTGAAATTAATAATGTATGGTATTTGAGATACATCCAGTTTTGCGAAGCAAATCCCTGGGAGGACTTACTATATGGTAAGTCATACGATTTAGTGATAACGTATATTGTACTATATTATTGTAAGGCAAGTTTCTAGATTTTGTGGAATTTTTTTGGAATCCACGATTAGTTCAACGACGTGCTACAGTGTTAAATACTTTTACTAAGCACGAGTTTAGGCATTTTGACAAACAGCTGATTTTTGAAACAGTGAATTAAGATCGTTAGACACCGATTAAGGGTGCATGAGTGTATTTATGTATCAGGCATATATTTTGAATAATGCCAATGATTATAAGTGTTTTAGGTATTGTGCTTTTTGAAGCGATTTTCTTGTTGAAGATTGAGCCAGCTGTGCCAATCAAGAGTAGACTTAAAGAAGTCTCACACCATATGTGTTGTGAATTTAACCTAGTGTGGTTATTATAATATGTCCCAGGTGACATAATCGCTGATCTTGTATGTAAAGTTAGGCTTGCGTGATGAATACTATTTACTCTAAGCACAATTTTGATACGATTGAGTGGTTATTCCATCAAATATTACCAATGAAGTATGGATTACTATGCCACAGTATATACGGTATAAGAAATATGATCATCTACCGGTATATTTATTTAATATCGAATTTATGGAAATCATTCTACTTAACTTGATCGTTCGGTAGAACTATACTGGATTAATAAGAAAATATATGGATAGTGAACTTTAAACAGAAGCGAATGTCGTGATAACAAGTCAGTGCAGAGAATAATTTAGATTATTCTAGATTAATGTATAAATTGTAAATTATGTAAATATGATATAATAGTTTTATCGTCGATTAACAAGTGAATAATAATAATAATGTTTTGAACTATGAATAATGATCACTAACATTTATCATTATTTTGATAAAAGTGTTCATTCTAGTAATAGAAGTGGATCCAATATTTTCCATGTGTTTGGGAATAAAATTTATGTAGATTTCATGTTTAGGAAATTGGAAGGTTTTTCCAATTATGGACACACCATTTGGAGGTGATCATTTGTTTTATATCTTGAATATAATCCAAGGTATTATTTTTGGATTTTTAATTGGTCGTTCCGACGACGATTTAATTTATTTTGTCATGTTTATTCGTTCAATAAATTTGTTCTTTTACTGATTTTAAATTATTGCGTGATGCTTTATAGAGGTGATGGAAGGTCGTATTAAGAAGGCCATCGCTAGGTATTTCTAGGGTACACCACCCCTTTGAGATATTCCTTTTTGGGGGAATCTTGTGTTCAGTGAGCTAGTTACTTTCTTTGAGCCATGGTCATTCTTAATGCAAACTGTTAGGTATTTAAGTTACCCTATTATCCCTTTATTTGTTGGTAAAACTTGAGGGGTTTTATAGTCGGGCATTTTCAGGTTCTACGATCCAGCTGTCATCGAGGGATTTCAACACGTATTGGCAGGTAATACGGGTACAGTACTGTACACGTAAAAGTCAAAGCACAGCTGGATTATAAAATAGTGAAAGTCCCGGCTAAATGATCTATCACAATCTCGCCAGTGTGCTCTCCTAGAACATACACAGTAGGCTTGAAACATGTTATGGATAAAACAAACTAGCTTTTATACGGAAGAGTACAAACTTACCTTCTTTTCCCGGGGCTGGGTAAAAAGACATCCTATCTATTTTAGGCTGTTCCATAACACGTCTCCATTTATAGAATAATTAAGGTACACCGAACAAGACGTATAAAATATACATTTATTAATAAAACTAGATAACAATCACACACAAAATAACACCCTATAATAAATATCCATTTACGCCACTGAAGCTGTTAAAACTTCTCACATTTATACTAACATATTCGGTTAAAAAATAAAAATATTCTGCCGTCTACAAGTTTTTAAAAGCCGATATAAACATTCTACTGGTGTTCTATTGAGACGGGCAATCCATTTAAAATTATCGACATTCTTTGTCGCGTGCCTGTCTGCATAGTTGAACTGGCTATTATATAATAGCAGTGGCTTGGTCGTCAGCCCCTCACACACACAGCTGTGAGAACTGAGCTCATTTGTTTCCCCGACCTTGCTATGAACGGGACTTGCTTGTTTGCCACCTGCTGTGTTATCTGTTCTTAGCATACAAAATGCGAGAAATGAAACGCTATGAAGCATCTCGTGTTTCAAACAATAACCTTTACAAACTCTGCTCTATTTAAGCTAATTCTCTTTTAAACACATCCATACTTACAAACAATCTTTCTAACACTTGCCACCGTCGTTCATGACCGACGAAGCCTTCATACACACAGTAATCAAAAGAAAAATCACTCATATCAAAAACATTCGCTCTTTCTACCTATTATCGCTATCAATTTTTTTTAAATATTAATTATTACAAATAATTCAATAATCTTCTTTTAATTTTCTTGATGATTTCAATGGAATAAAATTGTTACATAGGGCTTAAATGGCATAGTTAATCACATTAACTTGGTAAAAATCCATATCTGCTCCCATAAACCCTCCTCTCATTGGCTGTAAGCATATATCCAATGATATAATTTATAACAATTAACTGGTAATATTTCGCGGTATTTCCTTGTTGCTAGGCACTTTTCAATGATCGAGAATATTCTGGGGCGTCTCCGATCACGTGATTGGTTTCTCCCACTGTCTGCGTTCGCTAACAAAGCTCGCCTGAGCCAACTTCCAAGATGTATATTGCAATGTTAAACGTTATCATGGGGCTCGAAAAATAACATCATTTTCATCTTGAAGCATTCAAATTTCGGGCGCAGTACTGTGCCAGTATTTCGTATAGTAATGGAACAATTACATGTTTAAGAAACATATTTGGTAATTTTATGACAAGATTCTGTCATAAATAATTAGCAAAAAAGGTTTACTAAATACAGTCCTAAACTCCATATCGATGGGAGAACAAACAAACACCGACATCCATTGGTCACAACCGGAAACAGACAGTTATATTCAAAAAGTACATTTGACTTGTGTGGTATACAAAAATGATGATGATGATAATTGTTGTTTTAAGGGGCCTAACATCTAGGTTATCGGCCCGGGTATACAAAAACAAAAGAACACTGAGAAATACAAAAACAAAAGAAACACACTATGAGAATTTGTTAATGCAAACTCACACTTCCCCCCATTCACAAATTGCAAAAAAAAACTTAAAAAAAAACATAACTAGCCTTACACTAACAACAATCATTTGTACATCAATCCTTGTATGGTAACAAAGGGCAACATACAGGTCATGATCTGGGCTAAAATACAGACATGGATCACATTTGCTTTGATTTAAGCCAAGCTTGACAAGTTGTGCAGTGATACAATTGTGCCAATCTTTACCAGCTTGACATAAACCGTAAATACTCTTGTTGAGTTTTAGCACATAGTCTGGGTATTCTACACTGCGAAAACCTTCTGGTTGACTTACAAATACAGTTTCCTTAATTTTGCTATTAAGGTATGCCGATACAATGTCAAAATGACAATTATCCCATTCAAGCTCTACTCCTATGGCTATAAGGGTCCTAATAGTTTTCCTTTTTACCACAGGACTGTAGGATTCAAGGAAATCTGTACCCTTTATCTGACTGGAACCTTGAGCTACTAAACGTGCTCTATACCTAAGTACTTCACCTTCTTGGTTTCGTTTAGTTTTATACACCCATTTGGTGCCTATGACAGTCTTGCCACCTGAATCTTTTGCAAGTGTCCACACATTATGTTTTTCCAAGAGGGCAATCTCTTGGTTCATTGCCTCAAACCATTTATCTTTGTCATCTCGTGAGGTGGCTTCTTGAAAAGACACCGGATCGTTATATTCTGACCTCAACATGACAATGCGACATTTGACCTTGACTTCATTACAACACACACACTTACTGGGAAGTTTTCTTTCTCTACTCGACCTGCGTAATACTGTGTGTTCAGGCTGTAATGGAGCATCTATTACGATATCAGAATCTGACAAAGAGGCATCACTATCACTTGTTACAGAATTTTCATTTCCTGATTCGGCTACTTCGTGTTCAAACACGTCACTTCCACAATCTTTCTGCTCGACAAACACTTCTCCAACTGTTCTAGGTTCACAATCTGAGTTACAGGTTTTTCCTGGGCTTTTACAGAAAACGGAAATACATCTTCAACAAATTCTACATTCCTGGATTTAATGACACATTTCTTTTCGATGTCCCATACACGGTAGCCCCTCGAGTCATCGGGGTACCCTAGCATTGCACCAACATTTGCCCTTGGCACTAACTTTTCCACATTACGTTTATGGATCCAAACTTTACAACCAAATGATTTTAACATAAGCAATTCCTGGTCTGTCAACTGTCTACTCGTCCACAGTTCAAATGGGATGTTCTTTACAGTTGATGACACACACCTATTCTTTATATAGCAGGCTATGCTGATGGCTTCCCCCCAAAATTGAACTGGCATGCCTGACTGAATGAGCATGCACCTACTAGTGGTGAGAAGTTGCTGGTTGAGGCGTTCAGCAACGCCATTCTGTTGGGGAGAGTAAGCCATTTTTAATCTACGAACAATACCTTTCTTTTCAAGATACTTACAAAACTCTGTACTTAAATACTCTCCACCGTTGCCTGAATGGAAAGATTTCAACTTGGTCCCTTGTGCTGTCTCCATTAGGGCATTAACCTTGAGAAACTCATTAAATGCATCACTCTTATGCTTAAGAAACCTTACATATGAGAATCTGGTACAATCATCAGTAAATGTAATAAAATATTTGCTACCTCCAATTGATGGGTGCTCTAGCTGGCATATATCATAGAACACAACATCAAATGGCTTCTGAGATACATGATCTCTTTCATTAAATTTAAGTCTTTTCATTTTACCTTGTTTACAAGTATCACAATCAAGATTCCTTTCTTTGGGTATAAAATCACGATCTGGAATGTTCAGAGCATGGCCAAAACGCTGATGCCATATTCCGCTAGTTACAGCTTTGTTGCTCTTAGCATACACAACCTCCACCTCGTCATTACAAGCAAATTCTTTCCCTTGTTCTACCATAAAATAATCACAATTTACCTCATGCATATTTCCAACGGCCTCACCCGTAAGGAATATACCCTCATGATCTGACAATACATCTTTGCTATCTTTAATGGTTACGACTGCACCTTTCCTGTCAAATTGACCTACAGATATTAAATTGTCTTGAAGACCTGGGACATACAACACTCTTTTCAGTTTCAGAAAAGAACCTCCACACTTGTCAGATAGCTCCATAAGCACAATTCCCATACCACATACACTAACTACGGATCCATCAGCTGTGTCTACACTACCAGAAACCTTTGGGGTGTAATCATACAGAATATCCTTATAAGGTGTCAGGTGCTCAGTGGCTCCTGAATCTACATACCACCTGCGTACACTATCAGATGCATCATCCTTGCTTTCAGTTGCCACATAAGCCTTTACATTAACACTACTAGCATTAACCTGAACACATTCGTTTGCCGCCTCATCGTCCTTTACCGTGGCAATAACCTCATGATTCTTAACCTTAACATTTTCCTTGCGTCCATTACTACATTTCCGGGAAGTATGACCTATCTTGGCACAATTAAAACACAAAACTGAACCTTTCTTTCTTGCTTCATGAACTAAATCACAGAACTTCGCAATATGCCCCTGTTCTTGGCACTTGTAGCACATGAATCCACCACTACCTGTTGGCTTGTTGACACTTTTGCTGCTGTTGACGACCCCCTTGGAATTTAAGCGCATGGCTGCCACCATTGCCTTCACGCTTTCACCCTCAGATTCTTCCTTCTTCAGCCTCGCATAAGTCTCCTGTTCTCGCTCCATCTTTAGTTTGTCCAACTTGTTCTTTCTCTCCTCCAACAATAGTTTGGCTCGCACTACCTTTACACTTAAGTTTTCTTCATTGCTTTCCAATGAACGTATCAAATTTTCGTACTCCCGCTTTTCCAGTCCTCTGAGAATAAAAGCAGCTTTGGCCTTATCCGTAAATTTTATACCTACATCGTCCAACCGTGCACACCAAGTGAGCACTTTATCAAAAAATGTACGCATGCTAATGTCACTAGTTTTCTTAAAAAGACACAATTCTTCTAACATCGTCACAATTTGAAGGACTCCGGTATCGCAACATGAAGTCAGAAGATTCTGCCATGCTTCCTTAGCTGTCTCTGCTTCTTTGATATCACCTAGGAAAGGGTCGGTGACCAAACCTATGAGCAAGTTTTTCGCGTCTTGATCTTTGCACAGTTGGGCCTCGGAGTACTCTTCAACGGGTGTATCTTCTACCTCTCCTGTATCGGTCTTTCGTGGGAAACCTTGAACCGCGTCCCACAGACGCCTTGTTTGAAGCAATGCCTTTGTTTGGGTGCTCCACGCTTCCCAACTGTCGTCCTGTAACCTCACTATTGCAACTACTCGCTCGCTGCTTCCCGTAGCTGCATCCATGTTAGTATGTATACTTAAAATAAAACGTACAAATAGTCCTCACAATAGAAAATCGTCCACAAAATTCACCAAAAACTATCTTGAATGCACACTTAACTGCCGTCCACATGTGCGCCGCACATATCAACACCTTTTAACGACCGACATTCTCCCATCACAAAGTCCACACATTAACAGCAATAAGCGTTTAACTGGGCTCATAACCTGTCATAAATAATTAGCAAAAAAGGTTTACTAAATACAGTCCTAAACTCCATATTGATGGGAGAAGAAACAAACACCGACATCCATTGGTCACAACCGGAAACAGACAGTTATATTCAAAACGTACATTTGACTTGTGTGGTATACAAAAACAAAAGAACACTGAGAAATACAAAAACAAAAGAAACACACTATGAGAATTTGTGAATGCCAACTCACAGATTCCAACTAGCAGACAAGAGTAATAGCAAGCCATGCTCGGTTAGGAAAATGGATAGGCAACGCATCTCAGAACATATGATTTGGAGAGTACAGTTAGTCCGCAAGATGGCTGCCTTAGAAGCATGGCATTGATACATACTGTTATTAACCATTACAGAGATTACTGAGGGGATCGACGATATGGAAGTACATTGAAATATAAGAAGGAATGATTTGAAGACATTTATGGAATTGTTAACACTCATATTATGATATCAGATGTCAATCGCAATTATGCTGTGCCAAATTCGATTCATATATCGATCGGACAGAGTTGTATTATGGGTAGGATCAGTCCAGCTGGTTGTAGCACGGTTCGGAGAGAGACACTTGATTACTTGCTTACAGACTTTCTTGTTGGCTCGGCCAAAGCAACATTCTCGAGTATCACTTTTACTTAGTTCGCTCTGTGACAGTACGGGACGGTACAGTACGTCTCTGCTTCCTAGCAAGACACGGGCGAGATACACTTGGGACGACCGCTTAACCCAGTGAAAGGACTTAGTGCAATATGAAAGTGACGCGAGTGAACTTCGTGTTCCGCATATATTGTTCTGTAGCACTATTGCTAACACGAAAAGACTTGTGATTTATCCAGTGGTCATTCTACATTACAACATGGATATTAACACTGCAATGAAAGGAATAATGTACCAGTTTAATACGAGAAAAGCAATGAATTGCTAGGCACTGAATAGGAATGCAGCACACAAGCATAGTTGAGCATATGGAAATGATCAATGCTGAATAATGGAATTCATTAGCAGAAGGCTGTTTAAAAGGAGATTGAAGGCAGTCTATATAATGACACTGAGATAATTAATTACCTCTAAGATATGGATCTTCAAGTAAGAGAAGTGGCATCTTTCTCTTTTCTACAAATGGAACCCAGTCAGTTTTCGTATGATGAACATTGTGTTCCGGATAGCTGTTTCGAGTGGAGGGGTGTTGGGTTCGAGTACGAGCAGTCCTGACCAATACTTCAACTACTCAACGCTTTGGATGAGGGTTCGATCTCTACAAGGGATGTACTATCGCCTGCAAAAATAACGGGCCGTCTTGCCATGCGGGAATTGAGTTTTCGAGCCATCAGGTTGGCATCACTAGGGGCGTTCTCGGTCGGGGAATGCTGAGAGCCGTGATTGGGCACCTGTCCTTGTTGGCAAAGGGTGGGAGGAGGGGAGCAACAACTTTGATTTTCTTTAGTTTCGCGCTTGGAAGATTGTTACAGATGAGACGGTGTTAATAAATTTAATTGAAATGCCAAGTAACCCATTAATTGTGAGGTCTCGTTGGAAAGGCACTGTTGTTTTTACTGTGTGTGGAATTTTTTGAGAATCTAGTTTTCACAGTTATGGACTAAACGCATTTTAATAAGAAGAAAAAGAAGGAAATCGCAAACGTCCTAAACTAGTTATATTTTTAAGCATTTTTCTTAATAAGAAATAAGTTTTGTAAAGAAAAAGACAACTAATTTTAAAAGCACTCACGTTAACAGGAGGTTTGTTGCATCAAATAACAGAACTTGAAGCGATGTTTGTGTAGCAGAGAATCTTTAAAAATGATTCAACATACCGTAAGCTTCTGATTCATTTATCATGGAGGCAATTGTTAGCAGCAAAATCTTTTTTTATTATTCAACATCAATAATATACTAAGCAACAGAAAAAATCAATAAAATATTAAGTAACAGAAAAATACATCAATAAACTATTAAGCAACAGAAAAAAACATCAATAAAATATTAAGCAACCGAAATAAACCGCCCATTAACTTTATTCCCACTTCAGTTTTTATAATTAATAATAACAAATTCCAACCTAAATCAACCGAAACCACAGCATCACTCTCATTTCTTGTTGTCTTAAACTAAGACACTTTCTTTGTCGCTTCATACGATGCTTTTTAGTGTCTCAAAATCTTAAATCTTAAATTAAATATCTCAAAAATACGACAGAATTTCAATATGTGTTTGAAATCATTTTTATCAAGACACTAAAACGCATCTTGTTCGAAGCGACAAAGAGAGTGTCTTAATTTAGCCACCAAGAAATGACAGTGCTTTGTAGAAAATAGACGTCTATTCGTTTTATAATTAGACGTCAAAGTTTTACATTTTCAGCAAAAATTAATTATTTCAAACATGTTTGAAAAAATACATATTTAGGCTAATAGCCTAGGTTATAAGGCAACCTAGCTTAGTTTAACCTTCGAAACATCTAAGCTTCAGATAACTCGACCCAGAAAAATGGCATTGGATGTGAAGACTTTTGAATAAACTAAAAGTTTACGTCATGTTGTCATATAGTCTAACCGAGGCTAATTTAAGTTATTTTCTGCAATTTTGAAAAACTATTGCTACTTTGCCAGAAAAGTAAAATTTAGCCGTGTCTTAGACGTTTATTTTCATAGGAAATTTAGTAACAAAACTTAACACTGGTCATACCAGACTAAACTTATGTCAGACAACATTTTTTAATGAGTAATTACTTCAACCAAAAATGTCAGTCAAATTTAAACTTCAAGCTTTTCTTCAATGAGTAAATTATTTCAACCAAAAATGCCAGTCAAATTTAAACTTGAAGCGGTTTACTCAATGATAAATAATTTGAACCGAAAATATCAGTCAAATTTAAACTTAAAGCGTTTTTTTTTTCAATGAGTGAATTATTTCAACCAAAAATGCCAGTCAAATTTAAACTTAAAGCATTTTATCAATGAGTAAATAATTTCAACCGAAAATGTCAGTCAAATTTAAACTTAAAGCGTTCTTTTCAAAGAGTGAATTATTTCAACCATAAATGTCAGTCAAATTTTAACTTAAAGCGTTTTTTTTTCAATGAGTAAATAATTTCATCCAAAAATGTCAGTCAAATTTAAAACGTAAAGCGTTTTTTCAATGAGCAAATAATTTCAACCGAAAATGTCAGTGAAATTTAAACTTAAAGCGATTTTTCAATGAGTGAATTATTTCAACCAAAAATGTCAGTCTGTTAACTTAAAGCATTTTTTCAATGAGTGAATTATTCCAACCAAAAATGACAGTCAAATTTAAACTTAAAGCTTTTTTCAATTAGTAAATAATTTCAACCGAAAATGTCAGTCAATTTTAAAACTTAAAGCGATTTTTCAATGAGTGAATTATTTCAACCAAAAATGTCAGTCAAATGTTAACTTAAAGCGTTTTTTCAATGAGTGAATTATTTCAACCAAAATGACAGTCAAATTTAAACTTAAAGCGTTTTTTCAATGAGTGAATTATTTCAACCAAAAATGTCAGTCAAATTTAAACTTACTGTAAAGCGTTTTTTCAATGAGTAAATAATTTCAACCGAAAATGTCAGTCAAATTTAAACTTAAGACAAGTTCGCCCTCGTGTTACTGAGCCACTGTAAGCCTCTTGCAATTAAAAGGTGAATCCACACTCCCCCCCCCCCCCCCTCTCCACCCTTACCTACAAGGACAGCTGCCCAATCACGGCTCCCAGCCATCCCCTCCCGAGAACACACCAAGTGATAGCAACCTGCTGGCTCGAAAACTCAACTCCCGCACGGCAAGACGGCCCGTTATTTCTGCAGGCGATAGTACGTTCCAACATACGTTATACGTTCATCAAGACGACTAAAGGTAGTTGGAACTTTTTATCTGTAGACGGTATGAATCATGTCATATCTATAGAATGTTCTTTTTTCACCAATTTTTATTCAGTAGATTGAAAATGGATATGAGAATTAGATCTGACGTCTTTGTCATTTCTGTTCGAGGATCTATTTTAGGTTTTGATCCTAATAAGGATGCACCTAAATAGTCATTTCAGTAGTTAATCTTTAATTTACTGTTATTTTTACAACATTACTATTTCTAATTTCGGCAATAATTCTGAGTTGAGAAGAAGCATATTTCAAGAAGAATTTAGGACCAAGACTACGATATCATTATATAAGTATAGGAGAAAGGAAGAAGATGTGATATAATTACTCATGCATAAAACGTTCACGATTTGAACATGACTTAATACTGCAATTTCATGCAGTATATTCTAGCCAGATTTAAGGCGACTTGCAAATTTATTTTGTGATATGCTACAGTGGATGATAATCTACATTTTTGTTTAGTGGATGTAGATCCACGATTCTTCGTTTTCAGTTAATAAACTGGATATTTAATTTTAATTCTAAAATGATTTGGTGATTTATATTAGAAACAAAATGTACTAGGAGAACCAATATTTAGCCTAACGCCCGAAATTAATTTAAAGAGTTTTCGAGTTCACTTTGAGCTAGTTTTCCATTTTTGTTCCTTAACCACTGGCATTTTAGTAGTGGTTTTAGGAGAGTTCTATACCCACCACCACCACTCCACCATTTTGACAAATGACATGCTGTAGGACTCGGGTTGATGCCCTCTTTCCTATGGACAAATTATTTTCCACCCCAAAATAAAACCACTCCTACTAGGGGGTGAAAGATTAATTTTTTAGTAAACGTTGCTTTGCACATGCAATACGAATGCAGTTTAATGCTATGATTAAATTAAACGTTGTTCCACATGAAACGCATGCATAAACTGAATGCCACTATGATTTAACATTTTTGCTTTTTGTTTTTCGGGTCCTTGTTGACGGGTCATTTTTGACTAATCCCTTTGGACTGGTCCCGATGGACTGGCCCATGAATTTATTCAAATTATGTCAAAGGGCCTAACTACATTTGTGTGTAAAGCAGTGGGTTGAACTGACGTTGTTCACCAGTCCTCACTACTACAATCTGATAACTATATGAAAGGAAAGTCACGAAATACATGTGAACACGTGCGAGAAGACATTATTGCCGACCCCCTTGTGAAAACCACATGTAAGCTAACAAGTCACATTCTGTTTTGGTGAGAAAATGCAAGTTCATGTGTAATATGACCTAACACACACTCATTAGCTGTACACGTGCACGATAAGAGCTAACACGTCACATCCTGTTTGGTTCGTACGTAGCGCTAGGGCTAATGCACACACCCTAGTACATGGGGCACATACAATTTGAGGACAGGTCAAGTGATCTAAGTGTGAAACTTGGTGGATGGATGTGTTCTAACGAGTCATTTGTAGTTGAAAGAGAGCAATAAGATGTTAAAACTGAAGAGATGGTACGTGCAGTAATCCGTCTTGTTATTTCCGGTGTCATGTTGCCGACATGACAGAGAGCACACAGTTCTGTTGCTATGACTGACGCTGCAGTAATTTAAAACCGCAGGTGTTTATCTTGACAATGGATAATGCAAAGTTAGCAGTCATTGGATATTACACAGGAGTTCCTCCCGGTGTCATGTTGCTGACATGGCAGAGAGCACACAGGTCTGTTGCTATGACTGACGCTGCAGTAATTTAAAACCGCAGATGTTCATCTTGACAATGGATAATACAAAGTTAGCAGTCATTGGATATTACACATGTGTTCCTACTGCACTTAGGACTGGAAGGTGTATGGGAAAGGAATTGCAATGAGCTATGTCTGACGCTGCAGTAATTTAAAACAGCAGGTTGACAATGGATAATACAAAGTTAGCAGTCATTGGATATTACACAGAGTTCCTCCCGGTGTCATGTTGCTGACATGGCAGAGAGCACACAGGTCTGTTGCTATGACGGACACTGCAGTAATTTAAAACCGCAGGTGTTCATCTTGACAATGGATAATACAAAGTTAGCAGTTATTGGATATTACACAGGAGTTCCTCCCGGTGTCATGTTGCTGACATGGCAGAGCACACAGGTCTGTTGCTATGACGGACGCTGCGGTAATTTAAAACCGCAGGTGTTCATCTTGACAATGGGTAATGCAAAGTTAGCAGTCATTGGATATTACACAGGAGTTCCTCCCGGTGTCATGTTG
Source organism: Meconema thalassinum (assembly GCA_946902985.2). Classification (NCBI taxonomy): domain Eukaryota; kingdom Metazoa; phylum Arthropoda; class Insecta; order Orthoptera; family Tettigoniidae; genus Meconema; species Meconema thalassinum. Next base: position 679,748,413 of record OX336391.1, on the reverse strand, counting down.
CTGACATGGCAGAGAGCACACAGGTCTGTTGCTATGACTGACGCTGCAGTAATTTAAAACCGCAGGTGTTCATCTTGAGAATGGATAATACAAAGTTAGCAGTCATTGTACATTACACATGTGTTCCTACTGCACTTAGGACTGGCAGGTGTATGGGAAAGGAATTGCAATGAGCTATGTCTGACGCAGCAGTAATTTAAAACAGCAGGTTGACAATGGATAATACAAAGTTAGCAGTCATTGGATATTACACAGGAGTTCCTCCCGGTGTCATGTTGCTGACATGACAGAGAGCACACAGGTCTGTTGCTATGACGGACGCTGCAGTAATTTAAAACCGCAGGTGCTCATCTTGGCAATGGATAATGCAAAGTTAGCAGTCATTGGATATTACACATGTGTTGCTATTGCACTTAGGACTGGCAGGTGTATGGGAAAGAAATTGCAATGAACTACAAAAACTGCTGACACGAGCGATAAGAGCCTATATAAGAGAGGTGTCATATATTTCCCTACTGTCTGTCTTATTACTCGCTACGAGTGAACAGTGCTCTATTACTGCTCAAGAGTTGCAAAAAAGCTTTTTGGCAGAAAATCATTACATTATTTTGCAAGGTAACACTGGCTACCTGACTGGAATTCCCGGGTGGAATTGATGCCCGCCCTTGTAATTAGTTTCGCCCACGTGAATGACCAATATGAGATAAGATATGTCCGATCAGTTGCACACACCGGAAGGTTAAAATCATCCTACATCTCAGTTATGGAATGGTGCTGGTGTGCTTTCACCTTATATTAGACACTTGAGTAATATTACAATGGAATATTGTAAATTATATGCGCGTACATTTCATCCGCGTGTATTGTGTTTACCATGATTGGCCGCCTAGACTGTGTCTGTGTGCTTACACAGTCGAAACTCCCCTAACGGACACCCTTATTCAGCGGACACCTGCCTATACGGACATTTTTCCTTGGAACCGATTTTATTTTACATAAGACAAGTGTTAAATTAGCCTCATTTCAGCGGACACCTTGAAGTCCAGACAGCGGACATCGCCATCTGTCCCGTCCACTTGACTTAAGCGGACACTTCACACGCTGCAGAACATTTTTTACACCGGACCATGTCATCCTTTCTTTTAAAACCATTCTGCAGACATACGGAAATCCCTCTCGAATGTCTGTACCACACCTATTTCGAGTCAAAGGAGAGAGAGAGAGTGCAATGCACTCTACATGGCAACGCTGTAGTAGCCGTAAAGTTAATCCTTCTATACATTCCTCTTCCCAAACCTTTTGATATGGTGTTCTACCTACTGGTGTACATTCCGAGAATTCGAATTGTCCAGGATTGCTGCCAGTGACTGTTTACTCACGAGTTACCAGGGGATTTTCTTCCCTGCTTGCATCATTCTATTCATAACTCAGATTGCCACCGATAAGGTCGAGCTCAGGTAGTCAACTTGAGAAGGAAAAGACTTGCGGTACAAGCGCTAATTAGTGAGACAGAAATACCGTAGCATTTCAGTCGTCGAGTAAACATGAGTAACAAGGGACGAACGTGTTTAGACCTCAAAACAAGAAGAAATGTGATTCTAGAAAGTGGCAAGGGACTTTAAGTGAGAAAGCTTGCCGAAAAATTCAAATGCGGGAAAACTCAAATAAACAAATAATCAAAATAAAGATATGTATGTTTATGTTTAAGGTGGATGTACTTTGCCGTTAAAATGTTCGATTATTTTTGCAAACTTGTTTCAGCGGACACCTCTCATAACGGACATCTTCCCTCGGAACCGACGGTGTCCGCAGAAGGGAGGTTCAACTGTAGTATTATTTATTTATTTCGTGTGCAAGGTCTACGAATGGATTTATATTTCATTTAAAGGCAAGTAATGTAATCTTATCTTATTCCAAAACCGAGGTTCTGACTCATTAATCATCGCATCTTTGTAACCACCAGGGCTATGAAACTGTTGATTACTCTCAGTCTGTTGGTGCTCACTAAGCTCAAGCTTCAAGTGGGTCTGTTCGGCCATTTGGCTCCCTTGCATGGGTTAATATAGGCAAAATAGAAGTTGTACAAAGACTGAACATAGCACATTTTTCGCCTCTCGTCTCGGCTCGTGGAACAATACTCGGGCAAGTCCCAGAGGTGCCCCGAAACCACATTTTAAGGCCCGAAAACCAGCCCTTTTCGAGACAGGTCTACTTCCAAATCACTATCTTCGCTCTGGCAAACAGATTAACAAATTGCCAAACAAAACCATGGCGTTAGTAGATCAACTTTACATTTCTCTCTGTAAAAGGGCGAGAAGCGTCTGCTCACATCCCATTATTCTACTGCTTCCCTCTTCGGCTCGGCTCGTTGTTCCAGCTAACCAACTGTTCGCCTAGTCTCGGACATATCCAAATCGACTCGTTGATTCTTTTGATACGTTTTTCTTCTTTCTCTCGGCTCTAATAAGTTCAATTCGTGTTTTGCGCTTGTTAGCGATGCAATGTGTAAGCACGAAATACTAGAAAGGAGATGTCATGCAGCGTATTTATATTTCATTAAGACAAGAATATACAAACAGTTTTTAAATATTTGCAGTTCTATGAACTATGGTTTCATAAAACAATAGAAGGTTAACAAGATCGCATACTGAAATACTTTAAATGATGCTGTAACAGAAAATGTATGTTCAAAGAAAGGAACAGGAACGAAAATACAAGTGGTAATTAAGTAATTGTGAGAGGAATGGAATGTATAGCATTGACATCTTCAAACACCATTTCAATTTGTTTCCGTCCAGGGCATCCCGTTCTCCCGCTATGGTCTCATTCAGGTTGGTTGGTTCCGAGGATGTCCCTCTCTTCATTTCGCTGCATTGGGGTAACGATATTCTTCTCCTGCTGTATGATGAAGTCCTCCTTTTTTCCCCTCCTGTGGCACTAAGTCCGGTTTGAATTCTCCAAACTGACACCCATCCTTCTCATCCAGTAGGGCATTTTCTCCATATATGCGACCCAGCGTTGTGACAAACGCTCGGCACTCTGCATTCTCTTTCTGGTCCTCGAGGGAGTCGACATCATCCTTGTGATCCAGCTTGACCTTCATCCTCGGACTCTTGGTCTCCAAGTAGTCAAGAGTCGAGGTGAGCTCTGCTCTGCAATCAACTTCCTGTTTGTCCTGTATGTCCACGAACACGTCTTGCGTTAGAGCCTTGTCCTTCTCGTGCAACATGTCGGACAGGCGCTGAATCAACTGTCGCTGCATCCCTTGCACCTCGTGGGCAGATTTCAACTGTTCTTCCTTTACTGGCACCACCTCCTGAAGTCTTTGGACCATACATTGGAGCCTTCTCACCTCGTTGCCACTCCCAAGGTAGTTTCCTACCCTCTCTTTCAGACTCTGAACAGAGTGTTCACCCCGCGCGAGGTCTTGGTGTCCTCGAATTTCATCACAAGGCTGCTGTTTGCTCTCCAGTACCTTCAACTCCTTGTGGAGCGACTGGTCGTCCTTGTCCTCCATCTCCCCCTTCCGCTGCTTCTGAAACCAGGCACCACATTCGTCAGTAGGGCGATATTAATTATTTCTAAATATTCTGCAATTATCTGTTCGCTACAATTGAGTCATCATGTTCAAAAACCCGACATTTCACCTTGATTATTTCCCCCGTTTCTAAACGCTGGTTTTGCTTTCAAATTATTTCTTCAACAAATAACTTCAAATCGATTTTTTTTTCGTGTGACCTCCTGAGAGGCCGAGTGCAGGTCTTTCTAATCGACGCCCGTGGGCGACCTGCGCGTCGGGATGAGAGACGGAATGGATGAAGATGAATGAAACTGGGCAAGGATGTGGAAGGAATCGGCCGTGGCCTGTCAGAAGGTACCTTCCCAGCATTTGCTTGGTGTTGAAAATGGGGAAACCATGGAAAACCATTTCAAGGACGGCCGACGGTGGGGCACGAACCCACGCGTCTACCGAGTCAGCAGAGAGCTTGGCCCCATGACCTAACGCTGCGCTTTTAGCGAGCATAGCCACTGCTGTCGGTACTTCAAATCGATTAGGTGGTATAGAAGGATGAATCAATTGCTAACCTTACAAACTGAAGCACATTTCGTCTATTTTATTTTATTCTTTCTTTTGCCGAGCAGCAAAGACCATGTTTTGAAATTACAATTTGTAAACCAGTGTACTGTGTTTGAATCTCGCCTTTGAAATATTCTTACGACACGGTACACGTCACAGTAGCGGGCCTTATCCACAAGGTCCAGGAAAGGGCTCATCTCATCCTTTAGCTGGCCACGGTCGGCCTCCTCGGCGCCGCGATACCCTTGTAGTCGTCCAGCTGCTTCTGGACAATGTCCCTCTTGGCTTCAACATCCTTTAATCGGGCCGTTCCTTCCACCTCCCTCAAGAGGCGCTCTCTCGATGCCACAAGCAGCGCGTCCCGTTCCGCCGTCTGAGACTCCAACCTCCTGTTGAGCAGGTCTTTATCACTCTTAATGTCCACTTGCAGACGTCTGAGCATTTCCTCCAGCTCACGGATCCTGCCCTGTAGACGCCGGTTTTTCTTCCATGAGGTTGTGCACCGCCTTCTGCTTGAGCTCCAGTGCCGCCTCCTCTCCCATGTCAGCATATTGGTCTAACTTGTTACGAAGCCAGATCCTCTCCTCATTGAGCTCAAGCGAACGGGACTTCTGCAGTCGGACCTCATGTTGAGTGGACTTGTTCTGTTCCTCCAGCTGTACCACGCGTGTCATGTACTTCACTATCTTCTTCCTAATGTACCTATACACTGAGTCTGCCTTCAGCTTCTTCAGTCTGTCCACTTCGGCCTGTAGGTCACCCTGCCCTGCAATCAGAGCGTCTCGCTCTGTCAGCAATCCTTCTTTGTCCTTGAGCAGTTCCAGGAGCATTTCGACCTGACTCTTGAGGGTAGACATCTCGTCCTTGGCTTTCCCACCAGTCTTATCCATCTTTAGCTTAAACCCCTTCACCCTCTCCCTCCATGGCATACACCCCACTATAGGCCTTGGACAGATTCTGGAGCTCCTGCAGCAGTAACTTGGACTCTTCGTCCGGAATTAGGTTATGTTGCTTCTTCAGTTTCTCAAGTCGTGCTTCTATTGTCGTCAGATCGTCCTCCATGGATGGATCTGACGAGAAAGGTGGACCATCATCCCGCGTCCTCGAGGACCTCGGGTGTCCGGGGATTGAGGTTGAAAGTACGATGTCATGCTCGGTGTCCGTTTCAAGGTCCGAAGAAAATGCGAGGTCCGTCGTCGCTGTCGACTGTGGATGGTCGTAAGTGTCCGTGTCCGAAGTCGGAGTGACCTCCACACCTGTCTCTGGATGAGCATCCGTCGCGTCCAGATTTTTCTGAGACTCACGCAGTAGCTAGAGGGCAGCGTCCTTCTCTTGGAACAGGCGTCTCCATAATCAAAAAGTCAAAGGAAATTAGTAGGAGTGTCTTGGGGATTCTGACAACGGCACAGCAGCCATTTCGTTTCAGGGATCCATTTTGTTTTCGACAGCAGTCATTTTGTTTTTCTAAGACACCCTCTTGCTTTGTGAAAGCTGCCATTTTGTTTTAGACGCCATTTTTCGTTTTTTCAGGCGCCATTGATGTTTTGAAAAGCTGACATCTTATTTTAAGGCATTACTTTGCACTTCGCATCAAATTTTGCTGAACTTAGGCGAACTTAACGGAACAGATGTTTGCCGTACTTACCGAGTTAAACCAAACATAGCCGTACTTATCTGAACTGTGACCTTTAGATGCTCCTAATATTTTGCACGTCGCTTTTGCCTAAACAGATGGCTGCGACCAACCCTTATGAGCGTACCGGATGGTGATCAGTCACGCTAACTCATAGCCTATTTGGCAGTTATGGCAACTACGGACTTTGTGGAGAGTAGATGCACGAATGAGGAAATTGTCCTGTAACACATTAATTGTCTGGTTATTATTTTATTCTTGATTTAGACAATCTGCCTGAACTATACTTCATTGTACGGTCTCAGAGAACCTATTTAAGACTGAAATGAGCGACAGAAGTCAGCAGTTTTATAAGCATTAATATTTGGTGGGAGTTATGGAAGTGAAAACAGGAACATTTCAGTAGAAATGGAATGGCTTCAAGTAAGAATATTGTTGTAAATAGATGTACAGATAAAGTTGGATTTAACGAAATAGTAACGTTCAGCTTTGCGTTTAAGTGTAAATAATTTATGTGAAGTGGAATATATATATATAAACAAAAATTTGGTGCTTTTCTTTCGGTCAACGCGAATGTACCCAAAAGAGTTGGGTAATACCCTAATTCTGAAAAAAATTACATGAAATTAATAAATACACTAGGATGACCAGTTTCTATCGTCAAGCGATCATCATCAGATCCATTACTCAAAAGGCCGATTGTGTTAAGCATTTGATCTCAGTTCACCAGGTTCAGCTGATCTTTGCGCGTGCTGAACGCAGAATTTCTGTTGTATAAACTTTAATCTAAGATCACCGCGTCTTGATCTGAGTTCATATTTAACCGCCGACAGTTCTCGGTTCAGCGATGTTGATCTTAGTTCACAGCTGTTGTCCATGAAACATTTTAGCGCTTAGATTCCAGTTCTAGGCTTTATACTGTATAAAAGAGAACTATGTTAGAAAGCTTGTATATTATCAGGTTATACGAAGTTACTATTTCTTTCTGGACTAGGCCTAATTTGTGCGTGTTCGCTCTCATCGATGATGCATTTAGTGCCACCATCGTTTCCTCCGACTTGACAGTTCACCGGCTGGCGATGCAGCGTTGCCAGTCCACTAACGCGAATCAGCTGACGTTCAGTGGCCTCAAGATAGGAAGATGCCGCGTTAGGGGTGGAAACACAGCTGCTGGAGGGGGCCCCACGCCCGGTCGCCAGATTGCAATTTCTAGTTTACTTTTAGCACTGGAGAAGGACTCAGCCAGTGGCGTGTGGTGGAATTTTACTTAGGGTAAGCAATAGTGTTCTTCGCAAAATCATTGAAGACCCAGTTGTAGAAGTTTGGGATGTTTTGAACTTAGAAAGTAAATCTATCTCAATTGAAATCAATGATAAATAATGTTATACGTTTAGTTAAAATACCCAATACAAGCGTTCACTTTCGTGTTAATAGGCCTACTCAATTGAGGAGTAGGACGACTTCCTAATAAAATTAATATTTTGTTCTCAAATTTAAGGCACATCACACGCTGTCATCTCTAGATCCAAGTCCCGGTGCCATATTTTTACAGATTTCTCACGCCTACTAGTGTAAACAAAAACGTCTACTGCATACCCTACTCCCTTATTTTGCATTAGACAACATTTTATCGCTGAACTATAAAAATGACGGCCTACCACTGTAAAACAATCACACGTTTTAGCACAGCATATAAAACGCTGTTTTACTCAACACTGACATGCTTTTTCAAACTATAATGAGGGAGTAAACACACTATCTTTGAAAACTGACTGCTCCTTGTTTTCGGCCCAAGGTATGTAACTTACGGAATTGCTTCCTAGCCTTCGCTTACACTCACCCTGCAGTACCAAGAAATAACAAAAGAGGGCATGTCACGCTATTGTGCTGCTGCAAGCGACTCCTCAAGGAACTCGCAGTAGGCATTAAAGAACAACGAAGTGTGAATGGGTTCATTAAAACAATACAGGACACAGAGACTAGAATATCACTATAACCAAAGTGAATAATTATTGTACCCATCATTATTTTACTTGGGTAAGCAATGCTTACCTTACATCCATGGAATACACGCGCCTGGACACAGCTTCCTGATTGGCTATTCTGACGAAACATGTAAGCAGCAAAAGGATGTGATTAGTCAGCATAGTTATAAGGTGGAACTTATCAGCGATGTCGTTCCAGGTTTGAAAAAAATATGTAGAACTCCTGCTGTTTTAACTTCGTATACATTGTAATGCGCCTTGAAATAGTTGCATGATCATTGTTCCTAGGCCATAAGTGTTTCCATATCTTCTTAAATCATGAAGAATCATTACCAGAATGTTTTCCATCGATTAACACCCCCTTGTAGCCATCCATTTGGGTGATTATACTTATAGGGGAAACTGTATAGAGTTTATTATTCTAACAACACAGTTCTATGGAAAATGTATCATTGTATACATGAATATCTTACAAATAGACTAGATTTTAATAACATTTTGAGAATTGAACAATACAACAAAAAATGCTCAATTTGTCATTAGCATGGATGTCCCCAGTCATTGAAGTATGAGGCTTCTTTTCGTTATGGATGCATAGCATATAAACCAACTTAATGGAACGACATCGCTGATAGATTCCACGCTGACTAATCACATCCTTCGTCAGAATAGCCAATCAGGAAGCCGTGTCGCTCTCCAATGCTAAAAGTGAACTAGAAATTATTGCAAACTCGCCGCCCGGTCAGCTATGCGTGTACAGTCACATTATTTGACAAGTTGACCTACCACCATCCCTCCCAGCTTGTTTATTCTGTGGGGCCGTGACATTTCACATTTGTGAAGTTCATTTATACAATGTAGAAAACAAGGTATTTGTGTGCATTATGTATCATAACGGAGCCAAGGAGCCAGTCATAAGTTAATAAGAGTAACCGATATTTTAAAAATACTTTGACTAAGCCGTGGGCTATTTGTTGTTTATTTTAGGGGCTGCGACATCGTTGTCATATAGCCCCGTGTATTTCAGGTGTGTGTGAGAGTGTGTGTGGGGGGATTTGAGTGCTAACCTGTGTTATTGTGATAGCTGCACTAGTGTGTGTATTTGTAAATTGGCGGTCGGATTGGGAAGGAGGCAGCCGCGGTCTTAAGTTAAGAACCATCCCAGCATTTGCCTGAGGTAGAAGTGGGAATCCACGGAGAACCACTTCCAGGATAGCTGAGGTAGGAATCGAACCCAGACCTCCGGGGCGAAAGCCAAGAACGCTACCCGCTGTACCACAAAGCTTTTATGATTAAACAATGAGCATTGCAAATAGGGAATGAATTACTAAGTGCAAATATCACAATGTAGTTCACAACACATGTACTGTACATAAATAATTATTTATTCACATTGTCACAGTAGTATCCCCCTGGGGTTCAAACCCATACAATTTTAGTATTATCACCACAACACAATTTAGCGAAGAAACGACGGAAACCATTATTTACAGTCCGTCCAAAGGCAGCTCCTCCACTCCCGATAAATCACCATCTGAATCTCCACTCTCATCTTCTTCTTCCTCTCCTTCTTCGCTACTGTCTTCACCTAACTTAATAATACAGTTGTCCACGACTTCTTCAATTAGAGGCTGCTGCTTCAGATACTCTGCTTCATACGTTTTGGCTTTCTCACACTTCTTCATCCAAGACTGTTGTGAGATTTCATCAAACTTCTGTGTTGCCAATGCTCTGACGTCCTCCATTTGAATGTGGTGTTGTTTGCAGCAATCCTATTTTTTAGTTCGGCCCAGACAAGCTCTATGGGGTTGAGTTCTGGGTGATACGGTGGCAGGCCTAGAACCGTGTGGCCATGTTGTTTCAGCAGAGAGTCTATCACATATTCTTTATGCAGTGGTTTATTCAGCCTTACAACTCAAGTAACTGAACTTTCACCATGTTGTCGGTAAATGAGATGTTATTACACCTTAACCACTCCTGCAGGACAGTATTTCTGGAGTTGCTTGTGGGACATTTGTTAGATTGAACGTTGTGATACGGGGCGTTATCTATCACAAGCACACAGGTTTTAGGGAGATTAGGGATTAACTTCTCCTCGAGCCTCCTGCTGTAATTATTATAATTCATCTCGTTATGGTAATCTCCTGTCGATTGTGACGATTGCCACATTGTCAATCAATTTTCAATAAACCCCATCTCCCCTCCAGCATGTATTACGATGTGTCTCGTCCTTAAGAAATGGGTGTAAATAAGCCTTCAGCCGAGTCACCCGACCACGATTTTGAAATGACGTGGGTAGAATGAATATACGTTTCATCCATATACACCACTGGTCGGCCTTCTGATCTGAATCTTGTGACGTTATGCAGATAACTATACCGTTGAAAAGCGATGTGTTGCCTTTCAACGAACACGTGCCTATTGTTCCGAGTTTTCTTCCATTTGTAGCCTCTTTGAGAATTGTTCTCAGGGTTGTTTTGCCGCCTGGAAGCCCTAAATCCTTCACAAGCCTCGCATGCAGTTTAGGTATTGTTGGTACACATTTCTCCGTTAGATCACTCTCCTTAAAACACCTTTATCAAAACCATCCAGGCCTGTGACCAACTTGTTTTTTGTTTTTGTTTTTTTATTAGGAGTTCCGAACAGTGGTTCACCTTCATTTCTTTTCCTCTTGGCCTCACGACTTATCCTCGTTAAAGTCATTTTAGAACATCCAACTGCAGCCGACACTCTTTCTCGCACCTTTTTCACATCTATCACAAATCCACCTGCTTCACTCTCCTTTTTCATGAATTCCATCACATTATAAATAACCTCACGAGTTTGACTCTTGATAACTTTGCGCGGTAATTTACTACAACTCATCGTAACACAGCAAAACACAACAAGAACAAATAATTCTCGTAAACAAATTAATTTCTTTCCAGTTCACTCAGAGACAGAGACAACGATAAACCACTTGGCTCAACAGAATGAGTTACTACTTAGCTGGGGAAACGAACTGTACCGTTAGCTGGCTGCCAACAGCCAACACCACCTAGAGAGAAAGCCTTGCGATACGTAATTGGCAACTGAGTGACTTCACGGAGGACTGGCGATGAAAATTGAGACATAACATTCGAGTTATGGAGGTTATGGTGTGGTTTCCACGTGTTGTGTTTCGTGTTTACAGTCCCAGGTACTGATTTTTTCCGAATTCCTACCCGGTTATACTTAAAGGTTATCAGTGCAGTGTAAAGTTATGCCTAATAAGTGCAGTGTACCAAATTGTATATGCAATTATGCCAATGGACCGAAAGTAAACGTTTTCTCTTTTCCTAATGATGAAGGTAGAGACGAAATAGATTCGAGCCATTCACCGCAAGGATTTTATTCCTACAAAATATTCCATGGTACGTGTTACACCAATTATGCTCCAATTCTCACAAGTTTAGTATAATGGGAGGAAGGAACCTTGTAACAAGTCTCTTTTCTTGTAGGTGTGTGGACTCCATTTCAAGCCACATGAGATTGAATGGAGCACTAGTATGTATGATGAAAAGAATGCAAAGCTAGTTACTGCACCGTTGTATAAATCGAGACTGATTAAAGGTTAGTAAACAGATAGTCCTATCCTTAAATTTTAGCATGGGCTAGCTCCTCTGTTCGAAAATTCATTTATATGTAGAAATCAGAATTTCCTAACCTAAATTATGTGCTACAGGCTACTGTCGTAGGTTAGGTTTATTTGTATTATGGGGGCTATCAATTTCAAATTGGAGGTGTAAGTGGGTGTTAATGTGGGTAGTTTTCACATTTATATTGGGGTTTAATTTGCGAGAACTGCACGAGGTTAGAGACCGATAACCTGTAGCAGGTCCTGGGTAATCTATTTTTTATCTATTGCAGTAATCTCATTCGTTACATTTCTTATTGGGGTGGGCAAAGTGGTGTATGTGAGTCAGGTTGGTGATTGAATCTATTTAGAGTAAGTAGAGTAATTAATGTAATGCAAGGTGATAAAATGATTGTATCGCAACATAAACGCCTTAGGAGTCCTCCTCAGGAACCAATAACGACCAACTCGCCTCATAGTTTTTAACAACAATTACACATTCGCCTTAGTCAATACATAAACGAAAGAAAATATAATAAGATTTGCTCCTGGTACATGTTTCAGGGATTAATTGCCTTCATCCCCTTCATCAGCCAATATTAATACCTGAAGAAAATTATAAAATAGCGTACCACTCAAAAAAATGGCTATTAGACTTATATTGGTGCACCATATAAGTAGGTCAGAGAAAAATATTTTAAAGCATAGAGCAAAACTAAAAAAATATGAGACGGTGATGATATTCAGCCATCAAACACAAGCGAAGGTATACGTAGAGAACCAGTGGACAGTTCATTCACATATCCGCTCAAAAACACAAGTCAACTTGACTTGGCTAGATAGGTGGAAAACAATTGACGGTAGCAGTGAATGAAGGTAGAACGCGCGATAAAATTCTCTACAATACATGAATTAGCCAAAATACCTTATGAAACACTGGGAAATAAATCAGGGAGCGATATTTTAGTAGATATTCCCTCCTCCGATGTCTGTGACCGACCCAGCCATCCCAAATAGGTACACGACGTATATAGCGAAAATTGCAGCTGTCAGCGCCATTATTCTCATCAATTGATATCAAAACAGTACCATGACAGTACTGCCAACCTCGCGCTTACTGTACTATGAAAAGCAAAGAAGCGCCCAATTCAGTCGCTAGTACGCATCATTCGTGCGCACCACTCAATTCATAGATAGTGCGCCCAATTGAATTGTTTATTAATCATGGATTGAGGAAATTGCCTCCCAAAGGCCGCACCTGCCCCCGACCTTCTAACCTTCGTTTTGTCCAATCCAATGGTATTTGACAAAGGTTACAGCCTAGCGTGCCGAGGCAACCTACCCCCGACCTTCTAATCTTCGTTTTGTCCAATCCAGTGGATTTTGAGAATGGTTACAGACTAACGCGCCCAGATCAATGAGTTTTGAGTCAACCGTGACTCTACATCAGTGGTTATTGCTCGTATGTTTTTTTTTAAGTGATATGATTTCAATTGAGGCAGGGAAATCAAAAACCCACCAACTCCAGTAAACCAAATTTTACAGGAGAGAGAAAAAACTAATTATCTTCCTCACTGATCTTAAATTTTATGGGTTTATGTGATCATATTAAGTAAAATTGTATTCTTTATCAATTAAATACTTCATAATCTAAGTGTTTATATTATTTAAGGCTGCAATTTGAATTAAATAGTGGTGGAGTATGGAATTCGGAACAAATATCAGAGGAATGGAGAATGGCACACCATCACTCAGTACAGACATATCAGGTGACGAGCCACCTGGTAACATAACACAGGTGTCGTACACGGGAAGCGAGGCTAATTCCCCTCTAAATAGCTCAAACACCTCGGCACACGATAGTGGTGCGAACAGCATAGACAGACTAGAATCACTACACAGCCAACGAGACACTGCCGAAAACGAAATGAACAGACACACGGAGTACCCCATGATCCACCCCACAAAGTTCACGGGGGAAGGCCAGGATCCCGAGGAATACCTCAAGGCCTTCAATAGAACGGCCCGGATCAATGGTTGGAGCGAGGAAATTAAGAAACGGCTCCTTCCTGCATACCTCACAAAGGCGGCCATGACATGGTATGAGCTCCATGAGGACACACTAGAAGCTGCCACGTGGGAGGAAACCGCTTTAATGTTGAAGAGCGAATTCCAGCTCATACCAGACGATGACGATCTCTACGACCAAATTCGACAGAGGTCACAGGGACCTAAAGAGAGCGCCCAGGCATACATCAATGTAAAGTTGATAATGTGCGACAAGTACAATGCAGCCATGACAAATAAACAGAAAGTCAAGCTGTTAATGCAGGGCCTCAGACCAGCCATAGTGGAAAAGCTGTGTATAATGAACAACCCCACGGTCCAACAGATGTTAAACAACATAAAGACCATAGAGGAGGGGAGAAAGATCACGGAAAAGGCTACGGAAAAAGCCGTGGATCTGCACTTCCAAACACAAAAAGACGACACTAACAATAAAATGGACGAATTGGTGGACAGAATGGAGAAACTGACCATAGCTGCCATCCAAGCAGGCGGGAGACCGCTAAGGGATGAGCACGCAGACGCACAAGGGCGTTATTATCCTGAGGGGGACAGGGGGTACACAGAAAGGAGACGCTACGGGAGGGAAGAAAATTACTACCCTCCACAGCGGCCAACAACACCTCCCCCACAGGATAGGCCACACTACCCTCCTCGGTATTCACCGATATCGTACACGGACACAGAGCCGACACACCCCTCATGGCGATCACCATCCCCGTACACACAGGAGTACTACCCTGAGGAGTACGACCACGACATCCCCCGACGAAACAGCCCGCCACCAAATAGACAGTCCTACGCACCCCCACAATACAGGACAGACAGGGAGTACCGGGAAAACTCGCCCCCACGCAGGCAAGGCTATGCAGCCCCGCAGTACAGGGGAAATGGGGAATATTGGGAGAACCCGCCCCCACGCAGGCAAAGCTATGCACCCCCTCAGTACAGGGAAAATGGGGACCGTCGAGAAAACCCACCCCCGACCAGACAGGGGTATGCAGCTGCCCAGTACAGGGAAAAGGGGAATCGACGGGAAAACCCGCTCCCCCAGCATCAGACATACACCCCACCCTGGCGAAAACAGGAAAACAGACCACCGGGCAATAAACGACAGGGAAGAAAACCCACTAGAGAGCGGGACAACAGCGATATGTACACAAAGGGCCCGGAACACTACCCCCTCCCCGACGAACACCCGAGGGAGTTCAGGGATGAGACACCCCGCCGGACAGACAGGGGGGCAATACTCCCCACACCTAGCCACACACCGCAGGCGGGGAGCTGGCGCAGCCACCCCGAGGGGGGGGGCGCACATACAGTACAGGCAGGCGTACACCTACGTTCCAAAAAACGCCTAGACGGGGAGGTTCGGCTAGCGGGTGAAGCAGCTGAGGTTCCTCCCCCAACACAACAACAGAAAGGCCCTTCCCCCAAGCAAACTCACAAGAGTAAGGGGAAGAAGCAGCCAGACAAAGCTAAGGCTGACGATCCGCCCTCGGGCCGTTTCCAAACACACCCCGTACAAGGAGACGGCAACTGCCTGTTTAGGACTATTGGCTTCCTGGTTCGGCATAGCGAGGACCATCATAAGGAATACAGGCAAGAAACGGTCAAACACATCCTGGCCAACTGGAAAGAGTACCGAGACTTTGTGTCGGACGAGCGGGAAAACCCATTCCAGACCGGGGCGGATTACAGAAAATACATGGATAGGGACGGCACCTATGCTAGTGCCGTAGAGGTGACCGCTCTCGGCAAGGTGCTTCGAACCAATATCCACGTATACACTGACGTGCACTCGCCCCCGCTATTTTCCACTGCGGGATTCGACAGGGACCTGCATGTACTTTTTACAGGGAACCCTAAGGCGGGACATTATACACCCCTCATAATTACGCGCAAACAGCGTGAGAACACACCCACACCCCCCAGACAGAAGACCATACCCCCTACATCACAACGCAGGGTAGGAAATGACCACACGCAGGCGCAGGAAGCCAGCAACAGGAGTCGAACTCGCGACCGCCTGGAACAAGAAACGGGGTAACAAGGGCAAGCTCAGGGTCACGTTCGCAGACACACCTTCCCGAGATGAAGAAAACAACAACAACACAACTACACAAAAGCTCGGAACGATTAATACATTAAATGTTCGCCAGCAGACTTCTATTCTAACAGCGAGGCCGATTAAGAGAGCTGGCAACGTACTTGCTGAGCGCACTTTGCTGACTGAGGCAAAGCACTCGGGACAGGAAGCAGGCTTAGAGGCTAAGCGTGCCCGATACGATAAGCGGCCCGCTCCATGCCTTCCCAGTACACATGTCACTCCGGTAACAACAACAACAACAACTACATACATCCTACATAACACATCGGTGCAGGGCAGTGGATTTCAGGTATCGGCCCTCACGATACACGCCACCATAAATGGCCACAGAGTGCAGGCCCTAATTGACACCGGGGCCGCCGTCAGTTGTGTTAATAGGAGACACGTTACCGAAGCCCAAATACACGATGTCACGGGTGACATCCGGCTGGTAGCGGCCAATGCTCAGACGCTAGAAAACGCGGGGGTGGCAAACATACATCTTAGGATAGACCATTTTGCCACAACACACCCCATGTTCGTTATAGAACATCTTTCTGCGTCAGCCATAATTGGCATGGATTTTCTCGCTAGATATGAGGCTAGCATAAATTTCGCTAGCGGTCAGATGCTTTTAAAGCACGACCAGAGGCTCACCACACATCCCATGATATACACCAGGAACACAGATGGGATTCGAGCGGAGCGAGAAAAACACGAGCACCAGGCCTCTGTACTGCATACTATTAGCCAACACACAGACACACACACAGATAAGGCGGCCAACCAGAACCATAGGCAGTACCTGACTCCGGAGCAAAATGAAAGGCTCACGGAGCTCCTGGAGACCAACAGGGATATTTTTGCCCATTCAATGAAGGATCTCGCCGTGCCAGACCTCATTGAACACCATGTCACACTCACTAGTGACCGGCCAGTACACCAGCCTCCCTTCAGAGTGAGCCAGAAGGAGAGACACGCCATCGACGCTCAGACCTCAGAGATGCTCGAGGCAGGGGTCATTGTTCCCGTTATTTCAAACTACAGCTCGCCGGTTCTGCTGACCAAAAAACGGGACGGATCTCACAGATTTTGT
Source organism: Meconema thalassinum (assembly GCA_946902985.2). Classification (NCBI taxonomy): domain Eukaryota; kingdom Metazoa; phylum Arthropoda; class Insecta; order Orthoptera; family Tettigoniidae; genus Meconema; species Meconema thalassinum. The sequence continues at coordinate 679,731,870 of OX336391.1, read as the reverse complement.
ACTGACTACAGGAGGCTCAATAAGTTAGTCGAAAATGATAGTTATCCACTACCAAGGGCGGACACCTATTTGGATGCCCTTGGCGGAGCTAGCTGGTTCAGTTCGATGGATTGCTATAGTGGATTCTATTCAATCCCCGTCTATGAACCAGATAGGCACAAGCTGGCGTTCGTTACAGAGAACGGGCTATATACCTACACAAGGTTACCCATGGGCCTCCGTAACGCCAGCCAAACCTTCCAAAAGCTGGTGGATAAGACATTTTCAGGGCTTAAGTGGCGTTCCACATTAGTGAACGTGGACGACATAACAGTTTTCTCCAATACGTTCGACGAACATATCGTACATTTGGAGGAGGCCTTCGCAAGGATCAGAGAGGCCAAGTTAAGGCTTAAACCTGCGAAATGTCAATTTGCCAGACAGCAGATTAACATATTGGGCCACATTGTAAACAGAGAGGGCATTATTCCCGACCCAGCGAAAACTGACGCAATAACGGGCATCCCAATGCCCACAAATTTGAAACAATTGCGCAGTTTTATTGGGCTGGCTTCGTACTATCGCAAGTATATCTACAGGTTTGCACACATCGCCCATCCCCTAACCGAGCTCACACGTGAAAAAACGCCTTTCAGCATCAAGCAGGAACATATAGATGCCTTCAACACACTGAAGCAACTATTGACCTCACCACCATTACTGCAACACTTCCACAGTGATAGGCCCGCATTTTTACACGTGGATGCCAGTCTGTATGGGCTGGGGGCGGCCCTATTGCAGGAAGACGCAGAAGGGCGCATACGGCCCGTCGCTTTCGCTAGCAGGAAGCTAACGGCCGTTGAGACTAGATACTCTGCCACAGAGCGGGAAATGCTGGCATTTTCGTGGGGAGTGAACTATTTTAGGGTATACCTCTATGGTATCAAGTTCACAGTAGTGACTGACCACGCGAGCTTGCTTTTTTGGGACAAATTTAAAAACCCAAATTCGCGGCTCAACAGGTTTATATTCCGCCTGTATGAATATGACTTCGTGGTCAAACACAAGAAAGGCGCTACACACCTAGACGCAGATGGGTTGTCTAGGCTGCCAGTAGCCGATCCCCCGGATGACAGTAAGGACCACGACTGGGACGACATGCCCACTTTTGCCCTGACGGTGATTAACATCAAACAGGAGCAAGAAAGTGATCCGTACTTGAAACAGATTCTATTGGCACTAGAAAACTTGGATAAAGTGGACTCCAAGACAGCACGGCTATCTAGGCGATTTATCCTAGACAAAGACGGGATACTGAAATTTAAGCCCATGGCCATGCACGATAACGCACCTATAGCGGTTCCGGAATCATTGAGAGAAAATATCATGATCGGACTCCACAATAGCCCACTGGCAGGGGCACACTTAGGTACGCATAAAACATACCTTAGAATCCGTGACAAGTACTATTGGGTAAACATGAAGGCCGACATAGATACCTTTGTAAAGACATGTCACACTTGCCAGCGATTCAAAACAAGACCTGGCAAGCCTCATGGACTACTCAACCCAATTCCCGTGGGAGAGTTATTTCACAGAGTCGGGATAGATGTGAAATTCCCCATTACGACAAGTCAGAAAGGCAATAAATATATCCTGGTGGCCACCGAGTATCTCACACGATACATGATTACAAAGGCTGTTCCCAAAGCAGACACGAACAGCATAGCCGAATTCCTATTTGATATAGTTACACGATACGGCCTATTCCAAACCTTACTTTCCGACAGAGGTACTATTTTCACCTCGAGAGTGCTCCAACAGTTTTTGGAGATACTCAGGATTAAGGCATACACTACCACGAGTTTTTCCCCGCAAACCAACGGACTCACGGAGAGTATGTCTAAAATACTTGGAATAGCGTTGGCTAAATTTACAGGAGACGCAGGAACAGACTGGGATGAATACCTGCAGTCCATTACTTTTAGTTATAATACCTCCATATCCACGGCTACGAAACACTCTCCACACTTCCTACTGCACGGGTACACACCCAGACGTCCCATAGATAATATATATATCCCACAGGACACCTACACGGACAATGCTGCCCGGCTAGAGCACTTACAGATAGCGCGAATGAACGCTAGAAAGAACATAGCCGCGGCGCAGAAGAAACAGAAAGAGCGGTACGATCGGCATAGGAAGGCCGTGGAATACACACCCGGGCAATTGGTCATGGTCTCCAATTCTGCCCGTAAGAAAAACGTGTCCGAGTTCCTCCTGCCACGCTGGTCAGGTCCCTTCAAAGTCTGCAGGAAGGTATCTGACCTAAATTATATAGTCAGCGTGCGCCATGGGAGAAAACTCATTAAAGACACTATTCACGCCCGCCGTATGAAGGCATATCATACACGCAAAGCTCCCACACCTACACGTACAGGCGGGCACACTACCAAAAGAAAAGGAAATGATCCCACTTGCAGACGTGGAAAGAAGGCCAAGAAATAGCCTTCGGACCTCACTGACCGCACCGGGATACAATCCTAACACTCGACAGAACTGTCCCGGAGGCACAGCCTAGAATGGCACCAGAAACAATTACTCTGGGTAAAGACGGTCTCAAAACCCGCAACCTTCTGAATACCAGGAATGTCTGGTCGGGTAGCTATCCAGTTGCAGGATAGAAAAGTAGGAAGCTAAAACAGATTGGGACAGTTCCACTAACAGATGGCCATAAATGAAAAACAACAAAATCGCCTCCGGCACCTAGTCACCAAACACGCGACTAGCGGCCCGGAGACACTCGTGTATAACGACATTTTGTACAATGGATAGGGACATATTCGACTCACGTTACAGTCAACACAAAACTTGGGGACACGAATGTAGTTAGTGAGAGGTTCTTTCGTATGGCGGAAAGCCCCAATCGCAATTACAGAGTTAGCACTCAGGCTAAGAGGCGCAAACATACAGACACGGAGCATTGTCAAGCAACTAACAAGATAACGCACACGTGAGTGAAACTAGAGACTATCGCGTCAGCAATATCGCACTCACCGTGGGCGACCTTTGCTGGCACAGACAGACTGGAAGCACTACAGACGAACCTGGGAAGTACGCGTTCATTTACGCCGAGTTCAGAACCACACAAACTCCCCAAATTACACTACGAGGAGAATTCAAAAACACACAAACTCTTCACAGGAATGCGTATTCCCATCTGCGCATTTCAAATACACGGTACATGTGCCATAATATATACGGCACAGATAGCGTCGTAACAAGTCTTTACAGTAAGCCGGATCCGAACCCATGATCACACACCACACTCGTACCAAAAACTAACTAACCAACGGTATTTTTGGTACGAGAGACACAAGCAAAAACCACACTGAGGACACCTAAATCCCAGAAACACAACGCAGACATAGAACACAGAGAATGACATGAGATCGCGGGTCCAAATCCCAGCAAAAATTGGACACCAGGGAAAACAACTATCCAGGCTTTCAATCACACCGAAATTGGCCCATACAACTACAGAACCAGGTAATACCACATTTCCTTCGGCCAAAAGCCAGGCATAAAATTTCAATTACACCTGACATGGAAAATAGATTTCCCAGACACAGGTATAGAAATTTCGTAAGACAAAGGTCTTATGGAATAGTGGCCACACAACAGTACTAGCTAAATAGGACGAATTGCTACACTGGTCCGCCCGGAATCTAGAACAATGACAACACTCGCATACGTGCAAGAAAGCACGTGCCGGCCGCTGACATACATAACGTCCGAGCCTGCCATTACACATACAAACCGCTGACTTGCAGATTTCGTCACATTGCAATACTGCTGGTGACAGACACTATTATTGTACCGGCATTGACCATGAAATTACAAGCACAAAGCAATCATAAGGCCACACATTTTTTTAACACTGCAAAAACAATTGTGACATTTAGCAATGGACAGACGTGACAGACCGGAACTTATCTTGGGCCCATAGGAGCACGTTCTCAAAGACGTTGACAGGCCACGGGCACTTCCTGCCCATACACGCGATACACATTAGGACTTAGCCTATAACAGACCAACCGTCCGCGTGGTGTAGTGGAACATAGTCACACACACACGCGCTCACTAATCAGAAGCGAACACAGACAGGGGCTCTGAGGAAACAAGACATCCCCCCCTAATAACTTCCTTTCGCGATTTTATTTCTAAAAGAAATCATTCCAGGCGATTAGGACATGGCCAGTCGCACTACGACCACTGGCCACATTCACACTACAGATGGCAGACCAGATTAAGTAGGGACGTCACAGCGTCACGACGCTTTACTATCCCAAGAAGCGGATAGCGAGCAGACATGGACAAAGGGAGAATGACTGAAGCATAGGTGGATAATCCCAGCGGGATTACCGACATACCACCCAAAGGCTAACATTTTGAATACCTTACTCCTTTCCAATAACCTTCCCACGTCCAACATGACCAACGCAGACACATGAACACGATGAAAACACCTACACTACATTACAAAGTATACATAGGGGTTGGTAGACTTCATGCGTTTAAAGAGAGGGCTTACTACGCCTTGGATCTCGATGCTACCACCTGAGTATTAGGGGTGAGTCGGCAAACAACAAATAAGCATAATGCGCATCTCCAAATGAGAGATGAGGCCACAGTCATATATTAACCATTTTTTTGTTAGTTAAATACTCCCGCATGACAGGAATATATTATTATTACGCCTCACCCTACACCTATCCGTACACGAATGCAGATGCCTCATATCCAGATACGTGCATGGAATATCCCATCCATTTACCAAGGGTTATTACTATCAAACCTGCAGGGAATTTTTATATTTTTGCAATCCCGGGAATTACCCTCCCCAGTCCACTCATTGTAAGAGCAATCCTAGCAGCATTACCGGCTCAAGGCCACCATTTACTGGAGCCCAAAGATGCGCAACCTCTTCCTACCATGCTTTCAGCCTACTCTACAAATAACTACCCCCAGATCCTAATAACAGGGTACCTGACGCCATAGACCCTACTAACACCTCCATGAAGGTTAACGGAGCATTATCGCTGGAAAGCTGACGTAGCAATAGTAGACCTAAAGTAGTCTATGCACTTAGAAGCTCTACAACCCCACAACACTTGAAATATTTTACATTTTACACAAAATAAATTATTTACACAGGTTACGCCCATATTTTTTTTATTACATGAAAAGGAATCTGAAACACTCTGATTGGTGATAGCGGCACAAGCCAAAGGCCAAAGGCACCGCACTTTGAGAGAAAAAAAGGCGATAATGAGCCTTACCCTAGTAACTTGACGACTAGACCAAACAGACGAACCACGTAAGGTTGAGGCACTCGCGGCCTGGCCGGGCAAGCTCTGGAATCCTAGGTGCGCCTAAACTGCCCCTGGGAGGAAGGGATGCTACACCCACTATGTGCCACGGTCATCGACGCCAAGACCTGCAGGGAAGACTTTCTGAGGATGGTGGGAGAAATAGCTCGCTCCACGCCGGACCCAGAAGTTGACCCTAGAGACGACCAAGCTAGGACTAGACTCTTAGGTAAATGTAAGTAAGTACGGCTTCTACAGCGGGAAGCAAGACTCCCACGCGCGGGAGTGAAATATTATTGCGGCCGACAAAGGCGAAGAGATTATTATACTGCGAAAAGCATACTACGGCGGCCAATAAAGGCGAAGAGATTATTATACTGCGAAAAGCATACTACGGCGGCCAATAAAGGCGAAGAGATTATTATACTGCGAAAAGCATACTACGATTGCCAATAAAGGCGAAGATAATACTATGCCATTGGACGATGTCCAATGCCCACATAAATGGCGACGCATCGGGCAGCCTAGGGCATTAAATGAGGGGCATAGCGAGCAACTCACAGGGGTAAAGTGGGCGACCCAACTACGACTACATACGCAAAGGCAAAGGTAAAGAGCTGATAAATACAGCGGGCGAAACGGTTTTGCTTTGTGGCACCGTAAGCCGCCTGTGACTAGATTAGTACTAGTTAGTAAGACCTAGAATAAACGTCGACAATTAGGATTAAGACGGAGGGGACTACGAGGCATTGTTGGGATCCGGTCCCAACAATATACTACAAGGGAACCACCGCGAGAGAAATCGAACGGGCAGCCTCCATCTAAATTTTAGTACTTAAGTCATAGTGCCATTTTTAAGGTCACTTAGATGTAAGCAAATTCAACAAGCGCTGTTGCTACAATTGGGCACAGCACATTTCGGCTTTAGAATAAGGTCCACTCGGCTTGTACATACAGCATAGTTTTACAATTAAGGCAATTTTTAAAATTAAGGAAATTTCTTTTTAGATTAAGGTAGAATATCTCGGCACCTGATGGCCGACAAATCCGTCATCAGGATAAGTCCGATAACACATTACAATACATTATAATAAATTATAATACATTAGAATATATTATAATACATTAGAATATATGATAATACATTAGCATAAGTATAATTGAGGTGGAATATATCGGCACCCGGTAACCAAAATTCCGCTACCGGGGTAAGACCGACAACACATTAAGAAACGACATTACGGCACCGTATAGGGTAAGCCCGGCCATACATAGATTAACACTAACCATGCCATTTTTTTTTCACAGGTCAAAAAGAGCTTCAGACTGTGGACACACTACCACAGGAAGCGGCATAGAAATTAGGCAATATTTAAATGTTTTATTAACCTCTCCATTTTTTTTTCAGAGATCGTCACCAGGAATATGGCACTGGTGACTATGATTTTGCTGCCATATAGCAGCAGCATGCTATTAATGCCCTCCCATCATTGTATTACACCTGTGCGCACTAATTTATATTTAATATTCATCTTCACTTACAGGATCACCACATTTTTACAGCTACACTTTAAAAATCTGCACAGCACGGTTGATACCTGTGGGGTATCAGGCTCTCTGGCAGATCAATATAAACAAGACAATACATAAGGCGTCAAAAATGCGGCGCAAATTGCGGCAATGAGGGCGCAACCGGCTGTAGCGGCGACTCTCATTGTCAAGTGTGAAAGCATTCACCCACAGGGAATGCTTCACAGATTAAGGATTAAGGATACATTTCAAGCGGTACGACCACTAGACCATAACAGGAAGTGGCCGTACAGGATTAGCCATGAGACGGCAAGCGTACGTACAAAGGGGTAGCGTGCACGCGAGGTACCAAAAACTAGAATAATAAGAGATTAGCGCGCTTAAGTTAGATGTAAGATCATTGTAATTGATAATTTTAAAGGGTAACTTAATACAAATTCATGCGCCCACGGGCAATTATTTCACTAGAAATCAATATATATATAATACTTCGCACCCCACATTGTCCACGGAGGTGATCAATAATATTCCTAAATGTTAACATATGAACATCGCAACATAGCACATTAAACGGTATACTTTTTGTTTGTTTGTTAAAATCACATGTACTCAATGTCTATGATTTGTTTTCTTTCATTTTTCTTTCTTCTAACTTCCCCATTTGTCAGGGTGTTCCGTTTTATCCCAAATCAATAAATGCATTTTGAATATTTCCCTTAAATTATACCCTGGAACACCCATTTTTGTCTATTTCTTCTCTCTTTCTCATTGCAGGGAGCACTTTTTCCCTAAGATAGGGCGGACGACGCAATCATCCGTCCAGCCCTGGGTTTTTATCCTCCCTGCACAACAATGTACCGAATTACTATCAGCACCATGTATTTTTTTTCTCTTCAAACTTTCAATATGTCAATATCGATTTTTTTTCATGCAATGTCTATGCCAATGTCAATGTTATATATATATATGTCTATCCCATAACCCACCCCTCTGAACACGAGCTGATCTCACACCTACACATCTACACGACATCACCACATCTCTACGACGACGACGAAGAGGACGCAAACAGAAGATACGAGGGGGCTTCAAGAACTAACTGCTACATCAACTATATCTAATACATCAACATCCCAACCTCAAGTTCCGTTCCCGTTCGCGGGGACGCGAACTAAATAGGGGAAGAGGCTTGTACAGTTCCCCAGGGGTCTGCACCCCCTGGAGGCCATCCCCCCATCATCTATTTAAATAACCCCTAACTGGCAAATCTTGTAAGTCCAGACCAACATCCATTAACACCGCAAGGGCAGCTAACCAGTCTGGAAAGCTTACCCAATAATTGCATCACTACCACAAACAGCGACACACAATTAACTGGGACATCTAGGCAGCGGAATGCTGACAGCACAACGCCGGAGAATATAAGAGGGAGCCTTAAAGAGGTCAAGCTCTCTCAATTACCAGTCTTACAGTGCGTCGGCCGGAGGCTATCGCTGTTATCATCAGGTGAGTCAGCAGTGTTCAGAATCCTGTACTTTATAACCTTTACCCACAAATTGTATACACAAGTTTGTACACTTACATTGTAACATTTACTACATCCCTTAAAAGGGACTCATAATTCCATATTACTGACCAATAAATACTTGGTCAGTGCACTACACCTGTATTACTGTTTTACACGCTTCTTTACGTCCTAACTCCCTTCCTGAATCCTCCGTCACGATTAGACGTGACGTACAGTAGCCAGACACTTGCTAGCGCAAGTATCATTGTATTCCCGTATAGGCCTGACAGATAGGAGCAGCACGCGCCATAAAGCTGACGCGTGCACATCGGTTACATAACCAGCCAGCCAGCTGGAAGACCAGCGCGTTGACCTGTACGCTAAGTTCCATCCCCTAAAATACACCTACATCTTTTATAGGAGCGCCCCCTAGTTCCTAACACTAAACAACACTCTACACTGGTCAGCTTGCCCGACTACGGGAAGCTACCCCCTTTTAGGCACTTCCTTATAAATTAACACAATAACTCTTACGTTTTAGATCCAACCACCCCCCAATAAGGGATCTAAAACAGTCCGATTAGGATTTTGAAAAAAGATTCTGGCAGAAGGTAAAAGATACCCAACGAATATTATTGTTGTTAGAAATGCAGTAACGTAGATATCCTTGACCTGACCTAGTTTTGTGTGGCAAATTTGAAATAAATTTTTGAAACTATTTTAAATATCTTAATTTTGATTTTAGCATCGTAAACGTCGTTTAATGTTCTGGTAAATGTTTTTTGAAACGTCGTCATTAGGATTTTGACGTACTATGGATTTTTAGTCGTCATTGTTCGATATTGCAAATTTTATTTTCAATTTATTGGTATTTGTTAGATTAATTTGGAATATTTTAAAATGCGTTAATTCTAAATTTATTCTTTGTGAAGAAAGTGGAAGTAGACATATTTCTGAGTATGATTTTTCGTGACAGAAATTTATTTAAATTCTGGATTGACAAATAAGTTATTGTTTAGTTCTGTTGAGAACAACAATAAACTTATTTCTTTAAAATTGATCTTTAGTGAAGCGTAACGTTTTATTAAACAATCTGATGTATTGACGCAGAAAAAAACGCTATATTGTGGTACGGAAAAATACGGAATGTATCAAGTAATACCTACGTAACTGAATTGTGAAGAGAAATGAAAGAAACATGTAAGATGCAATGTATAAGCACGAAATACTAGAAAGAAGATGTCATGTAACGTATTTATATTTCATTAAGACGAGAATATACAAACAGTTTTTAAATATTTGAAGTTCTATGAACTATGGTTCCATAAAATATTAGAAGGTTAACAAGATCGCATACTGAAATACTTTAAATGATGCTGAAACAGAAAATGTATGAGAAATGAATGGAACAGGAACGAAAATACAAGTGGTAATTAAGTAATTGTGAGAGGAATGGAATGTATAAGCGATAGAAGGATTTTAATTTGAACTCTATAAGTAAAATTACTGAATTTCATGGATACCTAGATTATGCATAGAAATGGGATTATTTATTACTATTGCGTGTACAGGAGATGAATACGGAAGCGTAGGTATTGACGCTAGCTGGTGTTTTGTGGTAAAATATTATGATGTTCCTATAGAAGTATAGAAATCAATGCGATTGTATAATAAAGTTCCGACCATGTTGTCGAGGTGTTGTATGTTTGAAGATGGGATTAAGATAATATGTAACTACTAGCAGGTACCCGCGGCTTCGCTCGCGACATAGTTGTGTCATGTTGTTATTCAATGAAATGCAGGTTTAACCCCGTTAACATCCCTTTAGAACCTGAATATCCATCAATCCCTCCTTAGTAGACGTTTTGGACACACAACAAATATATCCCCAAAATATCATTCTTCTAACTTTAATTGTTTTGGTTAGTCGATGAGAGTGAATATCCAAAAATCCTTCCTTAGTGGACGTTTTTCTTCCAGAATTTCACCCCTCCTCATGGGCCCCTTAAATTGGATTTATGAAAAATCGGTCGAACACCTATATATTTATTTATTACTAAGTTGATTGTTTTCCTCTGAGTTTCAAACTCCTAGCCCAAGTCGTTTAAGAGATGCACGCTCCGTTAGGAATCCTTCAACCCCCACTTTTCACCCCTTTCACCTCGTAATATACACCACATCGATAAACACTTAGACACATGTCTGCTTATTTTTAATGATAAGTTTCTATGCCGATTATCCCATCCCCAAAGAAACAACTCATGAGATATCGTTATTCAATGAAATGCAGGTTTAACCCCCTTAACACATCTTCAGACCCCGAATAAACAAAAATCTTTCCTTAGTGGACGTTTTCGACATACAACGAACATATCCCCAAAATTTCATGTTACTAACTTCAATTACTTCGGATGGGCGATGATGAGTGAGTGAGTCAGTCAGGACATTTTTTTCATTTATTTTTCAGAATTTCACCCTTCCCCATGAACCCCTTAAATAGGATTTATGAAAAAACAAACGGTCGAACACCTATTTACTTATTTTTTAAGCTGTTTTTCCCACTGAATTTCAAACTTCTCGCTAATTTTGTTTAAGAGATACACGCTCCATTAAGAATCCTTCAACCCCCAATTTTCACCCCCTTTCACCTCATAATATACAGGTATCGATAAAACCTTATTCATATGTCTGCTTTTTTTTATTGATTAATTTATATGCCGTATATCACATCCCCAAATGAAACAACTCGTGAAATATTGTTAATCAATGAAATGCAAGTTTAACCCCCTTAACACCCCTTCAGAACATGAATATCCAAAAATCCATCCTTAGTGGACCTTTTCGACATACAACGAACGTAACCCCAAAATGTCATGTTTCTAACTTCAATAATTTTGGCTGGGCAATGATGAGTCAGTGAGTAGGTCAGGACATTTTCTTTGATTTATTTTTCAGAATTTCACTCCTCTCATGAACCCCTTAAATAGGAGTTATGTAAAAAAGCGGTCGAACACATATTAACTTATTTTTAAGCTGTTCTTCCCCCCTGAGTTAATGAGTGAGTTAATCAGTTAGAACACTTTCTTTCCTGTATTTTTCCCCAGAATTTCACCCCTCTCCAAGGGCCCCTTAAATTGGGTTTTTGAAAAAAAAAAACTGTCGAACACCTATTTACTTATTTTAAGCAGTTTTCCCCCCTGAGTTTGAAGACTGAGTGAGCCAGTCAATCAGTTAGGACACTTTCTTACCCGTTTTTCCCCCCGGAATTTCACCCCTACCCATGGGCTCCTTAAACTGGATTTATGAAAAAAACTGTCGAACACCTATTTTACTTATTTTTAAGCTGAATTTTTTCCCGCTGAGTCTCAAACTCCTCGCCTATGTCGTTTAAGAAATACACGCTCCGTTAGGAAACCTCCAACCCCCACATTTCACCCCTTTCGCCTCATAATATACACCACATCGAAAAACCCTCAGACACCTGTCTTCTTAAATTTTAATGATGAGCTTATATGCCGAGTATACATCCCCCAATGAAACCAATTGGAAGATATTCTTATTCAATGAAATGCAGGTTTAACCCCCTTAAGAACCCTTTAGAACCTGAATATCCGAAAATCCTCCCTTAGTGGACGGTTTTGACATACAATGAACATATCGCCAAAATGCCATGTTTCTAACTTCAATAATTTTATCTGGGCAATGATGAGTATAGGAGTGAGTCAGGACATTTTCTTTCAATTTTGTTTTTTCGGAATATCACCCCTCCCCATAAACCCCTTAAATTGGATTTAAGAAAAAGCTATCGAACACCTATTTACTTATTTTTAACAGTTTTTCCCCCTGAATTTGATGAGTGAGTCAGTCAGTCAATCAGTTAGGACATTTTTTTTCTTGGTTTCCCCCCCCCCCGCCCAGAATTTCACCCCTCCCCATGGGCCCCTTAAATTGGATTTATGAAAAAAACGGCCAAACCCCTATTTACTTAATTTTTAAGCTTTTTTTTGCGTAGTATCAAACTCCTCGCCTATGTCGTTTAAGAGATACACGCTCCGTTAGGAGTCCTTCAACCCCAACTTTTCACCTCTTTCACCACATAATATACACCACATCGAAAAACCCTCAGACATGTGTCTTCTTATTTTTAATGATGAGTTTATATGCCGAGTATCACATCCCTCAGTGAAACCAATCCGGAGATATTGTTATTCAATGAAATGCAGGTGTACCCCCTTAACACCCCTTTAGAATCTGAAAATTCAAAAATCCTTTCTTAGTGGGCGTTTTCGACTTAAAACGAACATATCCCCCAAATTTTACTATTCTAACGTTTATAGTTTTGGCTGGGCGTTGTTGAGTCAGTCAGTCTGTCAGTCAGGACACTTTGTTTTATATAATAGATTGAAGTAATGAATTGTACAACGTGTGTAAGGAACTAAAGGGTTGTCTGTTATATTTCCGTCTTATTTATTAATTTTTTATTAATGGATTCGTCTATACCGAGCAGTTTTTAGCTTCAATGTTTTGAAACACTATGCTCATTGGAAGTGAAATTTAACCCTGATTTGGCAATGTTGTAGAAGGTTTCATTATTAAAATGACGAAAGTATAATGCAGGGAGAGTGGTCGATGGATCAAACTATTATCGAGTAGCTAACGATAATACTGTAAATATATGTATAAATAGTAATAGGATATTTTACGATTATTTCAAATGTTAGGAATTTAGCTTGGAATAAATGTTATTATGGAATGTATCATATAGGGGATAAAAGTATAACGATTAGTGTGTGAAATGTTTAACGTGTATAACGAGTACAGTATGAGCCAAAAGTGTGACTTCTCTTTTTAGTAATTTTTCTCCATGTTATAGTCATTAGGACTGATAAAATTGTGACAGGAAGTTCACTACGTTTTTATTTTATTTTAGGTATGCTACATATTTTAATTTACTTTTGTATATATTTGTAACGTGTGAATGTAGGAGTGTATGGACTGGAAGTGTCCTTATTTGAATAATAAACTATCAGGCACGTGTTCGTTTGCCTGTCCGATTTTTAATAGAATATCTCGACTTTCTAATTTAATAATCTAATGACGATAGTGCTACTAGTTAGGTACTGGCACTCTTTGCAACTTAGTAACCGTTCACCCTCGAGATTTTAGAATCTCGTCCTACCATACTTGATTGTAGAATGTTTTATTTGTAACTAAGTAGGAGTACTATCGTGGTTTTATAATATACCTGTATTTAGAAATTACTAGCCTTTCACCTAGCGAGGTACTGTTGATTTATCTGGCTGGGTATCAACGCCCTTAGCGGTCACTTCCACATCTAGGATATTAGGTGAGGGCTATGTCAATTTCGGGTACAGTAGAAAACACAACCCGCTTGCTTTGTGAACCCCGTTCAGTTTTGTTTCAAGGATGGTGCTATCGGAAACACTTGCGATATGAAAAAACCACCTGCCAGTATCCTGATGGACGGATCACAGCTTCTTCTTGGCCCCAACTGGATAAACCACTGTAAGAAATGCCTGACACATGGGATAAACTGGGATACATAGATTTCATGACATTCTACTACGGAATAAGGACTAAATTAAACATTGGTAGAGTGAGAAACCTGTGCTGCTCGTAAAATCAAATGGGTGCCTACCTTTAATTCTATTCACCTTAATTATTATCAATCAATAACGCTTGGTTTCTATCAAAACGGTGGACAAACGACAAATTTTCGTGTCCCTACTTTGTTAAATAGAACAATACAAAAAGAAAACTTTCCTAATAGAAAACTCAAATAAATACTCGTCCACAAAAATTATAAAGTCGCTATATGTCAAGGAAACTTTTAAATGCTTCTCCTCGCATTCCATAAACAGTCACCTAGACTTTCATTTTCTAATGGAGAAAAAAAAACTTATATTATCTAAATCTTTAAACCGACGATGTAGATAACACATTGTTCATTTTACTCTACAGAGTTTAACTCCATTCCACTTCACATAAATTATTTACACTTAAACGCAAAGCTGAACGTTACTATTTCCTTAAATCCAACTTAATCTGTACATCTATTTACAACAATATGCGTACTTGAAGCCAATCCATTTCCACTGAAATGTTCCTGCTTTCACTTCCATAACTCCCACCAAATATAAATGCTTATAAAACTGCTGACTTCTGTCGCTCATTTCAGTCTTAAATAGGTTCTCTGAGCCCGTACCATTAAGTATAGTTCAGGCAGATTGTCTAAATCAAGAATAAAATAATAGCCAGACAATTAATGTTGTGGGGGCATGCCCTCTCTCTGGAGGGGCAGGGGTTGGGGTGGGTGCATGCCCTCTCTCTGGAATCTTAAAAAGTAAAACGATAAGAAAATCAGACTGAGAACAAACGTTTCTTACAAAAGTGCTTACAGTATTGTAATTAATTTTGTGCTTATCTTCCGTCAGGCACAACATTAAATATAGCGGCAGTGGGCGCATCATGCCCGTCTGGCACACCTCAGAAATTTGAATTTTAAAGAATTACAATATTTGCTGAAGAACACTTTTTCTACAATAGTGAACACATTCATTCGTTCTCTACATTTTACGTAATGGTGCACGATCAGACGCAATCTGCCCGGAAGATCACTTTTGCAACAACAGCAAATGTGTAGGAGGGTCATTGACAAACTGGCCGATATGGACTTGAAGTGGAAAGAGGTAACTACAGAAAGGTGGAAGTGGTCGAACATCAATTCCGTCCGATTTTCCTCAATTCCACCCGGTCCTCCAAGGGACCCAAAAATAAGTTCCTCAACTCCGCTCAGGCTTTGACAAGGGGTCGGCAAAGGGGTTATCCCCAATGACGTAAACAAATGTCATAACCCTCCTGCTCGCATACCAAGGGCCGGGTCAACGTCAAACACCTTCTGCAGAGCATGAGCGAATTCTTGCATTCCACACGACAACACAAGCTCTCAGGTGTTCATATTTTTGGGAATACCAAAAACAACCCCCACCCTGTTGACAAGTTGGTTTGTGGGTCAGTTGTTTAAAAGTATTGTAGGCAGTTACACCAACATCTTTGTGTTCTCACACAATAGTTAGGGAATGAAAAGAGTTTCATCTAATGTTTTTGTATAGTTTGAAATTAAGTAAAGATTTATGTGAATTTAAGATGCTGATTTTTCTTATTTTATTAAATTTCCTGTCCATATTTTTATTTAACAACAGTGATTAATATCTAGCTCTTTCTATTATGTTTATATCTGATTTAACGATTGAGAGGACTTGGTGGTGGTGTTTTAAAATTAATCATAATATTCTTTTACATAAGTCTGCCAAGTTTTCTATTTTTTTCTACTCATGCACTGCATAAGGTGTTTGACACGGCCCTTGGTATGCGAGCAGGAGGGTTATGACATTTGTTTACGTCATTGGGGAAAAGCCTGGGCGGAATTGAGGAACACATTTCTTGGTCCCTTGGAGGACCGGGTGGAATTGAGGTAACCCTGGCTACCTGACTGGAATTCCCGGGTGGAATTGATGCCCGCCCGTGGAAGTAGTTTCGTCCACGCGAATGACGAATATGAGATAAGATATCTCCGATTAGTTGCACACACCGGAAGGTTAAAATCATCCTTCATCTCAGTTATGGAATGGTGCTGGTGTGCTTTCACCTTATATTAGACACTTGAGTAATATTACAATGGAATATTGTAAATTATATGCGCGAACATTTCATCCGCGTGTATTGTGTTTACCATGATTGGCCGCCTAGACTGTGTCTGTGTGCTTACACAGTCGAAATTGCCTTAACGGACACCCTTATTCAGTGCACACCTGCCTATACGGACATTTTTCCTTGGAACCGATTTTCTTTTACATAAGACAAGTGTTAAATTAGCCTCATTTCAGCGGACACCTTGAAGTCCGGACAGCGGACATCGCCATCTGTCCCGTCCACTTGACTTAAGCGGACACTTCACACGCTGCAGAACATTTTTTACACCGGACCATGTCATCCTTTCTTTTAAAACCATTCTGCAGACATACGGAAATCCCTCTCGAATGTCTGTACCACACCTATTTCGAGTCAAAGGAGAGAGAGAGAGTGCAATGCACTCTACATGGCAACGCTGTAGTAGCCGTAAAGTTAATCCTTCTATACATTCCTCTTTCCAAACCTTTTGATATGGTGTTCTACCTACTGGTGTACATTCCGAGAATTCGAATTGTCCAGGATTGCTGCCAGTGACTGTTTACTCACGAGTTACCAGGGGATTTTCTTCCCTGCTTGCATCATTCTATTCATAACTCAGATCGCCACCGATAAGGTAGAGCTCAGGTAGTCAACTTGAGAAGGAAAAGACTTGCGGTACAAGCGCTAATTAGTGAGACAGAAATACCGTAGCATTTCAGTCGTCGAGTAAACATGAGTAACAAGGAACGAACGTGTTTAGACCTCAAAACAAGAAGAAATGTGATTGTAGAAAGTGGCAAGGGACTTTAAGTGAGAAAGCTTGCCGAAAAATTCAAATGCGGGAAAACTCAAATAAACAAATAATCAAAATAAAGATATGTATGTTTATGTTTAAGGTGGATGTACTTTGCCGTTAAAATGTTCGATTATTTTTGCAAACTTGTTTCAGCGGACACCTCTCATAACGGACATCTTCCCTCGGAACCGACGGTGTCCGCAGAAGGGAGGTTCGACTGTAGTATTATTTATTTATTTATTTCGTGTGCAAGGTCTACGAATGGATTTATATTTCATTTAAAGGCAAGTAATGTAATCTTATCTTATTCCAAAACCGAGGTTCTGACCCATTAATCATCGCATCTTTGTAACCACCAGGGCTATGAAACTGTCGATTACTCTCAGTTTGTTGGTGCTCACTAAGCTCAAGCTTCAAGTGGGTCTGTTCGGCCATTTGGCTCCCTTGCATGGGTTAATATAGGCAAAATAGAAATTGTACAAAGACTGAACATAGCACATTTTACGCCTCTCGGCTCGGCTCGTGGAACAATACTCGGGCAAGTCCCAGAGGTGCCCCGAAACCACATTTTAAGGCCCGAAAACCAGCCCTTTTCGAGACAGGTCTACTTCCAAATCACTATCTTCGCTCTGGCAAACAGATTAACAAATTGCCAAACAAAACCATGGCGTTAGTAGATCAACTTTAGATTTCTCTCTGTAAAAGGGCGAGAAGCGTCTGCTCACATCCCATTATTCTACTGCTTCCCTCTTCGGCTCGGCTCGTTGTTCCAGCTAACCAACTGTTCGCCTAGTCTCGGACATATCCAAATCGACTCGTTGATTGATTCTTTTGATACGTTTTTCTTCTTTATCTCGGCTCGAATAAGTTCAATTCGTGTTTTGCGCTTGTTAGCGATCATCTTTCAAGATGGTTAGTGCTAAGTTTGCTGACCCAATGTATTCTATGTGCAGTAAATTAGCAAGTGACAACATAAGAAATTGTGTTGGTTAAGCATATTTTGTGAGTTCTAGGTTTAAAGTGGATTTCTAAATAATATACAACATTAAACAACTATCAGGCATAACTTCCGTAGTGTCAACTCAACACCCGACACTGGATCCTTGTAAGACACTCAACATGATCCGATAGCTTGATCATCAACTCCTTCATTAACAATGGCCTCGTTGCGTAGTGGCTAGCATTCCCGGCTCTGGCAAGAAATTTAATTCTGGTCTGAGGAATGGAACGGGGTACACTCAGCCTCGTGGGGCAAAACTGAGAAGAGGCCGGTTCAATTTCCACCTCAGCCATTCTGAAAGTGGTTTTCCGTGGTTCCCCAATTTTACTCCAGGCAAATGCTGGGCCATGGTCCCTTCCTCCCAATCCTCATCTGAATTATAAATACGCACACTAATACAGCCATCACAATAACACAGGTTATGTCGCCAAGCTTCTAAAGAATCAACAACCAAAACAATAATAACAATGGTAAAAGCTGTACGGATTCAGAATAAAAGGGGCGCTATTATTAGCGTTCTGAAATCTGCCAACTTTTTGTGTTTATTTTGAATTGAGGAGAGATGAGCAAATGAAATATTTATTATTGAAAATTCTTTTTTCATAATTTCGGGTGAATGTAAAATAATCTCAAATTCTATTTAATCACATTATTAGCAACATTTCTAATGAATGAATTTATTCATTTTTAATTCACCATGTTCCACACACAATGTACAAAACTACCACCTCATTTCACCTTCGTTTTTTGTGGGCTTCTACCCATATGACATACATCAGTACGCCCGACCTAACGGACAGACAGAGCTTCCCAATTGTAGCGAGAATGGATTAAACGAAACTCTTTTGTATTTTGTCGCTTCATTTTTAGGAGCTTCCAGCATTCTGGTCATCAGTCCCTTGTACTTGTAACTGGTACCTGGATTCGGAAGTAGGTATCCGTGGTCTTCAGTGAGGTACTATCTGCACTCCATCTAACCCTCAGACCAAAATTTAACAAATCTTTGGCACGGACCCTCAGAACAAAAGATTTAATTTGTATCCCTAGACCTCAAATAAGTTACCATACATGCAGAGTTTCGCCAAAGGCCTAACATTTAAGTCGCACGCTATACAACGTCCTAGACTCTAGTAACATTATCCCCAATGTACGATACTCTTATTGTAAGACGCTGAACATAGACGTCCTCTGCCCCAATCAAATAGCGTAATATTTCAATATTTTATTCTATCAGACCTTAAGAGTAGGCTACTATGGTGATGATTTCACATGTATTTGTTGTTGTTGTTGTTGAGTTTCAGTCTTCAATCTTTTGACTGGTTTGATGCAGCACTCCATGCCTCCCTGGCCTGAGCTAATAATTTCATCTTTAATAGTTACCGCCTCTTACATACGATGCAATCTGTTTAAGGGGGGACATATGCAATGTTTGGTCAAAAATGCGATTTTTTGAAAACAGTGTTATTATTTAGTTAGATAGGTTGACCATATATTCCCAAAGTTTCGTGATGATATTCAGCCTACAAGTGTGTCAAAAGTAATATTTTGTTTCGACGTGCATAAGGCCACGCCCCCTTCGTGGTAGTCTTCATGACATAAACTGAAATATTTTGTCCATTTGGACGGGCAAAAGTTGAAACAATTCTTACTGCGCGATCATGAAGGCAGTGACAACTTCCGCTGTATTGCCGCGTGCGCATAGCACACTTCCGCTGTAAGCACAGTTGCAAATTGTTGTTGTTGCCAGATTATAAACCAATTTCTGAAGTGAGCGGAGTGAGTAAGTAAGTGAGTGAATGTTATTACTTTTGTGGGTTTCTTCGCCTTTTAGAATGCCCAGATTTAGTCCGCGAGTTTTTAGAAAAGTGAGGAACGCCCGCATTTTACGAATTCGAAAGGAATATACAAACGTCGTGTGCCAGGAACCAACTCATGACTCTGAAATGTCACCTGTGAACAATGGTAGTGCATCAGAAAAGAAACCTGGATCTCGTATATAATCAGAAGACAGCACGGGACGTTAAGCAACTAGTGGTTACAGATTTATAGATTTAGGAATTCTGAGCAGTGTTATATCTTCTTCTTGTGCATGTGCTGTTAGTGGAAAAACATCACTGAAAATTTTGGGTGTAGTATGCAAGTTACATCTATTTTGTAAGAACTTTCAGACTAATATACCATTTTTTACATCTACCTCACACAATAAGGTTTTTGAAGCACATTTGAGGTTATACTATACCATGAGATGCTTTGGGGTGGGGAGGGAAGGCACAAATTTGTTTTGTGGTTTGATGAACATGCCACCACCATCAAGCAGGTTCACTACCCTCAACAAACTATCAGAACTATCAGGGGAAATGCTCATCATAGGTCTACAATACCCTCGGACAGTTTTTTCCTAAATAAATTTGGAAATAAATTATGTATTTATATATACCTATAAAAGAGGTCAATATTTTTTCTTGAATTGAAAATATCTAATATATAAAAGTGAAAGTCTGTATGTATGTATGTGGGTTGGTTCCGTATACAAATCTACACCGTTCCACCATTCTCAACCATATTTTGAATACACATAGTTTAGGACCCAGAAGGAACCGCTGGCTACATGAATTTTCGATAGCTTTCTCATTCTTCTGATTTCGGTCCTTTTGTAATCGAGCAAAGGCTAATATAAAGTCATAAAATATACTCATGAAGGAACGGCAAGGCAGATCATTTCCATGGCAACATAGCTCAAGTCGAGACACGGCCGGCTGGATGCGAGTTGCGCTCTGCACTACCGGTATAGAAAATGAGGATTTTTACTTGAAATCCCGTTAGTTACTCAACTGCTCACACAGCACTGTCAACCGAGTATAGCATAACAAAGACTTGACACTATCTACTATAATATTTGTCAAATACCACTCACTCACTCACTCACTCACTCACTCATTCATTCATCACGAAATCTCAGAAACCACCGAACGGATTGGAATGAAATTTGGCACGCAGCTTTCTCAAGGGCCGCAAACGCCCACTAAGAAAGGATTTTTGGATATTCAGGTTTTAAGGGGTGTTAAGGGGGTAGACCTGCATTTCATTGAATAGCAATATCTCCCGATTGGTTTCATTGGGGATGTGATACTCGGCATATAATCTCATCATTAAAAATAAGAAGACACGTGTCTGAGGTTTTTTCAATGTGGTGTATATTATGAAGTGAAAGGGGTGGAAAGTGGGGGTTGAAAGATTCCTAACGGAGCGTGTATCTCTTAAACGACATAGGCGAGGAGTTTGAAACTCAGCGGAAAAAACAGCATAAAAAATACGCAAATAGGTGTTTAACCGTTTTTTTTTCATAAACCCAATTTAAGGGGCCCATGGGGAGGGGGTGAAATTCTGGGGGGAAAAACAGGAAAGAAAGTGTCCTAACTGATTGACTGACTAACTCACTCATCAAACTCAGGGGGGAAAACTGCTTTAAAGTAAATAGCTGTTCGACAGTTTTTTTCATAAGTCAAATTTAAGGAGTTCATGGGGAGGGGTGAAATT
Source organism: Meconema thalassinum (assembly GCA_946902985.2). Taxonomy (NCBI): domain Eukaryota; kingdom Metazoa; phylum Arthropoda; class Insecta; order Orthoptera; family Tettigoniidae; genus Meconema; species Meconema thalassinum. Next base: position 679,710,454 of record OX336391.1, on the reverse strand, counting down.
CTGTAAAAAGAAATTTGAAAGAAAATGTCTGGACTCACTCACTCACTCATCATCGCCCAGCCAAATTATTGAAGTTAAAAACATGACAGTTTGGGGAAATGTTCATTGTATGTCAAAACCGTCTACTATGGGAGGATTTTCGGATATTCAGTTTCTAAAGGGGTCTTAAAGAGATACACGCTCCGTTAGAAATCCTTAAACCCCCATCTTTCACCCCTTTCACCTCATAATATACATCACATCTAAATACCCTCAGACACGTGTCTTCTTATTTTTAATGATGAGTTTATATGCCGTGTTTCAAATCCCCCAATGAAACCAATCGGGAGATATTGTTATTCAATGAAATGCAGATTTAACCCCCTTAACGACATAGGCGAGGAGTTTGAAACTCAGCGGGAAAAAATCAGCTTAAAAATAAGTAAATAGTTGTTCGACCGTTCTTTTTTTCATAAATCGAATTTAAGGGGCCCATGTGGTGGGGTGAAATTCTGGGGGGGGGGGGGGGACAGGAAAGAAAGTGTCCTAACCGATTGACTCACTCACTCTTCAAACTCAGGGGGAGAAACTGCTTAAAAATAAGTAAATATGTGTTCGACAGTTGTTTTTTTGATAAATCAAATTTAAGGGGTTCATCGGGAGGGGTGAAAACCTGAAGAAAAAAAATGAAAGAATATGTTCTGACTCACTCACTCACTCATCATCGCCCAGCCAAAAATATTGAAGTTGGAAACATGGCATTTTGGGTATATGCTCGTTGTATATCATAACCGTACACTAAGGGAGGATTTTTGGATATTCAGGTTCTAAAGGGGTCTTAAGGGGGTTAAACCTGCATTTCATTGAATAACACTTTCTCACGAATGGTTTCATTTGTGGATGTGATACTCGGCATATAAACTAATCATTAGAAATAAGCAGACATGTGTCTAAGGGTTTTTTGATGTGGTGTATTATTATGAGGGGAAAGGGGTGAAAAATGGGGGGTTGAAGGATTCCAAACGGAGCGTGTAGGCCTATCTCTTAAACGACATAGGCGAGATATTTGAAACTCAGCGAAAAAAAAGCTTAAAATATAAGTAAATGGGTGTTCAAACGTTTTTTTATAAATTAATTTTAGGGGCCAATGGGGTGTGGTGAAATTCTGGGGGAAAAGGGGAGTGAAAGTGTCCTAACTGACTGACTAACTCACTCACTCATCAAACTCAGGGGAAAAAAGACAGCATAAAAATAAGTCAATAGGTGTTCAAGCGTATTTTCATCAATCCAATTTAAGGGACTCATGGGGAGGGGTGAAATTCTGGTAAAAATTATTGAAAGAAAATGTCCTGTCTGACTCACTCACTCATCACGCCCAGCGAAAACTATTAAAGTTGGAAACATGAAATTTTGGGGAAATGTTCGCTGTATGTCGAAAACGTCAACTAAGGAATGACGTATGTTTATTCGGGTTTTAAAGAGGTGTTAAGGGGGTAAACGTGCATTTCATTGAATAACGATATCTCATGAGTTGTTTCTTTGGGGATATGATATTCGGTATATAAACTAATCATTAAAAATAATCAGACATGTCTAAGGGTTTATTGATGTGGTGTATATTATTAGGTGAAAGGGGTGAAAATTGGGGGTTGAGGGATTCTTAACGGAGCGTGTATCTCATAAACGACATAGGTGAGAAGTTTGAAATTCGGCGAAAAAAACAGCCTAAAATATAAGTAAATAGGTGTTCGACCGTTTTTTCATAAATCCAATTTAAGGGGCCCTTGGAGAGGGGTGAAATTCTGGGCGGAAAACAGGAAAGAAAGTGTCCTAACTCACTCATTAAACTCAGGGGGAAAGAACAGCTTAAAAATGAGTAAATAGGTGTTCGACAGGTTTTTTTTTTCATAAATCCAATTTAAGGGGTTCATGAGGGGTGAAATTCTCAAAAATAAATGAAAGAAAATGTCCTGACTTACTCACTCATCATCGCCCAGCCAAAATTATTGTAGTTAGAAACATGACATTTTGGGGCTATGTATGTATGTATGCCAACAACGCGGTGGTGACGGACCAGCTACAATCGATAGTAGCAGTAATGGAGATGGAGATGACGACCTGAATCTTGAAACACCTGAACTGAGTGAAGTGTTAAGTGCAATCGATGTGTGTAGGCGTTACATCAGTGCGAAAAGTTGTAGTGAAAATGCCTTGAATTCATTACTACGTTTGCAAAAGGAGGTTTATACACAATGCAAGAAAAGTGAAACAACCCAAACTATCTGATTTCTTTAAGGCTGGACTAAGTTCAAAATAATTTTCTGTCCTAATGTATGTATTGTTTGCTGGGATTTACAAATGTACAGGGTCTGTCCTGAAAGTAGTCGGACTGAGTCAATTTAAAAAAATTACGAGCCTTACAGTAGTCGCATATGATGTGTAACATCTGACATAGAAGAAACCTCACGTGAAATTGTTGATACACCGGTATTTTATAGTATTATTGGCACAAATATTAATCTATTGTAAAAGGGAGTGTTTTACAGATATTGTAGTTTATAATACGGAACTCATTTTATTAGATGATTTGTAGCTTCCACCAGCACTAGCCTAAATAAAGAATACGATATGGATCAACTAGATTAATAGACGCGACAACGCTCATAACCTTAAATTCCTTATAAACAGGTCTTCTTCATTCACAGACCAACACGTAATTTCATATGGATTATGTTAAAATGAGTCATATTGATATGATAAATATCGTTTAAAATGATAATCTGGTAGCAAAAATATCTACCCTCCCAGGATTTGGACCCAAGATCTCTAGATACACAGTCATACGCAATAACCCCACGGCTGTTTCGACTACGCAAAAATTGTGCACAAGTTGGTGACATATTTCCACGTTCGAATAATACTGCATTACGGAATTAAGTTTCATTTATATTTTGCTTGTTTCGATAATGGTCCTGAGTGACATTGAGTTTAAAATGCCTTATGCCAATGCAATGCCGACTACTTACAATGCTTGATATTAAGGCATTTTTCTTTCTTTCTTAGACATTTACCCTCAAGGTTGGTGGAACCCACGGACTCAGCGAGGGAACTCACCACTACCGCCTCTACGGGCAGTGTCCTAGGGCTGGGAACATCTAATCAGAGTGGATACAACTGGTGAGGTGTGATTGGCACCTCGCCCAGGCGGCCTCACCTGCAAAGCGAACAGGGGCCTCATGAGGGAAGGTAATGGATGGTCAGGATGGATAGGCAAGGAAGAGGGAAGGAGGCGGCCATGGCCTTGAAAAAGGTACTGTCCCTGTAAATTGAATTATTTAGGGACAAAATGAGAGTATTTTCCGTCCCCATGATAAAATTTAACTAGCAAATATAATTTCTGGAAGTGTGACACGAGAGTGTAGTGTTACAAGCTCGAGACTGTGGGAGAGCCCGATCACGTGATATATTGCACAATGGACGCTTCTAGAAGGCTATATTTAGCATAGCAACAGCGAGTTTGGAAATTAATATTATAAATATTGTTATAAATTATGCTATTGGATCCCAGCCCAGAGCCAATGAGAACAGGTCTTATTGAAGACGGGATCAACTTTAATTACACAATATGATGAAATTATGCATTTAGGCCCTTAGAAGAAGATTTTCTTATTTGGTAATGAAGAGAATATTAAGAGAAATTATGTCTGATACTTTAAAAACCGCAGATCGGTTAATCTACGCAGTAATAAGCATTTTTAATCTACGCGCTAAAATTATGGTGGGAGATTGATATGGCCGCCAAAAATTCGACTTGAAGAGGGAGATCCAAGGATCGAGGTTCTTATTCCAGCAGACTTTGAAGAGTGAGGAAGTGTTTTTACTGGGTTAACGGAGATCCCAAGGCTTAGTCCGAGTGCGACGACTGTCGACTTGTGGAGACGCGAGGATAGCTAGGTGGACCGTTAGAGATCACCGCACTTCCATTCTACGTGAAGCTGCGAGGAACATTGTATTGATTATATCTCATATATAATTGAGATTTGAAGTTAAATAAGCGAATATATATTAAGAACAGATCGCTTACTTTATATTGTGAAAAGTCGAGCATTTTAATATTCACCATTTCGACAATATCAGCCGGTCAAGTTAGATTTCCAAATGTGTTGGAAATAAAGCTGAATATCATTATAAATTGCAACGTGAAGTTGACGAACGCAGTTCAAGAACAGTGGCGGAGAACTTTTAATATTGGCGCAACACATAAACATTAACAGAATGACTATTATTATTCTTCAAACTTTATCATTCAGCATAATTAACATTGTTGATATGATGAACTAAGTAGTCATGCGTCAGAGATATATTCGATAACAGGAGTTAAGATACAACGATGGAGCTTCGTTAGACAACGTATTCTTGAATACAGACTTAGTGTACGGTCCATCTTGTGCATTTTCGTCAGTCTACGAACACTAATGTCACATCAATTAGCAATGGAAACATTTCATTCACTATTACCTCTGGCGATAAAAGACATTCAACGTTTTGAAGAGCTGAACAATGTAAGTATTAATGTGTATGAAATGTAAAAAAAGAGTATAGTAGGTCCTCTATAATATACTCAGGAAGAAAAGGATAATCATGTACATTTATTATACATAACTAAAGGTGAAAATGCTCACTATTGATGGATAAAACATTTAAGTAGACTTATCAGTAGTCAACTATCAAAACGCAATGATAAAAAAGTGCTTGTGTGATGGTTGTTTACAATATTTTAGAAAAGAGGATCATTTAACTCATGAACAAAAATGGGGTTGTAATCATGTTTGTACAGTATTGCCTACTCCAGGAAATAACTGAAATTTAAGGACTTTGAGAAGCAGCTTCGAGTACCATTTGTTATATATGCCGACTTTGAAGCTTTGCTAAAACCTTTTAATACATGTCCATCGAATCCAATGAAATCTTTTACTAACACCACTCACATTCATGAACCTTTTAGCTTTGCATATACTATTAAATGTAGTTATGATGACTCGTTAAATAAGTTTGAGCTCTATAGAGGACCAGATGCACCGAAAGTCTTTATGGAAAGACTTGAAAAAGATGCCATCCGTATATCCTCTATTTTAAATACTATAATTCCAATAGAGCCACTAACATCATCACAGCAAATGAATTTTGAAACTGAAACTAATTGTTTTATATGTGGTGAATGTTAATATATGGTCAGGTTTCGCGATCTTGACCATTAACAGCAAAATATCGAGGTGCTGCTCACGAAGAATGTAATTTAAAGTATAGAGTAACAAAATTCATTCCAGTCATTCTACATGAAATGAAAATCCACAGCCTGCTTCCAGTCTCCGACCGGGTCAGGAATGGAATGAATGGAGCCCCCATCTAGCGGCGAGGATATGAACTGTGCCGGCTGCCGAGGCCTGACGCACTCCTCTGGGGCAATGATTAAATGAATGACAGATGAAATGAAATGATAGTGGTGAGTGTTGCTGGAATGAAATGTTGACAGGGAAAACCGGAGTACCCGGAGAAAAACCTGCCTGCCTCCGTTTTGTCCAGCACAGATCTCACATGAAGTGAATGATGAAATTCAGTATTTAAAGAACATCAATCATCAGTCATCAATTCTACATAACGGTAGCAAATATGATAAACACTTTATCGTTAAAGAATTTGGAGCTTCATTTGTGAGAATTGATGTGATTGCAAATAACAAGGAACAATTCATATCGTTCACAAAATACATCAAAACTGGCACTAAAAAAATATATAAAACTGAGATTTTTAGATCCATTCCACTTTATGCCAAGTAGTCTTGATAAGCTTGCTAGTAATTTAAAATCAGATCAGATTCATGAAAATCAACGTATCTTTCCTAAAGAAGATGATTTTAATTTGATTCGACAGAGGGGTATATTCCCTTATGAATATATTCACTGTGTGGAACGTCTTGAGGAATGTTTTACCAGCAAAAGATGCATTTTACTGTTCCTTAAACACAAGTCATATTAGTGATCAGGAATATTTACATGCACATCGTGTATGGACACAGTTTGACATTGAAACTTTAGGTGAGTTTTCAGACATATATTTGAAGACAGATGTGTTGTTATTAGCAGATGATTTTGAAAAGTTTTCGGTATGTTTGTATGAAAACTTATGACCTTGATCCTTGTCAGTATTTAACTGCTACTGGGTTAAGATTTAGTTCAATGTTGAAAAAGACAAAAGTAAATTTAGAATTGATGACTGATGATTGATGTTCTTTAAATACTGAATTTCATCATTCAGTTCATTAATATCTCGAGTGTCCAATTCAATTAGACCATTGAACTCATCAAAAACCATTTCAATTTGTTCCCGTACCTGTTCTTTCCCGTCCAGGGCATCCCGCGCTCCCGTTATAGCCTCTTTCAGTTTGGATCTGAGGATGTCGTTCTCTTCATTCTGCTGCATTGAGGTAACGATATTCATCTCCTGCTGTTGGATGAAGTCCTCCTTTTTTCCCTCCTGTGGCATTAAGTCCGGTTCGTTCAGCTGAGCGATAAATTCGTCTTTGTTATTGGCTGCTTCTGAGATGCTAATCAAACTGTCTATTTCATCAGTAATTCCTTCATTAGCAGTCTTCCTTAGCTTCTCATTCTCCTCATTCAACTGACTAATTATTTCGTGTTTCACTTCCAGCTTCTTCTTTAAATACTGAATTTCATCATTCAGTTCATTAATACCTTCATTAGCAGTCTTCCTTAGCTTCTCATTCTCCTCATTCAACTGACTAATTATTTCGTGATTCTCTTCCAACTTCTTCTTTAAATACTGAATTTCATCATTCAGTTCATTAATACCTTCATTAGCAGTCTTCCTTAGCTTCTCATTCTCCTCATTCAACTGACTAATTATTTCGTGTTTCTCTTCCAACTTCTTCTTTAAATACTAAATTTCATCATTCAGTTCATTAATACCTTCATTAGCAGTCTTCCTTAGCTTCTCATTCTCCTCATTCAACTGACTAATTATTTCGTGTTTCTCTTCCAACTTCTTCTTTAAATACTGAATTTCATCATTCAGTTCATTAATACCTTCATTAGCAGTCTTTCTTAGCTTCTCATTCTCCTCATTCAACTGACTAATTATTTCGTGTTTCTCTTCCAACTTCTTCTTTAAATACTGAATTTCATCATTCAGTTCATTAATACCTTCATTAGCAGTCTTCCTTAGCTTCTCATTCTCATCATTCAAATGACTAATTATTTCGCGTTTCTCTTCCAACTTCTTCTTTAAATACTGAATTTCATCATTCAGTTCATTAATACCTTTATTAGCAGTCGTCCTTAGCTTCTCATTCTCCTCATTCAACTGACTAATTATTTCGTGTTTCTCTTCCAACTTCTGCTTTAAATACTGAATTTCATCATTCAGTTCATTAATACCTTCATTAGCAGTCTTCCTTAGCTTCTCATTCTCCTCATTCAACTGACTAATTATTTCGTGTTTCTCTTCCAACTTCTTCTTTAAATACTGAATTACATCATTCAGTTCATTAATACCTTCATTAGCAGTCTTCCTTAGCTTCCCATTCTCCTCATTCAAATGACTAATTATTTCGCGTTTCTCTTCCAACTTCTTCTTTAAATACTGAATTTCATCATTCAGTTCATTAATACCTTCATTAGCAGTCGTCCTTAGCTTCTCATTCTCCTCATTCAACTGACTAATTATTTCGTGTTTCTCTTCCAACTTCTGCTTTAAATACTGAATTACATCATTCAGTTCATTAATACCTTCATTAGCAGTCTTCCTTAGCTTCTCATTCTCCTCATTCAACTGACTAATTATTTCGTGTTTCTCTTCCAAATTCTTCTTTAAATACTGAATTTCATCATTCAGTTCATTAATACCTTCATTAGCAGAATTCCTTAGCTTCTCATTCTCCTCATTCAAATGACTAATTATTTCGTGTTTCTCTTCCAACTTCTTCTTTAAATACTGAATTTCATCATTCAGTTCATTAATACCTTCATTAGCAGTCTTCCTTAGCTTCTCATTCTCCTCATTCAACTGACTAATTATTTCGTGTTTCTCTTCCAACTTCTTCTTTAAATACTGAATTTCATCATTCAGTTCATTAATATCTCGAGTGTGCAATTCATTTAGAGCATTGTGCTCATCAATCAGCATTTCCATTTGTTTCTGTAACTGTTCCTTCCCGTCCAGGGCATCCCGTTCTCCCGCTATAGCCTCATTCAGTTTGGATCTGAGGATGTCCCTCTCTTCATTCCGCTGCATTAGGGTAACGATATTCTTCTCCTGCTGTGTGATGAAATCCTCCTTTTCCCCCTCCAACGGCAGTAAGTCCGGTTCGTTCAGCTGAGCGATAAATTCGTCTTTGTTTTTGGCTGATTCTGAGATGCTAATCAAACTGCCTATTTCATCAGTAATTCCTTCATTAGCAGTCTTCCTTAGCTTCTCATTCTCCTCATTCAATTGACTAATTATTTCGTGTTTCTCTTCCAACTTCTTCTTTAAATACTGAATTTCATCATTCAGTTCATTAATACCTTCATTAGCAGTCTTCCTTAGCTTCTCATTCTCCTCATTCAATTGACTAATTATTTCGTGTTTCTCTTCCAACTTCTTCTTTAAATACTGAATTTCATCATTCAGTTCATTATTGTCTCGAGTGCGCAATTCATTTAGATCATTGTTCTCATCAATCAGCATTTCAATTTGTTTCCGTACCTGTTCTTTCCCGTCCAGGGCATCCCGTTCTCCCGCTACAGCCTCATTCATTTTGGTTCCGAGGATGTCCCTCTCTTCATTCCGCTGCATTAGGGTGACGATATTCTTCTCCTGCTGTTTGATGAAGTCCTCCATTTTCCCCTCCTGTGGCGTTAAGTCCGGTTCGTTCAGCTGAGCGATAACTTCGTCTTTGTTTTTGGCTGCTTCTGAGATGCTAATCAACCTGTCTATTTCATCAGTAATTTCTTCATCAGCAGTCTTCCTTAGCTTCTCATTCTCCTCCTTCGACTGACTTATTATTTCGTGTTTCTCTTCCAACTTCTTCTCTAAATACTGAATTTCATCATTCAGTTCATTATTATCTCGAGTGCGCAATTCATTTAGAGCATTGTTCTCATCAATCAGCATTTCAATTTGTTTCCGTACCTGTTCTTTCCCGTCCAGGGCATCCCGTTCTCCCGCTACAGCCTCATTCATTTTGGTTCCGAGGATGTCCCTCTCTTCATTCCGCTGCATTAGGGTGACGATATTCTTCTCCTGCTGTTTGATGAAGTCCTCCTTTTTCCCCTCCTGTGGCATTAAGTCCGGTTCGTTCAGCTGAGCGATAACTTCGTCTTTGTTTTTGGCTGCTTCTGAGATGCTAATCAACCTGTCTATTTCATCAGTAATTCCTTCATCAGCAGTCTTCCTTAGCTTCTCATTCTCCTCATTCAACTGACTTATTATTTCGTGTTTCTCTTCCAACTTCTTCTTTAAATACTGAATTTCATCATTCAGTTCATTATTATCTCGAGTGCCCAATTCATATAGAGCATTTTTCTCATCAATCAGCATTTCAATTTGTTTCCGTACCTGTTCTTTCCCGTCCAGGGCATCCCGTTCTCCCGCTATAGCCTCATTCAGCTTGGTTCCGAGGATGTCCCTCTCTTCATTCCGCTGCATTAGGGTGACGATATTCTTCTCCTGCTGTTTGATGAAGTCCTCCTTTTTCCCCTCCTGTGGCATTAAGTCCGGTTCGTTCAGCTGAGCGATTACTTCGTCTTTGTTTTTGGCTGCTTCTGAGATGCTAATCAACCTGTCTATTTCATCAGTAATTCCTTCATCAGCAGTCTTCCTTAGCTTATCATTCTCCTCATTCAACTGACTTATTATTTCGTGTTTCTCTTCCAACTTCTTCTTTAAATACTGAATTTCATCATTCAGTTCATTATTATCTCGAGTGCCCAATTCATTTAGAGCATTGTTCTCATCAATCAGCATTTCAATTTGTTTCCGTACCTGTTCTTTCCCGTCCAGGGCATCCCGTTCTCCCGCAATAGCCTCATTCATTTTGGTTCCGAGGATGTCCCTCTCTTCATTCCGCTGCATTAGGGTAATGATATTCTTCTCCTGCTGTTTGATGAAGCCCTCCTTTCCCCCCTCCTGTGATATTAAGTCCGGTTTGAATTCTCCAAACTGACACCCATCCTTCTCATCCAGTAGCGCATTTTCTCCATACATGCTACCTAGCGTTGTGACAAACGCACTGCACTCTGCATTCTCTTTCTGGTCCTTGAGGGAGTCGACATCATCCTTGTGATCCAGCTTGACCATCATCCTCGGACTCTTGGTTTGCAAGTAGTCATGAGTCGAGGTGAGCCGTGCTCTGCAATAAACCTTCTTTTTGCCCTGTATGTCCACGAACACGTCTTGCGTTAGAGCCTTGTCCTTCTCGTGCAATATGTCAGACAGACGGTGAATCAACTGTTGCTGCATCCCTTGCTCCTCGTGGGAAGATTTCAACTGTTCTTCCTTTACCCGCACCACCTCCTGCTGTTTGCTCTCCAGTACCTTCAACTCCTTGTGGAGCGACGGGTCGTCCTTGTCCTCCATCTCCCCCTTCCGCTGCTTCTGAAACCAGGCACCACATTCGTCAGTAGGGCGATATTAATTATTTCTAAATATTCTGCAATTATCTGTTCGCTACAATTGAGTCATAAAGTTCCAAAACCCGACAATTCACCTTGATTATTTCCCCCGTTTCTAAACGCTGAGTTTGCTTTCAAATTATTTCTTCAACAAATAACTTCAAATCGATTAGGTGGTATAGAGGGATGAATCAATTGCTAACCTTACAAACTGAAGCACATTTCGTCTATTTTATTTTATTCTTTCTTTTGCCGAGCAGCAAAGACCATGTTTTGAAATTTCAATTTGTAAACAGTCTACTGTGTTTGAATCTCGCCTTTGAAATATTCTTACGATGGGAATGAGAAAAAGGTCTGACAGAATTACCTGAGACTTCACAAACACACCACCACACTGACTCCCTCGTCACACGAGCGACTTACCTCTCCAGGGCCGCCTCATCCTGTTCGGCGAGCGTACTGTCCTGCTGGCACTTCATGTGCAGGTAGAAGTCTCGCCCCAGCTCCACTTCGGACCGGAGCAGATCCACTCGACACGGTACACGTCACAGTAGCGGGCCTTATCCACAAGGTCCAGGAAAGCGCTCATCTCATCCTTTAGCTGGCCACGGTCGGCCTCCTCGGCGCCGCGATACCCTTGTAGTCGTCCAGCTGCTTCTGGACCATGTCCCTCTCGACTTCAACATCCTTTAATCGGGCCGTTCCTTCCACCTCCCTCAAGAGGCGCTCTCTCGATGCCACAAGCAGCGCGTCCCGTTCCGCGTCTGAGACTCCACCTCCTGTTGAGCAGGTCTTTATCACTCTTAATGTCCACTTGCAGACGTCAGAGCATTTCCTCCAGCTCACGGATCCTGCCCTGTAGACGCCGGTTTTTCTTCCATGAGGTTATGCACCGCCTTCTGCTTGAGCTCCAGTGCTGCCTCCTCCTCCATGTCAGCATATTGGTCTAACTTGTTACGAAGCCAAATCCTCTCCTCATTGAGCTCAAGCGAACGGGACTTCTGCAGCCTGACCTCATGTTGAGTGGACTTGTTCTGTTCCTCCAGCTGTACCACGCGTGTCATGTACTTCACTATATTCTTCTTAATGTACCTATACACTGAGTCTGCCTCCAGCTTCTTCAGTCTGTCCACTTCGGCCTGTAGGTCACGCTGCCCTGCAATCAGAGCGTCTCGCTCCGACAGCAATCCTTCTTTGTCCTTGAACTGTTCCAGGAGCATTTCGACCTGACTCTTGAAGGTAGACACCTCGTCCTTGGCTTTCACACCAGTCTTATCCATCTGGAGCTTAAACCCCTTCACCCTCTCCCTCCATGGCATACACCCCACTATAGGCCTTGGGCAGATTCTGGAGCTCCTGCAGCAGTAACTTGGACTCTTCGTCCGGCGTTAGGTTATGCTGCTTCTTCAGTTTCTCAAGGCGTGCTTCTATTGTCGTCAGATCGTCCTCCATGGATGGATCTGACGGGAAAGGTGGACCATCATCCCGCGTCCTCGAGGACCTCGGGTGTCCGGGGATCGAGGTTGAAAGTACGATGTCATGTTCGGTGTCCGTTTCAAGGTCCGAAGAAAATGCGAGGTCCGTCGTCGCTGTCGACTGTGGATGGTCGTAAGTGTCCGTGTCCGAAGTCGGAGTGACCTCCACACCTGTCTCTGGATGAGTATCCGTCGCGTCCAGATTATGCTGAGACTCACGCAGTAGCTAGAGGGCAGCGTCCTTCTCTTGGAACAGGCGTCTCCATAATCAAAAAGTCAAAGGAAATTAGTAGGAGTGTCTTGGGGATTCTGACAACGGCACAACAGCCATTTCGTTTCAGGGATCCATTTTGTTTTCGGCAGCAGTCATTTTGTTTTTCTAAGACACCCTCTTGCTTTGTGAGAGCTGCCATTTTGTTTTAGACGCCATTTTTCGTTTTTTCAGGCGCCATTGATGTTTTGAAGAGCTGACATCTTATTTTAAGGCACCACTTTGCACTTCGCATCAAATTTTGCTGAACTTAGGCGAACTTAACGGAACAGATGTTTTCCGTACTTACCGAGTTAAAACAAACATAGCCGTACTTATCTGAACTGTGACCTTTAGATGCTCCTAATATTTTGCACGTCGCTTTTGCCTAAACAGATGGCTGCGACCAACCCTTATGAGCGTACCGGATGCTGATCAGTCACGCTAACTCATAACCTATTTGGCAGTTATGGCAACTATGGATTTTGTGGAGAATAGATGCACGAATGAGGAAATTGTCCTGTAACACATTAATTGTCTGGCTATTATTTTATTCTTGAATTAGAAAATCTGCCTGAAATATACTTCATTGTACGGTCTCAGAGAACTTATTTAAGACTGAAATGAGCGACAGAAGTCAGCAGTTATATAAGCATTAATATTTGGTGACAGTTTTGGAAGCGAAAACAGGAACATTTCAGTAGAAATGGAATGGCTTCAAGTAAGCATATTGTTGTAAATAGATGTACAGATAAAGTTGGATTTAAGGAAATAGTAACGTTCAGCTTTGCATTTAAGTGTAAAAAATTTATGTGTAGTGGACTATATATATAAACAAAAGTTTGGTGCTTTTCAGTCGGTCAACGCAAATGTACCCAAATGTACCTGAAAAAATTACATGAAATTAATAAATACACTAGGATGACCAGTTTCTATCGTCAAGCGATCATCATCAGATCCATTTCACAAAAAGGCGATTGTGTCAAGCATTTGATCTCAGTTCACCAGGTTCAGCTGATCTTTGCGCGTGCTGAACGCAGAATTTCTGTTGTACAAACTTTAATCTAAGATCACCGCGTCTTGACCTGAGTTCATATTTAACCGCCGACAGTTCTCGGTTCAGCGATGTTGATCTTAGTTCACAGCTGTTGTCCATGAAACATTTTAGCGCTTAGATTCCAGTTCTAGGCTTTATATAAAAGAGAAATATGTTAGAAAGCTTGTACATTATCAGGTTATACGAAGGTACTATTTCTTTCTGGACTAGGCCTAATTTGTGCGTGTTCGCTCTCATTGATGATGCATTTAGTGCCACCATCGCTTCCTCCGACTTGACAGTTCACCGGCTGGCGATGCAGTGTTGCCAGTCCACTAACGCGAATCAGCTGACGTTCAGTGGTCTCAAGATAGGAAGATGCCGCGTTAGGGGTGGAAACACAGCCGCTGGAGGGGGCCCCACGCCCGGTCGCCAGATTGCAATTTCTAGTTCACTTTTAGCATCGGAGAAGGACACAGCTTCCTGATTGGCTATTCTGACGAAGCATGTCTGCAGCAAAAGGATTTGATTAGTCAGCATAGTTATAAGGTGGAACCTATCAGCGATGTCGTTCCAGGTTTGAAAAAAATATGTAGAACTCCTGCTGTTTTAACTTCGTATACATTGTAATGCGCCTTGAAATAGTTGCATGATCATTGTTCCTAGGCCATATGTGTTTCCATATCTTCTTAAATCAAGAAGAATCATTACCAGAATGTTTTCCATCGATTAAGACCCCCTTGTAGCCATCCATTTGGGTGGTTATACATATAGGGGAAACTTTATGGTCTGTATAGAGTTTATTAATCTAACAACACAGTTCTATGGAAAATGTATCATTGTATACATGAATATCTTACAAATAGACTAGATTTTAATAACATTTTGAGAATTGAACAATACAACAAAAAATGCTCAATTTGTCATTAGCATGGATGTCCCCAGTCATTGAAGTATGAGGCTTCTTTTCGTTATGGATGCATACATTTGACTAGCATATAAACCAACTTAATGGAACGACATCGCTGATAGATTCCACGCTATATCTACGCTGACTAATCACATCCTTCGTCAGAATAGCCAATCAGGAAGCCGTATCGCTCTCCAATGCTAAAAGTGAACTAGAAATTATTGCAATCTCGCCGCCCGGTCAGCTATGCGTGTACAGTCACATTATTTGACAAGTTGACCTACCACCATCCCTCCCCGCTTGTTTATTCTGTGGGGCTGTGACATATATACTGCTCAAAAAAATTAAAGCACCACTTTTTTCAAAGGCCACCAAATTTGGAAAGTTGACTGCACAAGGTCGAAATCTCAGTATGACGTTTGCCCCGACGCCTACCAAGCACATGCTTCAGCACAACTCCCCAACTTGTGTAGTTTCGGGATAGCGCCCCCAAAACCAGCCCATTTTTGAAAACCGTAAATTGAAGTTTGCGAAAAACGCTGTAGGACTTGTCGCAGGTTGCCAAAGCAGTCGAAAATGAATGAGTCTTGCTCTTAAGGTTCCACGAACACGCTGAAATCGTTACATTTGACGTTTGGGCATTTTCAACCCCCTTCATCATCCCCTAAACATGGACTACCATTGGGGGCGCCTGAGAAGGTACCGGATGTGTTTAACCACCTGAAAACCTGCACACCGTCCTCAGTTGCTGATTGCAGTAAGTTCTTAAGGCCTCCGGCAATGTTCACCCCTCCTAACACCCTCAACTGGCAAGGGACCAAACCACCCCGTCTTGATTCACCCCTAAGGAAGGTTTAAGTCGAGATTTTTATCAGTGCTGCTAATGGGGGGGGGGGGGGTCTTCCCCTAACGTTTCAAAAGAGGACCTGCGCCTGTGTCGCCACCCCTTCCCTTGCTACCCCCCTTTTGTATGATTTTTCGAATCAGGCCCTTTTTAAGGGCTGAAATGAGGTCTTAATCGCTGAAAGGGCTGTAAAGTTCCTTAGAAGTAGTGGTGACACGAAATCAACCCCTTCCGATGTATGATTGACATTCCAACCCCAAAGTTGACATTTTTGCACCCTCAACCCTCCCTGTCTGGACGCGTAACGCGTCATGGCAGAGTTTTCAGAGTTGGATCAAAATGAAGCGTATGGCCTGAAATGGAGCCCAAAACAGCAGGTTGGATGGAAATTCATCGGTAGGGTGGGAAACGGGACCAAAATTTTTCAAAAAAGTTAACAGCCTCTAGTAAGTACACCAATGCATAGGCAACCCACATCACGTCATTTTTCTCCCATTGCCAAACTTTGTAACCTATTGCCGATCATAAGCAACCCACACGCACGGACGTGATGTGGGTTGCCTATGCATGGGCGTACTTACTGCAGGCTGTACACTTTTTTGAAAAATTTTGGTCCCGTTTCCCAACCTACCGATGAATTTCTATCCAGCCTGCTGTTTTGGGCTCCATTGCAGGCCATAAGCTTCATTTTCGTCCAACTCTGAAAACTCTGCCATGACGCATTACGCGTCCAGACAGGGAGGGTTGGGGGTGCAAAAATTTCGAATTTGGGGGACGGAATGTCAATCATCGATCGGAAGGGGTTGATTTCGTGTCACCACTACTTCTAAGGACCTTTACAGCCCTTTCAGCGATTAAGACGTCGTTTCAGCCCTTAAAAAGGGCCTGATTGGAAAAATCATACAAACGGGGGTTGCAGGGGAAGGGGTGGTGACAAAGGCACAGTTCCTTTTTTGAAACGTTAGGGGAAGACCCCCCCCCCCCATTAGCAGCACTGATAAACATCTCGATTAAAACCTTCCTTAGGGGTGAATCGAGAAGGGGTGGTTTGGTCCCATGCCAGTTGAGGGTGTTAGGGGGTGTGGACATTGCCGGGGGCCTTAAGAACTTACTGCAATCAGCAACTGAGGACGGTGTACAGGTTTTCAGGTGGTTAAACACACCCGGTACCTTCTCAGACGTCCCCAATGGTAGTCCATGTTTAGGGGATGATGAAGGGGGTTGAAAATGCCCAAACTTCAAATGTAACGATTTCAACGTGTTTGTGGAACCTTTAAGAGCAAGACTCATTCATTTTTGACTGCTTTGGCAACCTGCGACAAGTCCTGCAGCGTTTTTCGCAAACTTCAATTTGCGGTTTTCGAAAATGGGCTGGTTTTCGGGGTGCTACCCCGAAACTACTCAAGTTGGGGAGTTGTGCTGAAGGATATGCTTGGTAGGCGTCAGGACAAACGTCATACTGAGATTTCGGGCTTGTAGGTCAACTTTTCAAAATTTGGTGGCCTTTGAAAAAAGTGGTGCTTTAATTTTTTTGAGCAGTATATTTCACATTTGTGAAGTTAATTTATACAATGTAGAAAACAAGGTATTTGTGTGCATTATGTATCATAACGGAGCCAAGGAGCCAGTCATAAGTTAATAACAGTAACCGATATTTTAAAAAATACTTTGACTAAGCCGTGGGCTATTTGTTGTTTATTTTAGGGGCTGTGACATCGTTGTCATATAGCCCCGTGTATTTCAGGTGTGTGTGTTAGTGTGTGTGTGGGGATTTGAGTGCTAACCTGTGTTATTGTGAAAGCTGCCCTAGTGTGTGTATTTGTAAATTGGCGGTCGGATTGGGAAGGAGGCAGGCGTGGTCTTAAGTTAAGAACCATCCCAGCATTTGCCTGAGGTAGAAGTGGGAATCCACGGAGAACCACTTCCAGGATAGCCGAGGTAGGAATCGAACCCAGACCTCCGGGGCGAAAGCCAAGAACGCTACCCGCTACACCACAAAGCTTTTATGATTAAACAATGAGCATTGCAAATAGGGAATGAAGTACTAAGTGCAAATATCGCATTGTAGTTCACAACACATGTACTGTACACAAATAATTATTTATTCACATTGTCACAGTAGTATCCCCCTGGGGTTCAAACCCATACAATTTTAGTATTATCACCACAACACAATTTAGCGAAGAAACAACGGAAACCATTATTTACAGTCCGTCCAAAGGCAGCTCCTCCACTCCCGATAAATCACCATCTGAATCTCCACTCTCATCTTCTTCTTACTCTCCTTCTTCGCTACTGTCTTCACCTAACTTAATAATAAAGTTCTCCACGACTTCTTCAATTAGAGGCTGCTGCTTCAGATACTCTGCTTCATACGTTTTGGCTTTCTCACACTTCTTCATTCAAGACTGTTGTGAGATTTCATCAAACTTCTGTGTTGCCAATGCTCTGACGTCCTCCATTTGAATGTGGTGTTGTTTGCAGCAATCCAATTTTTTAGTTCGGCCCAGACAAGCTCTATGGGGTTGAGTTCTGGGTGATACGGTGGCAGGCCTAGAACCGTGTGACCATGTTGTTTCAGCAGAGAGTCTATCACATATTCTTTATGCAGTGGTTTATTCAGCCTTACAACTCAAGTAACTGAACTTTCACCATGTTGTCGGTAAATGAGATGTTATTACACCTTAACCACTCCTGCAGGACAGTATTTCTGGAGTTGCTTGTGGGACATTTGTTAGATTGAACGTTGTGATACGGGGCGTTATCTATCACAAGCACACAGGTTTTAGGGAGATTAGGGATTAATTTCTCTTCGAGCCACTTGCTGTAATTATTATAATTCATCTCGTTATGGTAATCTCCTGTCGATTGTGACGATTGCCACATTGTCAAACAATTTTCAATAAACCCCATCTCCCCTCCAGCATGTTTTACGATGAGTCTCCTCCTTTAGAAATAGGTGTAAATAAGCCTTCAGTCGAGTCATCTGACCACGATTTTGAAATGACGTGGGTAGAATGAATATACGTTTCATCCATATACACCACTGGTCGGCCTTCTGATCTGAATCTTGTGACGTTATGCAGATAACTATACCGTTGAAAAGCGATGTGTTGCCTTTCAACAAGCACGTGCCTATTGTTCCGAGTTTTCTTCCATTTGTAGCCTAACTCTTTGAGAATTGTTCTCAGGCTTGTTTTGCCGCCTGGAAACCCTAAATCCTTCACAAGCCTCGCATGCAGTTTTGGTATTGTCGGTACACATTTCTCCGTTAGATAAAAGTTATTGATCCCTCTCCTTAGAACACCTTTATCAAAAGCATCCAGGCCTGTGACGAACTTGTTTTTAGTTTGTTTCTTTATTAGGAGTTTCGAACAGTGGTTCACCTTCATTTCTTTTCATCTTGGCCTCACGACTTATCATCGTTTAAGTCATTTTAGAACATCCAACTGCAGCCGACACTCTTTCTCGAACCTTTTTCACAAATCCACCTGCTTCACTCTCCTTTTTCATGAATTCCATCACATTATAAATAACCTCACGAGTTTGACTCTTGATAACTTTGCGCGGTAATTTACTACAACTCATCGTAACACAGCAAAACACAACAACAACATGAAACCAATTGGAAGATATTGTTATTCAATGAAATGCAGGTTTAACCCCCTTAAGACCCCTTTAGAACCTAATTATCCGAAATTCCTCCCTTAGTGGACGGTTTTGACATACAATGAACATATCCCCAAAATGCCATGTTTCTAACTTCAATAATTTTGGCTGGGCAATGATGAGTGAGTGAGAGAGTCAGGACATTTTCTTTCTTTTTTGTTTTTTGGAATTTCACCCCTCCCCATAAACCCCTTAAATTGGATTTATGAAAAAGCTATCGAACACCTATTTACTTATTTTTAGCAGTTTTCCCCCTGAGTTTGATGAGTGAGTCAGTCAGTCAATCAGTTAGGACATTCTTTTTCTTGGTTCCCCCCCCCAGAAATTCACCCCTCCGCATGGGCCCCTTAAATTGGATTTATGAAAAAACGGCCAAACACCTATTTACTTATCTTTTAAGCTGATTTATTTCGCGTAGTATCAAACTCCTCGCCTATGTCGTTTATGGGATACACGCTCCGTTAGTAATTCTTCAACCCCAACTGTTCACCCCTTTCACCTCATAATATACACCACATTGAAAAACCCTCAGACAAGTGTCTTCTTATTTTTAATGATGAGTTTATATGCCGAGTATCACATCCCTCAGTGAAACCAATCCGGAGATATTGTTATTCAATGAAATGCAGGTGTACCCCCTTAACACCCCTTTAGAACCTGAAAATCCAAAAATCCTTTCTTAGTGGGCGTTTTCGACTTACAACGAACATATCCCCCAAATTTTACGATTCTTACGTTAATAGTTTTGGCTGGGCGTTGTTGAGTCAGTCAGTCAGTCAGTCAGGACACTTTGTTTTATATAATAGATTGAAGTAATGAATTGTACTACGTGTGTAAGGAACCAAAGGGTTGTCTGTTATATGTCCGTCTTATTTATTAATTTTTTATTAATGGATTCGTCTATACCGAGCAGTTTTTAGCTTCACTGTTTTGAAACACTATGCTCATTGGAAGTGAAATTTAACCCTGATTTGGCAATTTTGTAGAAGGTTTCATTATTAAAATGACGAAAGTATAATGCATGGAGAGAGGTCGATGGATCAAACTATTATCGAGTAGCTAACGATAATACTGTAAATATATGTATAAAGTAGTAATAGGATATTTTACGATTATTTCAAATGTTAGGAATTTAGCTTGGAATAAATGTTATTATGGAATGTATCATATAGGGGATAAAAGTATAACGATTAGTGTGTGAAATATTTAACGTGTATAACGAGTACAGTATGAACCACAAGTGTGACTACATTTTTTTAGTAATTTTACTCTATGTTACAGTCATTAGGACTGATAAAATTGTGACAGGAAGTTCACTACGTTTTCATTTTATTTTAGGTATGCTACATATTTTAATTTACTTTTGTATATATTTGTAACGTGTGAATGTAGGAGTGTATGGACTGGAAGTGTCCTTATTTGAATAATAAACTATCAGGCACGTGTTCGTTTGCCTGTCCGATTTTTTTAAATAGAATATCTCGACTTTCTAATTTAATAATCTAATGACGATAGTGCTACTAGTTAGGTACTGGCACTCTTTGCAACTTAGTAACCTTTCACCTTCGAGATTTTAGAATCTCGTCCTACCATACTTGATTGTAGAATGTTTTATTTGTAACTAAGTAGGAGTACTATCGTGGTTTTATAATATACCTGTATTTAGAAATTACTAGCCTTTCACCTAGCGAGGTACTGTTGATTTATCTGGCTGAGTATCAACGCCCTTAGCGATCCCTTCCATCCCTAGGATATTAGGTGAGGGCTATGTCAATTTCGGGTACAGTAGAAAACACAACCCGCTTGCTTTGTGAACCCCGTTCAGTTTTGTTTCAAGGATGGTGCTATCGGAAACACTTGCGATATGAAAAAACCACCTGCCAGTATCCTGATGGACGGATCACAGCTTCTTCTTGGCCCCAACTGGATAAACCACTGTAAGAAATGCCTGACACATGGGATAAATTGGGATACATAGATTTCATGACATTCTACTACGGAATAAGGACTAAATTAAACATTGGTAGAGTGAGAAACCTGTGCTGCTCGTAAAATCAAATGGGCGCCTATCTTTAATTCTATTCACCTTAATTATTATCAATAGGGCCCGGATAGTTATGTGCTTAACATTTCAGAAATATGTATTTATTTATGTGCTTAAAAGTGAGAAAATATGTGATTAAAGTTTCCAAAATATGTTCTTAAATTTGTACCATATTTATGTCCCCCAGTTACTCTAAATATAGTTGTACATATTTCACCAACTATGATGTTGGCTACGTAACGGCCAGTATCGTCGGTCGTCTCGTCCATTGTAATCCACACAGCTTTGTCGCCAATTTCACTACGAATTCTATGCACTGCCTCAGAGTAAAGTTTAGGTAAATAGTTCTTACGCAGTGTTGACTCGTCAGGGAGAGGAATTTTGACGTACTTTTCTAACGTGCCACGTATCACTGGGTTCTGCAGTTTATTCAGTGGTATATCAGCCGCAAGAAATGCATGACAAATGCCTTGTGAGAACTGGCAGTTTGCTGGACCAGATCTCACATCCTGCATTTCGGGAAGCAAACGTTGAGTCGACTTCTTTCAAGATGTACATTTGACGTGTTTCGCTGTCGCAACATGTTGCGTAACTTGTGAACGCATGTCTGGGTTTCTCACAAATGTTGCAAAATAAAACAGTTCCATCAGTTCTAAAAAGTCTCCGAACTCTCGCACTAAACGATTCAAAGTAACATATTTCGCACTTTTGGGACTCATCGTATTCGTTGAAACGAGAACACCACTGTCAGTATACTCCCAAGCTTCGCAGACCACTGTGATTTTAACTAACATTTTCCGTCTAGGTGAGGACTAGTGGAGGCTAAATGAGCCTGTTAACTCCAGCCCCCTGCTGTACTTAATGACCGGGAAATCCCTGTCTTGAAATGCTACTACAGTATGGAGACAATGGAGCACTGACGAAATAGAGAAGCCAATTACTGGAATTTCAAAGGGTCGAAAATGTGGCAGCAGTCATCCAAGAAGTGCAACATACGACCAAATATAGGAAATATGTGTTTATGAATAAACACGCCAAAATATGTATTTATTTATAACAACTGTAAAAATATGTAAATAAATAGAAAATATTTAATTAAATAAAAAATATTTCAACACATAACTATCCGGGCCTTAAATATCAATCAATAACGCTTTGTTTCTATCAAAACGGTGGACAAACGAAAAATTTTCGTGTCCCTACTTTGTTAAATAGAACAATACAAAAAGAAAACTTTCCTAATAGAAAACTCAAATAAATACTCCTCCACAAAAATTATAAAGTCGCTATATGTCAAGGAAACTTTTAAATGCTTCTCCTCGCATTCCATAAACAGTCACCTAGACTTTCATTTTTCACTGGAGAAAAAAAAACTTATATTATCTAAATCTTTAAACCGACGATCTAGATAACACATTGTTCATTTTACTCTACAGAGTTTAACTCTATTCCACTTCCCATAAATTATTTACACTTAAACGCAAAGTTGAACGTTACTATTTCCTTAAATCCAACTTTATCTGTACATCTATTTACAACAATATGCGTACTTGAAGCCAATCCATTTCCACTGAAATGTTCCTGCTTTCACTTCCATAACTCCCACCTAATATTAATGCTTATAAAACTGCTGACTTCTGTCGCTCATTTCAGTCTTAAATAGGTTCTCTGAGACCGTACAATTAAGTATAGTTCAGGCAGATTGTCTAAATCAAGAATAAAATAATAGCCAGACAATTAATGTTGTTATAGGACAATTTCCTCATTCGTGCATCTACTCTCCACAAAATCTATAGTTGCCATATCTGTCAAATACGCATAACTACATCCATCCTTCCAGTCAATGTGGCATAAATCTTCACATATTTACGATAACTGACCTACTTTCAGTTTGAAAACATTATAACCAGTTTTCTGTGTTGCACAAGTACTCCGTTAAATAATAACCTTTAAAATTACTTTTACATATTTCACAGCGTTATTCCAAACGTCACCATGCCCGTATGGAATTTAACTTTTACTCCTTAAAATCTTGCAACAAACAACGTGCTGAACAATGCGTTTCCACGAATAACTTAGCTCTTCTAGACATGCTTACAGTATCTGAAGTACTTCAAAGAACACATAAAGTGTTGGCGTTGTAACTTTGTAGAGAGTGCATTTGTATACACAATATTTTTTTTTCTTTTTCCGTTAACTGCCTCTAAACTTTTGTAAAATGAATTTACTAATTCAGAAACATCTGTGAAAGCGTGCACAACAACTCACCAAAGTTTCATCGCAATCAAATGAATGGTATATGAACGTATACGGGACTTTGTTGGAACGATTCACACGCCGTCACCCATTTGTTGAAACCACTCGTACGCTACCTATTGTAATATGGCTTTACATAGTCTGACACCTTTGCAGGAGAGTACACAGTAGCTCATCAAAGTTTCATTGCAATCGGATGAATGGTAGGTTATATGAACGCATACGGGATTTTGTTGAAACGATTCGCGCGCTGTCACACATTTGTTGACTCTACTCGTAGGCTACCTATTGTAATATGGCTTTACTTAGTCAGACACCTTTGCAGCAGTGTACACAGTAGCTCATCAAAGTTTCATTGCAATCGGATGAATGGTAGGTTATATGAACGCATACGGGATTTTGTTGAAACGATTCACGCGCCATCACTCTTTTGTTGAATCTACTCGTGCGCCCGTAGGAGGGGCAGGGGTTGGGGTGGGGGCATGCCCTCTCTCTGGAATCTTAAAAAGTAAAACGATAAGAAACTCAGACTGAGAACAAACGTTTCTTACAAAAGTGCTTACAGTATTGTAATTAATTTTGTGCTTATCTTCTGTCAGGCACAACATTAAATATAGCGGCAGTGGGCGCATCATGCCCGTCTGGCACACCTCAGAAATTTGAATTTTAAAGAATTACAATATTTGCTGAAGAACAATTTTGCTGCAATAGTGAACACATTAATTCGTTCTCTACATTTTACGTAATGATGCACGATCAGACGCAATCTGCCCGGAAGATCACTTTTGCAACAACAGCAAATGTGTAGGAGGGTCATTGACAAACTGGCCGATATGGACTTGAATATCATGTGGAAAGAGGTAACTACAGAAAGGTGGAAGTGGTCGAACATCAATTCCGCCCGATTTTCCTCAATTCCACCCGGTCCTCCAAGGGACCCAAAAATAAGTTCATCAAGTCCGCTCAGGCTTTGACAAGAGGTCGGCAAAGGGGTTATCCCCAATGACGTAAACAAATGTCATAACACTCCTGCTCGCATACCAAGGGCCGGGTCAACGTCAAACACCTTCTGCAGAGCATGAGCGAATTCTTGCATTCCACACGACAACACAAGCTCTCAGGTGTTCATATTTTTGGGAATACCAAACACAACCCCCACCCTGTTGACAAGTTGGTTCGTGGGTCAGTTGTTTAAAAGTATTGTAGGCAGTTACACCAACATCTTTGTGTTCTCACACAATAGTTAGGGAATGAAAAGAGTTTCATCTAATGTTTTTGTATAGTTTGAAATTAAGTAAAGATTTATGTGATTTTAAGATGCTGAATTTTCTTATTTTATTACATTTCCTGTCCATATTTTTATTTAACAACAGTGATTAATATCTAGCTCTTTGTATTATATTTATATCTGATTTAACGCTTGCCACGGTGGGTGAGTGGATAGCGTGTCGGTCTACTAACCCCAAGATTGCAGGTTCGCCCCTTGCCATGGTAACTGATTTTTGAAGGCGACGAAAACCACGACGCTCATGTCATACGTTGTTGGCATGTTAAAGAACCCATTTGAATTCAGTAGGCCGTGTTCAATCGCAAAATATATCTCGGGTTTTTCCGCCAACAAAAAGTTCCTCCATTCTCTACTTGAAAGCGCTGTAGTGTCAAGGAGTTTAGACTTTCATAGCGTTCAAAGGAACGACGATATTCGACATGCAAGCTACCCTCTGGGTGTCAATTAACAAAGCTTGCACCAGGCACCCGAGGCCATACGATATTATTATTATTATTATTATTATTATTATTATTATATCTGATTTAACGTTTGAGCGGACTTGGTGGTGGTGATTTAAAATTAATCATAATATTCTTTTACATAAGTCTACCAAGTTTTCTATTTTTTTTTATTTTTTTTTTACTCATGCGCTGCATAAGGTGTTTGACACGGCCCTTGGTATGCGAGCAGGAGGGTTATGACATTTGTTTACGTCATTGGGGAAAAGCCTGGGCGGAATTGGGGAACACATTTCTTGGTCCCTTGGAGGACCGGGTGGAACTGAGGTAACCTTGGCTACCTGACTGGAATTCCCGGGTGGAATTGATGCCCGCCCGTGGAAGTAGTTTCGCCCACGCGAATGACGAATATGAGATAAGATATTTCCGATCAGTTGCACCCACCGGAAAGTTAAAAACATCCTACATCTCAGTTATGGAATGGTGCTGGTGTGCTTTCACCTTATATTACACACTTGAATAATATTACAATGGAATATTGTAATTTATATACGCGTACATTTCATCCGCGTGTATTGTGTTTACCATGATTGGCCGCCTAGACTGTGTCTGTGTGCTTACACCGTCGAAACTGCCCTAACGGACACCCTTATTAAGCGGACACCTGCCTATACGGACATTTTTCCTTGGAACCGATTTTCTTTTACATAAGACAAGTGTTAAATTTGCCTCATTTCAGCGGACACCTTGAAGTCCGGACAGCGGACATCGCCATCTGCCCCGTCCACTTGACTTAAGCGGACACTTCACACGCTGCAGGGCATTTTTTACACCGGACCTTGTCATCCTTTCTTCTAAAACCATTCTGCAGACATACGGAAATCCCTCTCGAATGTCTGTACCACACCTATTTCGAGTCAAAGGAGAGAGAGAGTGCAATGCACTCTACATGGCAACGCTGTAGTAGCCGTAAAGTTAATCCTTCTATACATTCCTCTTTCCAAACCTTTTGATATGGTGTTCTACCTACTGGTGTACATTCCGAGAATTCGAATTGTCCAGGATTGCTGCCAGGGACTGTTTACTCACGAGTTACCAGGGGATTTTCTTCCCTGCTTGCATCATTCTATTCATAACTCAGATTGCCACCGATAAGGTCGAGCTCAGGTAGTCAACTTGAGAAGGAAAAGACTTGCAGTACAAGCGCGAATTAGTGAGACAGAAATACCGTAGCATTTCAGTCGTCGAGTAAACATGAGTAACAAGGAACGAACGTGTTTAGACCTCAAAACAAGAAGAAATGTGATTCTAGAAAGTGGCAAGGGACTTGAAGTGAGAAAGCTTGCCGAAAAATTCAAATGCGGGAAAACTCAAACAAATAATCAAAATAAAGATATGTATGTTTATGTTTAAGGTGGATGTACTTTGCCGTTAAAATGTTCGATTATTTTTACAAACTTGTTTCATCGGACGCCTCTCATAACGGACATGTTCCCTCGGAACCGACGGGGTCCGCAGAAGGGAGGTTCGACTGTAGTATTATTTATTTATTTCGTGTGCAAGGTCTACGAATGGATTTATATTTCATTTCAAGGCAAGTAATGTAATCTTATCTTATTCCAAAACCGAGGTTCTGACTCATTAATCATCGCATCTTTGTAAACACAAGGGCTATGAAACTGTTGATTACTCTCACTTTGTTGGTGCTCACTAAGCTCAATCTTCAAGTGGGTCTGTTCGGCCATTTGGCTCTCTTGCATGGGTTAATATAGGCAAAATAGAAGTTGTACAAAGACTGAACATAGCACATTTTACGCCTCTCGTCTCGGCTCGTGGAACAATACTCGGGCAAGTCCCAGAGGTGCCCCGAAACCACATTTTAAGGCCCGAAAACCAGCCCTTTACGAGACATTTCTACTTCCAAATCACTATCTTCGCTCTGGCAAACAGATTAACAAATGGCCAAACAAAACCATGGCGTTAGTAGATCAACTTTACATTTCTCTCTGTAAAAGGGCGAGAAGCGACTGCTCACATCCCATTATTCTACTGCTTCCCTCTTCGGCTCGGCTCGTTGTTCCAGCTAACCAACTGTTCGCCTAGTCTCGGACATATCCAAATCGACACGTTGATTGATTCTTTTGATAAGTTTTTCTTCTTTATCTCGGCTCGAATAAGTTCAATTCGTGTTTTGCGCTTGTTAACGATCATCTTTCAACATGGTTAGTGCTTAGGTTGCTGACCCAATGTATTCTATGTGCAGTAAATTAGCAGGTGCCAACATAAGAAATTGTGTTGGTTAAGCATATTTTGTGAGTTCTAGGTTTAAATTGGATTTTCTAAATGATATACAACATTAAACAACTATCAGGCATAACTACCGTAGTGTCAACTCAACACCCGACACTGGATCCTTGTTAGACACTCAACATGATCCGATAGCTTGATCATCAACTCCTTCATTAACAATGGCCTCGTTGCGTAGTGGCTAGCATTCCCGGCTCTGGCAAGAAATTAAATTATGGTCTAAGGAATGGAACGGGGTACACTCAGCCTCATGAGGCAAAACTGAGAAGAGGCCGGTTCAATTTCCACCTCAGCCATCCTGAAAGTGGTTTTCCGTGGTTCCCCAATTCTACTCCAGGCAAATGCTGGGCCATGGTCCCTTCCGCCCAATCCTCATCTGAATAACAAATACGCACACTAATACAGCCATCACAATAACACAGATTATGTCGCCAAGCTTCTAAAGAATCAACAACCAAACAATAATAACAATGGTAAAAGCTGTACGGATTCAGAATAAAAGGGGCGCTATTATCAGCGTTCTGAAATGTGCCAACATATTGTGTTTATTTTGAATTGAGGAGATATGAGCAAATGAAATATTTATTATTGAAAATTCTTTTTTCATAATTTCGGGTGAATGCAAAATTATCTACAAATTCTATTTAATCACATTATTAGCAACATTTCTAATGAATGAATTCATTCATTTTTAATTCACCATGTTCCACACTCAATGTACGAAACTACCGCCACATTTCACCTTCGCTTTTGTGGGCTATGACATACATCAGTAGGCCCGACCTATCGGACAGACAGAGCTTCCCAATTGTAGCGAGAATGGTTTAAACGAACCTCTTTTCTATTTTGTCGTTTCGTTTTCAGGAGCTTCCAGCATTTTGGTCATCAGTCCCTTGAACTTGTAACTGGTACCTGGATTCGGAAGGAGGTATCCGTGGTCTTCAGTGAGGTACTATCAGCACTCCATCTAACCCTCAGACCAAAATTTAAGAAACCTTTGGCACGGGCCCTCAAAACAAAAGATTTAATTTGTATCCCTAGACCTCAAATAAGTTACCATACATGCAGAGTTTCGCCGATGGCCTAACATTTAAGTCGCACGCTATACAACGTCCTAGACTCTAGTTATATTATCCCCAATGTACGATACTATTATTGTAAGAAGCTGAACATAGAAGTCCTCTGCCCCAATCAAATAGCTAAATATTTCATTATTCTATTCTATCAGATCTGAAGAGCAGGCAACTATGGTGAGGATTTCACATGTATTTGTTGTTGTTGAGTTTCAGTCTTCAATCTTTTGACTGGTTTGATGCAGCACTCCATGCCTCCCTGGCCTGAGCTAATAATTTCATCTCTAAGAGTTACCGCCTCTTACATACGATGCAAAAGTTGAAACAATACTTACTGCGGGATCATGAAGGCTGTGACAACTTCCGCTGTATTGCCGCGTGCGCATAGCACACTTCCGTTGTAAACACAGTTGCAAATTGTTGTTGTTGCCAGATTATAAACCAATTTCTGAAGTGAGCGGAGTGAGTAAGTAGGTGAGTGAATGTTATTACTTTTGTGGGTTTCTTCGCCTTTTAGAATGCCCAGATTTAGTCCACGAGTTTTTAGAAAAGTTAAGAAGGCCCGCATTTTACGAATTCGGAAGGAATATACAAACGTCGTGTGCCAGGAACCAACTCATGACTCTGAAATATCACCTGTGAACAATGGTAGTGCATCAAAGACGAAACTTGGATCTCGTATATACTCAGAAGACAGCACGGGACGTTAAGCAACTAGTGGTTACAGATGTATAGATTTAGGAATTCTGAGCAGTGTTATATCTTCTTCTTGTGCATGTGCTGTTTGTGGAAAAACATCACTGAAAATTTTGGGTGTAGTATGCAAGTTACATCTATTTTGTAAGAACTGTCAGACTAATATACCTTTGTTTACATCTACCTCACACAATAAGGTTTTTGAAGCAAATTTGAGGTTATGCTATACCATGAGATGCATTGTGGTGGGGAGGGAAGGCACAAATTTGTTTTGTGGTTTGATGAACATGCCACCACCATCAAGCAGGTACACTTCCCTCAACAAACTATCAGAACTATCAGGGGAAATGCTCATCAAAGAGCCCAGGCAAATGAAACAGGTGAAAAGGAGAGGTTTAGAAGAGTCACAAGAAGAAGAGGGATATGGTTATGGCCAGCATTAGTTGTTTGTTCCTGGTAAATAACATTTCAAATTTTCTTTCTTCATTTCCCGTAAACTACATATTGCAACATATACGGAACATTTTCTCCTAAACTAATAGGTTTATTCTACTGAAATTTGGTACAGTTATTTCAAATAACTGGGTCTATAATACCCTCGGACAGTTTTTCCTAAATAAATTTGGAAAGAAATTATGTATTTATATATGCCTATAAAAGAGGTCAATATTTTTTCTGGAATTGAAAATATCTAATATATAAAAGTGAAAGTCTGTATGTATGTATGTGGGTTGGTTCCGTATACAAATCTACACCGTTCCACCATTCTCAACCCTATTTTGCATACACATAGTTTAGGACCCAGAAGGAACCGCTGGCTACATGAATTTTCGATAGCTTTCTCATTCTTCTGATTTCGGTCCTTTTGTACTCCAGCAAAGGCTAATATAAAGTCATAAAATATACTCATGAAGGAACGGCAAGGCAGATCACTTCCATGGCAACATAGCTCAAGTCGAGACACAGCCGGCTGGATGCGAGTTGCGCTCTGCACTACCGGTATAGAAAATGAGGATCTTTACTTGAAATCCCGTTAGTTACTCAACTGCTCACACAGCACTGTCAACCGAGTATAGCATAACAAAGACTTGACATTATCTACTATATATTTGTCAAATACCCCTCACTCACTCACTCACTCTCTCATTCACTCAACACGAAATCTCAGAAACCACCGAACGGATTGGAATGAAATTTGGCATGCAGCTTCCTCAAGGGCCGCAAACGCCCACTAAGAAAGGATTTTTGGATATTCAGGTTTTAAGGGGTGTTATGGGGGTAGACCTTCATTTCATTTATAGCAATATCTCCCGATTGGTTTCATTGGGGATGTGATACTCGGCTTATAATCTCATCATTAAAAATAAGAAGACACGTTTCTGAGGGTTTTTCGATGTGGTGTATATTATGAGGTGAAAGGGGTGAAAAGTGGGGGTTGAAAGATTCCTAACGACATAGGCGAGAAGTTTGAAACTCAGCGGAAAAAAATCAGCTTAAAAATAAGTAAATAGGTGTTCGACCGTCCTTTTTTTTCATAAATCCAATTTAAGGGTCCCATGTGAAGGGGTGAAATTCTGGGGGGGGGGGGGGACAGGAAAGAAAGTGTCCTAACCGATTGACTCACTCACTCTTCAAACTCAGGGGGAGAAACTTCTTAAAAATAAGTAAATATGTGTTCGACAGATTTTTTTTGATAAATCAAATTTAAGAGGTTCATCGGGAGGGGTGAAAACCTGAAGAAAAAAATGAAAGAATATGTCCTGACTCACTCACTCACTCATCATCGCCCAGCCAAAAATATTGAAGTTGGAAACATGGCATTTTGGGTATATGTTCGTTGTATGTCAAACCCGTACACTAAGGGAGGATTTTTGGATATTCAGGATCTAAAGGGGTCTTAAGGGGGTTAAATCTGCATTTTATTGAATAACAATATCTCACGAGTGGTTTCATTTGTGGATGTGATACTCGGCATATTAACTAATCATTAGAAATAAGCAGACATGTGTCTAAGGGTTTTTTGATGTGGTGTATTATTATGAGGAGAAAGGGGTGAAAATTGGGGGGTTGAAGGATTCCAAACGGAGCGTGTAGGCCTATCTCTTAAATGACATAGGCGAGAAATTTGAAACTCAGCGGAAAAAAATCAGCTTAAAAATAAGTAAATGGGTGTTCAAACGTTTTTTTTTCATAAATTAATTTAAGGGGCCAATGGGGTGTGGTGAAATTCTGGGGGGAAAAGGGAGAGAAAGTGTCCTAACTGAATGACTAACTCACTCACTCATCAAACTCAGGGGGGAAAAGATAGCTTAAAAATAAGTCAATTGGTGTTCAAGCGTATTTTCATCAATCCAATTTAAGGGGCCCATGGGGAGGGGTGAAATTCTGGTAAAAATAATTGAAAGAAAATGTCCTGTCTGACTCACTCACTCATCACGCCCAGCGAAAACTATTAAAGTTGGAGACATGAAATTTTGGGAATATGTTCGCTGTATGTCGAAAACGTCAACTAAGGAATGATTTTTGTTTATTCGGGGTTTAAAGAGATGTTAAGGGGGTAAACGTGCATTTCATTGAATACCGATATCTCATGAGTTGTTTCTTTGGGGATATGATATTCGGTATATAAACTAATCATTAAAAATAATCAGACATGTCTAAGGGTTTATTGATGTGGTGTATATTATGAGGTGAAAGGGGTGAACATTGTGGGTTGAGGGATTCTTAACGGAGCGTGTATCTCATAAACGACATAGGCAAGAAGTTTGAAATTCGGCGGGGAAAAGCAGCTTAAAATATATGTAAATAGGTGTTCGACCGTTTTTTCATAAATCCAATTTAAGGGGCCCTTGGAGAGGGGTGAAATTCTGGGCG
This sequence comes from Meconema thalassinum, assembly GCA_946902985.2. NCBI lineage: Eukaryota > Metazoa > Arthropoda > Insecta > Orthoptera > Tettigoniidae > Meconema > Meconema thalassinum. The sequence continues at coordinate 679,678,643 of OX336391.1, read as the reverse complement.
GAAAACAGGAAAGAAAGTGTCCTAACTCACTCATCAAACTCAGGGGGGGAAGAACAGCTCAAAAATAAGTAAATTGGTGTTCGACCGTTTTTTTTTCATAAATCCAATTTAAGGGGTTCATGAGGGGTGAAATTCTGAAAAATAAATGAAAGAAAATGTCCTGACTTACTCATCATCGCCCAGCCAAAATTATTGAAGTTAGGAACATGACATTTTGGGGCTATGTTCGTTGTATGTCGAAAACGTCCACTAAGGAAGGATTTTTGGATATTAAGATTCTAAAGGGGTATTAAGGGGGTTGACTTGCATTTAATTGAATAACAATATCTCCCGATTGGTTTCCTTGGGGATGGGATACTCGGCATATAAACACATCATTAAGAATAAGCAGACATATGTCTAAGGATTTATCGATATGGTATATATTATGAGGTGAAAGGGGTGAAAAGCGGGGACTGAAAGATTCCTAACGGAGCGTGTATCTCTTAAACGACATAGGCGAGGAGTTTGAAACTCAGAGGAATTCAATCAGCCTAAAAATAAATAAATAAATAAATAAATAAATAAATAAATAAATAAATAAATAAAATAAATAGGTGTTCGACCGTTTTTTTTTTCATAAATCCAATTTAAGGGGCTATGGGGAGGGGTGAAATTCTGGAAGAAAAACGTCCACTAAGGAAGGATTTTTGGATGTTCACTCTCATCGACCAACCAAAACTATTAAAGTTAGAAGAATGATATTTTGGGGATATGTTTGTTGTATGTCGAAAACGTCTACTAAGGAGGGATTTTTGGATATTCAGGTTCTAAAGGGGTGTTAACGGGGTTAAACCTGCATTTCATTGAATAACAATATAACACGACTATGACGCGAGCGAAGCGAGACTAAAAATGAGATGGTGTGTGCCAGTGTATTACTCAATCACACAAGTACCAGTGGTCCGATTTACATGAATTTTACATGGAAGTAGCTGATTTACCTGGTTAACATATGAGACGTTCAGATGCAAAAGGGACATTATCCACTTTTTAAAAATGTACAGGAAGTGGGAAAAACTTACAGTCACTCATATAGTTGTGCAATTCTTGATTACTATTCACTAACTCATTAACATTTGATGACAAAGGTTAAGCCGGCAATTTTCAGTTACAGAAATCATTAGGAGTTAAGAAAAATGTATTATAAAATGGATAATGTCCCTTTTGATTAGGAATGATGCAAAAAGGATATTATCCACTTTTTTTTAAATTAAGGGAACAGAAAATAACGTAAAATTACTCATATAGGTATGCAATTATTGTTTTCTGTTCACTAACTCATTGACATTTGATGACAATTTTAAGTCTGCAATTTCCAGTCACAAAAATCATAAGAAGTTAACAAAAAAAAAGTATTATAAAATGGATAATGTACCTTTTGATAGGAAATGATGGATTTGATAATGTGCATTTCAAATATAAGTTTTATTATTACAATTACAAAATTTGCATTTGAAAACTGAATCTAACAGAAACCTTCAAATATTTAAAAGAGGAGCATCATGTGACTCCGTATTCATGTCTCTTATTAGAGGATAATATCCCTTATGCAGAAAGACGCAATATTCAATGTGTAACTTAACCAGGATAATGTCCGTTTTGACGTAAAATGCTACTACTAAAAGATGAATATTTAATTCCACAAGATAGCAGTATCAATAAATCTAATTTCACAAAAAGTGGATAATGTCCCTTTTGCATCTGAACGCCTCATATAGGCTACTTTTGATTTCAATACTTTGCACTATTTAAAGATGGCGACCATTTTAGTGATGTCACTACACCCTTTGGTTTCAAACTTTCATATTTCCATTTCAAATAAAAAGAGAACGCTAAGAAATAGCAAACTTTTGATGGCATATACGAGGTTTAAAATTACATTTTCCATCCGAAAGGTATCTCCAACGAGTAAAACCTAAATTTGTGCTATAAAACACGTTCAAAGCCGAGCGGTGTAGTTGGACAAAATGTTCCATCCTTAATCTCCCTCTGCGCAGCACTTCGCCTATACCCTGTTTTAACTGTCACCTTCACATTTTAATTTATTTATGACGCTTAGCGAAGCACGGGTACTTCAGCTAGTAATTTATAAAAAACAAAAGCATTCTGACTAATTCTAATTCTCTTCGAGATAATTTTTCAACTTCTCCCTTACAGTCTATATACAAAAGTTCAAGTTCATAGCAAAGACAGTTTTTGAGTGAATGTTCCTTACATCACGACAAAATTTTAAAATTTTGAATTTTCAGAATTTGAAAAATATTAAATATTAAATATTATCTTTTCATATTGGTGGAAAACTCTCCTCTGACACCTATTTATGTGTATACAAAGTTTGGTAAAGTTAACTCTAAGATGCCGTGAGTTATAATAAAAATGCTGTTATACTGTAATATTGCATACGTCCCCCCTTAACATATTCTAACCTTGGTCTACCCTACAGTTCTTGTCCATGACATAGGCACCCCCAGGGAGGGGGGGGGGCAAAGAGGGGCCACGCCCCCTCCCCCATGGAATCCCTAAGAATATTTCGATTCTTCATTGTCACACCAGTTTATTTAATAACTTAAGGTTACTGATAGTTAACTGATTTAGATGTAGGGATAGTTCCTCACTTTTATTTAACTTAGTAATTTGGGATTATTTGTAATTGAAAAAAATATCCAGTTATTTAGAAAATCGGCGAACTGGATTAACATTACCATTTTAATGAACTGCTTGATTTTTCGCCTATTTTCATTTTATGAAAAATAGGCTTATGAGATCACCTTTCGTCCGTGTGTCTGTCAGTGTGTGAGTGTGTGATTCGTGTGTGAGTGTGTGTCCCCCACCTAATAACTTCTAAACGGCTGGATCTCGGTAAGATCATAGCACCACTCAGGCCGACCCCGACCGTGCCCTTCAAATTTTACTGTGTCTTACCAATCAAACATGGCGGCTGTGCGAAATATTTCACCAGCATTCAGTATCTCCGAAACTATTACCGATATCACCCTGAAATTTTGTACGGCGATAAAGGGCACTACTAGCAGTTCACCTATGAGACTTTCAAAAACCAGGTAACTACAAAAACAACATGGCGGCCAAGCGAATTTGGGGCATTTAAATAGACTTTTCTCGCGATTTAAGCAACCAAACGTAATGAAACATGGTACAGCAAATGTTTATACACGTTGTAATGCACTGGCGTCTAATTTAGTTCAATTGTTTACATAACCTCAAAATGGCGGCTGTGCGAAATATTTCACCGGCATTCTATATCTCCGAAACTATTACCGATATCACCCTGAAATGTTGTACGGTGATAAAGGGCGCTACTAAAAGTTCACCTATAAGACGTTCAAAAACCTGGTAACTACAAAAACATCATGGCGGCCAAGCGAATTTGGGACATTTAAATTGACTTTTCTCGTGATTTAACTATCCAAACGTAATGAAACTTGGTACAGCAGATGTTTATACACATTGTAATGCACTGGCGTCTAATTTAGTTCAATTGTGTACATAACCTCAAAATGGCGGCTGTGCGAAATATTTCACTGGCATTCTATATCTCCGAAACGATTACAGATATCAGCCTGAAATTTTGTAGGGTGATAAAGGGCACTGCTACACGTTTATCTATGTAACTTTCAAGAACCTGTCAAGTACAAAACGAACAAGGCGGCCAAGCGAAGTTGAAACATTTTAATAGACATTTCTCGTGATTTAACCATCTGAGCGCAGTGAAATGTGCTACAGTAAATGATTATACATATTGTAATGCAATGACGTCTAATTTAGTTCAATTGTTTACATAAACTCAAGATGGCGGCTGTGCGAAATTTTAAAATTAAGTTTTTATTTCTTGAGTCGTAATCATGCGATCGAAGTGAAAGTTTGAATAATGAAGCTACGCAATAATTTTCCATTAATGGTACATAACTCTATGGCCTATACATATAACAATCCAAATTGGCGAGCATCCGAAATATTTTGACGGTTCCCAATATCTACGAATCTTTTACAGCAATCAAACTGGCATTTTTTATGTTCATAGAGGCTATGAACATAAGTTCACCTATAGGTATTTCAATAACCTGGTGAGCACAAAGCCAACATGGCGGCGACGCGAATTATAAATACTTAAATGGACGTTTCTCGCGATTTAACCATCCGAGTGCTGTGAAACTTTGCACGTTAAATGCCTAAACAAATGTTAATCCACTGGCATCTGATTTATTTCAATTGTTTTCATAACGACAAGATGGCAGCTGTGCGAAAATTTAAAATCTCGTTTTTATGTCTTGTGTCCTAATCATGCGATTGAAGTTTGAATACCACACGTACACAATAATCTTCATGCAATAGTACAGGTGACAATGGTTGGTTGGTTGGTTGGTTCCTCAGTTTAGGGGCTGTGACAACGCGGTCATGTAGCCCCGTGTACTTTGGGTGTGTGTAGAATCTGTCTGATAACCGGTGTTAATTGTGATGGCTGTAATAGTGTGTGTATCTGTTTTTAGCCTACTTTTCACATTTTGCAAGACCGTAACGGGACATTTGGCCCAATACTTGGAAGGAAGATAATGAAGATGATGATGCAAAAATGAGGAAAAAGTAGACTTATGAGATCGGGCAAATGTGTGTGTGTCTATCTGTCTGTCTGTCTGTCTGTCTGGCTGTGTGTGTGTCCCTCATATCAACTCCTAAACGGCTGCAGCAATCGAAACAAAATTTGGTAGGAGTAAAGATCTATACCTGAATATCTCACGGCCATATTTGAAAATGATGTCAGTTCTACCAACTGCTGAGAAATCGCAATTAAAAAATGAGCTCAATGTTGGATATCTTGGAAAGTATGAATGGGAGCTATTTCAAAATAGGCACACGTCTAGATAATAATATTGCAGTTTAATTTCCAGGAGGCCATACATGGCAGTGTTGCTAAAATCATTATAAGCCTGCTGATATTTCCAAATTTTAAATGCATATAACTTCTACACTACCAATTGGATTTCAACCAAATTTCGTATGTGCTATGTGTACGTAAACAGATATGGCTGAGCGTATTCTTAAGAGCCACCAGAGCGGCCAACTGTTAATAAATACTGTCTCTATTTTTGTTACCCTAATATCAATATATAAAGTATGCATGCCAATAGCTCTAAACTTTGCATACGTATAGTACCTGGCATTCTAGATTAATTTGGAGTAACTAATATAGGCCTACGCCAGTGCTGCCAACGTGATTCTAAGCCTGCTGATAGGTCCAATTTTAAAATGCATGTAACTTCTATACTAACTACTAATTGACACTACAATAGTGCAGATTATTTCAGATTATTTCTGACCAATACATGTATGTCATTGTTGCCAACATGATTTTACGCGCGCTGTTAGATCCAATGTTTAACTGCATGTAACGTCCATGCTGTCCATTGGACTTCAATCAAATTTTGTATTCTGTACCTTAAGAGATGGAACTAAGAATATATTGAGTCACCATGGCTGCCAACTGTAGTTCTCAATTAGGCTACATTATGCCAGGTATACAGTATTTCGAACTAATTAGAAATTTCGATATTACCAACTTAATTTCGTCATTATTGTAGGTAGATCCATATAGATTAATCATTGGCATGAATCTTAAATCGTCTGGCTGCGTGGCTCAGGGATAACGTTCTCGCTTGCTGAGCCCAAGGTTGCAGGTTCGAAACCTGGCGCAGTCAGCTGGCATTTGAGGGTGCGCAAATGCGAGGGAGCCGTGTCATTACATTTACTGGCACGTTAAAAATCCCCTTCGGGGCAAAATTCCGGCACCCCGGCGTCTCTAAAAGCCAGTGTAGTTAAAAGGGACGTAAAACCAATAACATTATTATTATTATTAACAATCTTAAATTTTAAGGAAAGTAGGCTCTTTAGTTCGTCACGGAACTTCTTGTTTAATTCATGTAAGGACTGCAACTTTGAATTTTTCAAATTGTTCCTACTTTTGCCGCTGAATGCCACCGTCAACGACTACTAGGCCTAGTTCAGAACTTAGCTACTAGACGCCACCGCAGTCGGCTCTTGGCAGCGAACGTAGGAACCTAAGAGCGTTGATTACATTCTTAACCTATACAATTTAGCTTCACACAGGTGTAATTAGTGGAAGGTTCTTTAACATGCCATAAATCTATGACATGGGACCGCCGGCTTTACTTCCCCTCCGAAGGAAGGCATACTGAGGGAGTTTTAACGCTCTTAAAAAATCCGACGGCTTCGGCCGGGTTTGAACCCGCTATCTTGGGCAAAGAAACTCAGCATGCTACAAATGTGACAATATCTTCCAACATTTAAGTGTATAGTTTTTGTTTAAACGCAAAAACTATCGCTTAATGTTTTTTACCTGGTACAGTTTTCCAGTAGAATAATCGTTTAGTCACATTTTCCACATTATATTTCTGGATAAGGGCCAATAACTAAGAGTAATCCCACGTCAGGAATATTACATATTACAGTCGAACCTCCCTTCTGCGGACCCCGTCGGTTCTGAGGGAAAATGTCCGTTATGAGAGGTGTCCGCTGAAACAAGTTTGTAAAATTAATCGAACATTTTAAGGGCAAAGTACATCCACCTTAAACATAAACATACACATCTTTATTTTGATTATTTGTTTATTTGAGTTTTCCCGCATTTGAATTTTTCGGCAAGCTTTCTCACTTCAAGTCCCTTGCCACTTTCTACAATCACATTTCTTCTTGTTTTGAGGTCTAAACACGTTCGTTCCTTGTTACTCATGTTTACTCGACGACTGAAATGCTACGGTATTTCTGTCTCACTAATTAGCGCTTGTACCGCAAGTCTTTTCCTTCTCAAGTTGACTACCTGAGCTCGGCCTTATCGGTGGCGATCTGAGTTATGAATAGAATGATGCAAGCAGGGAAGAAAATCCCCTGGTAACTCGTGAGTAAACAGTCACTGGCAGCAATCCTGGACAATTAGAATTTTCGGAATGTACACCAGTAGGTAGAACACCATAACTAAAGGTTTGGAAAGAGGAATGAATAGAAGAATCAACTTTACGGCTACTACAGCGTTGCCATGTAGCCTGCATCTCACTCTCTCTCTCATTTGACTCTAAATAGGTGTAGTACAGAAATTCAAGAGGGATTTCCGTATGTCTGCAGAATGGTTTTAAAATAAAGGATGACATGGTCCGGTGTAAAAACTGTCCTGCAGCGTGTGAAGTGTCCGCTTAAGTCAAGTGGACTGGACAGATGGCGATGCCCGCTGTCCGCACTTCAAGGTGTCCGCTGAAATAAGGCTAATTTAACATTGTCTTATGTAAAATAAAATCGGTTCCAAGGAAAAATGTCCGTATAGGCAGGTGTCCGCTGAATTAGGGTGTCCGTTAGGGCAGTTTCGACTGTATATATTTTAAATGAAATAGAGTACAACACATTATTCAACTATTGATATTACTTTCCATTGAGTAGACCTACAAAAGATGATTGAGTTAAATGTTTAAACTATCTCTTGAATAAGAAATAGTCAGTAAACTTCAGGTAGGTAGTGGAAATATCATTTGTCAATATTATACACTTACCTGGTACAAAATTGAGACAAAGAGCGGTATTATCAAAAACTGATGCTTAATTTTCTAAAAAATGTCCATCAAAAGCTGCGTTATCTCTTACACCATTCGACATTATCCCTGCTTTTTTATATGATTATGACATGCGTATGAACTAGAAATCGAACCCTGGTGTACCTTAACCACTGCGCCATAATGCCTGTTCAGCTCTCATCAGACACTTATTTTAGTTCCATATTTGCCCACTAGTTGTATGTATTCTCTTGGTGAACTAGTCTTGTTTCTTGACTTTTTTTTGTATTCTATGGAGTCGACAATGTGCATCCATCAGGCAGTGTAGTGTTGTGTTATTTTTTCTTTTTGCTGTTATCTAATATGAATGAATATATTAAGTGAAAAAGCTGCCTTCCGTATCCTTTTTTACGCCTATACAGTCCACTGAAGGTACATCTTCATACCAAAACATTTTTTGGTCCATTACGGGCACGGATGGCAGTGATTTCAACAAGCAAGAAGCAACTATAATAACAGGTCAGATCAACTCTTTACTTTGTGTACTTAGACTAATCAGCATTATAATGGATCAAAATCAAATAAGCAAATATATTAGAGAACGAGGAAGCTTAAAGAGTAGAATCACAAGAATTAAACATTACGTTGAACAACTCAATCAAGATACCAACGTTAATTTGCATGAATTGAGGGTTAGGTACGATGCAATTCTTGGACTGGAATCAAAGTACGACACAGTTCAAACCCAACATGAAATAGAAGATATTAATTCAGATCATTCTTCAGATAGGGAAGAAGTGGAAACAACCTTGTATTCACTAAAGGCAAAAATCCAAGGCTTTCTATTTCCCGATCAAGGCAGTGCCAGTAGTTCATTGACTACAAAGTCCAGTAGTGTAAATGAAGTCACGAATATAAAACTACCAACAATTAAACTTCCTACATTCAGTGGGAATTATGAACATTGGATCCCATTTGCTGATAATTACAAATTGCTTGTACACAACAATGACAGTTTGGGAACAATACAAAAGTTTCACTATCTCCTTAGTTCAGTTCAAGGCAGTGCCAAATTATTAATACAACATCTCCCAACTACTGAAGGCAATTACAATGTAGCCTGGGAATTGCTTTGCAGTAGATTTGAAAATAAGAAAGCTATAACTTCAAAGTACATCAGGGAAATCTTGAATATTAGGCCTGTGCAAAATGAATCGGTCAGTGATCTTAGGGAATTCATCAATACATTCAATAGCAACCTACAAGCTCTCAAGGCACTATCATTAGACCATCCCTTAGAGGAAATAATTTTAACACAGCATGTACTTGATCGTATTGATGTAAATACCAGGAAAAGTTGGGAATTAGCCACAAGTCCAACAGAAATTCCTTCTCTTCAACAGTTATTTAAGTTTCTAGAACAACAATGCTTGTCACTTGAAAACATTCAAAACAGCATTAACGTTTCAACCAAATCACAAGCTAGTAAACCCAGTACAGTCAGGAATAAAGCACCAGCCTATTCTCATGTAACATGTGTTGAAAACCAGTGTTTATTCTGCCATCAAGAGCATAAGGCAGGACTGTTTGCATGCCCTAAATTTTTAGAACTAAGCCCTCGACAGAGATCTCAGTGTGTACGTGAAAAGGGTCTTTGTTTCAATTGTCTGAAACAAGGACACTCAACAAAGCAATGCACTTCAAGTAATTGTCGAAAATGTGATAGAAAACACAATTCATTATTGCATGAGGACACTAGCAGTGATAGACATGTCAATCAACCTACTTCAGATAGAGTAACCATTGCGAGTGTACATACAGACAGAAGTCCATACAATCACACCGTCAATAAGCCTTATATCCTACTCACAACCGCTGTTGTGAAGGTACGAGATAATAATGGCACATTACACAAGGTTAGAGCTCTTCTTGATTGTGGCAGTCAAGCACACTTAATCACAGAAGATGTGGCTAAAAAACTCAAATTAAAATGCAATGAGGAAACCACAACAATTTTAGGAATTAACAATGCTTCATCCACCATGAAACAAAGTGTAGAGATTGAAATTCATTCAATGGCAACTCCATTCAAGGCCAAATTGAAATGTTTCACTGTCCCTAAAATAACGGGTCAAATGCCTTCAATCCAACTAGATTATTAATTGTGGGATATTCCAAGCAACATTACATTGGCAGATCCACATTTCTACCAGCCAGGAAATGTCGATTTAATAATTGGTGCAGAATTGTTCTTCTACATCCTGAAGGCAGATCGTAAACAACGCGAAGGTGATTATCCAGTACTACAAAACACTCAATTGGGATGGGTAGTCTCTGGAAAATGTTGTCAGGAGAAGTATGTCAGTAACAACACAGTAAATTCATTCTTTATCGAAACAGAAGAAACACTCGATCATCAATTACGCAAATTTTGGGAAATTGAGGAATTAGACACTAAACCAAGAACAGCAGAGGAACAAAAGTGCATGCAACATTTCAAAAACACTACCACAAGGGACAGTGATGGCAGATTCAGAGTAAGACTTCCATTCAAGGAAAACCATCAACAATTGGGAAATTCATATGAACAAGCCAGACAAAGGTTTCAACTATTAGAGCAGAAATTTCAGAAACAGCCTGAATTATATGGAGAATATACACAATTTATGACAGAATACAAAGATTTAGGTCATATGACGGAAGTAACCACCACAGACACCAACAACACAGGGTGTTATTATCTTCCACATCATGCAGTATTCAAACCAGATAGCACTACGACCGCCACAAGAGTTGTTTTTGATGGTTCAGCAAAATCTTCCACCGGGGTCTCATTGAATAGCATACTCATGGTAGGACCAACTGTGCAACAAGATCTATACTCGATCACACTTCGCTTCAGAACCCATCAAATTGCATTTACAGCTGACATCACAAAGATGTATAGACAGATCAGAATTCACAAGGATGACACAAAATTGCAACGAATATTATGGAGAAATTCTCATGAGGAATCATTGAAATCCTACGAATTACAGACAGTAACTTATGGTACAGCATCAGCTCCATTTTCAGCAACCCAATGTTTGAATCAGCTGGCAGAAGAAGACAGTATTTGCTACCCAGCAGCAGCCCAAGTTCTTCAGAGAGATTTTTATGTAGACGATGTCCTTAGTGGTTCTTCAAGTGTCACCCAAGCGTTACAAATTCAGAAGGAATTAATCGTACTACTCAAGAAAGGGGGATTCCCACTCAAGAAATGGTGCTCCAATCATCCAGATCTTCTTGAAGCACTTCCAGATTCAGATAGACACATGGCATTACCTTTCCAATTTGATGGCAAGAGCACTGTAAAAACGTTATGATTATCATGGCACCCCACCGCTGATAAACTGATCATAGCAACAAAAATCAGACATATTAAGACCAACCAAATTACAAAGCGTACTACATCAGTTGTAGCATCCATATTCGACCCCTTAGGCCTCATCAGTCCTTTGGTAATTCAATACAAGATGTTTCTTCAGAAATTGTGGTTAAAACACATAGATTGGGATTCGTTATTGACAGATAATTTAAGATTGGAGTGGATCAAGTTAGAAAATCAGCTGACATATATCAATAGCATTCAAGTTGATCGTTTAGTAACAATTAAGGGTAAACTCACAAACATTCAAATTCACGGTTTCAGTGATGCGTCAGAACGGGCCTATGGTGCATGCATTTACATTCGCTCGGTAAATCAACATGGTGAAACTCAGATTCGATTGCTTTGCTCTAAATCCAGAGTCGCCCCAGTAAAGAAGCTAACACTCCCTCGATTAGAACTTCTTGGCGCAACCTTACTGGCCCAGTTATTGAAGAAAACTATGACAGCGCTAAACTTAGACATTAATGAAACTTACCTCTGGACAGACTCAAACATAGTACTCTCATGGTTAGCGGCAACAGTGTCTCAATGGAAAACGTTTGTAGCCAACAGAGTAGCTCAGATTCAAAAACTAACAGAGATTGAAAATTGGCACCACGTTCAGTCACAACACAACCCAGCTGACTTAATAACCCGAGGTGTTAGTGCACATAATTTAAAAACATCGACACTTTGGTGGGAAGGACCACTGTGGTTATCAGCACCGTCATATGAGTGGCCTCAATCAAGGCATGTTAAAGAGACTTCACCATCAGTATTAGAGCAGCGACAAGTAAAAACAGTTCTTGTAATCAATCACTCTGATAGCATTATTCTCAAATTCTCATAATTAATAAGGCTTCAAAGAGTTATTTCATACTGTTACAGATTCTTTCACAATGCCAAAAACCCTAAAGACAAAATTATAGGAACACTTGCAGTTCAAGAACTACAAAGATCACTAGAAACTTGCATTCGATTGTCGCAGAATGAAGCCTTCAGTGAGGACATTGCCAAACTGAGATCTACTGGAGTTGTCTCAAAGAAAAGTCAGATGAGAACTCTGTGTCCGTTTTTACACAATGACATAATTAGAGTTGGAGGTAGATTAGCGAAGGCATCACTTCCATTCTCCACCAAACATCAGATCATACTACCACTCAAGCATCATATTACAAAACTCATCATTCGACATGCACATCTACAGAATGCTCACGCAGGACCTGAATTATTACTTTCCAAACTTCGTGAGAATTACTGGATTCCAAATGGCAGAAACGTGATTAAACAGCTGATATAAAAGTGTGTGAGATGTTACAGACTAAAGGGAATTACAATGAGGCAAATCATGGCCGATTATCCTAAACCTGGAGTTCAACCAGCACCACCTTTCAACATTTGTGGCATTGATTACGGAGGACCAATTCTTTTGCGTCCTATCAACAAAAGAAGTAACGTGAAAATTAAGGCATATATAGCACTTTTTTTTTGCTTCACTACATGGACAATCCACATTGAATTAGTCAGTGACCTCACAACTGAATCATTCTTAGCAGCATTACGTCGTTTTATTGCAAGAAGAGGAAAGCCAGCACACATCTACAGTGACAATGCAACTACTGGAGTAATATTCAAGAACTGTAACTCCATTATATCGTTCTTTGCTTTATGTTTTGTTTCAGCTCCAATTATTTTGATTGATATTCAATCAACAGGTGGGAGAATGTTCAGCTCTCTTCAGACACTTATTTTAGTTCCATATTTGCCCACTAGTTGTATGTATTCTCTTGGTGAACTAGTCTTGTTTCTTGACTTTTTTTTGTATTCTATGGAGTCGACAATGTGCATCCATCAGGCAGTGTAGTGTTGTGTTATTTTTTCTTTTTGCTGTTATCTAATATGAATGAATATATTAAGTGAAAAAGCTGCCTTCCGTATCCTTTTTTACGCCTATACAGTCCACTGAAGGTACATATTCATACCAAAACAATGCCCTTGTTTCTTAGTTTGACTCTTTCTAGGTCTCAGAGCTGGAAATCGAGTTAAGACCACCAGTGCAAGAGCCAAGATTGCTTACCACTGCAGCACAAAAAGGTTAGCTGGTAACATTAGATTGTATTTCTGTCATCTGCCTACTGTCTGAGCACTGCAAGCAAGACAGTTTAGTTTAATTTGTACTTCTAGTACAAATTTGAGGGTGATGTTCGTAATAGTTTCGGAGATAGAGAATGCCGGTGAAATACTTCGCACAGCCGCCATGTTGGATTGGTGAGATGTACTAAAATTTGAAGGGCACGGTCGGGGTGGGCCATAATAGTACTAAAACCTTACCGAGTACACGGGGCTACATGGCTGCGTTGTCGCAGTCCCTAAACTGTACCAATAATGTAATTTCACTGGAATTGCACCAGTTTTGCATAAACTACAATAGCTTCATTTTTTTGCCTCCTGATGGTGAATGTCGAAGTGTAAGCCGGAGAAAGCTAAAATGGTTCTTTACGGCGCCTCCCTTGCCATTGATTGAACGCAAAGTTTTTAAACTCTTCCCTGTGATCTTACCTGTAGAATATCACACCAGGGTGTTCTTTTTCATATTAGAGACATTTTATTGCAAGCTATCTGACTGTATCCCCATTTTCATCGATATTTCTATTACGAATCATAAAAGAACTTAGAGCCTGTAGTGTAAGTTGTAGAAGTCGCTGTAAGCTAGCTTAGTTCTTCGAGTACATAAGGATCTCGTCTTATCTTTTCCTCGCTTCGATCGAGCTTTCTTGAATATCTCCTTCCAGTCATTCTTCCTTGTATTTGTAATTCACAGCCATCACAATAACACAGGTTGTCACACAAATACCACACACCCAATAACACGGGGCTACATGACCACGATTTAGCTAAGTCCATAAACGAATCAACATCATCAGCATTCAGCATGCACACATGGTTATTCTCCTTTGCATTTTGAATTGCCGAATGCATTGAATCGCACTCCATAAATGGGTGCCCCGATTCAAAGAATTTTGAGGTGTGTCGTTGATATGGCCTGGCATAGAGAAGAACAGCTGCTGCTTTGTGTTGGTGAATAAAGATAATTCCGTTACAGTTTCAGGGACCTTGTATGGAATGTTGCTGTAGTAGAGATGTGAGCTTATATCGTGCCCGAACATTTAACTTACCATGGCGAGATTTTTTATAAATATAGCACTGTATTAATATCCATGGAAGCCTTCAACATTAAATGTCTAGACTTGTAACTTACATCATTTTGCTCGCCAAGTCACGTTTTAGAAAAAAAGAAATACAGTAATTAAACAGGAAGTAGGATAACTTCATGGTGCTATTACATTATAATGTTTAGCAGTGGTTAGTGATGTGGACAGGACATCTATAAATAGGCATTTGCCCAAAGCAGTTTTAAGCGCCCAAAATCTGGGCAATAAAAAGTATTTTTTAAACTTTTTACTACTTGTGATTGTTTATAGAGCTTCTAAACCTAATAAAAAAAGATCCGAGCCTTACAGTAGTCGCATATGATGTGTCATGTTATCCTACTCGTATACTACACAGCTTGGACATTCATAAAATGTTAATTTACACCCCATTTTCATATTGGTACTATGATGAATGTATTGATTGAATTGGAAATATGCTACTGTCACATTTGTGGCGCAGCGGTCAAGCTGTTAGTCTCTCACCAAGGTAGACCGGGTTTGATTCCCGGTCAATACATGTAAGATTTTCGAATTGAAATGCCATGTCCTGTGGTTCGCATTCCACGTAAAAGGGAGGTACCGTGGATCATGATCGTGAGATTAACGGACACGCAAAACTACAAGCTTCCTTCCTTCCTTTTACATTAATAATTCATAATAACAAATTGACACACAACGTCGACAGTACTCTCAAATACTGTGAGCACATTCCTCAGTAACTATAACATTCATTATTCTCAAGGCTCTCATACAGTTCGTCGTAAACAATCAAAACATGGCTTCCTACAAACATGAAATGACCTAGTCTCACACATGATAAAAATACAGCTTTTATTCCACTCATATAACAACATTCTGTTATGCATTTAATATTTGACTACTCACCCACAGCTTGACAATAATGCCGCTTACTTAAATGTCATTTGTCGTCTTTGTCCTACCCCATGTGATATTCAACCTTGAACGTGAAGCTTCATAAACTGCTCAATGACAAATGAAAGTCGGTGAAACATTTGCCACTGTGCTCGTCAAACCAGTGCCTGCTCCTACAGCTCAACTTATATCTTCAATTTGCTAGGCATAGTTATAGACACAACCCTTATCGAGGGTTGATGGATGTAACACTACTGTATTGCCATACCATTCTCGCTCTACAGAGCACATTTTCAATTGTACATCCAGCTGGCAGTGCGTCTTCACGTCTGTCTAATCCACATCCGTTCGATCCACTTCCGACCGATTCACTTCCGTCCGATTTACTTCCGTCCCATTTTTCTGGCAGTGCGTCTTCACTTCCGTCCGATCCACTTCGTTCGATCCACTTCCGCCCGATTCACTTCCGTCCCCAATTTTCAAAATCACTCGCACAAAAATATCCAGCAACCGAGCGGAAAGATGTTACACATCAAAAACCATTAATCAAAGGTACATAGATAAACTAATAATGCCCGAATATTGCTAATAATAATTTAATTATCCTGTGTCAATGTTGTCAATAACTTCTAAATGGGAATTAAGTACGGTATATCTGGTTTGAATAAAACATTGTATTACTGAATTAGGACTGCAGGGGCACCTGTTACATCTGCTACCATAGAGTGGACCTTTAGCACATTTGGTTGGATTCATAGTAAAAATAGAAACAGACTCAAATTTGGGAGGACAGCCTAGTTGACAATTGGAAGCTGATGACTGGAGAGAATGGAACATCTAAGCGTAAGCCCGACAAAATAACTGAAGAGGCTCGTCAGAGTAATCCAGAACAAGGAGAAGAAACCCCAACACCCAGTCAAGAACGAATTATAGGCCTAGAGGAAGATTCAGAATCAGAACTACTTGGAAGTTCAATGAAGAGGAAACAGAAGAAAGTTATTTATTTATCGTATGGCTTTTAGTGCCGGGAGTGTCCGAGGACATGTTCGGCTAGCCAGAGGACACCCCTAGGGTGAGCTACAAGTTCCATTCAATTTCGAGTAGTTCCAACATTCGCTACCAGATGGCAATGATACATAGCAGTGAACGTTGGAACTTTGATAGAGCGTTACAACGAAATCTAACCTAGAAATTTCGCTCCACACAAGTTTAGTCTGTGGAAGGATCTTTTACAAGCCATAAATGTATCACATGGGACCGCCAGCTTTACTTCCCCTCCGAAGGAAGGCATACTGAAGATGTTTCTGGCGACTGCTAATGAAGAGAACAGATAGGTTGGTAGGACACATACTAAGACACCCAGGAATAGCAAGCTTAGTTATGGAAGGAAGGGTCGAGGACAAGAACTGTATGGGTAGACCAAGGTTAGAGTATGTTGATGTAGGGTGTAGTAGCTATGTAGAGATGAAACGATTAGCTCAGGAGAGGGAGGCATGGAGTGCTGCATCAAACCAGTCAAAAGACTGAAAACTCAAACAACAACATGTCCTTATTTGTTTCATTGTTAATATAATAGCATACATTATGTATTCAGTATTAGTAATTTGTCAGTAAAATAGCAAACTCATTTAAGAATTATAAAGATGTGTTGATGTGTTAGGTGAAGTTTTTTCCCCAATTACACAATCAACATTCATAGGCATATGCATAATTATTATGTATAAAAATCCACTTGAGTTGAGAGGCTATAGAAAAATATTAGGACTACTTAACTAATTTTCCATCAATATAAATTGAATAATTTTGTATATTAAATATGTATACTGTATACATTATATATATACTAGCACCCCCCGGTCCGGCTTCGCCCGGGAACAGTTGTGAATGCATTAAGTGATAAGCGCTTCTTTACGATGTCAATGAACTACGATCTATATCCGTTTTACGTCTCGGCATGATGGGTTAAAATCACTGACTGGACTATTAACTATATTATCAGGGAGATGCATGTGCAACAAATTCTTGTCAGACGTAATTTAAGAATGGCGAGGTGCATGAAACACAAATAAAAACACTTATAGTGGACGATATATTGAATATAGAGATGTGCCCTCGCGTACGTTTTTGTAGAACTTTTCATGCTGAACAATTCTTACACACATTGTATATTGATATTTTTAACGGTTTGCCCAGCGTAAGCTTAAAAAGCGCACGGACGTCAGGATTTTTTTCAACTTTTTCTCTGCTTGGCTTCCTTTGATCATAAATAAATTATTTTCAACAAAACCCTTCCTCGAGGTGTCCTTTACAGAATGGTGAAAACCGCATCCAAATCCATGTAGTGGTTTTCGAGATTACCCGTGAAATCCAAGAATCGGGGACTTTGTTTTATACTAAGTAGGGATTATACGCCAATCAGTATAATTTAATATAATATAATCCCCCTTCCGTCCAATCTTTAATTGACTGTGAATTTTGCGGAACGAAAGGTTCACAGGAGAAATGAGAGTTGCATTTCCAGGGAATGGCGAGGTGAATGAAATTCAAATCCCCCTTCCGACGAAACTTAACTCTACTGTCATTCACAGGCGAAATTAAGAAAACCCGAGTTGCACTTCAAGGGAAACTTCAAACACAACCACCCTTCTCAGAAGTCTTAACTCAACACGACTCAATGGTTTGATGCTGGCTGTATCTGGGGCAATAGGTTCACCCGCCAGCTAGGCTGTAACAGGGATGATTGACTCGCCCTTAGCTAGCTCGTAAACTGTCGCCTCAGTAGTTGAATGGACATGGTTGTAAGAAATTAAAACGTAAAAACACCTACAGTGGGCGATGTATTGAAGATAGACATATGCTCTCGCAGGCTTTTTAGTAGTAGGGAAAAGTAGGTTTTGAATATTGCGTAATCGCGAGGACATATTGCATCATCATGACGTCATCTGATAGCCATGCGGATGTGAGCACGTGCACGTGCACATGTTAGCGTGGGAAGAGGTTGACCTTTAACCGCTTGAAGCAGATAACCTTTGGGTAACCGCTTGATGCAGATAACCTTTGGCTTATTTATGCGATGGAGATAAAAATTAATGGGTGTTGATGTCATCTGATACCCATGCAAGTGTGCAGCTGTGCGAGCGATCACGTGATATGTCTGCAGTGTTCGCGTGAGACGTGGTTGACGCTTTAGTAAGAGAGCGGAACTTTTAAATGATTATTTATAGATGAGTTTTTTTTAATATTTATTAAAAAACAAAAAAACTAATAGGTCATTCACTTTTTAGTATTTCGCTAACCAATAATGCGATTTAAACATATGGGGAGTCGTAGGACTCGTAGTGAATTCTCCTTTTGTATGAACGAGGTATGTCAACCCCCAAAATAAAAGCTAGCCTTACCTGGGGAGAAAGAGTAATTTTTTGTATGTATGCACGCCGGTGGCTTTTGTCAAAAGGGCCCAACTACACTTTTGTTAATATTTTCTGAACCCCTGATGGGATTTTGCCATAGGCAGTATCCTAGCACTTGGGGTGACGCCTCGTTTTTTGAATGTGTGATTCATTTGTTTGTCAAAAGGGCCTAACTGCTCTTTTGTTAATATCTCGCGAACCAATCATGCTAGGGACTTGTATGAGGGGTCCTAGCACTTGGGGCGACGTCCCCCCTTTGGGGGTGAAACTACCCCCCAAAATTGAAAACTCAATATCTTGGAAACTAAGAATCCTAAAATTTGGCGTGATAGCTCTAAAAATAGGTGATGACATAGGCTTTTAGCTGGATTGGTCATTTCACCCCTAAAACAGTAAATAGTCATGTTATGGGGGAAAAACGTGTTAAACACCTAAAAATGATAAATGAAACTAAGATCTTTTGTTTTTGATGAAAAATAGCGGGGAGGTGAAAACTACCCCTAAATTGAAAAATCGATACCTTGGAAACTAAGAACCGTAAAATTAGGTGTAATAGCTTAAAAAATTGGTTGTGACATAGGCTTTTATCTGGATAGATGATTTCACCCCTAAAACAGTAAATAGTGATTTTACACTTGGGAAAAAGGTGTTAAAAGGGTAAAAATTATAATTGGACCTATGATCTTTTGTTTTTGATGAAAAATAGCAGGGGGGTGAAAACTACCCCTAAATTGAAAAATCGATACCTTGGAAACTAACAACCGGAAAATTAGGTGTAATAGCTTAAAAAAATGGTTGTGACATAGGCTTTTATCTGAATAGATGATTTCACCCCTAAAACAGTAAATAGTGATTTTACACTTGGGAAAAAGGTGTTAAAAGGGTAAAAATTATAATTGGACCTATGATCTTTTGTTTTTGATGAAAAATAGCAGGGGGGTGAAAACTACCCCTAAATTGAAAAATCGATACCTTTGAAACTAACAACCGTAAAATTAGGTGTAATAGCTTAAAAAATTGGTTGTGACATAGGCTTTTATCTGGATAGATGATTTCACCCCTAAAACAGTAAATAGTGATTTTAAACTTGGGAAAAATGTGTTAAAAGGGTAAAAATGATAATTGAACCTATGATCTTTTGTTTTTGATGAAAAATAGCAGGGGGGTGAAAACTACCCCTAAATTGAAAAATCGATACCTTGGAAACTAACAACCGGAAAATTAGGTGTAATAGCTTAAAAAATTGGTTGTGACATAGGCTTTTATCTGGATAGATGATTTCACCCCTAAAACAGTAAATAGTGATTTTACACTTGGGAAAAAGGTGTTAAAAGGGTAAAAATGATAATTGAACCTATGATCTTTTGTTTTTCATGAAAAATAGTAGGGGGGTGAAAACTACCCCCAAATTGAAAAAATCGATATCTTGCAAACTAAGAACCCTAAAATTATGTGTGATAGTTGAAAAATAGGTGATGACATACGCTTTTACCTCGATAGATTATGTCACTCTTAAAACAGGGAATAGAAATGTTACAGGAGAAAAAAAGGTATTAAACACTTAAAAGCATAAGAGTTTTGTGAAACCATGCTTTAATGAATGTTTGTATGGAGGATGACAGCTTGCTAATTATTATTATTATTATTATTATTATTATTATTATTATTACTAAGTAATTATGGATTAATGTGTTTATAGCTAACGAATAAGGCTACAGAGTATTATCAGTTGTTATAAAAATCAGGATGGCCAACCCGTTGCCATGCCCCATGAATTTACCCAAAAGAGCCAAAACGTTAAGGTTATCGACCTGAGATTTTATAAAACTAATTATCGGAGAGGGTGTTGTTTTGGATTGACAATGGCTAACCCTTTCCCATGATTTATGAATTGACCTAAAACGTTTTACCTGACAATACTGAGTGTACCCTGTTGCAGCCTTTAGAAAATTGAACCCGGACCTCTGTGGTAACTGAAAACGGAATTGTTATTTTACCGTTTGGTCATTTTTCTCTGAAACAAATTTGAGATTAAAGCAATTCATCTCTCTTACTTACTTTATTTCTTTCACACACACACACTTTTACTCTGTTATTAATACTAATTTTTGTATGTTCCTTTGCTTATGAAAAAAAAACTAATAAATAATAACCCAAATTTTGTGTGTATTATTTACAACTCCTCCCCCCACCATTCCCATTTTCATGAAAAAAAAAATATAATTACATTATATTACTTATCATTTAGTAATGGTTCGTTGTAAGAGGAGCAACTCTGCTACTCAATATAAACGATCATGAAGTGGATCATTCATTAGTCGTGTACTTAATAAAACTATTGATAATTTACCTGTGGAATTACACATTCCAGGATATGAATATTGTGGACCAGGAACAAAATTAGAAAAGCGATTGAGCCGTGGTGATCCAGGAATAAATATCTTAGATAAAGCGTGCAAAGAGCACGACATTGCTTACACAAATCATAAAGATTCAAACAAAAGAAGAGAGGCTGATGAAATTTTAGCTTCAAAAGCTTGGTCTCGTGTAAAATATCGTGACGCATCATTAGGAGAGAGAGCGGCTGCACTAACAGTCAGTGGCATAATGAAAGCTAAGTCTAAGCTTGGTGGAGGTAAAGGAAAATTAAATATAAAAAAAAAAGAGATTAAAAAAAGAGAGCATCGAAAAAGCAAGGTGGTATTTTACCCCTACTTCCGATATTTGCAGCCTTGTCGGGCTTGGGGGGTCTAGCAGGCGGAGCAGCCGGGGTAGCGTCTGCTATAAACAAAGCGAAAGCTGCACAAGAAGCATTAAAAGAAATGAAAAGACACAATAGAATGATAGAAGCAATGCGAGGAAAAGCAGGTCAAGGCATTTATTTAAATCCTCCTGCATACAAAAGATAATTAACCAAATACCAAATAAAGCATTAAGTAATTTCGATTTAGCTAAATACGCACATCAATTAAAGATTCCAAATTTTAGAGGAGTCTTTATGCGAGATACGTTACCAATACATCCTCGAAAAAATGAAAACTGTATTGTTAACCTTGAACCGATGGTTAAATCTGGTTCACATTGGGTGGATTTCAGTAAACGAGGTAAATATGTGCATTATTTTGATAGTATCGGTAATTTAAGACCACCATTAGAAATTTTAACATATCTAAAAAATTGTTATCTACAATATAATTTTCATTCATATCAATCGATTACTTCTTCGATTTGTGGACATTTATGTTTAGTCTTCTTGTATTGTGTAAAAAAGGGAAACACAGACTGTCTTTAAACATTCAAAGATGGCTTTCGAAAGACGGATAACTCTTGAAGGTAAAGGCTCAAAGATTGATGTTACATTGGAGAATCCGCTTCATCTTGTAGGAGCAGAGTTTTTTGAAATAGGACTTGCAGGATTGTATACATCTAATTCTATTCGAAATGTCACCAACCGAAATAATAAATTTCGCATTCATTTTACTAATTTTTTGTTATCAATTGATTTAGTGGTACCACCAGGTATTTATGAATTTGAAGATCTAGCCACAACATTTAATGATTTACTTAGTTATCACTCATTGTCGAAACTTATAACAAATCATATACAAAAAACGAATCTTTATTTGGAAGAGGATATAAATGGAAAAGGACGCAACCGTCTTGTTTTGTCTTCTCCGTTTAATATTGATTTCAGTGTACCCAACAGTGTAGCAGAGGCTTTAGGTATTGAAAAGAAAGTTTACCCTAAAGAGAATAAAAAAGAAATTGAGATTGATCGAAATAGAATCGAAAGTGAAGTAAAAATTAACGAAAATAATAACGTTTTAGCCATAAAGATGAACGATGTGGATACAACAATTTTAATAATACCTGATGCTAGCTATACGTTTCAACAATTAAGTGCAAAGATTAATGAATTATTACTAGCACATTTATTATCAGTTTTATTAGGTGAAAAAGACAAATTTCCTTCATATATTTATATTAATTGTGATAAAGTGTTCTCTAATTGTAAACTATATTCGAAAAACTTTGCTATAGATTTTGGTGTTGCAGATTCTATTGCAGATTTGTTAGGATTTTCTCATAAAAAGTTCGAGGCAAACATAACTCATCATTCTGAATATATGATTAAAATTAACACTGTTAATAGTATTCGAGTATGTTGCAACCTCGTGCTTGGTACGAGTTCTTATTTGAACCATAAACCAACACACTCTTTATATAATTTTAAAGCTCATGTTCCTGCTGGTTATCCAATTGTTGTACAACCAACAACAATTAATTTTTTGCCTATGAACAGCAAGGTTATTCA
This sequence comes from Meconema thalassinum, assembly GCA_946902985.2. Taxonomy (NCBI): domain Eukaryota; kingdom Metazoa; phylum Arthropoda; class Insecta; order Orthoptera; family Tettigoniidae; genus Meconema; species Meconema thalassinum. Next base: position 679,655,811 of record OX336391.1, on the reverse strand, counting down.
ACATGTATCTGTGCAACTTGAAGACCATCTTCAACAGCTCATTGATTTGCAAGATGAAGATTTAACTGTAGAATTAATTATTCGTCCAGCACGTTATCTTGCTATATAAAGTAATGAAATACTGTTATATTTTCATTCTAGTTGAGTAAGCTTACTAGAAAACATTCACAAATATGGTTATACTATATAATACTCAAAGTTTGAAAAAAAAAGAAGTCAACTCTGATTTGAAAAAGAAATATAAATCAATCAGATAAAATTTCTAAAAAAAACTAAAAAAAACAACGCCATCTATATATTTAAAACAGTAAGGTGATTTTCGTTACCACGAGATTGAGAGAACGACAGAACCGATTTACTTCGTAGAGCACTCTAACGAAAGCTCTTGGCCTCTAGATTTGCAGAGTGTCTATAAAATAAACAAATATATTACGGTATATTTTTGAATTAATATAGAAAATAGCAGATCTTTCCCCTCACGCATGCGCACAATCCGCCTGGGGTCATGACAAAATGGCGGTGAGAAGTCCATTAAAATGTAAGTTATTTAATAAGCTTGCATGTAACTGAAAACATACATTAACCAAGTTCTGGCAATAAAATATAATAACAGTATGAACGTATACGAATGTGCAACATTGATTTATTTGGATAATGAAATGGATTATTTCCTTCAGACAGCGGCTTTTAATGATAAAGAACGGCTGTGTCTGCGGCTAACCAAGAGTGCGCGAGTAGCTATGTGGTTAAGGCGACAGACTGTGGTTCCAAGGTTTACCGGTTTGATCCCAGCCCTCGCCGATTTTTTTTTTTTTTTTTTTTTACCACTGAAATATTGTTTAATCAAGGAGTATTAGTAAGGTTTTATGTCTGTTAAAGATACATATTTCTACATTCCCTCTTGGTATATTTTTGAATTAATATAGAAAATAGCAGAATTCTTGCCCCTCACGCATGCGCACAATCCGCCTGAGGTCATGACAAAATGGCGGTGAAAATTCCACTAAAATGTAAGTTATTTAATAAGCTTCCATGTAATTGAAAACATACATTAACCAAGTTCTGGCAATAAAATATAATAACAGTATGAACGAATACGAATGTGCAACATTGATTTATTTGAATAATGAAATGGATTATTTCCTTCAGACAGCAGCTTTTGAAGATAATGAATGGCTGCGTCTACAGCTGAACAAGATTGCGCGAGTAGCTATGTGGTTAAGGCGACAGGCTGTGGTTCCTACGTTCGCCGGTTCGATCCCAGCCCTCGCCGGTATATGTATCTTTTTTTTTTTACCATTGAAATATTGTTTAATCAAGGAGTATTAGTAAGGTTTTATGTCTGTAAAAGATACATATTTCTACATTCCCTCTCAATACGTTTTATTTCCGTTTTACCATTGCATTACAGCATGTGATCAAAAGAGCAAACTGTTGTCCTCAGTACGCCGTTTAAATATCTGCAATCAGTTCCTATATCTGACAACAGATGGCAGTACATCGTCCATATAGTTCCAGTAACTGACAGCAGATGGCAGCACCATTGCATCGATATATTTAAAACCCAAGACATGGCACGTTTTCACGTGATGGAGAATTATAAAGGAGGGGAATATTTAAGAAGGGAAATTTTGAGGAACATTAACCGACAGTTGAATGTGTAGGCTATGTTGTTTATGTACCTTAATATTGCAATTTCTTCCCAATGCTTCGGTGGTCAAGTTATTAGCGTCCTAGACTAAAAGTTATAATTATGCATCGTCGATATACTCTTAAATTATTAAAGAAAAAAGTTGTTTTCCAGGCACTCGCGCGTGTCCACAATTGCTTTCGCCATAAGAGACACTTGGCAAACATAATTCGTTTGAAGGGCTCCGACATCGTGGTCACTCAGCCCCGTGTACTTGGGTGTGTATGTGTGAAATTTTCTCTCATAACCTGTGTTATTGTGATGGCTGCATTACTGTGTGTATTTGTAATTAAGGTGGTAAATGGCAAGGAGACGGCCAAGGCCTTAAGTTAGGAACCATCCCGGTATTTGCCTTAAGTGGAAGTGGGAAACCACGGAAAACCACATCCAAGATTGTCGAGGTGGGAATTAAACCTTCCTCTTCTTAGTTATACCTCAAGAGACTGAACGTGCCCCGTTTTTGCCCTCAGACCAGAATTCAATTTCTTGGCAGAGCAGGAAATGTAACCCGGGTCTCCGGGGTGATAGACAAGAATAGGTGGGCCTCCATGTGTTAATACGATTTTTGACATGCACGGGACATATAATTCAAAAACTGCCTCCATTAGGGTGACTGCCGAAGTGAGTATTGAGTATAGGCCTATGGTCGTTCCAGTAGTTGGCGAAGTGACTCTATGTTCCCCTGCAAAATGTACTGTCATAACCTATAACAGGTGATGGAAATTGCTTATTTAGAGCAGTTTCGTACTGTTTATAACAAAATGAAGAACGTCATTCTGAGCTGCGTTTTCAAGCTATCGCAAAAAAATTCGCTGGCAGGAACAATTATAAGGAATTTATTTTAAGCGATCAGTCTCATCGCATTCTCCTCACCAACCAACTTGAGTATGAAAGTCTCTGGACGGTCATGTTGAACTTCATTGTATAAGACAATTAATTGTTTAATGATTATTTGTTTAGAGTACTGAGTCTAACTACGCAGTTGATTTCGGCAATGGAAGTATTATTTGCCATGTAATATTTAGCGGCTCCGTTATTGCAGGACACTATAGTGTTATCGAATAATACGAAGCCACATTTAAAATCCAATATAAATAGGCAATTTCAGAAACAATTCCAGATATTATGCAGTACAGTGTACTGTAAGGTCTTTGACGATCAAATGTAAACATTGTTCTACATTGTACTTCTCTTGCGTAAAATCTATGCGTGGTTACTTTGGTCTTTACTGTTGTGGGGGTAAAATTGATCTGCTGGAATATAAAATATTTGCCAAGCTGCAACAATGTAATGATATTAATTTAAAAGTCATTGAACTTATATCCAGTAGTTCAAGCACATACATCAGCGTTAACAGATTGGATACTGAAGATGAAAGCCAGCTACTTCATTTCCCTATTATTGAATTTTTCAATTCCTTGGAATTAAGTGATTCGCCTCCACATACTCCGAACGTTTGAGCCATAGTTATGCTCCTTAGAAATCTGAACGTTTCCCAAGGACTCATATATGGTAATATATTAATTGTAAGAAATATGTAAGAAATTGCTTGGATTCGGATATAATAGGTGTAGTAATATTAGGCAGAGAGATCAAATCCTACGACTTGATTTAACACCTTCCGATAAAACACTTGCAGGTACAGTACATTTTCTTTTAATAGGCAACAATGTCCTATTCGCTCGGCCTACTTTATCACAATCAATCAAGCTCAAGGAGAAACTCTTGAACGTATTGGGCTATTTACCTCATCACGTTTTAAGTCATGACCAGCAGGATAGTGAAGGTACAAAAAAGGTCCTGTATGGGATGGTAAAGAATAAGAGGCGGAAGGATCCTATGGATTATGTCAGAATGGTGAACAAAAGGGGACAAGGGATAGAAAATAGGGAAGAACTGAAGAAAATGTGGAAAGAATATTTTGAAGAACTCCTGAACCCAAATGGAAACCATGGCGAGGAAGAAGAAATCGGGGAAGAGGTACAGTAGATGAACTGCAAACAGAAAAGGACTTAACATGGAAAGAAGTGGAAGATGCAGTGAGGAAGATGTAAGGAGGGAAGGCACCGGGTGTGGATGAGATGAGTGTGGAGATGGTGAGAGCAGCAGGAGAGGTGGGGATACAATGGTTGTACCGAGTGATGAAGGCAGCATGGAAGGAAAGGAAGACCCCAGAGGACTGGAAAAAGGGAATAATTGTCCCGATCTTCAAGAAAGGTAGTAGAACAGAATTCAAAAACTATCGGGGAATAACACTGATGAGTCATTGTGCAAAGATGTTTGAGAAAGTTTTAGAAAGGAGAATTAGGACAAGGATAGAAGGAGGGATGAGGGAAGAACAACATGGCTTCAGAGCAGGAAGGTCCACAGTGGATTTGATTTTTGCTGTAAGTCAGTTACAAGAACAGCACTATGATTATGGAACAGATCTACTGATGGCCTTCCTGGACATTGAGAAAGCATATGACAGTGTATGCAGAAACAAAGTATGGAAGTCCCTGGAGGATAGAGGAGTAGAAAAATGGACTATAAGGAGGATAAAAGAGATGTACAAGGGAAGCGTGAGCTGTGTGAAAGTGGGAGGAGAGAGATCGGACTGGGTGGAACAGAGAAACGGCCTGAAACAAAGAAGTGCACTATCACCGTTACTTTTCATTTTGGTGATGGATGACATAATGACCCGAGCGGCACAAGTAATTGGGGAAGGAAAGATGAAAGCAATGGTGTTTGCGGATGATTTGATGATTGTGGAAACAAGGAGGAGGAGGTACAGGAACAGTTGGACGTGTGGGAAGGAATAATACAAGGATATGGGATGAAATTTAGCATAAATAAGAGTGAGATGGTGATCACAACAAGGAAGAAAGAAAGGACCACAACGGGAATAACAATTGGTGGGGAACAGCTGAAGAAAGTGGAGAGTTTCAAGTATCTGGTAAGCCTGATACAAGAGAATGGAAGAAACGATAGAGAAATAAATGAGCGGGGGAGACAGGCAGAAGCATTCCGGAGGAGTGTGAGAAGCATGTTATGGAGCAGGGATGTCCCTCAGAACAGCAAGTAGATCATATATCGTACTATGTCCCTATCCTGACGTATGCCTCGGAGACCTGGGTTATGAAAGGAAGGGAGAAGAGAAAAATACAGGCCAGTGAGATGAGGTTCTTGAGAAGCAGTATTGGAGCTACAAAGAGGGACAGAATAAGAAATGAGAGGACCAGAGGATTAATGAAGGAGGAACCATTACAGGATGGTATAGAGAAATCTAGACTTAGATGGTATGGACATGTAAAACGAATGGAGGAGAAGAGGATACCCAGGAGGATACACGAGACGAAGTGGGAAGGAAAGAGACCAAGAGGGAGACCGAGAGACAGGTGGCTGAAGGGGGTGGAAGAAAGCGCGAAGAAGAGAGGAGAAGACTGGACAAGGGTGGAGGCTGAGAGATGGTGGGAAGACAGAAGACGTTGGAGAGGCTTGTGTTCCAAACAGACCCGGCCAGTGGCTGGAAACTGTGCAAGATGATGATGACCTCATCACGTTTTCAGTCATGACCAGCAATATGTTGCAATGCTGAGAGTGCTATCTTTTGACGCCCTTAAAGTTGCAATAGTGCTAAAAAGTAATCGTACAAAGAATGTAACTTATATAAGAAGCTTCTTCAGTAAATTTGTTTTCCATTGTCCGTCATGTTTTGACGGGTTTCATCTAGTCACACCTTAAAATCCAAGAAACAGTTATCGAGTAACAGCAAACATTTCTTACAGTCTTTAGGCTATCGCGTATTTTAACTTCAATATAAATATATATGCAATTGTTAATCTTATTTAGTTTCTATCTATATTTGAAGCTGTTAACATGTTTAACATGTTTAACATAACAGATAAAAGAGAGGTTGACAACAGAGTTGTGCGACGAGAAGAAAGAGTTTACCAACCTTATTCAGCTAATAAATTTGAAAATAATGATGAAATTCGAATACCAATTCAAAATGAAGAAAACATAGTTTTATTATCAGAAGGTGTTCTTCACTTAGAAGGACAAATTATTACTTCGAACGTAAATCCGGCTGCTTCTACTACAGCACATCCTGACCAAAATTTTGGGGCTAATCTTTTTAGCGAAATTCGCGTTACGTTAAATGGTAAAGAAATTGATCGTACACGCCATCTAGGTATAAAAACGTTTGCATCATATTCAAAAAACGAATATACAGCTTTACAAAATGCTGGTTATTTTCCCTCTTTAACAACACCAGCAAGTGAAGCAAATATTGTTGATAGTATCACAAAACGTTTCCATGTAATACTTCCTTTAAGCAACCTGTTAGGTTTAGCAGAGGATTATAGAAAGCCGATTTTATACTGCAAGCATGAGCTAATACTTCTCAGATCGTCGAGTGACGCACGTGCGTTGCAATCTGCAACTGAAAATGATCTTTCTAAGGTCAAGTTATTTAAAGTTTATCTAAAAATTCCCGTTTTATTATTATCGGACGAAGAAAAAATTAAAAGATTAAAACTAATGCAGAAAAATATTCCCATTCAGGTTGGTTTTCGATCATGGGATGTTCATGTCTTGCCATCTCTTCCTAGAACAACTAAATATAGTTGGACTGTAATGACAACTTCTGAAACTCAAAAACCACGTCAATTTTTATTAGGTTTTCAAACTAAAAGAAATGTACTAAATACGTGCTCTTCCTATTTTGACCATTGTAACATTAAATCTATAAGAGTTTTTTTAAAATCAATTTTTGTCCCTATGAAATGCCAACTTCTGAAATTGCTATAAATGACTACAGCGAATTGTATGACATGTTTGTTAAATTTCGTAATGTATATTATCAGATCGATGATTTTCGTTCAGAGACTCAAGTTTCACGAGATGAATTTAAGTCTCATTGTCCGATTATTGTAATTAATTGCCTTGAGCAAGTGGAGGCAGTGAAGACATCTTCAGTTGACGTGCGAATTGAAATTGAGACAAGTGAGAATATACCTGAAGATACAACTCTTTATTGTGTTCTTATTCATGATCGTCAAATATCTTACAGACCATTAACTAATGAAGTAATTATCTAAACCAATATTTGCTAAGTTATAAGCAATCAAGTAAAGAAGTATTCTCACTTTAGTTGCAATCATGGAATTGACAACGACAAACTCTCCTTCTACTGATGCTGACACGTGGAATAAGAAGCAGCCAATAGTTGCAGACATTCGCAAGCTACCAAACGGCAGTTTGGAACTTGCTTACTGTATGTTAAATAACAGCAATATACCTTCATTCAGTCCTGTGTTAACATGGGTCGCAGCGTATTGTGAAAAAACTCTTTCTTCTTTTTTTGGCTCTATTAAAAATAAATATGAATATTTAGTTGTGTATAATTCGCCACAAGAATTTTCTTTGTTTGCACTAAAAACACTTTCCCCTGGGTCATTAATCGATCTTAATACGATTGATGGAATGTCTGATCTAATGTTGAAGCATAGCCAACGTTTACCTACAGATTGTCCAAAACATTTACCATCTCTTGCATTGGGAAGCAATAGTTGAGCTAAATTTAATGTCAATGCTGTTCAACATTGGTTAAATTCTTCTGATGGCATCATGAAAATCGTGTGTTCGATAATAAACAAGTTTCGAAACAATGGACTTCAAGGTTTTAATAAGTTTGATTGGAACTACTTTCCTATAAACATACTGACTATATATGAGCCACAACGAATTCGTCTGGAGTGGGAACATCTACCAGATCATCTCAAAAGAAAATTTCAACTGTTTCATCTTCGCTGCAAATGTGATAACTGTAATCGCTATCTATAAAAGGTAATTCATTAAATCTACTAGTGTTGTTGACACCTATACATATTTTGTTTTTGTTTGCTTTTTTAACACAGTGTATATTTTTTGTCTACAGAAAATAAACATCTGGACAACTAAAAGAACAAGATCATCTCAACACACACTCATCAGGACAACTAAAAGAATGAGATTACTTCAACACTCATACAAGAGAAATAAAATTGTATTAATTGTAATTCTAAATGAATAAAGAAGAAAAGGTCTTTGTACCACTTCATATTAAAGTTTCTTTAATGATCAAGCACCTCCTCACTCCACATGTATATAAAATAATATTTGTCAGGTGAGGGATTCGAACCCTCGCTTTCAATTTCTGAAAATTAGATCTTAAGTCTAACGCCTTAGACCGCTCGGCCAACCCAACACACGCAAATCTTGCATATAAGCCAGCGTGTTTTGTTGATTCATATCAGTTCACATTTAGCTTCGTGTGGGGAACATCTTTTTTTTGTGAAGTAAAGCATCATCATGAAGTATTTTAATTGTGTAAAGTATTCCAAGAAACAGTTAATGCAAATGATATTGAGTCAAAAAGGAATGAATTTAAAATCTGAAAGAGATCGGCTAAAAACATTTAAGAACTGGTCTTCAGACAGTTTTACGAACACTGCATGGTTAGCAGCTGCGGGATTTTACTATTATGGATATAAGGATATGGTCAGGTGTGCTTTCTGTAATCTGCAACTTAGTTATTGGGAAGAAGATGATGATCCGTTTGAAGAGCATAAGAAATGGGCTTTTTCTTGCCCTCACGTAAACAATATTTCTCCTAGCATAGAATTAAAATCTGAATATGAAAGACTTAAAACTTTTCAAAATTGGCCTCTTCCCTCTCCAAACGAATTTTGTTTAGCATCAGCAGGATTTTATTATACCGGTCATGGTGATAAGGTGAAATGTATATTCTGTAAGATTGAAATTGAAAATTGGAGAGAAAACGATATTCCTTTAAGTGATCATAAAAAATGGGCACCATATTGTCCATATCTAAGAGGGTTTTACGTTGGCAACGTTGATTTAAATCCTGAAAATCCTACTATTATTCCATATAATACAAGTTATGATACGTGTGGAAACAATATATGTTGATGTGATGTGATTTTTGTGCAGTGTGCATTCTCAGACGTAAACGTAGACATGCTGAAGTTTGTTAAGCAGTCAAACACTCTACCAGTAATTTCATTTACTAATGGTGAAAACCAGAGTAAAAGTGAAAAAAGAAAGCATAGTGTTTTACTACCGAACACTATTCGATGTATCATTTGTGGTCCATCGAACTGTGGCAAAACAAACGTAATGCTAAATTTATTATGTCACAAAAATGGAGTTCGTTTTTAAACGTTTATATTTATTCTAAATCACTTGCTCAAAGTAAGTATGTTGAATTAAAAAAGTTTTTGGACTCTATAATAGAAATGAAAAGTGTTTTTTTTCCGATAATGATGAAGTTATGCCTCCAGAAATGGCTAGAAAAACTCTATATTTGTTTTTGATGATGTAGCCAGCAATAAACAACAACACATGAAAGATTATTTCAGTAGAGGTCGTCATCACGAATTTGACGTATTTTATCTTTGTCAAACATATTCTTGTATACCTAAACATCTAATTAGAAATAACGCTAATTTTTTAATTCTTTTTAAACAAGACGGAACAAACTTGCGTCATGTATATATCGATCATGTAAATACAGATATGAGCTATGATCAGTTCTTCGATATTTGTTCTTATTGTTGGCAAAACTCTAAGTTTGCCTTTTTGGTTATCAATAAAGATAGCGATTTACAAAATGGTCGATATCGCAATGGATTTGATGTTTATTTTCAGTTAAAAATAATAGTTCAAAAGAGCTAAATGCTCATTCGCGTTATACACTTTGTGTGGTTAACAACCTAACTATGGCATCGTTTAACAAAATCAATAACGTGTCTATCAGACCACCAACTTCACGCCATGATATTGCAACTAAATCGTATGTTGATGATAAGCTACTGCAATATGGAAATCAAGTAACAACAACAACAAGCGATGGACATCTAAGTATTAACGGCAAACGGTTAAAAGATGTTGGAACGCCCATACATGTTGAAGATGCTTGCAACAAAGGTTATGTACTGAAGTTACTGAATGAGCTAAATAAAATTGAGTCTAAAGAAGACATACAACGAAACATTAACGACCTTAAATGTTTAATTTTTTCAATTTGTAAAATAGAGAAACAACAACTTGGCTTTGAAAACAAACGTCTCGCAGGCTTAGCTTTACCATCATCTGCAAATGATGCAGTAAACCTTATTGCAATGCAGCAACATACATCGAATATAAAAAAATATCTGGAAAACCGAATAACCGAAGTGTTACAACGAGTAGAATTCATTCATGGTTTAGTGAGTGAATTTTCAGAAGATCACTTTCCGTTTGATGATGATAGTCTCGACTTGGGTAACAAAAGAATAAGAAATGTAAAAGATCCAATTCAAAATCAAGATGCGATATCGTATTCTTTTCTTAAAACTCATGTAACAAAAGAACTCGATGAAATTAAAAAATCTCTTTGAATATAAACAAAGATGATGAAACTGTAGATATGTTAAATAGAAGATTAACAAACATATCTCAACCAATCGATTCGTTAGATGCAATAAACAAATATTATTTAGAAAACTTTGCTGCTTCTCGAAAAGATCTAGAAGACTTAATCACTAAATTTAATAAACAAAACTTCTTAAACGTAGACGATGGTGGGACTTTAAATATGATGAGTAGACGAATTACTCACGTAAACAATCCCATATACGATAACGATGTTGCAAATAAGACGTTTGTTGAACAATATGCCGCTTCACGAGATGAATTTGAAAAAATGAAACAGACTGTAAACAATCTACAACATCAAAAACAAACAAATGTTGAGTTTCCTGTTAACGACCAAGATGTGACAAATAAACGGTTTGTAGAACACTATGCTGCTTCACGAACAGAAGTTAATCAACTAAAAGAAATTTTAAGCAATTTACAAACTCGTATTGAGGGTGTTGCTAACAATCTAAATATTGTTAAAAAAGAAGAACTTGAAAGTTACGCTGCTGCATCCAAAGAGGAATATAACAAGTTAAAAACTGAACTAGAAAATATTGAGCAATTGGTTAACAAAGAACCACTCGAAAGTTTTACCGCATCCAAAGAAGAATATGGTATATTACAAGATGAAGTAAAGAAAAATAACTTATCGAAATTTATTCTGAAATTCTCCAACACACCATCAATCCATTCACCGGTATACACGCTTCATAATCATAATATACAATACCAACTTCCCTATAAAGGTATATTAAAACCAATTTTTGTTTCACCAAGATCTCCAATTGTGTATGCAATTTTAAATATACGTCAAGAGATTGAACTGGATGGCAGTGACATTGTAGTTGAAGAACAAGATGAAATACAGTTTCGACTTAGAGACCCCGAGAAACATAAAACCAACGATCTTCCTCTTCAAATTGACTTTGAATATACTATAAATAAATAAAACAACTACAATTTTAGTTTAGTCATGGAGAAGAGCTTGAAGATTAAAGCTGCAAGTCGAGTAAAGGATAAACTTTCTCGCTTAAAAAAAGATGTTAAGGACAAGTATCTTTCACTTCAAAATGATGTTAGACGTCAAGAATTAGATATAGAGACTAAGTTTAAACCAGTAACAAATTCATTAAATCAGCTTGTAGCTATTGCTAATACAACGTCAACTAAGAAAAAAGAAAATCAAAAAAGAAAAAAATATGATGATTCTGAATCAACTGCTACTTCAGACAAAGAAGATGGAGATAGCATCAAAATAATTACACTACTTAACCGCTACTTTGATCCGTTCATTAAACAAAACGTGGATAGAACATTTGGTAAAACGATAAGAAATTATAAACAATACTTGGGACGTGAACGAGTTTTCTTTGATAAAAAGTGGATAAAAGTTGGTGGTGAAAAATTTCCTATAACAGAAGGTCTACTTGAATTGATTCAAAGGAAAGTACCAGATCACTCTCTAATCGATAGGAGTGATTTAAGTTCTTATTTGAAATTATTAAATGTTTCAAACGTGCACAAAAGAAATTATGCAAGCAATGCAGCTCCGAGAGGAACACAATCTCATAAGTATAAAAATATAATCGAACCCCTTCTTACTGAAGACATAGATAGAATTATAAACACAAGAGATGAGAATGAAGAAGCAAATACTACGATGCATACTGGATATGGCCAAAAGAAACACATCACACCACAAGCCATTTGGAAATTCGAAGGAGGAAACGATATTGAATTTGTCCATTGGAATGAACCAAACAAATTAGTATCAAGACTTAAAAAATTAATTGCATCGAAAGCTGCAGGTCACACAGGACTTGACAGCGAAATCTTTGCAATTGAAGAAGAACTAAGAAATGCAGGATATATTGAATAAAAATTCATACATTTGTAAAACAATGCACAGTATGTTATAAATCTTTGTTTAGAAATTAACTATGAACGAAATCAGACGAGAAATTGCAAAAGAACTTCATGCACCTCTTAGAAAAAAGTTCAAAAGACGACATGTTATTAGCAAAGGAATCGATGACCTCCATGAAGCTGATCTTGTGGACATGTCAAAACTTGCAAAATGGAATAATGGATTTAAATATTTATTAACCATTATTGACGTTTACTCAAAGTATGCATGGGCAATTCCTCTTAAAACCAAAAAAGGAAGTGAGATTGTAAAAAGTTTAAAATTTGTTTATTCTCAAAGTAAAAGAATGCCCAATTATTTTCACACTGATCGAGGAACGGAATTTTATAACCTTGAATTCAAAACATGGTCTCAGAAACAAAATCTAAAGCATTATTCCACTGGGAGCTCCATAAAAGCGAGTGTAGTAGAAAGATTTAATCGAACTCTTAAGGAATCGATGTGGAAAGAGTTCACAACACGTGGTTCATACCGATGGGTACATATTTTGCCTGAGTTATTAGTAAAGTATAATCACAAAATACATCGCAGCATTGGCATGAAACCTATTGATGTAAAAAGAAACAATCCACCCCGCTTTCCAACACAATATAATGAAACTTTAAGAAAACCAAAATATAAAATCGGTGACATTGTAAGAATATCAAAAATCAAGAAACATTTCAGCAAAGGCTACGAAGCTAATTGGTCTATGGAATTATTTACAATTTATAAAGTTCAAAATACTAATCCACGAACATATCTTTTAAAAGATAATAAAAATTTGCCGATATGTGGGGCGTTTTATGAAGCAGAGTTACAACGAACCAAACATCCTAATATTTACTTAGTTGACAAAGTACTACGTAGAAAAGGAACCCAAGCCTTCGTATCTTGGCTAGAATTCGATTCAACTCACAATTCTTGGATTTCGAACAAAAGCATATTCTAATTAAAATAATGTAAGTTTTTTTTAATTCATCGCAAAAATTATTATTATTATTATTATTATTATTATTAATGTGTCTATATATTTTTCAGCTCACGAAAACCAACACACTCAAGAAAGAAAAGAATGATTGTACTTACCTTCCACACAAGATAACCAGCATATTCAACTCTGCAGACAGCATCTTCAATTCTCAGCATCTTGGCGGGAAAAAAGAACTACTTACCACTTTAAGCACGAAGATCATACCATTTTGTTTTCACTATTTCGTATTATATAATTAATGTAAACCACAATGATTAAAATAAATATATTTTTAAAAAAATATACATTTCAATGTGAAACAGCACCGTTCACTGTCCATTTAGTCAAGTATTATTTGCACTTCTTCTTCTTCTTCTCCTTCCTCTTCCATATGCTCTCCATCTTCTTCTTCTCTTTCTTCTCTTTGCACAAGATCTTGGTATACTCCATTGGGAGAGGGAGTCGCCCTAAATGCTTCCACTCTGGAGAGGATAATATCCAGAATGGTTAACGTTAACCCGTTTAGCACAAATTCTGTGCGGTAGCGTTCGTCTCTTAGGATGCCAAGAATCTCCACGTCGAAGAGATCCCTCTCTAGCGCAGTGAGAGATCTGACAATAATTTCCTCCTCCATTTTGGAGGAGGAAACCATAAAATTACACCCCAACATCCTGGCTTTCTCCGCTAGCGTCTTAACCTCTCTCAGATGTTGCATCTTCGCAATAAAAGAGTAGCAGAGAGACATGTTGAATAGTAACTACTGCATCATAATAATCTTGCTCTTATATACTATGATGTTAAAGAAACAAAAATATCATTAAACATATCACATGAATGAAACTTTGTGAACTGATATCCAAACTTGTTCTCTCATTAAAATAATATCCGAGTTCAATATTGATGGTTAAGAATTTAAAACAAACAAACCAATATTCATTTCATGCCGTCAATGCTATATATTTGTCTTATAAAACAGTCTATGCAGAAAGAGACCACAGAGCATGCAAGCCCGCAAAAAATGTTAAGTAACAGCTGCACATCCTATATGGAGTAGCAAGCAGGACCTCCCACGTTCAGCATGCTAGCGCTAGCCAAAGAACGATAACAGCCGCGCGCGGGGCAAAAGGTTATCCGATTCAAGCGGTCAAGGGTCAATCTCTTCTTACTGCTAACACATGCAGACCAATTAGCAAACGCATGTGAATAACCAACTGGCTCTCCATGGGCGCGTCGCGCCAAGACAGTCTCATTCAAATGTTAGTGCACCTAAAACATTTCCGCTAACAAAGACGCCATTTTAACATTTTCTTTTCATTTTTGTTCTATACACCTGAGAGTTGGTTTACTGGTAGAGGAGATAGAGAGCTTTCATTTATGTCAAACAAACTTTTTTATAGATTTCCTAAATTTGGAAATATAGCCTATTTTCAAAATTCAATTTATTTTGTCCTAGAGAGTTGAAATTTGGTGTGGGGCTAGAGCAGGTCAAGGCCATTCATTTATGTCAAACAAACTTTTTTGTCGCGAACACTGCAGACATATCACGTGATCGCTCGCACAGCTGCAAACTTTCATGGGTATCAGATGACGTCAACACCCATTAATTTTTATCTCCATCGCATAAATAAGTCAAAGGTTATCTGCTTCAAGCGGTTACCCAAAGGTTATCTGCTTCAAGCGGTTCAAGGTCAACCTCTTCCCACGCTAACATGTGCACGTGCACGTGCTCACATCCGCATGGCTATCAGATGACGTCATGATGATGCAATATGTCCTCGCGATTACGCAATATTCAAAACATACTTTTCCCTACTACTCTTTTTTGTAGAACTTTTCATGCTGAACAATTCTTATACTCATAGTATTGAGATATTTTTAACGGTTTGCCCAGCGTAAGCTTACAAAGCGTTCGGACGCCAGGTTTTTTTTTCGACTTTTCCACTGAAATCGTTACTGCTCGGCTTCCTTTGATCATAAATAAAATATTTTCGACAGAAATCATCCTCGAGGTATCCTTTACAGAATGGTGAAAACCGCATCAAAATCCATCCGGTGGTTCTCGAGTTCACCCGTAACATCCAAGAATCGGGGACTTTGTTTTATACTAAGTAGAGATATACAGGGTGCGGCAGAAATAACAGAGCAATGCAACACGACATTTACTTGCGCAGTTTAAAAGAGGAGCGTTTGCAATTTATGAAATCTACCTCCCATATTGGCCACAGCAGGTATTATTGTGGCCTTGGAGAACTCGTGCATCGCCTCGTCTCGTCAGTCACTAGCATGGCGTGGAGTGGTGAGTATCGAGGCTTCGTCATTGAAACGTACTTCAAAAATGCCGACTCTGTTACCACAACACAGCGTAGACACTCTGGGTTTGGAGTTTGTGTTTGAGAGGAACTGGTTCGAGTGTTAAAGCGAAGCGAGGCCTCATGGCGTCAGAGAACATCCGTGCAGTGAGACATTCCCTCCTCAACTTAGGCACACGCGTGCTATGGGACTCTCAGATCGCACCGTAAGGAGACTTTTACACACCGCGATGAAGTTCCGTATAAAATGGTGGGCGTGCAGAAACTCAGTGAATGTGATTGGACCATCCGCAGAGCGTGTTGTGAGACTATCCTGGAAGCTGTGGCAGCCGACTCCAGGCTACTGGCAAGTGATGAAGCGTACTTTCATTTGCCGGGCTACCGTAGGTTAGTAAACAAATGTGTCGGTACCGGTCCGCAACCAATCCTCGACAGATCCATGAGCGACCTCTCCACAGTGAACGTGTGACTGTTTGGTGCGCTGTCCTTGATTTCAGAATTGTAGGCCCTTACCATTCTGAAGAGAAGGCCAAAACTGTTACAGTAACATCTGCACGTTACATACAGCGACTTAGTGAATCATCCTGTGTTGTTGTTTCAAAAATATGATGCCACTGCACACACAGCCAGGGAACCCCCATCTCCTTACGGGGCGACGTCCCATGGTCAGCCCGTTTCCCTGATCTCGCCCCTTGTGATTTCTTTTCCCGGGGATACCTGAAGGCTCGCGTCTTCCAACGTAAGCAACGAACACTACATGACCTGAAAGCAGCTATCCATTAGGAAATCGAGGCAATACCACTGGACATCACCAGGAGGGCAGGGCCGTGGAGAGCGGCGACGGGCCCTGGGGATGGAAACTTCCGGGGAAGGGAGGTGGAAGGGATATACTGTACACTGTGCAGTACTACGGCCTCTGTGACATATGACGTAATCTCTTTTCATAATGAAAACATGATTTTTACACAAAGTCAAGACGTATTTTAAAATACGTTTTACATATAGGGTTTTTACGTTGACATTCTTAAAACTTGCTGCCCTTGAAGAATCACGCATTTGGGTCTAAGCCTAAACACTGGTAAGTGTTTTGGTTGAAAGGCGATCACAAATCTTTGTACATTAAACAAAGCAAAATATATTTTCATAATTAACCAAAGGTATACTCATACGTAAGTCAAGTTATTTATTATGTGCTATCAGTTGATTGCAGTTAACCAGTGATTGTTTTCACAAAATAAGTAAATGTGAATTTGAACTTACGTATATTTTGTAATTTGCAGTCAGTGGACTTCTTATAATTTAATATTGCTTTGCTGCAAGCAAAACTAGAGCCAGGTTCTCCTAAAACTCCCCAATCCTATCTATGACTGGTGACCATGGGGGCGGATTTAAGCCAAGATAATGGGGGAGTGGACACGCCGGGGATCTGGGGGTATGGTACCGTATATCACCAAGTTCAGTGTGAGATCCTGGGGGTCCTCCTCCGGAAAATTTTGCAAAAATTAGGTCCAAATTATTGAGTTATAGGTCATTTGGGTGATTATTTGTGTGATATTTTTGAGTCAAAATTTGGTGACCATTGACATTTAGTGGCTATAGGAAAGAATCTCCGTTATTGAAGTAAAAGCTCTCGCACCTTCAAGTAAGACCCCACGGTGTAGCGCACCAATGACCGAGATGGGGGTCTACAGCAAGTCTGCAGATCAGAGGTTTGAATCCCGGTGCTGATAGCGGCTATCCTGGGAGTGGGTTTTCACACTCCCTCCAGACAAATGCCGGGATAGTACTTTATTTCAAGTACAGGGATACCTACCCTACTCTTAACCCTATTAATTACAGTAATAGTCGCGAAGGGCAACGCATTCCCACTTTTCCCAGCCAGCAACTCAGAATACGGCATGTCACGGCACTGTGTATACCCTGCAGGGGGTGGTTTTAAGACTGTCTAAGTTTCTACTCTCCAAGACAAATAGTTACACTTCTCTAATTATACTACAACCACTGATCTCTGGTAGCTAAGGCAGCAGTAAGCCGAATAGACGATGGCAGGTATAGCAAGATGGCAGCGAGCGCATGGTGCAATATTGTGAATCCTGCTCTGTGATTGGTTACTGGTAGTTTGATGTTATACATGTATTTATACTGGCAGTAAATATTTTATGTTTCTTGTAGTTGTAAAATGGACTGAATTTGGTTATTTAAAGCGTAACATCTTAGTTTTAAGTACCTGTTTGGTGACCCATCATCCCAGGCAAGCCGGTAATAGCTTTACTTCGCAGGCAGATTGGTCATTTAGCCGTAATTTGGAAGTTATTGTGAAGTTAAGTATAGATATGCGGTGGTGCTGAAGCAGACGTGATCGGGCTAGGCCATTGTGTTTTTAATTTGATCCCAATTCAGGGTTTTTCGGTTCTGGGTGCGAATAGTTCGCTTAATAGTTGTAAAACGGTGGGGAGAGTATATTTTGAGTAGCTTTAGGGAGCAATCCAGCTCAACTCAATGCCGGTCCCAAGCCCGGAAAAATGGGGTCAATGGCTGGTTACTGAGTCTTGGTGGGGGGTACTGATGTCGAGAAGGTGCCACCAGTAAGTACCAAGAAATGCTCGAGTTGGTAGGCTTGCCTACTTACACAACCAGCAAATCCTACCTCTAAGGGATGGGTGAGGGTGATTTTCCAGCGCCTTAAAACTGGATCATCTCGGCTAAGGTATGGTAACCCTGACAGAAGAGTCCCTGGTCCTCCAGGTTGGGGGTTGGACGTGAGGCTAACAACCTACTCTAGGAAAAAAGCATCTGTTACGAAACCACACGATGACAAAAGCCGGACAGATTTATTGGATAGACCCAGGCAAAGAAAAAGGACAAATGATTTACGGATCGACACATGGAATGTGCTGAGCCTCAATAGAGTCGGAGCTATGAGGAACCTCCAGCAAGAGATGGCAAAATACAAAGTTGAGATAGCTGCTCTCCAAGAGGTGAGATGGAAGGGTACAGGGATGATGGATTTCAGGGATTATACCTTCTTTAATAGCGGCAATATAAATAAGACATTTGGAACTGCATTTATGATTAAGAAGTCAATGAAGCATGCCGTGATGAATTTTGAGCCAGTCAGTGAGACAATGTGTGTGATAAGGATCCGAGGAAGATTCTTCAACACCACCTTAATATGTGTGCATGCACCTACTGAAGAAAGTGACGAGGAAGAGAAAGATCAGTTTTACGAAAAACTTGAAGAGGTATTTGACAGACAACCAAGACATGATATAAAGATGATACTGGGAGACATGAATGCCAAAGTGAGAAGAGAGGAGATTTACAGACCTACGACAGGACAACATAGCCTACACGAAAGATCAAATGGCAACGGAGTTAGGCTGATAGATTTTGCAGTAAGTAGAAACAGGACGGTAAACAGCAGCTTTTTTCCTCATAAACGGATACACTTGGAAACTTGGACATCCCCAGATGGCAATACATCGAATCAGATTGACCATGTCTTGGTGGAGAGACGTTATGGATCTGGAGTAATGGATGTTAGAAGTTACAGAGGGGCAGACTGTGATAGTGACCACCGAATGGTACTGCTAATGTTCAGACAGAGGATAGCGAACAACAAAAAAGATATTGGACAGAGGCAGAAAAGGTTTGCCGTTGAGAAGTTGAAGGATGAGCAGATAGCTAGAGCATATAGTGAAAGACTGGAGGAACGATTGCAGTCGGCAAAGGAGTAGGTAAATACATGCATGACTACAGCAGAACGGTGGAAACAGATCAAAAGCACAATTAATAGCACAGCCGAAGAAGTACTGGGGAGGCAGCCACCAACATCTAGAGCTGAATGGTTTGATGAAGAATGTCAGCAAGCACTTGATGAACGAAACCAGGCCATATTGAAAATGTTACAACGGATGACCCGAGCCGCAAAAAGTGAGTAAGAGGACAAAAGGAGAGATGCAAAAAGAGTATGTCAAAGGAAGAAAAGGGAACTAGAGAAGAAAAGGTTGCTGGACATGGAGGAGATGTAAGATAAAAAAGAGGTACGGAATTTTTACAACAGGGCAAGAGAATTGAAAAGAGGATTCCAACCAAGAACATCCTTTTGTAGAGACAGGTATGGTAATCTAGTTGGAGATGCTGATGGAGTTATGAAGAGATGGGTAGAGTATTTTGAGATGCTATTAAATCTGGAGGACGAGGAGGAAGATCAGCTAATCACTGCAGTTGAGGAGAACCAGGAGACCCTATATGATGAACCACAGTTGCTGATAGAGAAACCATCACTTGAGGAAGTCAATGAAGCTATTAAGAGCCTAAAAATAATAAAGCACCAGGGGATGATGGAATCTGTTCTGAATTGTTGAAATATAGTGGAAAAGAGATGAGACAGTGCATCTATGAATTGCAGGTTAGAATCTGTCAGATGGAGGAAATGCTCCAGGAATGGAATGAGGCCATAATTTTCCCACTTCATAAGAAAGGAGATAAGACCAACTATGGAAACTTCAGGGCAATTTCATTGCTAAATGTGACATACAAAGTGCTTACCAAATTAGTGGCCTTGCGATTAAAACCGTTTGTTGAGCGTGCACCAGGAGAATACCTCTGATCAGATTTTCTTGCTGAGCTCAATCATGGAGAAATGTTATGAGTACAATATCACTCTACTGTGCCCGTTTAGACCGGAGTCCGCACGACCACATATGCATTTTACCAATAATCAGTCAGCACGAGAGTCAAAATATCCCGGAGCGCCAGATGGGTTAAAGCTAATCGCAAAAACGACATCAAATGAAAAAAAAATGCTTTACTGATTTTTGGCTCAATGCAACAATAAGGATAGAAGGAGATTCAACTGGGCATAACACATCATGTAAAATTATCTCATTTTATTTTGAATTTAAAATTGACTGCAAAAATGCTCAAAGTAGCATCACTCACGTGTGGCGACCCACATCCTATTTACACAATGTACAGAAATTTTCCAAACACATTTGACAATTATCTTTGGAAACACAAGTCTGATTATTAGTCCTGTAGACTGTGTTCCAAAATTATGTATTATTTATGATTAAATCCAGTTCAAATTTAATTGTCTTTACTGGAAATATCGTAGTTCACTGTTTGAATTTTTACATAATATTAACACTCGTAAAATAAATGTTCATAGAATTTTCTAACTTTCACTTACTTTTCCAGTTTCAAAAAAAAATATTGTCAAAAAATAGTATTATCATTGAATCAAAACAAATTATTTACACATATTAATAACATCTGAAAAGTATTTGACCTTGAGCATAGCATTGAAGAACTGTGCGAAGCACAACAAAAATTAATCGTTCTTCTGACATTAAACGTTTCGAGAAGTGACTCGATTATGAACTTCAAGTTCCTAACAAAATATATGATTTCTGAATCATTAACTTGATCAATAAATTGTTGAACCATTCAACTATTCAATTTTCCACTTGGAATCATTATTATAAAAAAATATTTATATTCATGGCCATTTTTAGCAATTTTCACAACTTGCAATTCTTCGACAGAAGGCGGAAATAAGAATCGTAGCTTCATAATAAATTCATTTAGTTCATGGCACTAGGATTGAAAACATCCTTCAAATTATTCATGGTTAAAGAATTATTTTTAATTGGCAGTGGCCCATTCTATTATTTGTGTAAGAACACATTATTACAACAACAACGGCAAAGGTCTTCCTCTGAAGAAGAATAAAATACTATCACGACAAATCCGGGTTCTAGCAAAATCAAAGTCTAAATGGAATCCGTAAACAAGGTTGAAATAAGAACTGATGGTTTCTAAGAAATAACCTTCGGGTCATTCATACGACGAAATGTGTAGTTCCAATACTCCTATAAACCTGAGCCATCGAACCTGCTATTTGATTGATGCTCGAAACAACCTCCCCATTCCTGCGACTTAAACATGCGCACCTGGGAATGGCATTTCAACTACTCCACACATACATTTTCTTCCCAAAATTTATACAATAAATCAAGCCACTGCTTGTTATCAACAATGGAAGATTAATAAACTCACAAGTTTATTTTATTTTACCATTCAGTTCAACCCGTGACTTTACCATACTTATGAAAATCTTTATTTCACTTTCGAGTGTATTTACGTCATGATTTTATATAAATACAAAAATATCCTATTTGATACAAATATCATTTGCTTCCCGTTTCATGCCTCTCCGTGTTATCTGAAAAATATACTTTGCTTATTGCAAATATTAACTGTTCAACCAGAACTGAAATGTTGGTTGAATGCGGGCTTGCGCTAACCACTCTCCTTCGGAAAATCTCCTGTTCCAAACTAGAAATGATTAAACTACTTCATAGGCTCTCTCTTAATACATATGATTATTAGAAAATATAATATCCAAGAATTATTTAGAAAAATTATGAAAATCATTATTATTATTATTAGTGGATTATTATTATTATTATTATTAGTTATATTATTTTAAATATATTTAACTATCATCTCATTATGTGAGAATCCACATGTTCGAACCTTCGAATATGGAAAAAATATCCATTCCTCAACAAAAATAATTATTAACCTTTACAGTTACATCGGCTGATTACCGTGATTTCCCAAAAATATGAAATATTCAAATAAATGCTCGATATGCTCGATCACCGATCCTAAACTGTTCTGAGTGCTGAAAATACTCAGAATAACTCTAATATGTCTTGCGTCAATCATTGCAAGATTTAAATACGAAGAAAAATAAATGTGTTGGTCATCTGCCGAAAAATAGTTTGTTCCAATTAGCTAGGCATAATATAATTCAAATGTGGCTTACATTTCTTGATGGTCTTGAAGCGTAGCGAACCTGGTCTGTACCAGATTTATCCATAAACATGCCCTCTCGGACAAGCACGTATAATCCTTGTATCGGCCGCCATTATATACCCACAATCCGTCTAACAAGACATAGTGGTAATATCTCTTGACGTTTGAAGTAACTGTTGATCCATTTTAATATTGGCTTCTGTTAAAGCCATAACAGTTTGCTTAAATGGGGTCAGATCTAAGTGATCTATTCTTAGATATGTCAGTTGTAACATAACTCACGGTAATCTTTTCAGTACAAGAAAACACTGACAGTCTAACCAATCAACGGCTGTTCTGAAGATCGTTCCCTGGGCATGGCTTCACACCATCTACCATGCGCGAAGCAACATGTAGTTTCCCTGCGTTGGCTAATGAACACCACCGTGATAGAATGGTCTTCAGTGTACTGATAGATCGAAGTGGTTATTAAGTTACAAATATGAAACTGACTAAATTGGACTTAAAATATCCAAGTATTAGATTATTACTGGACTGTGACAAAGTACTAATTCTAGACAAAGTCTAGCATATGTCCATGTGAAAATAAAATATATTTCACCAGTGTCTGTAGAAAATATCAATCACCTTAGTGATTCTCCCTGCCGGAAACTTACTAAGTTCCGCTCGTAGCGCAGCACTTTTGTGACTATCACAACTTTGAAAATAACTTCTGCGTAGATCCGGCAACCATGTGCCTTGGCTCAGCGTAGTAGCACCTTGCTAGGCAAGTGCTTGTGTCGAAGTGAGCTATTGATGCCTGAGCCAGCCGGCTTTTATTCTAAACTGTCAGGGCCACGCGTCATCACGCTGAAATCTAGAAATACTCATATCTCTGGTATCCCTGGTCCGATTTACTTGATACTAAGTGCATTCTCTTTCATTTGACCGTGCCAGTAATCTGATCCAAGTCTCAAGTATCTACTCCATGGTTAACTATTTAATCAATAAATAGCCTCGACCTCTGCTATTACTCGCTACGTCACTTGACATGCTCTTAGCGGTATATTCTTTCCAATTGCTTCGAGAAGCAATGGAGCGCGATATTCAAATATCTCAACTTTCAAAAGCGGCTGTAGCCTTTCCCTTGATATCTAGGTGTCTGAATCTTGGAATACCCATTCCTATAGTTGGGCACACTACATCAACTGTTCATTGATTTTAAACAGGCGTATGACAGTGTTAGGAGACCTCAGCTATATGCAGCAATGTTAGAGCTTGGAATACCTAAGAAACTTGTTGGTCTTATAAAAATGACTTTGAGGAATACCAAGTCAAAAGTTAAAGTTCAAGGAATGCTTTCAGAATCCTTCGAAGTGAAACGAGGACTTAGACAAGGAGATGTACTGTCAACATTGCTCTTCAATGTGGCTTTAGAGAAAGTTATGAGGAGTATAGAATGCAATCGAGGAGGATCCATTTTCAATAGGACACTTCAGTATCTTGCTTATGCAGATGATGTAGCTTTGATAAGCAGAAGCCAAAGATTTATGTCTGAGGGTTTCAGCCATATGGAAAGGGAGAGCAGAAAGCTGGGCCTAGGGGTAAATGAAGGAAAAACGAAATATTTGGTAGCCAGTCGAGATCACAAACACCAAACATGCATAGTCATTGACAATTACAACTTTGAGAGGGTCCCACAGTTTAAATACCTTGGATCTGTGAACACATAAACGAGGTACAGACAGAGATAAAAGAAAGAATGTTGTCTGCGAACAGATGCTACTACGCATTCTTACCTCTCCTGCGATCGCGTTTGTTATCCAGAAGGTTGAAGTTGCGTGTCGATCAAGTAATAATTCGACCAGTAATTCTGTACGGTGCGGAGGCCTTCAGAAACAAACCGGAAAATTAAAGCGTCAGCAAATACTGAAGTATAGGCTATCTACAGTACTAGTTGATGCAAACGATTCCCAACCGAGTGGGAATGGTTCATTGCCCGCCAGCGATACTAGACCTACTTGCTATTATACCAAGTACACGGGTTAAATGTCGCAAGCCCCTAAATGAATTAACAACTGTAACGACAAATAGGCCTATTTTTAACTTTTGAGTAAGACTACGAACGACACCGCAGTCGGTAAGCCGAATCCTGCATTCCTGCCGCGACTTCGTCAGGACCCGGAGTCATTTCCAAGTCATAGATAAAGGGAGCAACTCCTTTTTTGTTTAACGGTACTCAGACGTTAAAGCGTATCAAGAAAGGGCTTGATTCGCAAGGGAAAATATCTCTTCGCGTCCTGAAAAATAAGTGCTTTGCTCTTTGGAATTAACGGCGTAGAAATTTCCAATAATAATAACAGTCACTGCACCAGCTCAAAACAAAATTGTATTTATATTAATAATCGACAATACTTCATCATAATTTTCTTCTAAATTAAGCAGAGTTCAATATTTGGTCTTAGAAAAGTCTGCGCGGTTGCCTACATGCGATATATTAATTTCTCCATCGCCATGCACACCACTGACGTTACTTATTGTTGTTTTAAGGGGCGGAACAGCTAGGCCATCTGCTCCTACCACTGACGATACTTCTTGTTGTTTTATGAGGCGGAACAGCTACAGTAGGTCATCTGTCCTTACCACTGACGTTCCTTGAGAGGAATTGGAAAACAAATTTGAGTGTTTCAGTGCCCTAGCTTAATTGTAATTTTTCTCCTGGTTAATTAAACACTCAGTCTAGAAAAATACTGGAATGTTACCTTAATTTCAGTCTTTGGATACATTTCCGAGCTCTAGTACCGAGGAAATTGGAGAAAAATTTAAAGTGGGAGTGATGATTCAAGGAGAAATAATTTCAAATCTGAGATTTGCTGATGACATCGTCATATTGGCCGACACGCCTGAGGATTTGAATGAGTTTTTGACTGGTATGGACTCCGTCTTACGGAAAGAATTCATGATGAAAATTAATAAATGTAAAACAAAAATACTGGAATGCAGCCGAAATAAATCAGAAACCTCTATGGAGATCAAATTGGCAGGTGAAAAGCTGAAGGAAGTAGGAGACTTCTGTTACTTAGGAAGCAGAATAACCAGTGATGGACGAAGCAAAGAGGATATAAAAAGTAGGTTGGCTCAGGCAAGGAAAGCATTTCTACAGAAAAGGAATCTGTTGACATCGAATATAGATTTAGGTATTAGGAAGTCATTTTTGAAAGCCTTTGTCTGGAGCGTGGCGCTATATGGACTTGGACTATTGGTGCAGCAGAAAAGAGGAGAATTGAAGCTTTTGAAATATGGTGTTACAGGAGAATGATGAAGATCTGATGGGTAGATAGGGTTACAAACGAAGAGGTATTAAGACGAGTGGGAGAGGAGAGATGTTTCTGGCGACTGCTAATGAAGAGAAGAGATAGGTTAATAGGACACATACTAAGACACCCAGGAATAGCAAGCTTAGTTATGGAAGGAAGGGTCGAGAACAAGAACTGTAGGGGTAGACCAAGGTAAGAATATGTTAAACAGATTGCCTCGGGTGTAGGGTGTGGTAGCTATGTAGAGATGAAGCGATTAGCTCAGGACAGGAAGGCATGGAGCGCTGCATCAAACCAGTGAAAAGACTGAAGACTCAATCATCATTCATCAGTACCAATAGTATTATAGGTTTTCAATAAATCCCTTAATCAGAAATGATTTGCGCATGAACCCATGTACCAAGGATTGTTGATCGTATTGAATGAACCAGTTATAATAATAATAATAATAATAATACTGCACCTAAGCATACAGATTATACAAATGTTAGCATTGTTTTCTCAATTCAGTATACGAGAAAATGAAAAATTTCGCATGCATTTCTTCTATCTACGTTTGACAACAGAATCCTTCCACCCTTTCGCAAGATATTTAGCCAGCAATGATAATTTTTCACATAGTGTGAAAATGAATTACTATAACTGGTGCGAGAGTGAACACGAAACTGCTTGAAGTCCCAGTTAGGAAGACAACCGGATAAGTATTCAGCCTGTATTATTACAGTATAACCATATAATCACCCCAAACAGACAAATTCCGGATTTTTATCACCATTTTAGAATTTCACTTAACATTAGATATAACACATTTAGCATACACCGACAGTTGCATTACCAGCACTGCATAATTGTACATATTTTTCAGCTGTATTCCCAAACATAGATGTTATAGCCTAAGTGTAACGGATCGCTTGACTGGTCATCCTAGTGTAGGCTATTTATTAATCGCATGGAATTTATTTCAGCTCTATTTGGATACATTCGTGTTGACCGACTGAAAAGCACCAAACTCTTGTTTACTTAGGCAACACTGAAAAATGGCTTCAAACCTTACAACAATATATTCATTGCAGACCAAACTTGAAACTCTTGAGCTAGCTGACCAAACACACCAGGGCCTTGGCCTTGGCGAAATAAGTGAAGGGATGAGAAAGTTATTTCAACGATTGGTGCCTAAGCCGAATAAGCTAAATTTAGAATAATGGAATGCTCTCTCTGTCTTCAGGTATATTCAGTCTAAATTTTCCAGTGTATATTAACTCAACGACTTGCTCGTTTTTGAAAGATATTTTTTTGTTTTTCCGTAATTTTTGTTTATTTTTATAATTTTTATTTTTATTTAATTTTTTTGTTTTATTAATTTTTGGCCTTTTTCAATTTAGGTGTCCACTTCAAAATTTTTAATTCAATTCCAAATGTGTATTCTTTAATCTGTGTTAAGAGGGGCAGATGACCTCGTAAGTCCGCCCCTTAAAACAACAATAACTAACTAACTTCAGGTATATTCTGAGAACAATACATAGCGAAGCCCCATCGCCTGAGTTGACCTCTTTGAGACAGTTGTTCTTCCCACAAGCGCTTTGTAGAGGAAAATATTGTCCACTTGACATAATAAGTTTCTCAATCCTTGTAACATTGTATTCACTAAATGATTGCCAGTAGCAAATTCAAGTCATATAAAGGCAATAATAAATCAATGACATCCTCCTAGGGCACCGGGCCCCCCTCGGAGGGTCGGGCCCCGGGGCACCAGCCCTACCTGACCCCCCTCTCGTCGGGCATGCAGGAGGGTAATGCGGAACTTCAGGGAGGGGCTTCAGAAATGCATCGAAAAGGGCCGTTGGCATTTGGATGACATTATTTTCAAAACCTCGTGTGTATGTGTATATGATGTAAATGGCAAACACTGATCTTTCCAACTAGGCAACACATTTTTTAAATGGCTCTTTGCGTTGCTGTGTTATTTATGTTTGAAACAAAAACAAAAACTCACTGAGTGCACTAATGACTTTTTCCTGGCCACAATTGAACCATAAATGCATTTGGTGAATTTATCGAAAACAACAAGTAGTTCCGTAAAGAGCCTACTTTTCTTAAAATTGAAGATTCATGCCAATCTACTGTTATGGACCTATCTAGAATAATGACGAAATCAAGTTGGTAATACTAACATATCTAAGTACTGCACTATGAAATACACCTGAATGAGTGTAGCCTAATAGAGTAACTTACTACAGTTGGCAGCCCTGGTGACTCTGAATATATTCTTAGTTCCATATCTTAAGGTATAGAATGCACATACAAAATTTGGTTGAAGTCTAATGGATAGTATGGACGTTACATGCTATTTGATATTGGATTTGTCAGTGCGCGTAAAATCATGTTGGGAACAATGTCATGTATGTGATGCTAAGTAATCTGAAATATTACGATCTAGTATAGTGCCAATTTTGAATAAAATACATTTATTGGTTTAGAAGTTA
Source organism: Meconema thalassinum (assembly GCA_946902985.2). NCBI lineage: Eukaryota > Metazoa > Arthropoda > Insecta > Orthoptera > Tettigoniidae > Meconema > Meconema thalassinum. The sequence goes on along the minus strand of OX336391.1, from coordinate 679,627,878 downwards.
CTTGTAATAAAAAATTGAAACTATCAGAAAGCTTAGAATTATATTGGCAGCACTGAGGTATATTAGTTACTCCAAATTAATCTAGAATGTCAGGTACATACGTGTGCAAAGTTTAGAGCTGATGGCTTGCATACTTTCTGATATATTGATATTAGGATTAAACAAATAGAGCGAGCATTTATTAACAGTTGGCAGCCCTGCTGGTTCTTACGAATACGCATAGTCATAACTGTTATGGTACACAAAGCGCATAGGAAATTTGGTTGAAGTCCATTTGTGAGTATAGGAGTTATATGCATTTAAAGACTGGACCTATCAGTAGGCTTAGAATCATGTTGGTAACACTGATGTATATAAGTAACTCCAACCTAAAGTACAATGTCAGGTACTATACGTGTACAAAGTTTAGAGCTGTTGGTTTGCATACTTTCTGATATATTGATATTAGGATTAAAACATAGAGAGAGTGCTTATTAATAGTTGGCAGGCCTGGTGGCTCTTTAGAATACTCATAGTCATATCTGTTGTAGTACACATAGTACGATACAAACGAAATTTGTTTGAAATCCAATCAATAGTATAGAAGTTACATGCATTTAGAGATTGGACCTATCGGCAGGCAGGCTTAGAATCATGTTGGCAACACTTCTGAGAATTAATCTGGAATATTCACTGCCCGTGCAACTAAACGTGCATTGCAAGACGTGCAGCTACTTCCTTGGCAAGCACGATCACCGGACTTGTCGCCAATCGAGCACATGATTTGCCGACAAGTGACACGTGCGACTCGTCCACCCACAACTCTTACAGAACTGTCTATATTGTTGCCTGGCAATGCGGGCTGCATCACGACGCCCCTACGTGTGTTCTGGTGCAGAATTGTGAGCTGCTTATAAATTGCAGTCACGAGGAGTAATTAGTGCAAAAATATTTCTTAGGCCCCTTAAAATAGTTATCATCATGCCAGCGAGACACGAGGAGCGCGTTAGCGAATAGTGATTCAGTAATAATAATAATAATAATATCGTATGGCCTCGGTTGCCTGGTGCAAGCTTTGTTAATTGACATCCAGAGGGTAGCTTGCATGTCGAATTTCGTCGTTCCTTTGAACGCTATGAAAGTCAAGGAGGTTAGATATCTAAACTCCTTGACACTACAGCGCTTTTAAGTAGAGAATGAAGGAACTTTGTGTTGGCGGAAAATCCCGAGATTAATTTTGCCATTGAACACGAGCTACTGAATTCAAATGGGTTCTTTAACATGCCAACAACGTATGACATGAGTATCGTGATTTTTGTCGCCTTCAAAAATCACTTACCATGGCCAGGGGCGAACCTGCAATCTTGGGGTTAGTAGTCCGACACTATAACCACTCACCCACCGTGGCAAGCAGTGATTCAGTGTAAATATCTTACCTTTCTTCGTTTCCTCCAACGTCTAACTCTTCTAGTAATCCCGCAGCAGTCCATTTTTATTTACTTTCATATAGTAAATTATCGCCATAGTTACGTTTCTTTTTGAAAGCCTAATTGTTGTCATGCACCCACTGTTATATAGTTGCTATGCCCAGGAGGTAAGGGACCATGCCCACACTACGTCACCCGTTTACGGGGGGGAGCGAGGTCTTCAAAGTACTACGCTCAGTCACTGGAGCGGGGGGTGTAGATTTTTGTTTCGTAGTCGATTTCGCCAAGAGAAATTTCGCACTTTTTCGACCTATCTTTGAATATGTCGCGCAGTGATTTTTTTTCTTCTTCCGAATTTGGCCGCCTGTGGACCCCATGGAACCTAAGGCTTTCTCGTTAATCTCCTCTTCTCTTCCCAAAACCTCTTCATTCGTTCACTTCTAATCTTTCGCTCCTCCTCGGATATTACCAGTTTTGCTCTAATTTTAGGTGTTTTATCCTCGAACATCTTGATGTTGTCAATTCGGTTTCTAAACCTTTTCTGTTGTGGATCACATCCACTGTGAGTCCACTTTCCTTGGCGTCTCTTTTAACCTCTTCTAGCCACTTAGTTGTAGCCTTCAGCTCTGTAATATACTTGAATATCCTCTTAGTCAGTCGGTCCTCGTCCATCCTCACCAAATGTCCGTAGAATTTCAACCTTCGCTTCCGCATTGTGACAGTAATTTCTTCAGTGTGTTTATAGAGGTCATCATTCTTTCTGTTCTTCCATGTCCCGTCAGCAGTTTTCTGTGGTCCTAAAATTTTCCGCATAAATTTTCTCTCCTTTTTTTTTCCAGTTCCTGAAGGTCCCATTTTTTATTCAGTGTCAAGCACTCCGAGGCGTACAGACCCTCTGGCTTTACTACTGTTTATTGCTTCTTAAACTCACAGTTGGTGGCGCTGATGAACACATGTCGAGACGTCAGCTGATCGAAAACAGACACTATTTGTCAGGCAGTTTGTAGTTCAGTGAAGTTGTCAGGCAAGTCGACGAGAGCTCATGCTGTACAATAATGTTGTTGTACGATCGGCTGTACAAAGCTTTTATAAAATGTGGCAAGGATTCCTCGTCAATGTAAAAAATACAAAAAATAATTCTTCATCTTCCTCCTCGCCTTTTCCCGTTACGCGGGGTCGGCTTTCTTAATCCTGAGGCGCCACTCATTTCTTTGTAAAGCATCATCAGCAGATAGGCCCATACTCTCATGTCCCTCTGGAGGTCTGCCGCTCCCTCTCTTTTGCGTAGTCATGGAAAGGCACTTCTTCTCTGCAAGATTCTCCGGTCTTCGCATAACATGTCCATACCACCTTAGCCTGGTTTCTAAAAGTTTCTGTTATAGGCGCTACTTTGAAACTGCCCCGCACATGTTCATTACGGATTTTATCTTTGAGAGTAACTCCACCTGCCCAACGTAACATACGCATTTCAGTGGTATGTAGCTTTTGCTCATGTGCCTTTGTAGTAGCCCATGTTTCACTACCATCGAGTAGGATTGGTCTTACGGCAGTTTTATAAACTTTCCCCTTCGTTCTTATGGGTATTTTCGGATCACATAAAACTCCTGTTATTTCACGCCATTTGTTCCACCCAGACGTGGCCCTATGAATTATATCAGCGGTTATCGTGCCATCTTCAGCAATGACAGAACCTATATATTTGAATTTTGTTACCCTTGGTAAGGTTTCACCATCTAGTTTAAGTTCAATATTTGTCATACTGGGTTTATTGTGGTGGAAGTCGCATACCATATAATCAGTCTTGGTTCTACTAATGTGCAGTCCATTAGACCCGAGAGCTCTTCTCCATTGGGCTAAAGTCTCCTGTAGGATAAATACTGTCTGATATTAGTGCCACATCGTCAGCGTACAAAAGATTCCACGGTAAGGGTTTCTGAAATTGTTTTGTTATGTAGTTTATAGTAATATTGAATAACATTGGACTTAGAGCACTTCCATGATGAACCCCCACTTTAATATCAAAGCTTTCGGACAAACCAGCTGGGCTTCTGACACATGTCTTTACATGGTTACACATATCCATTATGAGTTTTATGTATAGTTCAGGAACGTTTTGCGACCTTAATGCTTGCCATATTAACGGTCTTGGCACACGGTCGAAGGCTTTCTCAAGATCTATAAACACCATACATAAACTCTGCTTGTTTTTACGAGCTTTTTCAATTACCAGACTTATTGCATGGATTGCGTCAATGGTTCCTTTCCCAGCAGTGAAGCCAAACTGATTATCTGTTAACTTAATCCAATTTTGAAGGCGTTCACAAAGGACTCGTTCCCAGACCTTGAATGTGTGCGATGTAAGTTTTATACCACGGAAGTTTCCACAAGATCGAACATCTGCTTTGTTTTTGTTGAACGGGACCAACGTACTCATTCTCAAGGCATCTGACATCTGTTCGTGAACTAAGATGTCATTGAATAACCTTGAAAGCCATTCAGCTCCATCCGCTTCAAGACATTTCCAGAGTTCAGCAGGTATCTGATCTGGGCCCGTTCCTTTATGATTCTTCATTTTAGAGATTGCTTTCCTAACTTCCACTTCTGTGATTTCATTAATAGGTCCTTGTGTCATAGGTAATTCCACTTCTTGTCGCCTGGGAAATTCTTCATTTAATTAATCGTAATAATACTCATGCCATCTTTCACAAATGTCCTTGTCGTTTGTTAATAAATTGCCTTCTTTATTTTTAATGTATTTTGGGGGTTTAATGTCTTTGCAACCATTATGTTTGTGCTTAGCTACCTTATATATATCGTTGTTATTGGCTAAACGCTGGTAGAAATCAAAATCAGATTTTTCTCTTTCAATTGCACCGGTTTTCCTTGCAGCTTTCTTTGCCTGTTTGTAATTCTCTTTATCTTCCTGAGCACCAATATTCTGCCGAATTCTAAATAAGCGTTTCTTTTCAGCTACGCTGTTCTTGGCGTGGTTGTTTCACCATATGGAATCCTTTGAATTATGTAGGGCACCTTTCCTAATACCTAACTCACGTTTCGCTGTAGCGACACAAGATGTATCAAAGCCTGACCATAGTACTGTTGGGCTGTTTTCCTGAGACGGGGTTTTGCATAAATAATCCACTATACAATTTTTCACAACACTACCTTTTTCACTATTCAATTCATACCATTTAATCTTTTCAAAATTTTGGTCTTTTTTTATCTTAAGTTAATATGTTTTCTCAGTTTTAGGGCTGTTAGTAGAAGCCTATGTTGGGAAGTAAGTGGTTCTCCCGGAATAACCTCACAGTCCTTAATTTGTCCCAAATCTCTTTTGTCTACCAGGATATAGTCTATCTGAGTCTTGAAATAGCCACTCTTATAAGTTATAAGGTGATCATTCTTCTTTTGAAAGGACGTGTTCACTACTTCAAGGTTATGGGAGGCTGCAAATTCAAGAATCGTCTCTCCTTTATTTTGTACAAAAATTCATTGAAGACGGATATTAATGTAATTAAACAGAAAACCATTGTTGTTTTCGTAAATTAAGTTAGGCTACGGTAGCAATATGATTTTACATAAGTTTTTCTTCATAATATTTAATTTACCAGTAATTATCAGCATGCATGCAGTCTTATGCAATAAACGCCGTATTAATAAAGACGAATATGGGTGAAATTATATTCATTTGTTTCACTTTCTGCCTGCGAAATGATTAAAAACAAGAAGTTCCGTGACGAACTAAAGAGCCTACTTTCCCTGATTGCTCTTAGGAATACTTATGGTCATATCTGTTATGTTACACATAGCACATAGGAAATTTGGTTGAAATCGAACTGACAGTAGGCTATAGAAGTTAGAAGTTACATGTATTTAAAAATTGGTCCTATCAGCAGGCTTAGAATCATGTTGGTAGAACTGACGTATATAAGTTACTCCAAATTAATCTAAAAAGTCAGGTACTATATGTGTACATATTTTAAGGCGGTCAGCTTGCATACCCTCCGATATATTGGTATTTGAATAAAAAAATAGAGAGAGTATTTATTAACAGTTGGCAACCCTGGTGCTCTTAGGAATACGCGCAGTTATATCTGTTTATGTACACATATTACATACAAAATTTCGTTGAAATCCAATTGATAATGTAGAAGGTTTATGCATTTAAACATTGCACCTATCCGAAGGCTTAAAATCATTTGGCAACACTGTCATGTATGGCGTCCTGGATATTAAACTGATATATTATTATCTACATGTGTGCCAATTTTCGAATAGCTCCAATGCACCTTCCATGATATCCAACATGGAGCTAAAATTTCTAGTATGTTTTTTCAGCAGTTGATAGCACTGACATCATTTTCAAACATGGGCGTGAGATAGGGGGGGGGGGGGACACACACACAGCCAGCCAGACAGAAGGACAGACAGACAGACACACATTTGCCCGGATCGATCTCATAAGTCTACTTTTACCTCATTTTTAGCCTACTTTTCCCATTTTGCAAAAATGAGGCAAAAGTAGACTCATGAGATCGGGCAAATGTGTGTCTGTCTGTCTGTCATTCTGTCTGTTTGTCTGGCTGTGTGGGTGTGTCCCCCTAATCAACTCCTAAACGGCTGCAGCAATCGAAACAAAATTTGGTAGGAGTAAAGATGGTATAATAATTACACAGGAAAGAAGGGCAAACGCAGCATGACGTAGTGAATATCTCACGGTCATATTTGAAAATGATGTCAGTGCTACCAACTGCTGAAAAATAACAATTGAAATTTGAGCTCCATGTTGAATATCTTGGAAAGTATGAATGGGAGCTATTTCAAAATTGGCACACGTATAGACAATGATATTGCAGTTTAATTTCCAGGAGGCCATACATGGCAGTGTTGCCAAAATGATTAATAGCCTGCTGATAAGTCAAAATTTTAAATGCATATAACTTCTACACTATCAATTGGATATCAACCAAATTTCGTATGTGCCATGTGTACATAAACAGATATGACTGAGCGTATTCTTAAGAGCCACCAGGGCTGCCAACTGTTAATAAATGCTCTCAATTTTTTTAAATCCAAATACCCATATATCAGAAAGTATGCAAGCCTATAGCTTTAAACCATGCACACGTATAGTACCTGACATTCTATATTAATTTGGAGTAATTTATATACGTCAGTGCTACCAACATGATTCTAAGCCTGCTGAGATGTCCAACTTTAAATACATGTAACTTCTATAATATCATTCGGATTTCAACCAAATTTCGTGTGTGCTATGAGTACCATAACAGATATGACTATGCCGATTCTTAAAAGTAACAAGGGCTGCAAACTGTTAATAAATATTGTCTCTATTTTTGTTACCCTAATATCAATATATCAGAAAGTATGTAAGCCAATAGCTCTAAACTTTGCACACGGATAGTATCTGGCATTCTAGATTAATTTGGAGTAAATAATATACGTCAGTGTTGCCAAATTTATTCTAAGCCTGCTGATAGGTTCAATTTTAAAATGCATGTAACTTCTATACTAACTAATGGATTTCATTCAAAATTGGCACAACAATAGACCATATTATTTCAGACTATTTCTGACAAATACATGAATGACATTGTTGCCAACATGATTTTAAGCACGTTGTTAGATCCAATGTTTAACTACATGTAACGTCCATGCTATCCATTGGACTTCAACCAAATGTTGTATTCTGTACCCTAAGAGATGGAACTAAGAAAATATTCAGTCACCAGGGCTGCCAACTTTAGTGCTCTATTGGGCTACAGTATGCCAAGTATGCAGTATTTCGAACTAATTAGAAATTTCGATATTACCAACTTAATTTCGTCATTATTCTAGATAGATCCATATAGATTAATCACTGATATGACTTTTAAACTTTAAGAAAAGTGGGCTCATTAGTTGGTCACGGAACTTCTTGTTGCAAAATGTGAAAATAAGGCTAAAAATTATACTTGGCAACACTACGTAAAAACTTTAAAGGGGGGGGGGGTCTTGGCATATACTGAACCCATGTACCATTGGTTCAAGGGGTCGAATCCATGTTTTATTGGTAAAAGAAGAGAGGAAAAATACAGTCTTTAGTAGAACTTAGAGAGATTTCATGTAGAGGACTGGTATAATGTTGTGCAAGAATAAGAGTCCAGGTGGCCCCAGGAAATGATATCATGCGTGACGCATCGATAGGGAGCCGATCATGGCTATAAATAGAATTAAAAACTTTCCGCTGTGTGTGAGCGAGAAGAGGTTTCGGAAATTGATCTTACGCAGCACTAAAATGGCAACCTCGCAGTTGTGCAAGAAGAAGAATAATTAGATTTAAGCCATTTGCAAGAATATAAATAACAAAAGAAATACATCATTGTGAATCATTTTGGAATAGAGATTTTTGTGTGGGAAAAGATGGTATAATAATTACACAGGAAAGAAGTGCAAACGCAGCATGACGTAGTTAAAAGTTCCCCGAGACCCGAGGTGGTAGGGAGTAAATATCAACTGCAACACCCACATATCTGAAGAGCAAATTGTATTTAATATCTCGGAATTGTACGATCGATTTTCATGTGCAAAGAAGTCAGTTTACATTGAGAAAACGAGCTTTACAGAGATATAATTTTCAAAAGTGTGCGACTATTGCTTCAAAATTTAGTTATGAAAAAGACGAGGATTTTATCTTTTTTGTCGCCGATTTGTATAAAAGCCCTGGCAGAGCCAGACAAATCATGCAGTCATCAGTCGGCCCAGGGGGCGTGACGTTGGAGCATCACCATATTCAGTCTTGAACGACCGCTGAGGCGGGTCGTACTGTTTCACCAACATTCAGTCTACCATAGGTGCCTGAGGGCACGGTGCTGTTTCGCAGATCATCAGATACAGTTATTCCGTGAGCGCCGAGACGCTGCACGATGAAGCTTCACAGTATAAGAAGTATCAATTAGTATCGCCGTGTGAAGACTTAGTAAAATCTTAAGTACAGGATTTAGTTTAGCAAGCGTCAGTCTTTATAGTGAAAGTTCCGTATTACAGTCAAAGTTAGGCTGCGAACTTAAAGAACAGGCGATAGGTCTTCAAATAACAGTTTAGTTAAACGACAGAAAGTATCGTAACGTTTTGAAGTACCAACGATAGTGAAACGAACATTTCTAGCAAAGTTCAGGAACCCGATCAGGGTCGAACGATATAAGTAACGCCTAGTGTACCGAAAAGATAGGAACTAGAGCGCAGTATAATAAGAAGTGAGAATTTAATTCAAGACGTTGTCTAAAAGAGACAAACGAACAGTAACAAACAATAAGCTACGAAGTGAAGGAATAGCAGTAAATGCTAGGGAATCATAGGTCACCGATAAAGTATTCGAGAGGCCGTAAACAGAACAGACTTCATCTAGACAAACTAAATAGTGTCTAGAAAGAAACGACTTCGAGCTAGTAAAAATAGAAGCCGATAGTCAGAAAACTGGATCCGAAGAATTACCGTTCCAGGGAGGGGGAGATTGATCGAGACTTTCATCATCTGGCTAGATTAGGGAGCCGACGTCTAAGAGTGTCGCCCTTGGAAACGGGGAAGAAAGAAATCACGTGTGTAAGGCAAAAATCAAAGCCTCAGTGATTAAAAGCAGTGTAATGTAAATATAGTAAAATCTGTTTTAGTGTAATAATTTTTAGTGAATTTATTTGTGTATGATAAACGAATACAAAAATTGTATTCAATATGTTACCAGTGTTTAAGGTAAATAATGTGCATGTGTATCAAGAAGTGTCATTGTGTGAAATGGGATTAATCAAGATGGCTTAAACACATTGAGTGGGCAAAAATGAAACATCGCTGGAGAATTCGGTCGGTGACCGTAATATCATGTGAGTAACCATTTCATTATGTTATGTGTTGGGAAGATTTGCGTGCAATCCGCCTGAGAACGAAAGAATAGGGATGTTTTTGAATAACAAATAACAAAATAATAGCGCGATGTGAATGATTAAAATTCAGAAAGTATAAAATAATTATGTGAAATAAATAAATCCCTTGGGGGAAATGTATGAAATAAAATATCAATGTATTTGATAAATGATTTAAATATGTGAAAGCAAGCGTAATAATAATAATAATAATAATAATAACAATTATATAAATGAAAGAAGATTATGATGATTTATATAAAAAAAGTAGTAGCTTATGACCCCCTTTAAATGAATTAATACATGTTATGAACACATGTTCTTAAGGTAAAGCGATTATTGTCACGGGGGAGGAGTAATATAGAATTGAGATGTACAATCAAATGTTGATTTTGAATTATCAGTTCACTGAAGGCAACTTGGCAGTAAAGTAATAGCGCAATGTAGCGCATTGAAGTATTTTTTCACGCTAGGAGGGCGTTGAACCTAAATATACTCGGTAACACCAATTATGAGGGGCAGTTGGTCGTGGTAATTGAGCTATGGTAAGTCCTCTAAATAGTGATGTGATCACGAGGCCATGTGTGTATTGTATTATAAAAGGGTGCGAAATATTTATTGTATTAAGAGCGCAGGTTCAAGGTTAAAAAGGCCGCCCTGAGTCGCGAATGTTATAAGTCCTCCAGTATGGGATATGGTTCCCGAGGCAGTTGAAAGAATCGAACCCAGATTCGTCTATGTTTAAGCTCCTAAATATTTGTTGTATTGAATTATTCTTACCCGCCAATGAGGACACTTCATAAATAATAAATGCCGAGTTTAAGAGGATAGGTTTGTGGAACCTAAATATGTTGTTAAAATAAGTAGAATGAAAGCCTTGCTTGTTCAAAGAACTGCATTTAAGAAACAGCTGTATAAAGCTGAGGGTAGCTCGTCTCTTGTGAGTATGACCGTGAAGTTCCTGCTCCCGGCCATAAATCACGCTAAGTGGCCCAGGCCAGACCCTTACTATTGATGTGTTGTGGTAGGTCTAGAGAGCCGTCTGTTTGAAGTTATAATACACAAGAGTGTTTAGAGTTTGTTTTAACGACCCGGTCTTCGAACCGAGGATCTTTTAGATGAAGATTACCGCTTGCAAGTTCAGATCGTTGCTTTCTTATGAGATAATGGTCTTTTAAGACAAATAATGATAAATCCCTAATGTAATGTTATATAATGTAGTGATTCACGAGTTTAGTGGAGACAATTAGATTCCGGGAGTGATCTTAATTTTTGACGTGTTCAAGTAGTCTTCTGTAACTCGGGAGTACGCAAATATTGCCCAATCACGGTAGTGAATTGTTGACTTGAGAGAGATATGGTAACCGGAGAACTTTGTGAAAGCCCAAAAATTTAAGTGAAAGAATAACAGTACTTTAATAAGAATTATATATTTTTTTGATTATAAGATACTCATATAATAGGAAGTGATGTGGTGTAAAAGAATAACGCAGTGTATATAAAAAGTATCGAGCCATTTGGAGCTCATGAGTTTATGGAATTTTAAAAGGACACTATATGGAAGTGAATAGAAATATAAGTTTGTTGATTTATGAAAAACCATTAATTATGATTTAATCTTTGTTTTATTATGTATTCCTTGTTCACTTTGAACAAGTAGAATTATGGGTCAGTATTTTATTTGTTTAATTTGTTGTAGCGCCATATATTTGAGTAATTAAATGTTTTATAGTAGGAGTTGATTTTGTTTATTATTTTGGAAGTATATCCTCTATTTAATCCAAAATGTGTAAGTCACAGAGTGGGAGAACATACCATAACCCCGATAATCCAGATTTGAGCATTGCTGGCATACTGAGATTTGCATATTTCATGCTGAATGGGCACATGGGGGCATAGAAGTAATGTGTCTGGATTAATAACTAGAGGAACACCTAAGACGGTCATATCATGTAAAAGTAAAGTAATGATAGAAGTAGCTACAAAATATAAAATTAACTGACCGCATGGGACCCTGGAAACTCACACCAGGCAGCCCTAAATTTAAATAACCCCCTAGCAACACACTTATCATGGCACCCAGTACGTAGGGCTGAGTTTTCCTAGGGAAAACCCGAGTTTTCATGAAAAATCAAAATTTTCGTTTTTTTAAATCTGTTTTTTCGAATTTTTAATTTTTAAAATCACTTCCATAAAGGTTTTGACATTGAATGAGTATATCAAAAGGGTACGTTTTAGTAAATACCCGTGCTAATGTAAATTTTGGAAACTGGGACACAAGAGTTCGGAGTACCATCTCTCATGCATGAACCGGCGATGTGGCATAGTAGCCCACTGTATTCTTATATTGTGGAAGATGTGTACGATGATGGAGATAAAGGAGTGCTTGGATGAGCATTTCCAAAAGACTAGGGAGGAGATGATAAAAATAAGTGCGGAAAGTAACAAAGTTTCAAAAGCAGAGAATAGTGAAGAGAGGCAGGGGCTCTTGGAGGCCATGAACAATAGATTTGGAACAATAGACAATAAATTGGACCTCCAACAGATTACAAATAAAGAGGAGTTAGAATCCATAAGTCAGAATTTAGAATCCCTTAAAACTAACAGTGATAACATGGGAATTAAATTAGAATCTATCCAAGCCGACTGTATAAACATGAACAGTAAACTGAAGGCTGAGATAGAAAGCAAATTGGATAGTATAAAAACAGATAATTCAAATCATTTTAGCACAATCCCAGGTTTTGGAAAATAAACTAGGAGTCATGGAAAGTTAACTTGAAAATAAACTGCATTTGTTTCAGGAGAAGGTGATAGTTGAAAATTCTCTAAAAAGTCAAGCCAAGAACACCAAATTAGAGGTCATGGAGACTAAAATACAAAGTAATATAAATGAGAAAATAGAAGAGACAATGAATACTAAATTTCAAGGTTTTGACACTGAGTTTGGGAATAAGTTAAATGAATTAAAAGGGGAAATCACAAGTAAAATTGAAAGGGAAAACGAGGTACTTAAGTCAGAATTGCAAGACAGAATAACGACCTTAGAGGAAAGTACGGTAAATTCCCAAACTAAGTGTCAAGAAAATTTTGAAAATTTAAAGGATAAATTGGGTTGTGTGGAAACCAAATTAAGTAATATGGAAGAGAATGTAGATGCATGTAAAAATGAACTTGTAACCCAGATCCAAGGTGGGCAGGAAAAGTTGAAAGCTCAGATAAAATCCAACATGAGTCTTTATGAGACATCCCGGGATGATATTAAAAGTAGTATTGAAGTATTAGGAAATAGGTTCAGTCGATTCGCGGAAAATAAAGATAGGGGAGATATCTCAGCACAGAACCATCGGTCAAATGAAGTAGTTGTTCAAACTGAAAATAAAATAGTAGTTGTAAAAGAAAAAGAAGTAATGGTGCAAGAACCCAAAATTGGCATTAGAAAAGAAGAAGAAGAACAAGAAATAGAAATCGTGATGACTACAGTGGAAACTGAGAAAGCAATGAGATCCTTCTAGAGAAAACAATGGACACTCAAAAGGAAGTGAGAATTCCAGGTCAGGAAGACAGCCGAAATGAAAATGAGCTGAAAAGTGAAGAAGATCATTTTTATGGAAAGGTTGAGCTTGAAGAGCAAGAGAAAAACCCAGAACAAGGGATAACAAAAGAAGTGAAAGGTGGGGAGACGGAAATAATAATTCCTGGAGAGATGGAGAAATCAAATGAAACTCAAAGAGAGAATGTCATCGAGGCACAGATGGAAGTAGAGGTTCAGGGTTTCACAGAAATTGAAAAAGAAAATCCGGAAGAAATTCATGAGGATAAGAAAGATAAGATACCATTAGAAGAACAAAAGTTGAAAACACAGATCCTTGAATTAATAATAAAATATCAGGAATGTCAACGAAAGAAAAGAAAAACGGAAACAGATGCCAATGAGAGCCAAGAAACCCTCAAAGGAAAAGATGAGACTAATGAAGAAAAGAGAGGATATGTCGTTGAAGGAAATGAGGAAAGAGGAAGCCAACTGCCAATTGTAATATATTTACAAGAGGATAGAAACCTTATTGAAGGAAGGAGAGGAAGAGAAATAATGCACATGACCTTGGAGAAAGAAGACGCACAAGCGTTTTACAGTTGGAAAATTCGTCGAAAGAAAGGGAATAATTAGAGAAAAGAAAAGAAAAGGAGAAGATGTAAAGGAACTCTGGAATTGGAAAAGTAGGAAAAATAAATTTTCTTTGAAAATGCCCCCATCTCGATGCGAGATGAGGGAAAAAGGTTACTCTAGAATAGGTAACGGGTTAAGCCTATATGCATCCGTAAAGAGTAAGAGTTAAAAGGATTTTCTTGAAAATGCCATCTCGAGATGAGATGAGGGAAAGGGAAGAAAACCAAGAAGAGATAGGTAAGGATAGACCGTGCTCTTAAGGACAAATGAAATTCTGTAGACTTTGAGTCCAGAAAACAAAAATAAAGAAGTAACGGGTTAAGGCTATACGCACCCGTGAAGTCTTAAAAGAATGTCAATAGGTTGACAGTACAGAACTGAGAAGAAGGAGACAGACCGGCAGAATGCCCGTCCCATGAAACAAGAAAGAAAATAAACTGTCTGACCCAAGTTTGGAGCGCATGCCAGACTATGAGGAGACTTAGAAACACCCGAACGAGACGAGTAATTTATAGCCTTAAGTGGAGGAGTCCGCTTAAAGGAAATGAATGAATGGGAACTTTGTGAGACCCAAGACAAGCCATAGCTGGAAAGGGCATGGAAAGAAAGACCAGAAGGTACTGAGAAATATTAGGATGGCTTCGACACTGAAAAAAATTATTTTTTTATGAGAATGTTTAAAAAAATTTCCTCAAAATTTCGAAAATTTCCTTATCTAAGTTGGGGAGAAATGAACCCATGTACCATTGGTTCAAGGGGTCGAATCCATGTTTTATTGGTAAAAGAAGAGAGGAAAAATACAGTCTTTAGTAGAACTTAGAGAGATTTCATGTAGAGGACTGGTATAATGTTGTGCAAGAATAAGAGTCCAGGTGGCCCCAGGAAATGATATCATGCGTGACGCATCGATAGGGAGCCGATCATGGCTATAAATAGAATTAAAAACTTTCCGCTGTGTGTGAGCGAGAAGAGGTTTCGGAAATTGATCTTACGCAGCACTAAAATGGCAACCTCGCAGTTGTGCAAGAAGAAGAATAATTAGATTTAAGCCATTTGCAAGAATATAATTAACAAAAGAAATACATCATTGTGAATCATTTTGGAATAGAGATTTTTGTGTGGGAAAAGATGGTATAATAATTACACAGGAAAGAAGTGCAAACGCAGCATGATGTAGTTAAAAGTTCCCCGAGACCCCAGGTGGTAGGCAGTAAAAATCAACTGCAACACCCACATATCTGAAGAGCAAATTTTATTTAATATCTCGGAATTGTACGATCGATTTTCAGATGTAAAGAAGTCAGTTTACATTGAGAAAACGAGCTTTCCAGAGATATAATTTTCAAAAGTGTGCGACTATTGCTTCAAAAGTTAGTTATGAAAAAGACGAGGATTTTACCTTTTTGTCGCCGATTTGTATAAAAGCCCTGGCAGAGCCAGACAAATCATGCAGTTATCAGTCAGCCCAGGGGGCGTGACGTTGGAGCATCACCATATTCAGTCTTGAACGACCGCTGAGGCGGGTCGTACTGTTTCACCAACATTCAGTCTACCATAGGTGCCTGAGGGCACGGTGCTGTTTCGCAGATCATCAGATACAGTTATTCCGTGAGCGCCGAGACGCTGCACGATGAAGCTTCACAGTATAAGAAGTATCAATTAGTATCGCCGTGTGAAGACTTAGTAAAATCCTAAGTACAGGATTTAGTTTAGCAAGCGTCAATCTTTATAGTGAAAGTTCCGTATTACAGTCAAAGTTAGGCTGCGAACTTAAAGAACAGGCGATAGGTCTTCAAATAACAGTTTAGTTAAACGACAGAAAGTATCGTAACGTTTTGAAGTACCAACGATAGTGAAACAAACATTTCTAGCAAAGTTCAGGAACCCGATCAGGGTCGAACGAAATAAGTAACGCCTAGTGTACCGAAAAGATAGGAACTAGAGCGCAGTATAATAAGAAGTGAGAATTTAATTCAAGACGTTGTCTAAAAGAGACAAACGAACAGTAACAAACAATAAGCTACGAAGTGAAGGAATAGCAGTAAATGCTAGGGAATCATAGGTCACCGATAAAGTATTCGAGAGGCTGTAAACAGAACAGACTTCATCTAGACAAACTAAATAGTGTCTAGAAAGAAACGACTTCGAGCTAGTAAAAATAGAAGCCGATAGTCAGAAAACTGGATCCGAAGAATTACCGTTCCAGGGAGGGGGAGATTGATAGAGACTTTCATCATCTGGCTAGATTAGGGAGCCGACGTCTAAGAGTGTCGCCCTTGGAAACGGGGAAGAAAGAAATCACGTGTGTAAGGCAAAAATCAAAGCCTCAGTGATTAAAAGCAGTGTAATGTAAATATAGTAAAATCTGTTTTAGTGTAATAATTTTTAGTGAATTTATTTGTGTATGATAAACGAATACAAAAATTGTATTCAATATGTTACCAGTGTTTAAGGTAAATAATGTGCATGTGTATCAAGAAGTGTCATTGTGTGAAATGGGATTAATCAAGATGGCTTAAACACATTGAGTGGGCAAAAATGAAACATCGCTGGAGAATTCGGTCGGTGACCGTAATATCATGTGAGTAACCATTTCATTATGTTATGTGTTGGGAAGATTTGCGTGCAATCCACCTGAGAACGAAAGAATAGGGATGTTTTTGAATAACAAATAACAAAATAATAGCGCGATGTGAATGATTAAAATTCAGAAAGTATAAAATAATTATGTGAAATAAATAAATCCCTTGGGGGAAATGTATGAAATAAAATATCAGTGTATTTGATAAATGATTTAAATATGTGAAAGCAAGCGTAATAATAATAATAATAATAATAATAACAATTATATAAATGAAAGAAGATTATGATGATTTATATAAAAAAAAGTAGTAGCTTATGACCCCCTTTAAATGAATTAATACATGTTATGAACACATCTTCTTAAGGTAAAGCGATTATTGTCACGGGGGAGGAGTAATATAGAATTGAGATGTACAATCAAATGTTGATTTTGAATTATCTGTTCACTGAAGGCAACTTGGCAGTAAAGTAATAGCGCAATGTAGCGCATTGAAGTATATTTTCACGCTAGGAGGGCGTTGAACCTAAATATACTCGGTAACACCAATTATGAGGGGCAGTTGGTCGTGGTAATTGAGCTATGGTAAGTCCTCTAAATAGTGATGTAATCACGAGGCCATGTGTACATTGTATTATAAAAGGGTGCGAAATATTTATTTTATTAGGAGCGCAGGTTCAAGGTTAAAAAGGCCGCCCTAAGTCGCGAATGTTATAAGTCCTCCAGTATGGGATATGGTTCCCGAGGCAGTTGAAAGAATCGAACCCAGATTCGTCTATGTTTAAGCCCCTCCATATTTGTTGTTGTATTGAATTATTCTTACCCGCCAATGAGGACACTTCATAATTAATAAATGCCGAGTTTAAGAGGATAGGTTTGTGGAACCTAAATATGTTGTTAAAATAAGTAGAATGAAAGCCTTGCTTGTTCAAAGAACTGCATTTAAGAAACAGCTGTATAAAGCTGAGGGTAGCTCGTCTCTTGTGAGTATGACCGTGAAGTTCCTGCTCCCGGCCATAAATCACGCTAAGTGGCCCAGGCCAGACCCTTACTATTGATGTGTTGTGGTAGGTCTAGAGAGCCGTCAGTTTGAAGTTATAATACACAAGAGTGTTTAGAATTTGTTTTAACGACCCGGTCTTCGGACCAAGGATCTTTTAGATGAAGATTACCGCTTGCAAGTTCAGATCGTTGCTTTCTTATGAGATAATGGTCTTTTAAGACAAATAATGATAAATCCCTAATGTAATGTAGTATAATGTAGTGATTCACGAGTTTAGTGAAGACAATTAGATTCCGGGAGTGATCTTAATTTTTGACGTGTTCAAGTAGTCTTCTGTAACTCGGGAGTACGCAAATGTTTCCCAATCACGGTAGTGCATTGTTGACTTGAGAGAGAGATGGTAACCGGAGAACTTTGTGAAAGCCCAAAAATTTAAGTGAAAGAATAACAGTACTTTAATAAGAATTAAATATTTTTTTGATTATAAGATACTCATATAATAGGAAGTGACGCGGTGTAAAAGAATAACACAGTGCATATAAAAAGTATCGAGCCATTTGGAGCTCTTGAGTTTATGGAATTTTAAAAGGACACTGTATGGAAGTATGCTCCGTTGGTCGATGGGCATCACACTCCTAGATCATATAAAGAATGACTCTGTTCGCCAGCAAATAGGAGTTGCACCCATCACTGAGAAGGCACGGGAAAAACGGCTTCGATGGTATGGCCACGTCTTGCGTGCTGCACCTGGAACTGTTGCCAATTCCGCTCTCTCCTTTGAAGTTAATGGGCACCGTCCACGTGGGCGCCCAAAACAGCGCTGGCATGATACAGCAAATGCGGATATGAAGGCTCTCAATCTAAGACCTCATGATGCCCAAGATCGTGCAAAATGGCGAGCCAAGACCAAAACAGCGGACCCTGCAGCAGCGGGAAAACGCTAGGTAGAAGAAGAAGAAGAGACTGTATGGAAGTGAAAAGAAATATAAGTTTGTTGGTTTATGAAAAACCATTAATTATGATTTAATCTTTGTTTTATTATGTATTCCTTGTTCACTTTGAACAAGTAGAATTATGGGTCAGTATTTTATTTGTTTAATTTGTTGTAGCGCCATATATTTGAGTAATTAAATGTTTTATAGTAGGAGTTGATTTTGTTTATTATTTTGGAAGTGTATCCTCTATTTAATCCAAAATGTGTAAGTCACAGAGTGGGAGAACATACCGTAACCCCGATAATCCTGATTTGAGCATTGCTGGCATACTGAGATTTGCATATTTCATGCTGAATGGGCACATGGTGGCATAGAAGTAATGTGCCTGGATTAATAACTATAGGACCACTTAAGACGGTCATATCATGTAAAAGTAAAGTAATGATAGAAGTAGCTACAAAATATAAAATTAACTGACCGCATGGGACCCTGGAAACTCACACCGAGCAGCCCTAAATTTAAATAACCCCCTAGCAACATACTTATCATGGCGCCCAGTACGTAGGGATGAGTTTTCCTAGGGAAAACCCGAGTTTTCATGAAAAATCAAAATTTTCGTTTTTTTGAAAAATATGGTTTTTCGAATTTTTAATTTTTAAAATCACTTCCATAAAGGTTTTGACATTGAATGAGTATATCAAAAGGGTACGTTTTAGTAAATACCCGTGCTAATGTAAATTTTGGAAACTGGGACACAAGAGTTCGGAGTACCATCTCTCATGCATGAACCGGCGATGTGGCATAGTAGCCCACTGTATTCTTATATTGTGGAAGATGTGTACGTTGATGGAGATAAAGGAGTTCTTGGATGAGCATTTCCAAAAGACTAGGGAGGAGATGATAAAAATAAGTACGGAAAGTAACAAAGTTTCAAAAGCAGAGAATAGTGAAGAGAGGCAGGGGCTCTTGGAGGCCATGAACAATAGATTTGGAACAATAGACAATAAATTGGACCTCCAACAGATTACAAATAAAGAGGAGTTAGATTCCATAAGTCAGAATTTAGAATCCCTTAAAACTAACAGTGATAACATGGGAATTAAATTAGAATCTATTCAAGCCGACTGTATAAACATAAACAGTAAACTGAAGGCTGAGATAGAAAGCAAATTGGATAGTATAAAAACAGAGAATTCAAATCATTTTTAGCACAATCCCAGGTTTTGGAAGATAAACTAGTAGTCATGGAAAGTAAACTTGAAAATAAACTGCATTTGTTTCAGGAGAAGATGATAGTTGATAATTCTCTAAAAAGTCATGCCATGAACACCAAATTAGAGGTCATGGGGACTAAAATACAAAGTAATATAAATGAGAAAATAGAAGAGACAATGAATACCAAATTTCAAGGTTTTGACACTGGGTTTGGGAATAAGTTAAATGAATTAAAAGGGGAAATCACAAGTAAAATTGGAAGGGAAAACGAGGTACTTAAGTCAGAATTGCAAGACAAAATAAAGATCTTAGAGGAAAGTACGGTAAATTGCCAAACTAAGTGTCAAGAAAATTTTGAAAATTTAAAGGATAAATTGGGTTGTGTGGAAACCAAATTAAGTAATATGGAAGAGAATGTAGATACCTGTAAAAATGAACTTGTAACCCAGATCCAAGGTGTGCAGGAAAAGTTGAAAGCTCAGATAAAATCCAACATGAGTCTTAATGAGACATCCCGGGATGATATTAAAAGTAGTATTGAAGTTAATTCATCTAGCTAAGTCCTATCAGTTAATGACAAAATTTACGACGATGACGTCCGTAACAGAAAACATTTACATTCAAATCTAAGTGAACAGCCATGTAAAAAAAACATTTAATTATTCTTAGGAACTACGTGCTAACAGCACACAATAAAAACATGTAGGATTCATACACTTGTACATCATAAATAATTAATAAGAGACAACAGTTTTATTAAAATGCCTGCCTGCACCTTGGTTTACTCTTTGTAAGCCATAGTCATCTAATGTGTTTAGTTACGGTGACGACTGCGTAGTAAAGACTACGTCTAACATCGCATGGCCTGCGTTCCACAAGCTACGAACACAAGGTTCGAGCATGCTTCAGGTCGCTACAAAGTGTCAGCTGTCCTAGTCATTTCCTCAAAAGGAAATACCTTCATTAGCACGGCCATGTAAGCAGGTTCCAAATGCAAAAGAACAAAGTTAGATAGAAAGAATTCGTTAGTTAGCTTTTGTTTTACCAAAATTATGCGTTTTATTACTAAGATGTCGGTTTAGGTTTATCGTTGGTTTATGGCGAATAATACTGACAATAGCCTGGGCACAGAGTGTCTCCACTGAGATCAATCTCCACCAAAAGCCTCGACTCAAAATTCGGAATACAATCAACGAGCAATAACAACTCGGACACACAATAACACAAGTTACCAGCGGCGCACAGCTCGCGTTCAATATCTCTGGGATGGGCCTGCACACTCAGTCACCCTCCAATAACATCTGGTCAACGGGAACAATCACGGACAAGGTACACACAAATACCTTCATACAATAAATACCTCCTATAACAGGGCAGCCTACAACGTGCTATAGAAAACCTGACATAACTGTACACGTCAAACGACGGTACACGCAAAAGTGCGCTTAACTAACAAACAAAAAAAAAAAACAATCTATAAAAACATGTGATCAGATACAAGGTTGGACACTGGGTTCCATAAGCTAAATAGCAATGAAAGGAAGAGCGAATACAACAAGCATTCTGTCCTCTGTCAAACTATGTCTGTCTCATAATACAAGCGTGCTCTCAAGGGCACTGGGTAAACCAGTTTATGTCGCCGCAGGCTACAACATTCCTGCGCTCATTTGACACAACACACACTAACTATCAAGGCCGGCGATTTAAGCAAAATAAAAACTGTACAACTGGCCTCATCATAAAAACTTTACCATAGGTTATAAACCTCGAAGAATACGTGTATAAAAAACACGCTATAAATCTGAATACAACAATATAATTCCGTCTTTCACCAAAGACATGTAAATGGTAGTAATGTCACTATTGCTGGAGCTCATTGCTCTCAAAGATATAATACTTCAGTAGTTGCTTGTATAACTTCAAATAAATACGTGTCTTCACATGACACTAACAAAATAATAATTGTGGCGCAGATTCCACACTCTGGATCTGCTTAATGATACGCTGGCAACTGGGTTCGATGCTAGACAACGAAACATTCCTTTTACTTATAAGGTCTACACTTGACCAGATGGCTTCTGAGCAACATCTCAAATGAAATATAATGCAGTTACAAAACTGTTTATTACAGTCGATTACCTAACTGATACGACTGCTCTAACGAAGTCAGGGGTGTAACAAAGACTGGCTGCAAAAAATGCAGTTAAAGAAATATAACCATGGCATCTGATTGCCATAACTAAAGTCAGCAAAGACTTGAAAAATCACCCCAAATAGGGTTAAACAAAGTAGCCTCAAATGACTACGGTCACGTTTAGCAAAAGATAGGCATTGACGTTCCACGACGTCCATCAAGCTGCACCAGGGTTGACCAAAATGTCTGACCCAAGGATATCTCACTCTAACTGAAATAAATGACATCTAATTAGACTAGTTACATTTCCTACCTATAAAAATGGCTGTCACTGAGTTTGGTTGGTTCACAAACTACATTAAACCTACTATACAAACTAAAACAAGAAAGGGTGTACAAAAACTCACGAAATGGAGGAGCTCTCACTCAGCCCTCTGTTCAACGACAAGGGTTGTACAAATTCACCCCTGGCTCTCCGTAACGGTATCATCCTCATCAGGATTCCCATCTGGACTTCTCCAAAGACCAGGGTTCGATCTGTCCCTGTCGATAACTTCGTGGATGTACTGGACCTGCCTGGGAATGGCATCCTGGGTTCCTTCCTCCTCGTTCGCTGTTCTGGAAGTTCCACCATCATGATGGTTCCAATTGATACATCACCCTCATACCATGGCGGTATTAGCCCATGATCTTATTCTCAAACATGGTGTAGAATAAATTGATCACGTGGGTGGTGAAATAAATCGTGTAGTAGTTCATTCTTTCACTTCAAAAATCACAATGTTCGTAGAAAATGTTACAGGCTTTAATTGCAATTGATAACACAGCCTTTATTTCGCAGATATTGAATAATGCGTGATCAAGCACTGTTCTGTGGTTCTTCACGTGTACTGACGCCACTTTTACATCACGTGGCATCCGTGATATGTGCGTCGTTTTGTAATTGAAAAATTCACTGTGGCAATTCAAATATACAGTACGTTCATAATCACAATTGTTTAAAGTAGTTATAAAACGTTTACCTCTATATATTTCACCAGACACTCGGCCCTCCACAAACACGTGGGTACAAAAATGTGGTGTTACGGTAATGTTAGAATTTTCACTATACTTGCCAATTATATCACAATATGATTCTCGTTGTTCACTGTGCATAAATAACAGTGATTTATAGAATATTCGTGCACGATGGCACCCGATGATAACTTCTTCGCTAAACAGCGGATATATCTCCACGTCTGACACGACGGCTATAATTTCACGCCAACACAGGGTGGATTTACCAGATGTAGTGCAAATAATTCACTATACAATTCTTACTTATCACTCGTATCGTAACGTATTCGTGCTCGATGGCAACAGATAACAATTTCCACGCTAAACAGCGGATATTTTCTACGTCTAACAAGACGGATGTAACCTCACGCCTACACGGGGCGGATTCTCCAGACGTAGTGCAAGGCACAGGGTTACTCGAGGAAGTAGGTCGTCAAACCGAAGTCGTTGAGCGACTACTTACATTCCTGTTTGCGTATCTGCAAGAGTATTAACTTACCTTAAGCGAAAATAACATTCTTCAAAATGTTTTAATAATGCTGAATGACGAAATGGAATATTCTGAGTCTCGTGGAAAGATAAAACTAATTAATAAGACCTCAGATAAATAATTAGCAGACTTCACCAAAGTCAAAGTGCGATTCACCGCTACTTCAAAGAGTATAGCGTGAGCTCTCAGCTCCACGGGGCTTTCTGGGTGTGTTCAAAGGTACTACATCCCATCATAAATGTGCTGTTATAAAAAAAATATCACATTAACCTTAGCTCAGCGGGTTCATCTGCCTCTCCGTCGTTTCAAATAAAATGTTGGGATGACATTTTTATTTGACTTGAAGTTCATTCATAAGTGATATTTTTTTAGATTAGCTGCATTGAAGGTTCCAATGCGCTTTCCTGTCCTAATGTCTTCAATCACATAACTTCCATTGTTCAAAGGCTGTCGGATACGACGAGGGCCATAATATAAAGACAGAAATTTCCCATATATGCGGTCTATAGGACTTGAAATTCCGGGTCTCCTTATAAGGATAAGGTCTCCCTCAACAAGTGGTTCTCTGAATCTCTGGCGTCTAGTTCTTCTCAAGCGTTTGGCAGCTTGTCTGTCCAATGTATCCCTTGCAGCTAAAAGTCTGCTGGCATGTGATGGTTGTAAACAAGGTGGATTTACAATCACACGATTCCATATTCTCATTGGCATCTGGTTCAAATGCAAAACCATAGGTATTTGACCAGTGCTCTCATGGACTGTTGAATTAATACATTTTGCCATAATAACTAAGACTTCAGTCCATCGCCAGTGTTCTTCCTGACAATATAATCGACAGAATTTTGGGATAATAGACATTACGCATTCTGCTGGGTTGCTCTCTGGAAGGCGAATAGATGATAAAACATGACCTATTTCCAGCTCGTTCATAGCATTGGCAAATTCTGCGGAGGTGTACTGTGATCCATGATCAGTCAATATGAATTGTGGCTTTCCTGCCTCCGGTATCACTTGTCGTCTAATCCTCTGAATAATCTGGTGTGCGGTGGCTTTCTGAATCGGATGAAGCATCGTATATTTCGTGAACACATCAATAGTTACAACGAAGTAGCGATTCCCACGACGGGCCTTAGGTATTGGGCCATAAAGGTCCTGTGCATATAACTCTCTAGGTTGAGTTGGGAGTATTGGTCTAGGTGGTTCCTTCAACAAGTGTGACGTGTACTTGTTCCGCTGGCATGCGTCGCAAGCACGTAAACACTGTCTAACGGTGGTTCCTAGCCTTTTCCAAGTAAAAGACTCCTTGATGCTTGCAATGGTCTTGTCTGTTCCACCATGTCCAATGGATAAATGAACCATAAGTATAACAGATTCTTGGTATCTCCTAGGAATAACTGCACGCAGTTGAGTGTGGTCCTCGTCCACAAACTTGTACAAGACACGATGATAATTCAAATAATCATCTGCAACAGCAGCAATCCTCGCATAATGAGCATCCTGTGGATCCATTCTTCGTTCCAGGAAACGGATAATATGCCTGAGTTCCTCCTCACGTCGTTGCCCTTCAGGTAGATAACGAAGTCGGCGAAGGTGTTCCTCGCATTCTCCCTCGATGTCTATGGCATTAACAGTGGCTTCAGGATTCCGGCTAAGAATGTCGGCCAACACATTCTCTCTGCCTGGTCGGTAAACTATTTCCAAATCAAACTGTTGGAGAAACAGCGTCCAACGTGTGATCCTGTCGCTTGCCAGTCTTGTTCGTAATATGAAGGTCAGCGCATGGTGATCGGTCCTCACAATAATCCTCTGGCCTAACAAAAGTTTCTGCCAGTACTCAAGTGCGTAAACAATCGCAAGTGCTTCAATCTCAGTGGTGAAATAGTGAGATTCATGTGCTCTCAAACGTCGACTTAAGAAAGCGATGTAATGACGTTTCTTCTCATCATCCTCCTGCAATAGGATGGCTCCTATTCCAATCGCAGATGCATCAGTCTCTAGAATAAAATTCCGGGAATAGTCTGGATATTCTAACTGAATCGAGTCAACTAGCATCTGTTTAGCTTTCCTGAAAGCTATCTCAAACTCATCATTCCAGGCCCATCTGCAGTTCTTCTTCAGTAAACCTTGCAGTGGTGCGACAGTCTCGGAGTACCTCTCACAATGAGCAGCAAAGAATTGGAGAATTCGTAAGAATTGTCTCACGTGTTTCACACGGGTTGGCGTTGGAAATGCAGCAACAGTTCTGATCTTTGCCGGATTCGGCCTGTATCCTTCTCCATTGATTATGTGTCCCACAAATTTCACTTCTCTCTGGAAGAATCGACACTTGTCAAATTTCACTTTAAAGTTAGCCTGTCGAAGATCTCAAAAACAAGGCGTAAGGTCATTAAATGCTCTTCCTCTGTTTCCGAAGCTATGATGATATCATCCACGTAACATATCACCTTCTGCTTCACTTCAGGAGTCAGCTTCGCATCAAGTGCTCTGATTAATGCAGCTCCGGCATTTTTCAATCCAAAGGGTAGTTTTCGAAAGACATAGGTGGTCTGATCAAACAGAAACCCTGTATATTTCTGAGTATGCTCAGATAATCTGATATGGTACTAAGACTGTACCAAGTCCAATGACGAAAATATTCTCTTTCCCTTGAACTTCCTGAGGATGTCCCTAATCTTGGGTGGTCTGTCATGCTCAGGAGCTAGGCGTTCATTTAAGGCTCTTGCATCGAGACAAAGTCTCAAGCTTCCATCCACCTTAACCACAGGCGTTATAGGATTCAAGAAAGGAGTCGGTGACTTCTTGATTGTGCCTGCTGCTTCCATCTCATGGATCTTCTTAGCATCTTCCTCGCGGTGTTTCTCTGCGATAGGATAAATCTTCTTCTGGAATGGGGAATCATCCAGTAGCACAAGATCGTACTCGTAGTCCAATATCTCACCAGGCATGGTGTCGAATATATCCCTGTATTCGTTCAATATTGCATCTAGATTCTCACGTATGGGTGCTGATAATGGTTCTGCCTCTTCGTCGGCATCTAGTGTCTTCTCAATTTCCTTGCCATTTAAATTTTCGACAACGTCGACTTCGGATAGGAATTCCGGTTCTTCTTCAACTAAGTTCATCTGAATGGGTTCGTTCGGCTTAAACTCTACCGTATTACGTCCCATATCAATGATTCCATCATACTTCCTAATGAAGTCTGCACCCAATATGGCATCATGATGCAAGCCTTTCATCACAAGAAATTCGTGCAAGTACACGTGGCTCGAAATCTTCAAAGTGCATAGAATCTGGATTTTGCACGTTATAACACGGTCAGGTATGACTCCTCTGACTCTTACTGCAGAAACTGGCAGCTCTGTCACCTCAGAGTTTGCTTTCAGTCTGGCATGGCAATCGGCGGAAATGACACTAATCATCGCCCCAGTATCGATGAGAATGACTACGTTGCATCCATTCAGGGTAGCTACAATCTTCGGTAGACGCGTCAATTCGTAGTTGTGGTTCGTCGTTCGTCGTTCGTCTAACAAGTCTTCTTGGATTGGCTCCCAGAGTAATATGGTGGCAGTTACTCTGTGCTCAACCGGGCAAGACTCTATTGATTTTTCGGCGTTTTTTCTGTCCTGGCGAGAAGTAACGGGCTGGTTTTACTCCGTCTCCTGCGCCGAATTCCTAGTTTCCCTCGAAGTCGGGTTCTGATCTCCCTCTTCTCGGATTTGGAGTTCTCTGAGTTGTTGAAGATACTCACGGCTCTCCCGTGCTCTTCCTCTCCAATCTCTACCTGGCTGGTTTCTGGGGTCTCGATCTCTGTTATACCCTCTACTGTAACGGTAGTCCATACGGATACTTCCGTGCTGTGGGTTTCGACCATTATTCCCTCGGCGGTCGTTTTCGTGACGACGGTCGTCGTTCGTCCCTTGGTCGAAGCGCCGATTCCAGTGACTACGACGGTCATCTCGCTGTTCCCTAGCATATGGAGTGTTGTTCCATTCTCTTCTACCATAGTTATAATTATTACGTTGTCCAGAGCTCTCTTGGGTTTGCGTCTGCTGTGGTGTCTGGCTCACTTTGTTAACAGTAGTTAAGTTGACCTGTCTCTCCTCACGCCTGTCAGCCTTCTGCTGACGGTGTGTCGGGAACTGTTCAGTGTTTGCATCCAACCGTCGCAGGATTTGGTCACACTGCTGAAAAGTGGATGCCCCTGCAGCAATGAACACACGTTGCACGTCTGCAGGGTATTGCCTAACGATGGTGTTTACTAGGTCTTGTTCAGACAGTGGGGGTTGAAAACAACGAAGTTTCGCAAGCTGGGTCGCGAAGTAGTTTGCATAACGCGTTGGAGTATTAGAGCTGTATCGGCGAGTATACATCTCAGCTCTGATGCTCTGCTGGATGTCGCTCGACCAGTAAGTTCTTAACAAGGCTTCCTTGAAATCCTGGTAGCCTATAAACGAGTATCGGAATGCTCTAAACCAGGTGCTGGCTTGTCCCTCAAGCAAACGCTCTGTAACTCGGAGCTCCCTCTCCGGAGTTACCTTGGTGTCTCTCAAGTAGCTTTCTACGTTGGCCAGAAATTCAACTGGAGTGATACCACTTCCAGTGCCTGAGAAGCGAGCTGGTTGCTCCTCTCTCGAACGGATAATAGTTACATTTCCCTGCGTATGCGCGGGTCTAAATGAATTCTGCATGTAGTTATGCGTAGGTGTATTTGTCTCATGACTAAGGCGATTGGGTGCTGGTTGAAAAGGATGGGCGTCAAAGTTCAAGGTTTGACTTTGCGCTGAACCAGTGTATTGGGATGGTTGCGGTTCTATAGGTGCGCTGGTTTGGAAATGAGTAGGCATCATCCCCGCGGATTGAGATACTGGTGTTTCCTGGGAGTTTCCCATCTGTGAGGGTAAGTGTCTCTCTCTAGGAAGCGTCTCAAGTCTGTCAAGACGTCTTTCTATAACCTCGAGTCCTGGGATGGTTCTAGCTGCGACTTTGTTACCTAAGTCGTCAAGTTGTAGCTCGATCCTATCGACTTTCCCTTTGAGGTTCGTGTCAACTTCGCGTATTGCCGTCCTCAGGATATAGCTAAGGTCTAACCTCTCGGTTACCGTGACTTCCTCGAATCGTCTCTGTAAGGAATCGATTTCTCCTTCGACTTTCGACACGTTGTCTTGGATCTTTCCAACATCATCTCTGACCTCGGCTACCTTAGCCTCCATTGTGGTCTTGTGTTCGTTGAGGTCACCCCTCAATAACATGAGATCGATTTTGTGTTCCTCACGATGAACGTCAACTGTTTCACGCAGGCTTGCTACGGTTTCTGTCAACTCCGTAATATTCCTCCTATTGGTGTTTAATTCATCCTTGACCTCTATCATGCCGTCGACGATCGTCTTGACTTTGTTATTCACAGCATTTGCCGCACCTCTCATCAAAATCAGTCCAATATTCATGGTTGCAATGTCCTTTTTCACGGTGTCCATAAATCCCTCGACGTGAGTCAATCGAGTCCCAAATTCATCTCGAGTGTGCTCCAGGTAGGCTCTCTTATCTATCTGGACTCTGTTTATTGTCGTTTGAATTTGAGCTGTGTGCTCCTCCAATCGGGTCTGCACATCCTCCCTAGCTCTATTCATCTGGTCGGTTAAGCAATCTATACGCTGGTTAGCCTCCTGATGGTGTCGTATGACATCAACCCTAACAGCTGCTAAACCTGCCGTAAGATCATTCCTAGCTTCGACTCTATATGCGTCCATGTCGGCCCTGACCTAAGTTAAATCAGCCCCAACATTGTTGATCGACTCTGTGACTTGGTCTACATGAACACTCACAATATTTATAGACTGGGTGTTGACTTCTAAGTCCTGTCTAACATAGTTAACTTCCTGTCTAACCTGGTCCACATGACCTCTGACAGTGTTTATAGATCGGGTGTTAACCTCTAAGTCTTGCCTAACTTGGTCCACATGACCACTTAGAGTGTTGACAGTTTGAGTATTCTGACCTAAGTCACCTCGGACTTCACCTAAATCACCTCTTACATCACCTGAATCAGTCCTTACAGTACCTAATTTAGCAGATATCTGCTGGAGATTGGCATTAACACCTGCTATCATCTCCCCAAACACACGACGAATAGTTTCCTCATCCATTGACAAGAAATATATATATGAGAAAGTGAGGGATCAATATCTAATGGAACTTACAGCTATGATTAGTTACTGGGAGGTATAAAGCTTGTTTCATTTATATAAATATCACGAGTACAGCTGGAGTATGCAAACTAAGTGCTTCTACATTTACAAAGACAACGGCGAGCAAAGCAAAGTATTACATTTACTCAGGATGAGGCATCATCAAAGAAAAACCTATCCTTCATTTATCTAACACTAAAGCCTCACCCCATGGTCTTCTATCAAACATGAATGCCATGCGGTCAATTGGTCTGCAGTACGACTTTCTAAGTTCGTCCCAGTCCTGTCAATTTACCATTAAACAACATTAAGATTCTCCTAAATAACATGGAACTGACGGTCACCACGTTAACGTCGGCACATACGTTGGGCGCCATTTTATGAGACCGTCGGTGGAGCTGCCAGGATAGCCAACAACCGCAATGACTTCCGTAACATCTCATCCGTCGGACATAATTGCCGTGAGGATCAGGTGAACATCCTAATAGGCCAAAGCGGCACGAGAATCTGTAGTCCACAGGGATCGTGGTACATGGTGACGATGGTCATAGACTGCCTAAGGAAAGGTTCACTTTAAAAACTAGACTGAGAAAATAAACATCCAGACTTATGTAAAACACCGTGAAAATTTATTGTTAAAATTCACAAGCCACTGGCCTAGTTCGGAGGGTTTCAATCGGCTAGTCCGCAAGCTAATAAACAAACAAAAATAAAGAGCAAGTTCCTACCTGAGAAGTTACGGAAAACCCTCGCGAAAGATCTATCTCACAATAACAAAGCAACAACAGCAACGCTAGGAAAATGGTACGACGCAAATCCCTAGGTCAAGTTACAAGATCAAGCTAATATCTGAATTTACATTTAACAGGGTAGCAAAACAAATCTAAGTTAGGATGATACCATCTCCACATTTACATTTAACGTTAATTCATCTAGCTAAGTCCTATCAGTTAATGACAAAATTTACGGCGATGACGTCCGTTACAGAAAACATTTACATTCAAATTTAAGTGAACAGCCATGTAAAAAAACATTTAATTATTCGTAGGAACTACGTGCTAACAGCACACAAGAAGGTAACATGTAGGATTCACACACTTGTACATCATAAATAATTAATAAGAGACAACAGTTTTATTAAAATGCCTGCCTGCACCTTGGTTTACTCTTTGTAAGCCATAGTCATCTAATGTGTGTAGTTACGGTGAAGACTGCTAAGTAAAGACTACGTCTAACATCGCATGGCCTGCGCTCCACAAGCTACGAACTCAAGGTTCGAGCATGCTTCAGGTCGCTACAAAGTGTCAGCTGTCCTAGTCATTTCCTCAAAAGGAAATACCTTCATTAGCACGGCCATGTCAGCAGGTTCCAAATGCAAAAGAACAAAGTTAGATAGAAAGAATTCGTTAGTTAGCTTTTGTTTTACCAAAATTATGCGTTTTATTATCAAGATGTCGGTTTATGTTTGTCGTTGGTTTATGGCGAATAATATTGACAATAGCCTGGGCACGGAGTGTCTCCACTGAGATCAATCTCCACCAAAAGCCTCGACTCAAAAGTCGGAATACAATCAACGAGCTATAACAACTCGGACACACAATAACACAAGTTACCAGCGGCGCACAGCTCGCGTTCAATAACTCTGGGATGGGCCTGCACACTCAGTCACCCTCCAATAACATCTGGTCAACGGGAACAATCCCGGAGAAGGTACACACAAATACCTTCATACAATAAATATCTCCTATAACAGGGCAGCCTACAACGTACTATAGAAAACCTGACATAACTATACACATCAAACGACGGAACACGCAAAAGTTCGCTTAACTAACAAAAAAAAACAATCTATAAAAACATGTGATCAGATACAAGGTTGGACACTGGGTTCCATAAGCTAAATAGCAATGAAAGGAAGAGCGAATACAACAAGCATTCTGTCCTCTGTCAAACTATGTCTGTCTCATAATACAAGCGTGCTCTCAAGGGCACTGGGTAAACCAGTTTATGTCGCCGCAGGCTACAACATTCCTGCGCTCATTTGACACAACACACACTAACTATCAAGGCCGGCGATTTAAGCAAAATAAAAACTGTACAACTGGCCTCATCATAAAAACTTTACCATAGGTTATAAACCTCGAAGAATACGTGTATAAAAACACGCTATAAATCTGAATACAACAATATAATTCCGTCTTTCACCAAAGACATGTAAATGGTAGCAATGTCACTATTGCTGGAGCTCTTTGCTCCCAAAGATATAATACTTCAGTAGTTGCTTGTATACCTTCAAATAAATACGTGTCTTCACATGACACTAACAAAATAATAATTGTGGCGCAGACTCCACACTCTGGATCTGCTTAATGATACGCTGGCAACTGGGTTCGATGCTAGACAACGAAACATTCCTTTTACTTATAAGGTCTACACTTGACCAGATGGCTTCTGAGCAACATCTCAGATGAAATATAATGCAGTTACAAAACTGGTAATTACAGTCGATTACCTAACTGATACGACTGCTCTAACGAAGTCAGGGGTGTAACAAAGACTGGCTGCAAAAAATGCAGTTAAAGAAATATAACCATGGCATCTGATTGCCATAACTTAAGTCAGCAAAGACTTGAAAAATCACCCCAAATAGGGTTAAACAAAGTAGCCTCAAATGACTACGGTCACGTTTAGCAAAAGATAGGCATTGACGTTCCACGACGTCCATCAAGCTGCACCAGGGTTGACCAAAATGTCTGACCCAAGGGTGTCTCACTCTAACTGAAATAAATGACATCTAATTAGACTAGTTACATTTCCTACCTATAAAGATGGCTGTCACTGAGTTCGGTTGATTCACAAACTACATTAAACCTACTATACCACCAGAAACTAGAACAAGAAAGGGTGTACAAAAACTCACGAAATGGAGGAGCTCTCACTCAGCCCTCTGTTCAACGACAGGGGTTCTACAAATTCACCCCTGGCTCTCCGGAACGGTATCATCCTCATCAGGATTCCCATCTGGACTCCTCCAAAGACCAGGGTTCGATCTGTCCCTGTCGATAACTTCGTGGATGTACTGGACCTGCCTGGGAATGGCATCCTGGGTTCCTTCCTCCTCGTTCGCTGTTCTGGAAGTTCCACCATCATGCTGGTTCCAATAGATACATCACCCTCATACCATGGCGGTATTAGCCCATGATCTTATTCTCAAACATGGTGTAGAATAAATTGATCACGTGGGTGGTGAAATAAATCGTGTAGTAGTTCATTCTTTCACTTCAAAAATCACAATGTTCGTAGTAAATGTTACAGGCTTTAATTGCAATTGATAACACAGCCTTTACTTCGCAGATATTGAATAATGCGTGATCAAGCACTGTTCTGTGGTTCTTCACGTGTACTGACGCCACTTTTACATCACGTGGCATCCGTGATATGTGCGTCGTTTTGTAATTGAAAAATTCACTGTGGCAATTCAAATATACAGTACTTTCATAATCACAATTGCTTAAAGTAGTTATAAAACGTTTACCTCTATATTTTTCACCAGGCACTCGGCCCTCCACAAACACGTGGGTACAAAAATGTGGTGTTACGGTAATGTTAGAATTTTCACTATACTTGCCAATTATATCACAATATGATTCTCGTTGTTCACTGTGCATAAATAACAGTGATTTATAGAATATTCGTGCACGATGGCACCCGATGATAACTTCTTCGCTAAACAGCGGATATATCTCCACGTCTGACACGACGGCTATAATTTCACGCCAACACAGAGTGGATTTACCAGATGTAGTGCAAATAATTCACTATACAATTCTTACTTATCACTCGTATCGTAACGTATTCGTGCTCGATGGCAACAGATAACAATTTCCACGCTAAACAGCGGATATTTTCTACGTCTAACAAGACGGATGTAACCTCACGCATACACGGGACGGATTCTCCAGACGTAGTGCAAGGCACAGGGTTACTCGAGGAAGTAGGTCGTCAAACCGAAGTCGTTGAGCGACTACTTACATTCCTGTTTGCTTATCTGCAAGGGTATTACCTTACCTTAAGCGAAAATAACATTCTCCAAAATTTTTTAATAATGCTGAATGACGAAATGGAATATTCTGAGTCTCATGGAAAGATAAAATTAATTAATAAGACCTCAGATAAATAATTAGCAGACTTCACCAAAGTCAAAAGTGCGATTCACCACTACTTCAAAGAGTATAGCGTGAGCTCTCAGCTCCAGGTGGCTTTCTGGGTGTGTTCAAAGGTACTACATCCCATCATAAATGTGCTGTTATAAAAAATATCAAATGAACCTTAGCTCAGCGGGTTCAATACATATATTATTATTATTATTATTATTATTATTATTATTATTATTATTATTATTATTATTATTATTATTATTATTATTATGACCGGCTTCGTGGTGTTGGGGAGGCGCACCTGTCTCTCAGCATCTCGATCAGGTTGGTTGGTTGGTTCCTTAGTTTAGGGGTTGCGACAACGTGGACAGATAGCCCCGTGTACTTTGGGTGTGTGTGTGTAGAATCAGTCTCATAACCGGTGTTAAATGTGATGGCTGTAATAGTGTTTGTTATCTGTAATTCAGGTAAGGACTGCAGATGCCACCGCAACTAGCACCTGGTAACGAACGTTGGAACTTGGAACGTTAATCGAATCTAACCTACATATTTAGCTTCACACAATTGTAGTTAGTGCAAGGTTATTTTACATAACATAAATCTATGACATGGGCCCACCGGCTTTACTTCCCCTCCAAAGGAATGCATACTGCGGGATTTGTAACGCTCTTAAAAGAATCCGACGACTTCGGCCGGATTTGAACCCGCGATCTTGGGCATAGTATCTCATCATGCTACCAACTACGCCAGCAATGCCGCAGCTTAGGAATCACTCAGCGTTGCCAACTCACGAACTCACCATCCGTGAGCCCTTGTTCTGGTTGCCTCCTTTAGAAGGTAGGACATCTGACATCTAGAAGAATGAGGGTGTCAGGAATGATGTGACAAGGACACTGATCTCTATACATGGATGGGCTGGTAGCTAAGGCAGCAGTAAGCCGAATAGACGATGACAGGTATAGCAAGATGGCAGCGAGCGCATGGTGCTATATTGCGAATCCGGCTCTGTGATTGGTTACTGGTAGTTTGATTTTATACATGAATTTATGAAAATGAAAATCTACAGCCTGCTTCCAGTCTCCGACCGGGTCAGGAAAGGAATGAATGAAACCTCCATCTAGCGGAGAGGATATGAACTGTGCCGGCTGCCGAGGCCTGACGCACTCCTCTGGGGCAATGATGAAATGAATGACAGATGAAATGAAAGTGGAGAGTGTTGCTGGAATGAAATTTTGACAGGGAAAACCGGAGTACCCGGAGAAAAATCTGTCTGCCTCCGTTTTGTCCAGCACAGATCTCACATGGAGTGACCGGGATTTGAACCACGGACCCAGCGGTGAGAGGCCGGCGTGCTGCCGCCTAAGCCACGGAGGCATCCACATGAATTTATACTGGCAGTAAATATCTTGTGTTCCTTGTAGTTGTAAAATGGGCTGAATTTGGTTATTTAAAGCATAAAATCTTAGTTTTAAGTACCGGTTTGGTGACCCATCATTCCAGGCAAGCCGGTAATACCTTTACTTCTCAGGCAGATAGGTCACTTAGCCGTAATTGAGAAGTTATTGTGAAGTTAAGTATGCATATGCGGTGGTGCTGAAGCACACGTGATCGGGCTAGGCTATTGCGTTTTTAAATTTGATCCCATTTCAGGGTTTTTCGGTTCTGGGTGCGAATAGTTGTAAAACGGTGGGGAGAGTATATTTTGAGTAGGTTTTTAGTTGTGTTAAGTTTTATGTGCAGCTGAGGAGTGAAATTGGTTTGGCTTAAAGTGCATTTTTGGATTTGATCTACTTCCCGTTATTAAGTTTATTGTGCTGCTAGCGTGATTAAAAGCTGTAGTATTTGATGTAGAGTGCTGAAATTACTTGGGGGAAGTGTTGGTGAAAGGGAGAGAAGTGAGGGAATGGGTTTATGGAGTTGTTGCCAAGCATTACCAAGCACCGATTACGATATGTCGAATCTAGGCCTGTATAGTGAGCTACGTTTATAGGTACATCATTTTAAGAATGCATAATTTCGTGGCATATACATACAATTTACA
Source organism: Meconema thalassinum (assembly GCA_946902985.2). NCBI lineage: Eukaryota > Metazoa > Arthropoda > Insecta > Orthoptera > Tettigoniidae > Meconema > Meconema thalassinum. The sequence continues at coordinate 679,592,594 of OX336391.1, read as the reverse complement.
AGAATGTTTCCAGAAATTGTTTTTTACTCGTTACTCTGTTATTGATCGCTAATTGCGTGTACTCAGCACCTAAGTTGATATTTGTCAGCCGTTATTATACATTCATTTTATTGCTATTCTGGAGATTTACTGACCTCGGAATGACGTGTCAGTGATCCCAATGCCCTTATGCTATGAGTGAACATATCTCTATATTTGTATTTGTTCCAAAGCACCATTAATTACGATTTAAAATTGACTAGATTATCATTGCTTCCCCATAAGGAGAGCTCGAGAATGGGTAGGCCAACATGGCGGACCGCGCGCTCAACCTGGCGCACTTTCTCGTGCAGCGGAGAGCTGCCATCAGCGATCCATGTACAGTGGACAAGGACCAATTAAGGCGCGAACGCGAAAGGCTCACTACGGGACTGGAAAGAGGACTTGAGTTGACCAAGGGTGGTCGTTTTCTCGTGATTTTGGTTACAACCTTCTAATGGTAATTAATAACCACAGATGGACTGTTTATGTATTGGAGACTATCTTTATTTGACCACGCCAGTGAATCACAAGACTAGATTAACCCGACACACAGTCCACCACCTTCCGAAGTAGTCGAGACTGAACATACTCGGTTGGAATCCTGTTTCACTATTTGTGAGCCCCTGCGGATGCTGTACAGCACTTCACATAAGGGCTTGAGAAACTTTGGGCATCAGCCTCGTTTACTTGGAACTGTAGGGATATTTGTGTTTCTTTGGTGGCTGTACCACGGTCAATGATTAGAGAAGGAGGGTGTGTGGAGAAAATCTAGGAAACGTCACATTCAGAACGATCTGTCGTTTAGCAGTTACTCGAGATTGACAAGGAAGTGGGTAGCATTCTTTCTGCTTGATTCAAAACACTGAAACTACACTTACCCTAAAAGTGCAAAAGTCGAGCGTATTTATTTCACACAAAGCCTTCACAAAATTGAGTCATTCCTCTACGAATTATTTAAACATAAACATAGTTGGCATCTTCCGCCGAAGATAGTTGAGATAGTGTAGTGTAATAGTCCTTTCCACTATAACTAGTGAAAATTATATCATTCATTTGTGAAATAATACAGAGAGTCCAGTTTGTATGTATCGGAGACCCTCACTAGCCCGCTCGCCCGCGGCGCGAGCCTGTCTCCCGCCTCGCACTTTGCCGTTATGCGGCGCGCGCGCGCCACTGAGTCATTGAGTATAGGAATTTGTGCTTACCTAGTTCACAGCTGGTGCTGAAAATGTTCGCCATTCACTGCTACACATCGCTGGCACCTTTTTATGAAACTGGCATGTACTCTCTGAAGTTCCTCAGCACCGATTGACTGTATTTCAGCTGTAATATAGCCTTTAAGCTCATTTATAGTGGAGGGTTTCTCGCATACACTCTATTTTAAGCGTCCCCCACAAATAAAAGTCACATGGTGATAAGTCTGGGCTTCGCGGGGGCCACACGTTCCGACTTATAATCCTAGTACCAAACATGCGACGCAATTCTGTCATGGATGCTTCGTCAGTGTGAGCAGTGGCAGAATCTTGTTGAAAATAAGTTGACAATCGCTCTCCGTAAGCCATTTCGTAAAAAAATTGGTCAAGGATCACATTGAAGTACAAATTTAAGTACAAATTCCTATATCCATTGACTCAATGCCGCGCAAGCGCCGCATAACGGCAAAGTGCCTGGCGGGAGACAGGCTCGCGCCGCGGGCGAGCGGGCTAGCGAGGGTCTCCGATACATACAAACTAAACTCTCTGTATTAGCCTAAACTAGGGGGTGAGCCTAATTGAATGATCAATAACTAATGTAATATTTCTGTGAGGCTATCCACCTATTATAATCGCGCACACTCGTGATCACCTACTGCTGACAGCTTACTCGGCAATACTCAATGAAATTGAGTGATCTTTCAGATAATTCTTCGAGGGTGACCTCAATGATGTATCTCATATACAGCTCTCCACGACGACTCCCTGTCTTCAGCTAATCGTTTCATCTCTACACCCTTGGTTTTATAGTGGATCTTACACTCGACGTCATATTATTACGATTATTCGTTTACGTTTTCATCATGCTTTGACTCCGGTATATATGGCCCGCTGTAAGCTTCGTTCTTCGGATCTCTGCGACTGTTCTAAGGCAATCGGTACTATTAATCATTTAATCTTTCAATGCCCTCTAGGCCTATATGACACTCAACGAGCCCCCTTTTTACACACTTTACGTTCGTTAGGTTTCCCCCTCCCTCTCAATATTTCTGTGCTTCTTCATTCTCCCATTCCTTCTGTTATTCATCCCTTCCTTAGATTTCTGCATGAATGCTCCCTAACTTTTTAATTTCCATACCCTTACGTGTGACGATGTCATGTTTGTGTTCAAGTAGTAAGTCACTAAGGTACGTCGCTTGGTGTGAAGATTAGAACCTATCTGTGTCCTTGTATGTATGTGTCACAATTTTCCAGTAGTTTCTAGTTCAAATATGGGATACTCTTCACGTGTAATAGTATTGTTTAGGGCTGCGACTGGGTTCAGAGCATACGTGCTATGCCCATTATCTAACCTACAAAAAAAACGACAGTTTGGCAGACAATAGGCACTACACCAGGCATTTTTGATAGCGTGCGGAATTCAATGGGAAGACGAGCGGCGGCCTGAATTCAATCAGGTCACTTCGAACATTTCCTCTCATATGTGACCAGAATATTCCAGCTGGCGTTACATACGTACAGTGCAGCCTGTATTTATTTATTTATATATTTTATGTCTTCGGTAGTGGCGAAGTTAGGGCTCATGGCCCTCTCTTAGGCCCCTTTCACACCGAAGATGCAAGACGCAAGATGCAGGGTGCAGGATGCATGCATCTTGCATCTTGATGAAAGGGCTTTCACACCCAAGATGCACGTGCCACTTGCACCTTCTTTTAATATCCATGATCTCTGTTTAGTTTAGTACGTGAGTTTGATAAATGAGTAATAAATCATCCGACTCTTCAGACGACGAAATTACAATTCTGGCTTGTGCAGTCAGGAGACGAAGACAGAGAAGGAATCGTTTATGGCAGCACCCATACTGGGATAATGCTGGAGAGCATAGGGGCCCTGCTATTGTGTCTCAGCAATTACTGAACCATCCGGTCAAGTTTCAGGCGTATTATAAAATGGAGATTTCGACTTTTAACAAGTTGTTGGATCTCATGGAACCACCACTGTGTCGTAGGGATACAAATTATCGGTTGTGTGTATCTGCGAAAGACTACTGATATTCCTGAAATAAGTACGGTAACTATATTTTCCCATGAATAGTATAACTCGTTTTTGAAATGTGTGAATATAGCTCAAAACTGAATATATTACTTAGGAATAATTTCTACAGCATTGTTTCTTAGTAAAAGTATCACTATAAAAATCGATTGAAAACTGAATATATTACTTAGGAATATTTTCTACAGCATTGTTTCTTAGTAAAAGTATCACTATAGAAAATCGATTGAAAAGATGATTCGTATGATGAGGTATGATAATAATCATTATATAAGGGCACTAAATTCTGTAGCTTACTTTTTGTTATTAATGGAAGCCGAGTATTTGGTTTTTCTAAAAAATGAGTGCCATTAATTCGTCACGGAAAGATGCCACCTAGCTGGAGGTGTCTAATCACCGATATTGAAACTAGCGTATATATTTTAGGACATAACTTTTCATTGTTCTGGTGTTGGTGAAGACATAGCTTTCTTACCTGTTGATTCGAATTTTTGTACCAGGGCCTTCCATGATTTCTCTTGGTCATCCCTATTTGAGTACTCCTTACTTGTAGTATCGTATATTGCAGGATAGTCTTCGACTGCTTTAACAAGGTCACGTTGAAGTTCTCCTTGTCGGATAACATAGTTGAAGGGTGGATGGAAGTATCGTACTTAGAACACAACGTCCAATTGAAGTCTGAAATTAATGAAACTCAAAAGAAATGGCGCGAGTCAAGCACACGTGCAACGGTGTGAATCACATAGAGTGTTGCCGAGGGTCGGGCGAGTCAAGATTTCCAAGGGAGGGGCGAGTATGCAAGACTGCACAACAAAGATGCACGCTGAAATCTCCAGCCGGCTGGTTCTCAAGATGCAAGTGCGTCTTGCATCCAGGATGCTAGATGCACTTGCATCTTCGGTGTGAAACCTCTTGTTCAATTACATAGTCTGGTGTTTAAGATGCATGCATCTTGCATCCAGGGTGCTAGACGCTAGCACTTGCATCTTCGGTGTGAAACCTCTTGTTCAATTACATAGTCTGGTGTTTAAGATGCATGCATCTTGCATCCAGGATGCTAGACGCACTTGCATCTTCGGTGTGAAACCTCTTGTTCAATTACATAGTCTGGTGTTTAAGATGCATGCATCTTGCATCCAGGATGCTAGACGCACTTGCATCTTCGGTGTGAAACCTCTTGTTCAATTACATAGTCTGGTGTTTAAGATGCATGCACCTTGCATCCAGGATGCTAGACGCACTTGCATCTTCGGTGTGAAACCTCTTGTTCAATTACATAGTCTGGTGTTTAAGATGCATGCATCTTGCATCCAGGGTGCTAGACGCACTTGCATCTTCGGTGTGAAACCTCTTGTTCAATTACATAGTCTGGTGATTAAGATGCATGCATCTTGCATCCAGGATGTTAGACGCACTTGCATCTTCGGTGTGAAACCTCTTGTTCAATTACATAGTCTGGTGTTTAAGATGCATGCATCTTGCATCCAGGATGCTAGACGCACTTGCATCTTCGGTGTGAAACCTCTTGTTCAATTACATAGTCTGGTGTTTAAGATGCATGCATCTTGCATCCAGGATGCTAGACGCACTTGCATCTTCGGTGTGAAACCTCTTGTTCAATTACATAGTCTGGTGTTTAAGATGCATGCATCTTGCATCCAGGATGCTAGACGCACTTGCATCTTCGGTGTGAAACCTCTTGTTCAATTACATAGTCTGGTGTTTAAGATGCATGCATCTTGCATCCAGGATGCAAGCATCTTTCGTCTTGCATCTTCGATGTGAAAGGGGCCTATTACACTTAACCACGAAATATGGTACCAGTACATAGCTAATGACAATTTCGAAAATACAAAAAAATAGTATGATGATAAATACGGAGTAAATTAATTATGCTAATACTAGTAAAAAAGCACAAGAATAATGATAGTAATAATTATAACAATACAAATAATAATAATAACTATCACAATGTCACAGACCTTTCTATAATATCCTAGATATAATCCTAGCTCAGTCATACGTCCTATTATCCATCACCATTCACACGGGGCAATCAGCAGTATTCAGCAGGTAATCTCGGCATGCGGCCTTAAATTTATTTATTGTTGTGGAATTTCTGATATCGGGAGGAGTTGAATTCCATAGTCGAGACCCAGCTACAGCAAAAGAGCGGTTAAACATGGATGAGTGGTTGATGGGGATGGCGAGGGAAGAGCCAGATCGAGTGCTTCGATTATGATATGAGGACAAGTAACTAAATTTTGATGACATGTACGTGGGGGTGTTTTCATGCAGAAATCGATAGATGGATGTCAACAAGTGAAATTTACGGCGTTCATCAGGTTTAAGCCATGAAAGAGCACGGTAGCTTGGGGTTATGTGGGCATTGTATCCTAGATTGACAGCAAACCGAAGACAAGAGTTCAATGCTTGTTGGAGCTTCATTGTTTGTCCATGAGTCGCGTCAACGAGAACGATGTCACAGTAGTCTAGAATTGGTAGTATTAGTGTCTGGATGAGTTTAATTTTAATGACTAGTGGTAAAATATTCTTATGGCGCATGAGTGGGTGAAGGGATGCATAGGCCTATATCTTTTTACGTGTATTTCTTATATATGGTGACCAGTCGAGAGTTCCAGTTAAGGTAGGAACTGAAGGTTGAATAACTCGGTAATTATGCATTTCCGAACCCATGTTGTTATAGCAGTTTTTCTTCTCGTTAGGTATATGAAGAATCCACACTTGAAGTTTTGCCCCTGAGTTTTGATAAAGCCTGTAGAGTAGATAGCAGTAAATTAAGTATTACGTTATATGATGTTTAAATACACCCCCCCCCCCTCCCTTTTTAATGGGTTAGGAGGCCTCTGACAGGTCCTTATTGACATTTCAGTTACTTACCAGGAGTGTCAATTATATTAATATTATGGTTCTTCCAGAGCATGTACGTAGCTGCAGACTGGATGGTGTCTTTCCAGTTCCAACATTGTCTTTTCCTCTAACCTACAATGGAAAAATAGTATAAATATACCAGGTGATTGTTAACAGCTTACCTACAATAAAATTGAAGCATATAAGCTGAAAACATTAATATTGATAAGTTTTGCTTACATTGCATAAATACTGGCCCACTGAATCGTCAACAGATTATGCTATTATGCTATTAACCATTGCTTTCACACCATACAAATCCAGTGTTCTGAACTTTCTAAACAAATGTCTAAATGTTTTCCAGAATGTTATAGACGTTATGTTTGTCAGAGTTCTGGTAAATGAAGCCTTCTCAAAACATATCCATAATGTATCTTAACAGAGAATATGTGAATATATTGTTGTTACACAGTAAGCCTTAACAGAAAGAATATCTTTACCGTCAAGAGATTCAAGCAACAGATCACATTATTTGTTGTGCGAGATTCAAGGTCGATTCACACTATACGTTACGTAACCTTTCCGTTTCCTTTCCATCACATCACCGTACATGAAAGTGTATCGTATTTTAAATGAGTACATGCACACTGCACGTTACATTCACCTTCCGTGATCCATCCGTTTCCCGACAGGATTGTTTCGCAGCAAAGTTTACGGAACGTATACGGACACTTATTGACAGTGTGCACTAGCAACCATTTCCAATCCGTGTCTAGAAGGCGTGTTTTGGCGGTTTTGGCACTCTGTGTTTATTCACTGGTATTAACCTGGGTTAGGTTTGGTTACAGTTTGCGGTTACACTCGCCAAAACGAAATAGGTTGAGAAAAGTTAGCAATATGGCGACGAAAGATGTATTGGAATTAATATGGTGAATAAATAATGGTATTGGAATTGATATGGTGAATAAATAATGGCATTGGAATTGATATGGTGAATAAATAATGGTACCGATATTGGAATTGATAAGGGGAATAAATAATGATGATGATATCGACCAGATGTGTTTCCTACAATATATAGAGGGCGAAACTATTTTAAAAAATATCGCAATGGCTCTGAATGCTTCCAGAGAACAGTATTTCCCCCAGGGGCTCACATCTAGTGGGATGTGGGTTGGCGACCACGGGACCCCAGATGAGTCCGGCATTGCTTCCACTTACTTGCTAAAATAATAGCACATAGAACTAATTTTTTTCTGGACCACATTCTGTCACTAAGTCCTGAAATTTGCTAACTTTTCTTATAACCTGTTTCGTTTTGGCGATTTTGCGGTTATCGCAAACTGTAACCAAACCTAACCCAGGTTAAAACCAAAGGAAGCGCAAAAACACGCCTTCTAGACACGGAATGGAAATGGTTGCTAGTGCACTCTCTCAATAAGTGTCCGCATACCTTCCGTAAACATATCGTCGTGACAAGGAACGGTACTGTATGGTGTGTGTTGGATAAGGAGGCAGTGGATTTGACAGCTATGGTGTGCATAGCAACAGTTGCTGGGGTCATGTTGATTGATGTAGGAAAAGAAAATAAAGCCGTAGTGAGTGACGGTAGTTGGTCTGAGTCAATGTTATTCCAAGTTAGTTCACATAACATAAATTCTGGTGACCCCAACGTGATACGAAAATGGATAACATTGAAAGAACAAAGAAAGTTCGTTCCGTGATTGGCGATCGGTAACAAAACTGTGCAATGAAGTCACACGGGAGTTCGAGAAGTCCCAAAGAGATCAAGAAGTCATCAGTGCATTAATCGAGTTAATTAATAATAAGATGGTAGAACTTAAAGAACTCGATAGTAAGGTGTTAGACGCGCTGTATGATGATTGTGACGAAGAAACTCTTGATGAAGAACAGAATACCATCGATGAGTATGAAAGGAAAACAACAGTTTTGAGGTTAAAAGCATTAAAAATCAACGAAACAAACGGTGTAACGGAGACAAGCACTGCGTTGAGTTCGTCTGGAGAGGACACGAGGAGGTACAGACTACCCAAAATCAAACTGCGGAAGTTTAATGGGGACTTAAAGGAGTGGCTAGGATTCTGGGCATCCTTTTCGAAGATTCACGAAGATACATCACTTCACGACAGTGACAAATTCCATTACTTGGTTCAATCAATGGAAGGAGGATCAAGAGCTCAGGATTTGGTTGGTAGTTACCCACAGACTGCTGGAAACTACGCAAAGGTGATTGAAGCTCTCAAACAACGGTTTGGAAGAGAGAAATTACTGAAGCAGGTGTACGTGCGTGAGCATTTGAAGCTAGTGATTGGCAATGCAAATACGAAACAGGCAGTCGAATTGTCTCGTATGTATCATAAACTAGTGACACATTAACGGGCAATAGAGACTTTAGGCGTGACCACTAAACAAACAGCTACATTTCTTTACCCCATGGTGGAGTCCAGTCTTCCGGAGGAGTTGATGGTAGCCTGGCAAAGGAGTTCCAATTATGGCAAGGAAGGACCAACTGATCCTGATAAACCTGGAAATTCAAAGAAGTGTGAACTTGATTACCTCGTGGACTTTCTCAAACGTGAGGTAGAAGGAGAGGACCAACGAAATCTGGCTAGGGGCGGATTTATTGACTCTTCCATTGAGCGACAGAAGAATAAGTCTCCCAAGTTTCAACGCCAGAAAGAAGAAATACCGACGGCCATGGGGCTGTTCTCCAATCAATCCCCCCAGCTGCATCTTTTGTGGGAAATACCATGATAGCCAGTTGTGTACTAAAGCAAACTCTCTGTCATTGGATGAGAAGAGAGCACATGCTAAAGGTAAGAAAGCGTGCTTTAACTGTCTGAAGACAGGACATTTAGCGAAACTGTGTAAGGTGCCAGTGAAGTGTCTAATCTGTCACAAAGGTCATACTACTCTTATGTGTTCAGAAACAAGCAGAGACGTAACGGATACCACCAACAAAGAGGCTACTTCTGTACAATCGGGTATGTCAAGTTGCTCGGGAGACGTCCTGTTGCAGACAGCTTTTGCAGTGATCCAAACTAAAGAAATCACTAGAAAAGTACGGGTCATGTTCGACACTGGGTCGCAAAGAACCTATATACTGAAGAAAACAGCAGAGAAGTTAGGACTACATCCGGTGAAGGAAATAAGATTGTGTCATATGTTATTTGGTTGTGCCAAGGAATTTCGTGAGCATAAAGTGTACCAAATAGATATCAGCAATGTGAGTGGTTCATTTAAAGAGAAGATCAATGTGTTGGATCACCCCCCAGATGTGTGAAGTGATTCCTCAAGTGCCTAAAGGACCTTGGTTGAGAGAACTTCGAAGAGAGAAGATTTGGGTTGACGGTGCTTGTGAAGGACCATCGGAAATTGATATCTTGATTGGGAATGACCTGTACGGTAAGTTGCTGACTGGTCGTGTTCATCAACTGAAGAATGGTCTTACAGCAATAGAAACTAAGCTTGGTTGGACAATTAGTGGACGGAAAATGGGTCCAGGTGTGGTTGACAGTCTCTCAATGAGTGTGATATCCATGAAACAAAGTGAAATCACGATTTCTGACTTGAGGGACTTATATTTAATCGGTATTCGGGACCCCATTGAACCCACTTCCAAGAGTAGACGGGAATAGCAAGCAAAGATACATTTTGGGCAACATGTCAGCCAGTCATCTGATGGACGGTACACGGTGGGACTACCTTGGATTTGTGAACCTGTGAGTAATCCCAATAATTTAGAAATTGCTCAGAGAAGATTGGAGTCTACTACCGAGAAGCTCACAGAACGGGGAGTGGTCGACAAATATTCCAACGTGTTTACAGCATGGTTAAAGGACGGAATCATTGAAATAGTGCCAGACAGTGAGATTGATAACAATGCACATTACCTTCCTCACCATCCAGTATTGAAACCAGAGAGACTTACCATAGGCTACCTATCAGACCGGTCTTCGATGCTTCTTGTAGGAGGGGTAGAGCTCCCTCTCTCAAGGATATAGTGAGAGATAGAACCCCAGCTTTGGATATCTTGGAGAAAATGAACACTCAAAGAAAACTCCGCCACCTTAATAGAGTCAGAGAAACCTTTAAGTCAAGATTCAGGAAGGAATATCTAGGACCCCTTATCCAGAAAGGGAAAGAGAAGAATCCAACAGCGATCAGGGTGGGAGATCTAGTGCTCGTCGAGACAGCCAAGAAGAGAATCGAGTGGCCCACCGCTCGAATCATTGACTTAATACCTGGCGCAGATGGCAACATTCGAGTGGTAAAACTCAAGACCAGTGTAGGAGTATTTGTTCGTCCTTTACAGCGTCTCTATCCTCTAGAGGTTTCAACAGTCGACAAACATTTCGCTGTGGTAACAGAAAAGGGTCATGAGGAAAAGCGTGGTGAATCCGTAAGTGAAGTGGTTAATGATGAGAAAGAACCACTTAAGACTAAATGCGGTAGAGAAGTTAAACGACCAGCTAGATACTGGGATAATTGATTACTCTGGTTATCTACGATACATGATAACCTTTTGGGAGTATATGTACTGTCCTGTGTTAATAATGTGGTAAGTTTCAATGTCGTTCCACCTCATGGGTGCCATATCAATCATATGTTCATGATTCTTTAGCCTCACTAAAGAAGGTGGGAGTGTATGTTGGATAAGGAGGCAGTGGATTTGACAGCTATGGTGTGCATAGCAACAGTTGCTGGGGTCATGTTGATTGATGTCAAAAAAAAGTCAACCCCTGGCACTATCCAACCCATGACGGGCTAAGGCCGACCAAGCGACCGCTGCCCAGCCATTTGGCCTGCAGATATTGGGGTGACGCGTGATCAGCGCGTCGGGCCCCTCGGCCGTTAATCTTGGTATTCATGATCGGGGTGCTGTCTCACTGTCAGACAGCTACTCAATTGTCCTCACGAGGCTGAGTGCACCCCGTTCCAACCCTCACGTCAGTTTTAAAATCCCTGACGGAGCCGGGGATCGAACCCGGGGCCTCCGGGTGAAAGGCAGGCGCGCTACCCCAACACCATGGGGCCGGCTTGATTGATGTAGGAAAAGAAAATAAAGCCGTAGTGAGTGACGGTAGTTGGTCTGAGTCAATGTTATTCCAAGTTAGTTCACATAACAGTGTGAATACAACAAGTTTTAACGCAACGGGTATGGAAAGGAAATGGAAAGGTTACGTAACGTATAGGCTAGTGTGAATCGACCTTTACTCTGCTTCAAAGAGAAACACCTCATCAGCTTACTGACAAGAGGAGAGTACTGTACACTGGTGGGTGGGTGCTACAGAAAGCAATACGTCGTATCCCACAAGACATCAATTTTACAGGGGACACAAAAAACATTGCAGGACTTCAATAGTACATCCTAAATATATTATGAAAGTGTCTCGTTTGACTGCTACAATACAAAAATGGAGTTTTTTAAATTTTTCTTGAATATATGTGGGTTATGACATTTTGAATCAACCAATTTGTACAGAATGTGGGTTGCGACGTTTTGCATGTTGGTACTTTCCTACAGATTTACTGTTTTCAGACAAAATATAAAAGCTAATAACGGTTAATAATTGAATATTCTATAGGCCTACACATACTGCTTAAAATAAAGTGGATAAATAATAAAACTATATTTTATTGAAAATGAACTAATGTACTGTATCCAAGATCCTCTCAAGGTTACTATGTGAACATAATAGGCTAATATTATTTAACCATAGTCAGTAATTAGAGTTTCTTTCAAATAAGAGAATTAGTGTTAAGTAAGTAGACTATGCCAGCCCCGTGGTGTTGGGGTAGCGCGCCTGCCTCTCGCCCGGAGGCCCCGGGTTCGATTCCCGGCTCCGTCAGGGATTTTAGAAACTGACGTGAGGGCTGGAACGGGGTGCACTCAGCCTCGTGAGGACAATTGAGTAGCTGTCTGACAGTGAGGCAGCGCACCGATCACGAAAGCCAAGATTAACGGCCGAGGGTAACCGATGCGCTGATCACGTGTCACTCCATTATCTGCAGGCCAAATGGCTGGGCAGAGGTCGCTTGGTAGGCCTAGGCCCTTCATGGGCTGTAGTGCCAGGGGTTATTTTATTTTATTTTTATTTTTAAGTAGACTATTCATTGATTAACTAGCAAAATAACACAAAGCACAAATATACCTACAACTTCACAATTTATAGATTATATCGCATTCCTCCTTTCGGAAAGTGTTCATTCTAAGAGTTTTCCCTACACATCAGGGGCAAACACATTGTAGAAACCTAGTCTGCTCAATAAAAATAACAAGAGAACATACAGTACGAAACTAGTAGCAGTCTTTCGCACCAGTACTCTTAAGTCAATCACGACATTTAATCATGAGGGAGTGAATCGTAGTCTTTTGGAAGACTGATTTCAACTGCTGCATGTGATAATACTTCTGGAAATAAATTTTCCGTGGTTCGGAGTGGAGTGAAGGTCTTTTCTTTAGTTTTCGTTGTATTGTGCTGGGGACTGAATCAGATTTTAATTGCGTGTGCCCCTTTCCAGAAACTTTTGCCTGATTGTTTGCCCGTTCTTGATGACATGGTCTAGCAAATAATTAGCTATAATACTGTTCCTGTTTTGATATGTGCACCCATCACTGTATATCATTATTTCCTTATAATTTACACAGTGGCATTTGAGGTAAACAATACTCATAGTTGCAAACGTTGATACTGACAAATCGGTATCAATTTCGATGAACCAATAGCACACACAATGATGTGCAGTTAGGTTGAAAACTGATAAAAACTGCCATTACTTTATGGCATGTTAATTTGGTTTTATAATAGAAAGCACTAGCCTGAATGCATGCTGCAACCTTCACTGCTTGTAAGTCCATGGTAGTTACAGTGCACTGTTTCTGGGCAGCAAGAGTTTTATCGTCTTCCTTTTCTTTCCGTGCTCTATCTTTCCTAATTTTGTGCTGTATCCAGTCTTCTTCAGAAAGGTTACCTGCCTCATATTCAGCACACAAGTCACATTGGTCCTTTTTCAGTTTATGTAAGGACAGATTGTTTCCATGGAATACGGATGAAAATTTAGTTCTGCTTAGTGGAGTTCCATTATCATGTTAAATTTTCTCACAGTACAAATCATACAGTTCGAGAAATAATTTCGGTGTATTACTCCTATTGCAATGCGAAGTAAGTTTTGGCAAATCGTTCAAGGATGTATTTAAATGCCCCACTTGCTCTTTATAAGCAGCAGGTTTGTCACTTCCTGTTTTTCACCGTGACTTCATCTGAAGCATGTATTCCTGCTGAACATCTATGATTCCAATCTGTCACAGAATGCTGTCCTAACCCCAACGTAGGGAGGAACATCTTCTTGCACACAGGGTCCTGAGTACCATTCTTTCATTTAAAATAATAAAGGAAGGTAACACGTCTCCGAGATTATTCTTCAAATGTATATTACCACTTTGGTACTATTTTCTTAACTTTCTTTTTTTTTGCGACAAATACCTTTAGCTGCTTCCATGACATTATTGACCAAAATTCGTGAGATATATAATTTCGCTCCTCCTCAATGTCATCACATTTTTGTTCTGCATATTTCCTACATGATTCACAGTTGCATCTATCTCCTAACTTTACTTCATTTCTGGGTTGGTCCTGTACAACTTTATTCTTTTTTATCCTATAGGCTAACCTATGTATCCCTTCCCTTCCCTTGCATACGCTTCCTTTTATTTAAATTTCTACTCCAGCACTTACAATTACCCCTCTTTTGCCTTAAAGAAGTACGGTATCACGTGGGGAAGGGTGAAATTCTGTATCAAAAGGCATATCTGAGGCATCTGGGTTAGCTGTTATGTTGGTGTCTGTAGCAGAATTTTGATCTTCCCTAGGTTCTTCCAATTCCCTGAGTGCCCCTGCGAACGGCTTACTACAAAATATCTAAGTAAACAAAGAAAATGACTACCTGCAATTTGTCGTAACCCTCACATATATGTGGGATACAACATTATGCCATTGCGGGGGTATAAGATTATGCTGAAAGCAAAATGTCGTAACCCTAACAGCATGGGATACGACATTTTGTTACTCACTGAAAACATCACCGGGGATACGACATTTTGTTTTCCATGAAAATAAAATAGAAATATTTATCGGAGGGATATGACAGTTTTACTGAAGATGGAAACATAACCCACAAGCCTGAAAAAGACAAAAAGTCAATTTCGCTCAAATTGAGGGTTACGACATATTGCCGTTTCATGGACGAAAACAAGATATCCACTTTCGAGTAACTAAGTATTCACAATAATCGCTCGATTCCAAAACATCAGCAGCAGAAGCATTACTGCAACATGTAGGGCTACCTTGAATTCCAAGTTCATTGGTGTTTCAATGTATGGGCTGGTATATTAAAATCACCTAATGTTCAATGTACTTTAAGCTATCACTGCAAACGGTGTGGGTGCCACCTCACTCGAGCGATCATGTCAATGCCACCTTTCCAGAATGATGGATCAAATGAAATGGACTATGTAGAATAGTGGAATAAATGGAATGCACCAAAAACTACACAAGCTTCGTCACTAGGCCTATGCTCACAAGATAACTTGAATGATAAATTAGCAAGAGAAGCCAATGAATCCCAACAGTACAAGAGGCAGCTTCGGTAGCATGTTGGACTGCTATGCCCAAGATCGCGGGTTCATACCCGTCTGAAGTCGTCGGATTTTTAAGAGCGTTAAAACCCTTGGTAGCGCTGAGTGAACATAGAAAGAGTGATAACATTCTCTCTAATACATGAATTAGCCAAAATACCGTATGAAACGATGAGAAATTAATCAGGGAACGATGTTTTAATACATGTTTGCTCTTCCCCCATCTGTGACACACCCAGCCATCCCAAATACGATCACGACTTATATAGCGAAAATTACCGCTGTGGGCGCCATTGTCAAAATCAATCATCATCTAAACACGGCTTCAAACCCGGCCGAAGTCGTCGGATTTTTAAGAGCGTTAAAAATCCTTCAGTATGACTTCCTTCGAAGGGGAAGTAATGCCAGCGGTCCCATGTCATAGATTTATGGCTTGTAAAAGATCCTTCCACAGACTAAACTTGTGTGAGGCTAAAGTTCCAACGTTCACCACTAGGTCTCATTGATAATTGGTAGCGAAAGTTGGAACTACTTGAAATTGAACGGAACTTGTAGCTCACCCAAAGGGTGTCCACTGGAAGCAGCTACAGACTCAGGCGAGCCGAACATGTTCTCGGACACTCCCGGCACTAAAAGTCATACGATAAATAATTAATAATAATCATATAAACAGTACTGCCACCCTCGCCCTTACGGTAATATGTAAAACAAAGAAACGCCCAGTTCAGTCTCTAGTGCACATAATTCGTGCGCAGACTCAGTTCATTACATAAAGTGCCGAATTGAATCGTTTATTCTCCTTGGATTGTGGAAGTTGCCTGATAACAATCTGTAATTTCAATCGGTGGTTCTATGATCAACAAATGAACTTGCTGAAGTTACCCAGATCAATGGTGTTGTGTCAACCGTGCCCAGATAGCTGCGCACGGCCAAACCGCACCTACACCCGACCATTCTAACCTTCGTTTTGTCAAATCCGATTGCTTTTGACAATGGTTACAGACTCATGTGCCCAGATCAATGATTTTGTGTCAACCGTGCTCCGCTAGCTGAGCACGGCCAAGGCCGCACATACACCCGACCTTTCAAACCTTCGTTTTGTACAATCCAATTGTTTTTGACAATGGTTACAGCCTAACGCGCTCAGATCAATGGTTTTGTGTCAACCGTGCCCCGCTAGCTATGCGCGGCCGCACCTACACCCGACCATTCAAAACTTCGTTTTGTCCAATCCAATTGTTTTTGACAATGGTTACAGCCTAACGCGCCCAGATCAATGATTTTTGACAATTGGTACAGCCTAATGCGTCCCGATGAATGTTTCTTTATATTGACAGGGATTTTGTATCTCACATGTTGGCAACAATGTGTGCGCCTTGGTGTGTGCTGCTAGAGTGTGTCCTGTTGACAGTTGAACGAGATACAAGCGCTGTCGGAACATGGCAGCAGTTTTTGAAGTGTTGACGAACTTAAGCACATATATGAGGTTCAGTAGTGACCAGGGTTCCTAATTTCAATACGTAATATCGCCCAGAAGATGAAACAAGGACACAAGGTATGTAAAAGTACATTCTGTATAAGCCGCGTTCCACTTACATCCAGAATTAATAAATCCTTCAGTATGCCTTCTTTCAGAGGGGAAGTAATGCCCGCGGGCCCATGTCATAGATTTATGGCATGTAAACGAACCGGTTACATCCAATCGAAAAGGCCAATATTTGGGCACTTCTTTCCCACAGAATATCAAGAAGCATGTGTGAAAAAGAAGGGCCGTATTCAGAAAATTTTTCAGTCTTTTCCTGTTTGCTTGGGCGTTCCCGAAGTAGAACTTGGTAAAATGTAGTGTCTTAAGAGATGGAACGACTTATGATTGTGTGATTGTACCGTGCCAGCTTTCACCTGAAACTGAATTGCAGAACCATGGTTAAAAGTGGGATTAGAGTGCACCTTCCCTCTTCCAACCCCAAACTAGGATTTATATCATCAATGGTAGAGGCGAGATTAATTCTGAATGTAAGTGGAACGAGGATTATACACTTGCAGCAGACATTAATGTGACTTTTACATACCTTGTAAGTAGGGGGGTAGTGATGGTTCTGCTTCACTTGACACTCCTGTGCCCAACAAACCAACATGGCCGCCGCGCGAAGTTGAAATAATTAATATCTCTCAAACGCATGGTCCGATGTTGACAAATGAGGTGTCGTTGGACTCGGGCTAGCGTCCTCTTTACAAAGGACTACTCATTTCAATCTCTAAATAAAACCTACCCCTACTAGGGGTGAAATTGTAATTTTTTAGTGAAAGTCTCTTTTCAAATGCGACATGTATAAGGTGCGCTGCTACAATGAACTTAAACGTTGTTGCTCATATAGCGCATGTGTTTTTCTGGCTGCCGCTATGAATGAACATTTTTGTTTTTTGTTTTTTACGCATGCGCACTTGGGATTTTTGTAAGAGGGTGAGCTCTTTGAAAAAAATGATTGATAAGAAGAGGTTTTGGTGGTGAGGAGAGAGCCAGATAGTCGCCTACTTTCCTACGAAGTTTCCCGATATCTCTCGAACGCAAGGTCGTATTTGGACGTGTGACGTGTCAAATCGCTTGTCTCGAAGCCCTATACATGTTATTAATAGGTTAAAGTTTTGAGAATTAGGGAAACAGGCTTTTTGGGGGTAAAACCGTGATTTTAGGCTTTTTCCGATATTTCACGAATGCATGGTCGGATTTGGTCCTATGACGTGTCAAATGGCTTGTCTCGAAACCCTCTTTATTTTGGTAATAGGTTAAAGTTTTTGAGAATGAGGGAAACGGAATGTTTTGGGGTAAAACCGTGATTTCAAACTTCTTGCTATATTTCGCGAACCAAGTATGCTAGAGGCGTGTACGACGGGTCCAAGGACTCGGGGTGACGTCCTATTTGCTATGGACCACTCGTTATAATTTTTTTAAAAAAAATTGGAAACTCTATTTTGGGGTAAACATGTGTTTTTTGTGATTTTGCCGATATCTCATGAACCAATAACGCTAGAGACGTGTACGAGGTGTCCTAGGACTCGGGATAACGCCCCCTTTCGAGTGTGGTAGATATATTTTCCAAAAAAATAATTCACAAAGGGCCTAACGCCATACATGTTGAAAAAAACCTGGTTTTTTTCTTTACCTGTTTATAATGTCCATGAAGCGTGGTGGTTGAGAGAGACGATACTGCTGGGTGTGTGTTTCAACGAACCTGTCGCTAACCACAAGGACCATGCTTAATAGAACAATCGCTATTTCAGCGGGTCGGTGTATGACAGAGCGAGGGTGCGTTTTTCTGATATTTTACCTTTAACGTGTAAACGGTGATGAGAACTTGGTTCTATGTTGGTCGAAGCGAGTAGAGAAAACAAACTTGCAGAGGAGCAGGAGGTGAATGTCATTTGAGCTTATTGGAATGCGCTGATCTGACTTGACAACAAGTGCAATGGAAAAATGACAATGACGCTTGAAGGTGAAATAATCTTACCACCGTGGTGGCAGGGAAGAGCGAAATGCATGTGAACATGTGTGAAACCACGTGTACGCTAAACAAGTGACATCCTGTTTTGCTTCATACGTGACAAAATGCAAGTTGACGTGAAATTTGATCTGCCACAGGTGTTCACCTTGGACGTTAGCTGTCCACGTGCACGATAACAGAATGTTCAAAGCGTGGGAATCGCTGAATCAGTAAAAAGTATGATGCAACTTGTGGGAATGATGTCACAACCAATAGATAGGCAAGAGCAGCGAACAGCAGTGGTGGGAGGTGGAGGGGGAGAGGGGGAGGGGTAATGTAAGAGAGATCACAGGTGGAAAGGGAAAGACAAACATGTATGAACATGCACGAAGCGCGGAGCGCTGTACACACAGAGCTATAGGAGGTGTATAACATGTGTGAATAAATAAAAAGTGCGTTAATATCTCGCTAACTAATAATCAGAGAGTGTCAAGTGAGGTGTCAAAGGACACAGGATGGTCAACCCTTTTCCATGACCAACGAATTTACCCAAAAGATCTAAGGTCATTAGCTTTTAATATCTCATGAATCAATTAGGCTAGGGACCTGTATGAGTGGTCGTTGGACTTGAGGTGACATTCTGTTTTTGAATATATTATTTATTTATGTCAAAAGGGCCTAACTGCACTTTTGTTGATATCTCGCTAACTAATAATCAGAGAGGTTCAAGTGAGGTGTCATAGGTCTCAGGATGGTCAACCCTTTTCCATGACCAACGAATTTACCCACAAGATTCAAAACAGCAAGGTCATTGACCTAATATTTTATAAACTAATAATCGAATATCAACATGTGAGGTGTCATAGGACTTAGAATGGTCAACCCTTTCCCATGGCCAATGAATTTACCCAAAATACCCAATACATCAGGGTCATCGACCTGAGATTTTATAAACTAATAATCGGATACGAACACGTGAGATGTTTACCATGTGTGATGAAACATAGCTAGGTAGAGAAAGATTTAGTGTAGGCTACATGTATGGTGACTGACAAGTCATTGAAACTTCTTTTTCAGATCAAACTGCAGTATAGAGAGAGTATATGTTGCAGGTATGGGTTAATAATTGACGAACGGTGTACACAAACTTTGATTTATCTATTCAAGAAGTAAGAGTAGACTATCTTTAATTGATTGGTTAAAGAGGATAGCTAAAAACACAAAAAGAATACTCATTGGTTACCGGGACCACAGTAGGCTGATGACAAAATGCATTGCTAACAGAAATATAATCATTTCCGGTTGTATAATGTTACCAGCTATCCATTTTGTGTTGCAGTGTTAAGCACTTTTAGCTCTTGTACTGGCGGTCTTAACTCGATTTCCAGGTCTGAGGCCTAGAACGAGTCAAACTAAGAAACAAGGGCATGGTGGTGTAGTGGTTAAGCTGTTAGCCTTTTCACCAGAGTTCGATTTCAGGTTAATATGCATGTCATAAACATATTAAACAAAACAAAACAGAGATAACGTTTAAAACTGATTACATTTGTGTCTTTTCAAATTCTTACTTTGATTACAAAAACAAAGGTGAACTGGGTTTGACATACAGTTAATGCTGTCTATCACACACTAGACTGTAAGAAAGCCAAATAGCAAAAGTCGTAGGTAGAGCAGTGGTAAAATTGCTATATGTAGAGAACTACCTAGCGGTTTTATGAACTGGCAAAGCTATATCGCATAAACAGTGTAGTATACAATCCAGCAATCAAATTTGTATCTTGTGGAACAGAGAAAATGCACTTTTACCTTGATGGATAGCAAATGAGTGCAGACGAATGACCTATGCATTAACCTACCCTGGGGTTATAACCACGAGGTGGAGGTGTGATTTCACTGTTTAATCATTTAGAGACATGGCTTTTTTGTAACCAGTAGATTTAGTATTTTGTAAATATTCATTTTTGTAATTGTAAATAGTGGAAACATTTTTTGTAATAGTAAATGTTAAATGTATAACTAAAAGTTATTTGGGATAAGTGTGCATGTCAAGGATAAATAGCGTGTTTGTATTTGTTTTTCAAAGACAGGTATGGTTGTGTGAATGTACTGTATGACTATAGATAGAATGATAGAGAGAGAGAGAGAGAGAGAAAGCTTGTGTGTGTGTGAGTGTGTGTGTGTGGGTAGCATTGATTGTTCAACCAAAGCAAACACGGCAAGGTAGGATGGTGGGGTAATTAATGTATATAGCAAATGGTAAATAGTATACTGTAGTTTTTTAACACTTGTGTTTTTCAAATGCAGTGGTAGATAGCCGTAATTTTGTAAAACATTCTTACTTGCAGTAGTAATAAGACTCTATGGTTCCGCTATCACATAGATAGACTGTATTATTTCCATGGTCAAGCACTCACATTAAAATCATTTACAAAATCATAAAATGAAAAATAAAAAATCTTGTTTTGGAAATATCGTTTTTCAACATACACAAAATAAATATATAAAAGATTTGTAAACAGCAAAATGGAAAATCCATGGTCAAGCACTCACATTAAGATCATTTACAAAACCATAAAATGAAAAATAAAAAATCTTGTTTTGGAAATATCGATTTTTTTCAACATACACAAAATAAATATATAAAAAATTTGTAAACAGCAAAATGGAAAATCCATGTTTCCATATAGACAAAATTTTAAAACCTTAAACGGACATTTAAGAAAATATATGCAAATGGGAAATTGACAAATGTGTAAATATGAAAATGGAAAAATCCATGTTTCCATATCATGAAATTGAAAAACATCAAACTGTCATTTAAAAAAATGCAAATGGAAAATTGACAAATTGCAATGTGTGAAATGTGAAATTGAACAAATGGCTATCATTATTTAAAAACAAGAACATGGTTCGCTATGGTTGAGGTGTGAATCAAACCCTCTCTACTTATTTGGACCACCCGAGACTGAGTAGACTAGTTTTAGTTGTCATACCGCTTTTAAAAGTATGTGTTAAATGTAGGAATTGAACCCAAGAGCTTGTAGGGGAGATCCAAGGTTATAATATGTTAAGCAGATAGCCTTGAATGTAGGGTGTGGTAGCTATATAGAAATGAGACGTTTTGCTCGGGGGAGGGAGGCATGGAGATCTGCTTCAAACCAGTCAAAAGACTGACGACTCAAACAACAACATGTAGAGCTCACCAAAATAATGCTGTGTAACGGTAAATGTTAGTCAACGAACAGTAATGCATTACTAAAACCCATGACACGATACCTAAGAGCTTTTCTAAAATTATTTTAAAATGCCTTTAACCCTATATTAAACACCCAGTTCACAAGACTCATAACTGCAATGTTATGGTCAAACAAAACAAAATCTATATTTCAAAACAAACAAGTGGTTTAGTCAATGTATACTGGAAAAAGTTTTATAAACACTCAAGTCCACAAAAATAATTAAATTAGTAACTGTCAGGTTGACCGAGTGGTTATGGTGTTTGACTTAAGTTCAAATTTTCTGTACAAGAAAGCAAGGGTTCGAATCCCTTACCTGATATAACTATTGCCTCAACATGGCTTGACCTCACTGTATTATTTTGTACTCGGTACACAAACCATAGATAGAGTGTATTGTTTAAGGTCACTCTCTTTGCGAACATAGTCAGAGACTGTTGATGGTTAACAATTGCATTAATAGTGGGACATAGGGATAGCAATTAAGAAAAACAGACAATACACATACACTATTTTTATTTATTTAATGTAAGTACTTGTACAATAGTTATATACAAACTACAACTCTCTTTTGTCTATAACTATCTAGTCCTTTTCGATCCACTTGCATATCAAGGGCAGATGACTTTGTAGTTCAGCCCCTTAAAACAACAACAACACTACTTCTTGCATAGTCTGTGATGTTGATGACTCTTGAGGTGTGGAAGATGGATACAACATAACTTTTACAACAGGGGTTAAACGTTGCTCAACAAACAATGCACTATTTTGAGTAGCAACATCTTTCTCTTGTACTAACTTTTTAGCATTCTGATGATTTTTTGTCAACACCATTAGTGTTTTGTCTGGAGCACTACATTGATGATCACTCACACTTAAAACCACACCATTTCTACTTTTCATATTGCCTCGACATTTTGTTGACCTCTGTTTTGAGCATTGCCAGAATATTATTCCTTTTACATTTTGTCGTCTATAGTTATAAGAGTAGCCTTTATGTAGTACACATTGTTTACCTCGGTTAGTTGTAGTAAGTTCCAAAGTAGTAACTAACCTGTTAGTATGATTTGCACACTACAAAGGTTATCTCTGTTCTGGTAATAGAATTATTTAGCGTTGGCTTTTATATTTAATATGTACAGTTTAAAGTGATAGAAAAGTGGTAGAAACGTGGTAGCAAAGTGGTAGACAATTGGTAACATAGTGGTAGAAAAGTGGTCGCAAAGTGGTAGAAAAGTGGCAGAAAAGTAGTAGAAAAGTGGTAGCAAAGTGGTAGAAAAGTGGTAGCAAACTAGAAAAGTGGTAGAAAAGTGGCAGAAAAGTAGTAGAAAAGTGGTAGCAAAGTGGTAGAAAAGTGGTAGCAAACTAGAAAAGTGGTAGCAAAGTGGTAGAAAATATTACATGTATTGTTAAGAAATAGTTTAAGCGGTTACATGGATTCATTACACTATAATTTTAGCATTACGAAGCTCATTTTCTATATCCAAAAGTTCTTCCTCATATTTAGTATGACCAGCCTGTTTACAGGTATGCAAGTACTGAAGCCGCTGGATTAGCTTACTGGGATTGTTCCAGTAAACAAATTTAACAAATGATTTTTTTGGGTGTAAACCATTATCATCATCATCATCATTATCATCATAATCATCATCATCATCATGGTTATCATCATCAATATAATTATCATCAATATAATCATTATCACTATTACTATCTAATCCTTTTTGTTCATCTTGCAATGCAACAACCTTTGGCATAGTTTGTGTTGTCTTTGATAGTGTTAGAGGTTTCTTAGACGTTAACGACTGTCCTAACATGTCTTTTCCAGGAGATAATAAATGCTCTTTAACAAACAAAGCACTATCTTGAGCCACACTATTTTTTTCTTGGTCTTGCTTTTTTACCTTGGTTAGCGTATTTTGTCCATTTAAATGAGTATTATTTTGATATTTACAATGATGATCGATTGAAATAAGTATGTTGGAGCCTTTTGTCTTAATCATTCCTCGACACTTTTTAGATCGTTGTTTCGAACAGCACCAAATAACAGTTCCATTTTTATTAGTTCTTTTTACGATATATGCATATCCTTTATAGTAAGCACATGGCTTACCATAGCTAGTCGTTGATACTTCCATGTCAACTGTTAAGCATAAACTAATCTCTAGTAAAGTTAACTCGATAATAAAAATGATTGTTTGTAGTATCTGCAGTTTAAAGTAAGAGCAAAAGTGAGAGTCAAATGGTAGAAAAGTGTTAGCAAAGTGGTGGAAGAGTGGTAGCAGTTTATAGTAGTCATGATCTTTTTTACCAGAATGTGATTTGAGTAAATGTAATTTCTAATCCTTAGCAGTGAGTAGTCAGTTAGTCTTGGTTCAGACAAGCGTAAACAGTTCTCCAATGAATCAGAGATCAAGATTTCATTATGAAACAGTTGTGTAACCAATTAGGTATCGGTACTTGATAGCTTTACACATGAACAAAAATTCCAACATATCTGACATGAATTACATGATTTGAATGTTGACAAAGAATATTCAATCAACCATTGTAGTTACAATGTCAAACACACAAAGACAAAATCAGCATGAACTTTTAAGTTACAGGAAAATTCTATGAAATAGACTATGCAGGAAATTTGGAAATACACATCAGAAGTTTGCAACACCATCCTTCTAGCCTATATAAATTATCGACATGGAAAGTGTGCACTGCCCCTAACATTAAACCAATTTATCAATAACACAAGTCAACAATCAAAACATTTTGTGTTGAGTCTATCATTTAATGCATATATTCTGTCTACATTGAACAGTAACAAAAAAAACGCCATTCATAATTAATTAAGTTTGCTTTAATTCTTTATGTAATGATATATACATATTTAAAGTTTTGGCTGACTGTTCAGGGTGAATCGACTTTGAACACATAAGAGAGGGAATATTTTAAGACTTAACCTCAGCTCACCTAACATAACCTAAATTTACCTAACCTAATCTTGTCATATAGGTAATAAACGGGTCAAGCTATGCTTTCGACTACCGAGTTTCAGCTACTTTTCAATGTTACTCTCCCGAACATTGCCGGAGGTTGCTAATAAACACCTATGTTCCCACGGCGGCGGCGCGCAACGACTTACATGACGCGCTTCCCCCTTTTCATTGATCCCTGTTGATTTGTCCCTTTGGACTGGTCCCTGTTGACTAGCCCCTTTTGGACGGGCCCTTTTTGAATGGAGTCATTTTTGACGGGTCCCTGTGGACAGGTCCTTTTGGCTGATTCCTTTGGACCAGTCCACAGGGACCCATCAAAAATGACTCCATTCAAAAAGGGCCCGTCCAAAAGGGGCTAGTCAACAGGGACCAGTCCAAAGGGACAAATCAACAGGGATCAATGAAAAGGGGGAAGCGCGTCATGTAAGTCGTTGCGCGCCGCCGCCGTGGGAACATAGGTGTTTATCAGCAGTCTCCGGCAATGTTCGGGAGAGTAAACTTGAAAAGTAGCTGAAACTCGGTAGTCGAAAGCATAGCTTGACCCGTTTATTACCTATATGACAAGGTTAGGTTAGGTAAATTTAGGTTATGTTAGGTGAGCTGAGGTTAAGTCTTAAAATATTCCCTCTCTTATGTGTTCAAAGTCGATTCACCTGAACAGTCAGCCAAAACTTTAAATATGTATATATCATTACATAAAGAATTAAAGCAAACTTAATTAATTATGAATGGCGTTTTTTTTGTTACTGTTCAATGTAGACAGAATATATGCATTAAATGATAGACTCAACACAAAATGTTTTGATTGTTGACTTGTGTTATTGATAAATTGGTTTAATGTTAGGGGCAGTGCACACTTTCCATGTCGATAATTTATATAGGCTAGAAGGATGGTGTTGCAAACTTCTGATGTGTATTTCCAAATTTCCTGCATAGTCTATTTCATAGAATTTTCCTGTAACTTAAAAGTTCATGCTGATTTTGTCTTTGTGTGTTTGACATTGTAACTACAATGGTTGATTGAATATTCTTTGTCAACTTTCAAATCATGTAAATCATGTCAGATATGTTGGAATTTTTGTTCATGTGTAAAGCTATCAAGTACCGATACCTAATTGGTTACACAACTGTTTCATAATGAAAATCTTGATCTCTGATTCATTGGAGAACTGTTTACGCTTGTCTGAACCAAGACTAACTGACTACTCACTGCTAAGGATTAGAAATTACATTTACTCAAATCACATTCTGGTAAAAAAGATCATGACTACTATAAACTGCTACCACTCTTCCACCACTTTGCTAACACTTTTCTACCATTTGACTCTCACTTTTGCTCTTACTTTAAACTGCAGATACTACAAACAATCATTTTTATTATCGAGTTAACTTTACTAGAGATTAGTTTATGCTTAACAGTTGACATGGAAGTATCAACGACTAGCTATGGTAAGCCATGTGCTTACTGTAAAGGATATGCATATATTGTAAAAAGAACTAATAAAAATGGAACTGTTATTTGGTGCTGTTCGAAACAACGATCTAAAAAGTGTCGAGGAATGATTAAGACAAAAGGCTCCAACATACTTATTTCAATCGATCATCATTGTAAATATCAAAATAATACTCATTTAAATGGACAAAATACTCTAACCAAGGTAAAAAAGCAAGACCAAGAAAAGGAAGGAAGCTTGTAGTTTAACGTGACCGTTAATCTCGCGATCATAAGCCACGGGACCTCCGTTTTACGTGGAATCCGAACCACAGGACATGGCATTTCACTTCGAAAATCTCACATGCATTGACCGGGAATCGAACCCGGTCCGCCTTGGTGAGAGGCATACAGCTAGACCGCTGAGCCACCACGCCCCTCGCAAGACCAAGAAAAAAATAGTGTGGCTCAAGATAGTGCTTTGTTTGTTAAAGAGCATTTATTATCTCCTGAAAAAGACATGTTAGGACAGTCGTTAACGTCTAAGAAACCTCTAACACTATCAA
This sequence comes from Meconema thalassinum, assembly GCA_946902985.2. NCBI lineage: Eukaryota > Metazoa > Arthropoda > Insecta > Orthoptera > Tettigoniidae > Meconema > Meconema thalassinum. Next base: position 679,566,092 of record OX336391.1, on the reverse strand, counting down.
AGACAACACAAACTATGCCAAAGGTTGTTGCATTGCAAGATGAACAAAAAGGATTAGATAGTAATAGTGATAATGATTATATTGATGATAATTATATTGATGATGATAACCATGATGATGATGATTATGATGATAATGATGATGATGATGATGATAATGGTTTACACCCAAAAAATCATTTGTTAAATTTGTTTACTGGAACAATCCCAGTAAGCTAATCCAGCGGCTTCAGTATTTGCATACCTGTAAACAGGCTGGTCATACTAAATATGAGGAAGAACTTTTGGATATAGAAAATGAGCTTCGTAATGCTAAAATTATAGTGTAATGAATCCATGTAACCGCTTAAACTATTTCTTAACCATACATGTAATATTTTCTACCACTTTGCTACCACTTTTCTAGTTTGCTACCACTTTTCTACCACTTTGCTACCACTTTTCTACTACTTTTCTGCCACTTTTCTACCACTTTTCTAGTTTGCTACCACTTTTCTACCACTTTGCTACCACTTTTCTACTACTTTTCTGCCACTTTTCTACCACTTTGCTACCACTTTTCTACCACTATGTTACCAATTGTCTACCACTTTGCTACCACGTTTCTACCACTTTTCTATCACTTTAAACTGTACATATTAAATATAAAAGCCAACGCTAAATAATTCTATTACCAGAACAGAGATAACCTTTGTAGTGTGCAAATCATACTAACAGGTTAGTTACTACTTTGGAACTTACTACAACTAACCGAGGTAAACAATGTGTACTACATAAAGGCTACTCTTATAACTATAGACGACAAAATGTAAAAGGAATAATATTCTGGCAATGCTCAAAACAGAGGACAACAAAATGTCGAGGCAATATGAAAAGTAGAAATGGTGTGGTTTTAAATGTGAGTGATCATCAATGTAGTGCTCCAGACAAAACACTAATGGTGTTGACAAAAAATCATCAGAATGCTAAAAAGTTAGTACAAGAGAAAGATGTTGCTACACAAAATAGTGCATTGTTTGTTGAGCAACGTTTAACCCCTGTTGTAAAAGTTATGTTGTATCCATCTTCCACACCTCAAGAGTCATCAACATCACAGACTATGCAAGAAGTAGTGTTGTTGTTGTTTTAAGGGGCTGAACTACAAAGTCATCTGCCCTTGATATGCAAGTGGATCGAAAAGGACTAGATAGTTATAGACAAAAGAGAGTTGTAGTTTGTATATAACTATTGTACAAGTACTTACATTAAATAAATAAAAATAGTGTATGTGTATTGTCTGTTTTTCTTAATTGCTATCCCTATGTCCCACTATTAATGCAATTGTTAACCATCAACAGTCTCTGACTATGTTCGCAAAGAGAGTGACCTTAAACAATACACTCTATCTATGGTTTGTGTACCGAGTACAAAATAATACAGTGAGGTCAAGCCATGTTGAGGCAATAGTTATATCAGGTAAGGGATTCGAACCCTTGCTTTCTTGTACAGAAAATTTGAACTTAAGTCAAACACCATAACCACTCGGTCAACCTGACAGTTACTAATTTAATTATTTTTGTGGACTTGAGTGTTTATAAAACTTTTTCCAGTATACATTGACTAAACCACTTGTTTGTTTTGAAATATAGATTTTGTTTTGTTTGACCATAACATTGCAGTTATGAGTCTTGTGAACTGGGTGTTTAATATAGGGTTAAAGGCATTTTAAAATAATTTTAGAAAAGCTCTTAGGTATCGTGTCATGGGTTTTAGTAATGCATTACTGTTCGTTGACTAACATTTACCGTTACAAAACATTATTTTGGTGAGCACTACATGTTGTTGTTTGAGTCGTCAGTCTTTTGACTGGTTTGAAGCAGATCTCCATGCCTCCCTCCCCCGAGCGAAATGTCTCATTTCTATATAGCTACCACACCCTACATTCAAGGCTATCTGTTTAACATATTATAACCTTGGATCTCCCCTACAAGCTCTTGGGTTCAATTCCTACATTTAACACAAACTTTTAAAAGCGGTATGACAACTAAAACTAGTCTACTCAGTCTCGGGTGGTCCAAATAAGTAGAGAGGGTTTGATTCACACCTCAACCATAGAGAACCATGTTCTTGTTTTTAAATAATGATAGCCATTTGTTCAATTTCACATTTCACACATTGCAATTTGTCAATTTTCCATTTGCATTTTTTTAAATGACAGTTTGATGTTTTTCAATTTCATGATATGGAAACATGGATTTTTCCATTTTCATATTTACACATTTGTCAATTTCCCATTTGCATATATTTTCTTAAATGTCCGTTTAAGGTTTTAAAATTTTGTCTACATGGAAACATGGATTTTCCATTTTGCTGTTTACAAATTTTTTATATATTTATTTTGTGTATGTTGAAAAAATCGATATTTCCAAAACAAGATTTTTTATTTTTCATTTTATGGTTTTGTAAATGATCTTAATGTGAGTGCTTGACCATGAATTTTCCATTTTGCTGTTTACAAATTTTTTATATATTTATTTTGTGTATGTTGAAAAACGATATTTCCAAAACAAGATTTTTTATTTTTCATTTTATGATTTTGTAAATGATCTTAATGTGAGTGCTTGACCATGGCAATAATACAGTCTATCTATGTGTTAGCGGAACCATAGAGTCTTATTACAACTGCAAGTAAGAATGTTTTACAAAATAACGGCTATCTACCACTGCATTTGAAAAACACAAGTGTTAAAAAACTACAGTATACTATTTACCATTTGCTATATACATTAATTACCCCACCATCCTACCTTGCCGTGTTTGCTTTGGTTGAACAATCAATGCTACCCACACACACACACACACACACACACAAGCTTTCTCTCTCTCTCTCTCTCTCATTCTATCTATAGTCATACAGTACATTCACACAACCATACCTGTCTTTGAAAAACAAATACAACCACGCTATTTATCCTTGACATGCACACTTATCCCAAATAACTTTTAGTTATACATTTAACATTTACTATTACAAAAAATGTTTCCACTATTTACAATTACAAAAATGAATATGTACAAAATACTAAATCTACTGGTTACAAAAAAGCCATGTCTCTAAATGATTAAACAGTGAAATCACACCTCCACCTCGTGGTTATAACCCCAGGGTAGGTTAATGCATAGGTCATTCGTCTGCACTCATTTGCTATCCATCAAGGTAAAAGTGCATTTTCTCTGTTCCACAAGATACAAATTTGATTGCTGGATTGTATACTGCACTGTTTATGCGATATAGCTTTACCAGTTCATAAAACCGCTAGGTAGTTCTCTACATATAGCAATTTTACCACTGCTCTACCTACGCCTTTTGCTATTTGGCTTTCTTACAGTCTAGTGTGTGATAGACAGCATTAACTGTATGTCAAACCCAGTTCACCTTTGTTTTTGTAATCAAAGTAATAATTTGAAAAGACACAAATGTAATCAGTTTTAAACGTTATCTCTGTTTTGTTTTGTTTTGTTTTGTTTAATATGTTTATGACATGCATATTAACCTGAAATCGAACTCTGGTGAAAAGGCTAACAGCTTAACCACTACACCACCATGCCCTTGTTTCTTAGTTTGACTCGTTCTAGGCCTCAGACCTGGAAATCGAGTTAAGACCGCCAGTACAAGAGCTAAAAGTGCTTAACACTGCAACACAAAATGGATAGCTGGTAACATTATACAACCGGAAATGATTATATTTCTGTTAGCAATGCATTTTGTCATCAGCCTACTGTCTGAGCACTGACAGCAACACAGTTTAGTTTAGAACACGCGAGTGTGTGTGTATAGATTATTAGCTTCAAGTATTTAAAGCTTGTTGTGTGTAGCGACCATCTTGTCCCGGTAACCACTGAGTATTCTTTTTGTGTTTTTAGCTATCCTCTTTAACCAATCAATTAAAGATAGTCTACTCTTACTTCTTGAATAGATAAATCAAAGTTTGTGTACACCGTTCGTCAATTATTAACCCATACCTGCAACATATACTCTCTCTATACTGCAGTTTGATCTGAAAAAGAAGTTTCAATGACTTGTCAGTCACCATACATGTAGCCTACACTAAATCTTTCTCTACCTAGCTATGTTTCATCACACATGGTAAACATCTCACGTGTTCGTATCCGATTATTAGTTTATAAAATCTCAGGTCGATGACCCTGATGTATTGGGTATTTTGGGTAAATTCATTGGCCATGGGAAAGGGTTGACCATTCTAAGTCCTATGACACCTCACATGTTGATATTCGATTATTAGTTTATAAAATATTAGGTCAATGACCTTGCTGTTTTGAATCTTGTGGGTAAATTCGTTGGTCATGGAAAAGGGTTGACCATCCTGAGACCTATGACACCTCACTTGAACCTCTCTGATTATTAGTTAGCGAGATATCAACAAAAGTGCAGTTAGGCCCTTTTGACATAAATAAATAATATATTCAAAAACAGAATGTCACCTCAAGTCCAACGACCACTCATACAGGTCCCTAGCCTAATTGATTCATGAGATATTAAAAGCTAATGACCTTAGATCTTTTGGGTAAATTCGTTGGTCATGGAAAAGGGTTGACCATCCTGTGTCCTTTGACACCTCACTTGACACTCTCTGATTATTAGTTAGCGAGATATTAACGCACTTTTTATTTATTCACACATATTGTACACCTCCTATAGCTCTGTGTGTACAGCGCTCCGCGCTTCGTGCATGTTCATACATGTTTGTCTTTCCCTTTCCACCTGTGATCTCTCTTACATTACCCCTCCCCCTCTCCCCCCTCCACCTCCCACCACTGCTGTTCGCTGCTCTTGCCTATCTATTGGTTGTGACATCATTCCCACAAGTTTCATCATACTTTTTACTGATTCAGCGATTCCCACGCTTTGAACATTCTGTTATCGTGCACGTGGACAGCTAACGTCCAAGGTGAACACCTGTGGCAGATCAAATTTCACGTCAACTTGCATTTTGTCACGTATGAAGCAAAACAGGATGTCACTTGTTTAGCGTACATGTGGTTTCACACATGTTCACATGCATTTCGCTCTTCCCTGCCACCACGGTGGTCAGATTATTTCACCTTCAAGCGTCATTGTCATTTTTCCATTGCACTTGTTGTCAAGTCAGATCAGCGCATTCCAATAAGCTCAAATGACATTCACCTCCTGCTCCTCTGCAAGTTTGTTTTCTCTACTCGCTTCGACCAACATAGAACCAAGTTCTCATCACCGTTTACACGTTAAAGGTAAAATATCAGAAAAACGCACCCTCGCTCTGTCATACACCGACCCGCTGAAATAGCGATTGTTCTATTAAGCATGGTCCTTGTGGTTAGCGACAGGTTCGTTGAAACACACACCCAGCAGTATCGTCTCTCTCAACCACCACGCTTCATGGACATTATAAACAGGTAAAGAAAAAAAACCAGGGTTTTTTCAACATGTATGGCGTTAGGCCCTTTGTGAATTATTTTTTTGGAAAATATATCTACCACACTCGAAAGGGGGCGTTATCCCGAGTCCTAGGACACCTCGTACACGTCTCTAGCGTTATTGGTTCATGAGATATCGGCAAAATCACAAAAAACACATGTTTACCCCAAAATAGAGTTTCCAAAATTTTTTAAAAAAATTATAACGAGTGGTCCATAGCAAATAGGTCGTCACCCCGAGTCCTTGGACCCGTCGTACACGCCTCTAGCATACTTGGTTCGCGAAATATAGCAAGAGGTTTAAAATCACGGTTTTACCCCAAAACATTCCGTTTCCCTCATTCTCAAAAACTTTAACCTATTACCAAAATAAAGAGGGTTTCGAGACAAGCCATTTGACACGTCATAGGACCAAATCCGACCATGCATTCGTGAAATATCGGAAAAAGTCTAAAATCACGGTTTTACCCCCAAAAAGCCTGTTTCCCTCATTCTCAAAACTTTAACCTATTAATAACATGTATAGGGCTTCGAGACAAGCGATTTGACACGTCACACGACCAAATACGACCTTCGGTTCGAGAGATATCGGGAAACTTCGTAGGAAAGTAGGCGACTATCTGGCTCTCTCCTCACCACCAAAACCTCTTCTTATCAATCATTTTTTTCAAAGAGCTCGCCCTCTTACAAAAATCCCAAGTGCGCATGCGTAAAAAACAAAAAACAAAAATGTTCATCCATAGTGGCAGCCAGAAAAACACATGCGCTATATGAGCAACAACGTTTAAGTTCATTGTAGCAGCGCACCTTATACATGTCGCATTTGAAATGAGACTTTCACTAAAAAATTACAATTTCACCCCTAGTAGGGGTAGGTTTTATTTAGGGATTGAAATGAGTAGTCCGTTGTAAAGAGGACGCCAGCCCGAGTCCAACGACACCTCATTTGTCAACATCGGACCATGCGTTTGAGAGATATTAATTATTTCAACTTCGCGCGGCGGCCATGTTGGTTTGTTGGGCACAGGAGTGTCAAGTGAAGCAGAACCATAACTACCCCCCTACTCTTGTATCCTTGTTTCATCTTCTGGGCGATATTGCTGTTATTGCTGGTAGGTTTTCAGCAATGTCAGTGATATGATGTTCCTCCGTTTTGCTTATTGTGATTGGCCCGTTGGTGCGGCTGTGGCGCTACCAAACGTTCTTGTTCGGCGATGTGTTGCGAACCGTTGTGATAATGGAGTGTGCCAGTGTATCAGTGTCTGTTTATTCAAATTAAATATCTGTTAACATTAAAAATTTGGTCTTTATTCCACTGTCTAATACAACCTAACTACAGATTATGGAGCCCAGACTACAGTTAATGGATCGAATAAAGAAGAGAAGTGAAAGAAAGTGAGTGAAAGATGAATGAAAAAAAGTCGCGAGTAGCGAGTGTGAAGTAGGCCTAACCCCAAAATGGCAGACGACAAACGAAGTGACGGTGTGCCGCGATTGAGAAGTGATAATTACTATGCATGGTCAAGAAGAGCGCAAGCTGAACTTATCGAAAGAAATTGTTGAAATGCCATACAACCTGGTTTCAACGTGTAAGTGGAGAACTATAATGAAATTCAAGCGAGAACTAACAGAAAAGCTTTGGCCTTTCTTCTCAAGTATGTGACTGATGCGTACTTGGAAGACATTGGAGAGGAAACAACAGCAAGAGCAGCGTGGATAAAATTGAAGAACATTCATTCCACATGTACCCTACCTCAGTGTTTGGATAAATTGAAGGAAATGGTGAACGCGGTGAAGACGAGTGACATGTCTCTGGCTCTCTGCATCAATACATGGCTAAAGTGCAATCCCTCAACAGAGTGATTAAGAGTGCAAACTGTGGACTTGAATTTAACCACATTCAACTTGCTCAATTGCTCAATGTTTTACCCCGAGATAAATATAAAGTAACAATAGCGCTGCTCGATGGTGAGGAGGGACTAACGATCGAAAGAGTGAAGGCTGCTCTCCTGAGAGAAGATTTTGTTCCAACGCCTGGATCAGTAAGCGGGGCGCTTACGTCAGCATCGGGATCTGTCTGAGGACGCGGCGATTCCAGAGAAGTTTTCCGTGGACGAGGAGGTCGATGTGGCGACAGAGGACGAGGAGATAACAGCGGCAGTAACCAAGCTACACCAGGGGAGGCGGCTGTTCATCAACAAGATCAGATGTGATCAGTGGGGTCACATAGCCAAGATGTGTGACAAGATGCGGTGTACAAAGCCAGGATACCTAGCACGAGATTGTACAGAGCAGATAAGTGAAAATAGAACAGACAAAGGTAAGATTAGTCAAAGCCAGAATAATTACAGAGCATGTGTCGGAGCTAAATCATTCATTACTTCGTCAATGCAAGAATGGGTTATAGATTCAGGAGCTTGTGATCACATTTGAGTGGAGAAAGAGAAGTTTAAAAATGTATACCCTGCAAGTGGTAAAGTAGAAATGGGAGTGGGCAATGTAGAAGTCCTGGGTATTGGCACAATAGAGATTAAAATGAAGGACAAGTGTGGAGGATGGACACTGGGCTTGTCAGATGTATTATATATACCCTCATTTAGATGTAATTTGATTTCATGTTCAAGACTTAGTTCCAAAGGAGTTGTGTGTGAGTTCCGTAAAGAGAGTTGTGTTGCCAGAGATGAAAATAATTGGAAAGAAATAATCTTCCAAGGTTATGTCAGAGAGGGATTATATATTTTGGATACTGTTGAAAACATAAATGCTTCTTGTGTTGTGACTGAAAGTGATTTAAACACTGTTGTAGATTCTGTAGCTCCTAAGAGTGTGTCAGATTGGCATTTGAAACTAGGGCACTTGCATGAAGAAGCAATAAAGAAAATAATTCCTATCAAAGTTCAAGATAGCATGGAAGAATCATGTATAGCATGTTTTAAAGGGAAGCCAACAGAGACTAAGACTACGTAGTGATAGGGTGTCTAGCAAACCATTATATCTTATCCATAGTGATGTGATGGGCAAACTACCAGTTTCGCTGGGAGGTTCACAATATGTAGTCAATTTTATTGACGATTATTCTCGCTTTGTGTTTGTGTATTTCTTGAGTAAGAAAAGTGATATGTTTGAAGTCTTTTAACGATTCAAAGAAAAGGTAGAAGTGTTTCATGAAAGAAAAATAAAGGCTTTGCAGACAGATGGAGGAGGAGAATATGTGGACAAGGAGTTTGATTAATTTTTGAGCAAGCATGGTATTACACATAGAAAAACTGTAAGTTACCTGCTCAAAATGGCATAGCAGAGAGGCAGAATAGGACGTTGACCAATAGTGTGAGGTGTATGCTAATTCATTCCAATCTTCCAATCAGTTTTTGGGCAGAGGCAATGAATGTAGCATGTCATGTTGGGAACATGTCTCCTTCTAGGGCTGTAGGCAATCAGGTACCACTTGCCTTATGGAGGGGCACTCCAGTAAATGTAAAATACTATGATTATCTTAAGCCATTTGCATGTAGAGGGTGGATCTATTATAATAAGGGATCAAAGTTCGATGAGAGAGCTGTTGAAATGTATTTGTTGGGTATGGGGACAATGGTAAGGGTTATAAAATGTGGATTCCACCAGAAAGAAAGTTCGAGATAGCACACAGTGTGAAATTTGAAGAAAAGGTGTTCCCTTACGTTCAGTATAGTGTTAGCGACACAACCCCATCTATTTTAGATCTTAGAGCCAGATCTAAAGTACCATTGAATGATAATGTACCCATTAATGTTGATGATGAAACCCCAAATTTTGATTTTCATAATGAGTTATTTGAGGAAGAAGATATTGATGAAAACTTTGATATGAGTAGCATTACTGAGAGTAGCGATAATGAACCATTCCTAGGTTGGGATAGTAACGAGTTTGAAAATATTATGCATATGTGAATGTACCTGTTGACACAGATGAGACTGTGTTGCATAGATCACAGAGAATAAGAAATGAAAGGAATGTTCAAAGTGTAGTCTTGTCATGTTTAATACTGACTGTGATTGTGATACCAATTTGTTAAATGTTCTCATGAACCAAAGACTCTCAAAGAAGCTTTAGAAAAACCAAATGCAAGCTCATGGTATTCAGCCATGGAGGAAGAGGTGTATCAACTTAGGGCGAAAGGTGTTTTTGTGTTGGTAGACAGACCGAAGAACCACAATGTACTGGGAAATAAGTGGGTGTTTAAACTGAAACAAAACCAGGATGGTACAGTAGAAAGGTTTAAGGCCAGTCTGGTAGCTAGAGGTTTCTCTCAGATACAAGGGGTAGATTATGATAAAACATACTCACTTGTAATGCACAAGAAAACAATTAGACTTTTATTGTCATTACCAGCAGTCAATGGGTGGGAAGTGCATCATGTGGATATTCTGACCGCATATCTTAATATCCCTCTTAATGAATTAGTGTATTGTGAACAGCCAAAAGGTTTTGTTGAAGAAGGAAAAAAATAAAGTGTGGACATTGGACTGAAACAGAGTGCTAAAGAGTGGTTCCATAAAATGAATAGTGTGTTAAATGAGCTGGGTCTAATTACTCTTACAAAGGTCCAGTGTGTTTATATCAATAAGACAAAAGATTTGATTCTAGGAGTGTACGTTAGGGTGGAACGTTGGCATAGGGCAAAAAATAGTTTTCGGTGTTACCCATTCTAATAGTGATTAAAATTTGTCTTTTTATGTAAGAAGATATTCTACAAAGTTTTATTGTGATAGAACCACATCTTGAGGGGCCGCAAAAGCCTTGAACATTATTTTTTGTCTTTAAATTTTCAAATTTTCTAGAATTTTATTTTTTATTTTATTGATGGTTTTTTATGTTTATTATTTCAATTTCATTAAAACTACGCCTCAAATAATGCAAAAAATTAAAATTTGTTGTCCATCATCATCTAATAGGCCCACTTAGTAGGTATTAAAACATGAATAAATAAAGGTTTTACTTTAATAATGTACTTTTTTGGTTTTGTCGTAGTAAGATAGGGGTAAGCCGGCCCCGTGGTGTTGTGGTAGCGCGCCTGCCTCTCACCCGGAGGCCCCGGGTTCGATCCCCGGCTCCGTCAGGGATTTTCAAACTGACGTGAGGGTTGGAACGGGGTGCACTCAGCCTCGTGAGGACAATTGAGTAGCTGTCTGACAGTGAGACAGTGCCCCGATCACGTATACCAAGATTAACGGCCGAGGGGACCCGACGCGCTGATCACGCGTCACTCCAATATCTGCAGGCCAAATGGCTGGGCAGCGGTCGCTTGGTCGGCCTTAGCCCGTCATGGGCTGTATAGTGCCAGGGGTTGAGGGTATAAATGATATTGTAATGATTTTCCTTTGACTAAAACTTATTTAAGGTACTTAGGATGTCTCCTTTCATTTTTATAATACAGTGATAATATTGAACCAAATCGGAGAGTAGAAAAGGTACTTAACCTAAGCAATAAAGTCATAACCGTTGAGATAAGAACACACATTTATTCATAAAATTCAAATAATAGACAAATAAATCATTATAACAAAGCTAAATCAATAATCAATGTTCTCAAATACATTTTAGGCAAAGTGTTTATTTGTTTCAAATTTTGGCATCATATTGTGTGAAGCAATTCTGGCATTGACAAATCCATTGCTTTCTTCTAGACCACAAACACAGAATTATGATTATGTTAGAAGTTGGATTACTGTACTCTTTCCACTGCTTGTGTAGGACAGGGGAAACGTGGAAAATCAATAGAATGCATCAGGCAATTTTCTCTTGCTTCACTTATGTACTTGGCTAAGTCCACATCATTTACGTGCTTTGTCATCGGTGGTTCTGTGATTGTTACATTAGCCCAATTGATCATGTCGATATAATCTTCAGCTTTGAAGTTTAGTTTAGGTCTCACAAACTTCCGTACCTCATTCTTCTGTTCTGACCTTGCCTTCAAAAGTCGTCGGAGGCCTAACTCTCTTATATGTTTTCTCTCATCACTTAACATACAGACAAGCATGTTTTCAGGGTGAGTGTAGTAGCCAATTCTTTGAATAACCGGGTCGATTACATTGAGATGTTCGTTGCAAAGGTAACGTGAAAACGAAATCAGTCTCCGTAAGTGTTTGATTCAGCCAGAATCTCATCTACTGTATCATAATCTTCAGGTTGAAACACATCAATTCCAGACATATTGGACGATTCTACCGGCAACTCGTCATCTGAGTCATCAGATTGAAGCACCAATCATTTTGTGTTGTATTAGCTGCCTCAGCTTCCAAATGTTGTTTGTATTTAAGCCCTTGTCGAATCACCTTTAACTTCCGATCCTCTCTCCGGCTCAAAATCTTAGTAACCGACTTATCAAGTATGCTGGTAAACATTTTCCTATCAGTTCTTTGATCTACTAAAATCGTTTGTTCAAGCACAGGTACTTTTTTGTCTTTTGTACACTTACACTCTGAGAACAACGTGCACTTGCAAGATGCTATATTAAAAAGACACTTATTTTCATTTTAAAATTTGTCTACAGCTAAATCATAATTTGCTGTGCCTTTTCTTCCCTTTGATCTCAATATATTTCTATACTTGTCATTATATGCTTCCCCCATTTGCAACATACGGGTACGAGACCCTGTAGGAATTGATGCTTTAACCCAAACATTTTCAACTTTCTCCATTAGAATATCTAATATCTCACTCACCGTTGGCTCTTTTGTTGATATGTCTCGTTTCAACTCATGTCGAATATAAAGGTAATTCTTCTTGACATCATCATAGGTTGGTAAATAAGTATCACTCAATACTTTAGGATGACCGAAAATGGGACATTCCCACTGAAGTCTAGTCTGAACTCACTTTGACAACTTCTCTGCCATCTCATTAACAAACAAAAACTTGTAAGTATTATGCAAATACACTAAAGGTCTATTAACAAATTATTTACTGATACTACCTACACGATCAAAATTAATCATTCGCAACTTGCACTTCACAACAACTACTTGTGTCTACTTGGACTGGACTGACCTCTGAGGCATTGAGAGACAAGTCGCGACACTCCCCCTCCCACCTACAAGAAGTAACACTCTCCCCCCTCCACTCTAACCGTACCAACTATGATCACCTGTTAGCTAGTGCATTGGTCACCTAAAACTGCCATTTTTAAGCAGAAATTGATGAATACAACAATATTTTTTGCCGATCCAAATGTATTGAAATTTCGTAAATTTCACTAAAAAATCACAATTTCTAACCCTTCGCGGCACCTCTTACCCTACTCCAATCGTATTCAAACTTTACAATTGATTTAATAATAGCAAAAGGCAACTTCTTATCACTATTACATATTGATATTGAAAACAATATTTTTTCGTTCCACCCTAGTGATTTGGGTATTTGGGGCAATGCTGAAAATGTGAATTGGGTGAAATCTGAGCTGAAGAAAATGTTAGAGTTAAGCGACTTAGGGAAAATGACCAATTTCCTGTCAATGATTGTAACACAAGACAGAGAACAAATTTGCATTGATCATAGTAAATGCACTAAAGAAATACTGTTGAGTTTTAAGTTAAGTTGTGCAAAAGGGAGGTCTGCACTCTTAGCTGTCAGTAATAATGATAAAACAGGATCAGGGGAGGAGAAAGTAGACGAAAAAAGTTTCAAAATGCAGTAGGAAAGTTATTATATTTGTCGACATCAGCAAGACCAGATCTCAGTTTTGCGGTATGTAAAGTAAGTCAGAGATGTAAGGAGCCTAATAAACAAGACTGGAATAATGATGCATATCATGAGATATTTAAGAAATACAGAGGAAATGAAAATTGTAGATTCTACTAGAGACCTAAGTGATTGTAAAGTGGAAATATTTTGTGATGCAGATTATGCTAATACCAAATCAGAGAGGCTGTCAATTACAGGATACAGCACTATGTTAAGAGTGGGATGATTCTGTTCAAGTATGTCTGATTAGTGTTTGGAAGTGTTGATTTATGTGTGTTTGGTTGAATTTAGTAATTTAAATGTGTTGTTCTTTTGTGTATTTGTGTGCAGTTTGAGCACTGAAATGACTGCCAAAGGGGAGGTGTTCTTATTGCTGGTAGGTTGTCAGCCATTTCAGTGTTATGATGTTCCTCCGTTTTGCTTATTGTGATTGTGCGACTGTGGCGCTACCAAACGTTCTTGTTCGGCGATGTGTTGCGAACCGTTGTGATAATGGAGTGTGCCAGTGTATCAGTGTCTGTTTATTCAAATTAAATATCTGTTAACATTAACAATTCGGTCTTTATTCCACTGTCTAATACAACCTAACGAACCCTGGTCATTACTGAATGTGCTAAAGTACGTAAATATATGTCTTTATTTATTGCTATTTTAAATACGGCTGCCATAATCGAAAGCGCTTGCATCTCGTTCAACTGTCAACAAGGCGCTCTATAGAGGCACGCACCGAGGCACACACATTGTTGCAAACATGTGAGATACAAAATTACTGTTGATAAAAAGAAGTGGAATAAAAAATAACTGTTGATCAAAAAATTCATCGAGATGCGTTAGGCTGTAACCATTGTTAAAACCATTCATCTGGGCGCGTTATGCTGTAGCTATTGTCAAAAAACATTAGATTGGACCAAACGAAGGTTAGAAGGTCAGGGGTAGGTACGGCTATGGCCTCGCGAAGCTAACGGGACACGGTTGACACAAAACCATTGATCTGGACGCGTTAGGCTGTAACCATTGTCAAAAAACATTGGATTGGACAAAACAAAGGCGCGGCCTTGGCCTCGCGCAGCTAGCGGGGCACGGTTGACACACAACCATTGATCTGGGTGCGTTAGTCTGTAACCATTGTCAAAGACCATTGGATTGGACAAAACGAAGGTTAGAATGCCAGGGGTAGGTACGGCTTTGGCCTCGCGAAGCTAACGGGGCACGGTTGACACAAAACCAATGATCTGGACGCGTTAGGCTGTAACCATTGTCAAAAAACATTGGATTGGACAAAACAAAGATTAGAAGGTCAAGGGTAGGCGCGGCCTTGGCCTCGCGCAGCTAGCGGGGCACGGTTAGCACAAAACCATTGATCTGGATGCGTTAGGCTGTAACCATCGTCAAAACCACAGTTGTGCGAAAAAAAAAACACATATTCATTACAGCGGAGCGTTATACTGCATAGTTATTACAGAGCAGATAACAAAAAACACTTATTTCAGCCGTTGAAAAAAAATTATTACAGAGAAGCGAAATATTGCACACACTAGCCTAATTAGAGCAGTGAAAGAACACATACGCATGACAGAAAATAAAAATATTCCACACATTAATCACACAGCAGGTAAATAAGTTTCACTATGAAAGAAAAAGTACTGCATAGTAATTACAGAGCAGATAACAAGAAACACTCATTTCAGCCGTTGAAAAAAAATCATTACAGAGGAGCGAAATATTGCACACACTAGCCTAATTAGAGCGGTGGAAAAAAACAACAATAAAGCTAAAAAATACCACTTTTACACTTTGATGGCGGAAGTTCCTTTTAGCGGGTGGCTGGATATAGGTCTGAAGTTATTTTAAAGAACTGATGTACTCTGGTTGCTTTGGGAGATGTTCTGCCAAGTAGCCCGTGAAATGGGCCTCCTTTTTCCCGAAGATTGGGATACTGTACTGGACATTTCTCCACTCCCGTTCAATGTTTTGAGTGTGCACTGAAAGTTGTGGAATGTTGGCAGCCTGCATGGTGCGGATATTTCTGTTGAAAACTTCTCAGCTTCTTTGGGTAGAAATAAATTCCAACTTGTGGTTCACCTTTGATGGACAAAACCTTCATTTTCAAGTGCTTTGTACGCAGCCCAGCAGTCCGGTAATATCCACTCCCGAATTACAGTACTGTTTGTAGAAAGTGAAACACCAACCACATTGCACTTTATACCACAGATTAGGGACATGACCATACATTACTGATTAGAAGGACAGTCCGGTACATGCACGTTGACTGTCGTGCCACCACGTGCTGCACTCAGAGCCGCTAGACGTCGTGGCACGGAATCGTACAGCGCATGGATACGCTGCTGGGGAATACCATCCCACGCGGTTTCCACAAAGCATCAACAGTGGTGGCAGGTGGACTTGAACGAAGAAGTTGCGGACCGACCATATCCCAGACATGTTGATGGGCGACATGTCATGGCAGGGAAGCAGAGATATCAGTCGTTCTGCGAAGAAGGCTTGCACATTCCTCGCCACATGCAGGCGGGCATTGTCCTGCCATAGCGTATAGAAGAGAAAGTGACGTGACTTGAGTTTGTATGGTCCAGCCACTAGGTGGCTCTAGCGTCGGCTGACGCAGGGTGTGGACGGTATCAATACCAGCAGTTGAATGTTACTTTTCAGTTATCAGCTTCCACTACGTTGTATTAGACAAGATGACCCAAATATAAAATTCTCCACACTGAGTATATAAATCGCTGACGTCCATTGAGTTAATTATGAAACATCAGGTTACGGTACGTCATAGGTTCATATAATAAGGAAATAAAACGTTCTAAAGGGGATCAAAATGTAACTTCTTCTTTAGCGTATGGCTTTTAGTGCCGGGAGTGTCCGAGGACAGTTTGTAGCTGCTTCTATGCGGTCACCCATGGGGTGAGATACAAGTACCGTCGCGTGTGGAGTGTTTTCGGGGTAGGAAAGTTTGAGTGTAAGGACAAGGAGTTGGAAGGTAGCGGCTGTGGCCTATAGTTAGGGACCAACCCCGGCATTTGGCTGGAAGGAAGATGGGAAACCACAGAAGACCATCTTCAAGGTTGCCGGCGGGGGATTCGAACCTCTTCGCCTCCCGTATGTGAGCGACTGCCTGCAGCCACGCCGTAACGACCACGGCTAACTCACCCGGCAAATTGTAACTGAATGTGTAAGAATCAAAAGCTACAGACCATTCACTACGGTACTGCACAAATACAGTAAATATAGTTTAATAAAAACTCACCCATGTAACGTAGAGCAGTCAGCTGTTCGACACTTTGGAAAGCTTACGCAACGATTTTGCAGATGACTGTTCTTTCCTAATTGCTTTCGTCCGAAAGAAAAAGTGGCACTTCATGACATAAAAAACGAATTTTCCAATAAGGTCCAGTATATGTTCCATAATATATCTTAAATCATACGTCCCTAAAACAATCTCATCATTGCTGTCCAAACACTCATAAAATATAGCCTAAACCCCACAAATTTGAGAGGGAAGAGTAGCCTATTACATTTTAATCACTACCGACAGCTTTATGGCATGGATACGTCCCCCGAGTTCGCAGCTCTTTTCAACGACTACATCGACCTGTAAAAGAATGTTGAAAACACTGTCGGACAGGTGGGTTAGATAAGTAGGGGCATTTATTGAGCCAAAGTCCTTTATGTTAGTGAAAGTTGCAGCTGTTGTGTCTGACGGCCTTTCACTTTGAAGGGTTGTTGCACACTTCACACAGCTGATTCCTTTTTTTAGTTGCTTGACAATGTTCCCTGCTAGATAGTAAACCAAGCATTGTTTCGGAATGTTGTCGTCATAAGGAAGGATGATGATGATTATCTCAGTTCGTTATCACCCCTTTGTCTCTAATTTTGTCCTCCGCAGACAACTTAACAGATTTGTTTTGTTCCTCAGTTTGCTTCGCATGTCATCGCATTTGATTAACAAATGACGTGAGAGGTGGATCTAACTTAGGTTCACAGTTCCAGCTCTTGAACTGAACAAGTTGGCTAAAGGAAGTGGCATTGTAAAGCCTCCACCATCCAAAAATACTTATGGTAGATATCTTCCTGATGTACCTCTACCAAAAGTGAATGATACGACTACAGAGAGAGGTAATGTAAAGCCTCCACCATCCAATAATAGTGACACTAGAAATCTTCCTGAGGCCCCTAGGACAATACATACTGCAGGAATTTCAGACAAGGGTATTAAAGTGACCCAAGGCCAAAAAGCTACGAGGGATAACAAGAAGTTATTTTAAAAATCACGAGCTAAGCTTTTGGAACAATCATTGATACTGAACCCATGTACTGTTGGTTCAAGCGCCGAATCCATCATTTATTGGTAAAAGAAGGAAGGAAAAATACAGTCCTTAGAATGACTTGGAAAGATTCTATGCAAGAGGACTGGTTTAATCTTGTGCAAGAGTAAGAGACCAGGTGGCCAGGAAATGATATCACGCGTGACGCACGGATAAGGAGCGATCATGGCTATAATTAGAACGAGAGGAACTTTCCGTACGGAGTGAGTGAGAGAAGGTTTCGGAAATCGAGCTTACGTTGCAGTAAAATGGCATCCTCGCAGTTGTGCAAGAGGAAGAATAATTAGATTTAAGCCATTTGCGAACATAAAAGTAACAAAAGAAATATATCATTGTGAATCATTTCGGAATAGAGATTTTTGTGTGGGAAATGATGTTATAATAATTGCCCAGGAAAAAAGTGCAAATGCGGCATTACGTAATTAAAAGTTCCCCGAGACCCGAGGAGGGGGGGATTAAAAATCAACTGTAACACTCACGTATCTGAAGACCAAATTTTATTTAATATCTCAGAATTGTACGATCGATTTTTATGTGCAAAGAGGTCAGTTTACGTTTAGAAAACGAGCTTTCCAGAGATATAATTTTCAATGGTGTGCGATTATTGCTTCAAAAGTTAGTTATGAACAGGACGTGGAATTCATCTTTTTGTCGCCGATTTGTATAAAAGCCCTGGCAGAGCCAGACCAATCATGCAGTTTACAGCAGACCTTGTGGGGAGGTGCTGCATCACAGTGTCCAGATCACAGTACGAGAAGTATCATCATAGTATCACCGTGTGAAGACTTAGGAAAATCCTAGTACAGGATTTAGTTCAGCAAGCGTCAGTCTTTATAGTGAAAAGTTCAGTATTACAGTCAAAGTAGGCTGCGAACTTAAAGAACAGGCGATAGGTCTTCGAATAACAGTTCAGTTAAACGAACAAAAGTATCGTAACGTTTTGAAGTACCATAATAGTGAAACAAACATTTCTAGAAAAGTTAAGGAACCCGATCAGGGTCGGACGAAATAAATAACGCCTAGTGTATTGATAAGATCGAGACTAGAGCGAAGAAAATAAGAAGGGAAAATTTAATCCAAGACATTGT
This sequence comes from Meconema thalassinum, assembly GCA_946902985.2. Classification (NCBI taxonomy): domain Eukaryota; kingdom Metazoa; phylum Arthropoda; class Insecta; order Orthoptera; family Tettigoniidae; genus Meconema; species Meconema thalassinum. The sequence goes on along the minus strand of OX336391.1, from coordinate 679,547,492 downwards.
CTAACAGGAGACAAACAAACAGTAAAAGCATTAAGCTACGAAACCAAGGAATAGCAGTAAATGCTAGAGAATCATAGGTCACCGATAAAGTATTCGAGGTGCCATAAACAAGATAGACTTTATCTAGACAAATTAAATAGTGTCTAGAAAGAAACGACTTCGAGCTAGTAAAAATAGAAGCCGAATAGTCAGGAAACCAGATTTGAAGAATAGCCGTTCCAGGGAGGGGTAGATTGATCGAGACTTTCAACTTCTAGCCAGATAGGGAGCCGACATCTAAGAGTTTCACCCTTGGAAACGGGAAGAAAAAAATCACGTGTGTAAGGCCTAATCAAAGCCTCAGTGATTAAAAGCAGTGTAATGTAAATATAGAAAATGTGTGTTAGTGTAATAATTTTTAGTGAATTTATTTGTGTATTATAAAATAATACAGAATTGTATTCAAACTGTTACCAGTGTTTAAGGTAAATTATGTGTATGTGTATCAAGAAATGTCATTGTGTCAAATGGTATTAATGAAGATGGCTTAATTACCGTAAGTGGGCGAAAATGAAACATCGTTGGAAAACACGGTCGGGGACCGTCACCTCATGTGAGTAACCATTTCATTATGTCATGTGTTGGGGAATATTTGTGTACAATCCACCTGAGAATGAGAAAATAGGGATGTTGTTGAATAACAAATAACAGAATAATAGCGCGATCTGAACGATAAAATTTGAAAAGTATAAGATAATTCTGTGAAATGAATAAATCCCTTAGGGGAAATGTATGAAATAAAATATCAGTGTATTTGATTAATGATTTAATTATATGAAAGCAAGCGAAATAATAATAATAATAATAATAACAATGATACAAATGAATAAAGATTATGATGAATTATAGGAAAGTAGTAGCTTTTGAGCTCCTTTAAAAGAATAAGAACATGTTGTGAACAAATGTTCTTAAATAAAGCGATTATTGCACGGGAGAGGATTAATATAAAATTGAGATGTAGAAAATGTTGATGTTGAATTATCAGTTCTTTGGAAGGCAACTTGGCTAAGTAAAATGTATAGCGCGGGTAAGCGCATTAAAGAATTTTGTCACGCTAGGAATGCGTTAAATATACTTGGTAAATTAATTATGAGGGGCAGTTGGTCGTGGTAATTGAGCTATAGTAAGTCCTCCATATATTGATGTGATCACGAGGCCGTTGTGTGTGTTATATTATAAAGGGTGCGAAATAATTGTATTATGAGCGCGAGTGTAAGGCAAAGGCCTGCTATAAGTCGCAAATGTATAAGTCCTCCAGTATGGGATATGGTTCCCGAGGCAGTTGAAAGAAACGAACCCAGATTCGTTTATGTGAAGCCCCTAAGTATTTGTTGTTGTATTGAATTATTCTTACCCACCAATGAGGACACTTCATAATTAATAAATGCCAAGGTAAAAAGAATGGGTCTAGTGAACCTAAATATGTTGTTAAAAATAAGTAGAATGAAGCCTTGTTTGTTCAAAGAACTATATTTAAGAAACTGCTGTATGAAAGCGGAGGGTAGCTTGCCTCTTGCGAGTCTGACAGTAATGCTCCTGCTCCCCAACAATAAATCACGCCAAGTGGCCACGGCCAGACTTAACCATTAACGGAAGTGCGGTAGGTCTGTGAGCCGTCTGTTTTGAAGTTATAGTATAACAGAGGGTTTAGAGTTTGTTTAACGACCCGGGCTTCGAACCGAGGTTCATGTAGATGAAAATTACCGCTTGCAAGTTCAGATCGTTGATTTCTATTGATATGGTGGTCTTTTAAGACAAATAATAATAAATCCCTAATGCAATGTTATATGATGTAGGAATTCACGAGTTCAGTGAAGACAATTAGATTCCGGGAGTGATCTTAATTTTGTCTTGTTCAAGTAGTCTTCGGAAGCTCGGGAGTACACAAGTGTTTTCCCAATCACAGTAGTGAATTGTTGATTTGAGAGAGGTGGTAACATGAGAAAATTGTGAAAGCCCAAAGTTTAAGTGAATGAGTAACAGTACTTTAATAAGAATCATATATTGTTTTAATTATAAAATACTCATATAATAGATAGTGATGTGTTGTAAAAAAAAAGGATAACACAGTTTATATTGAAAAGTATCGAGCCTATTAGAGCTCTTGATTATTTGAATTTTAAAAGGACACTATATGGAAGTGAAAAGAAATATAAGTTTGTTGGTTTATGAAAACCATTTATTATGATTTAACCTTTGTTTTATTATGTATTCCTTGTTCACTCTGAACAAGTTAGAAGTATGGGTCAGTATTTTATTTGTTTAATTTGTTGTAGCGCCATATATTTGGTTAATTAAATGTTTTATAGTAGGAGTTGATTTGTTTATTTTTTTGGAAGGGTATCCTCTATTTAATCCAAAATGTGTGAGTCACAGAGTGGGAGAACATACCATAACCCCAAAAATCCCGATTTTGAGCATTGCTGGCATACTGTGATTTGCATATTTCTTGCTAAAAGGGCACAGGGGGGACATATAAGTACTGTGCTTGGATTAATAACTAGAGGAACACTTAAGACGGTCATATCATGTAAAAGTAAAGTTATGATAAAAGTAGTTACAAAATATAAGATTAACTGACCGCATGGGACCCTGGAAACTCATACCGAGCAGCCCTAAATATATATAACCCCCTAGCAAACATATTTTCATGGCGCCCAACGTGGGGATGAGTTTTCCTAGGGAAAACCCGAGTTTTCTTGAAAAATCAAAATTTTCATTTTTTTTAAGAAAATGGTTTTTCGAATTTTTTGAATTTTGAAATCACTTCCATAAAGGTTTTGACATTGAATGAGTATATCAAAAGGGTACGTTTTAGTTAACACCCGTACTAAGGTAAAAATCTGGAAATTGGGACACAAGGGTTCGGAGTACCATCTCTCATGCATGATCTAGCGATGTGGCATAGTAGCCCACTGTATTCTTATATTGTGGATAAGATGTGTATGATGATGGATATAAAGGAGTGTTTGGATGAGCATTACCAAAAGACTAAGGAGGAGATGATAAAAATAAGTACGGAAAGTAACAAAGTTTTAAAAGCCGATAGCAAGGAAAGGTTGGAGGCCATAGACAATAAATTGGACAGCCAACAGAGTGAAAATAAAAAGGATTTTGAATCCATAAATCAGAGTTTGGGATTTATCAAAATTAATAGTGATCGCATGGGGAATAAATTAGAAGCTATCGAGGCCGACTGTATAAGAATGAACAGTGAACTGGAGGCTGAGATAGATAAAATGAAAACAGAAAATGGGGAAAATATTGAAAAACAGTTGATAGCTGTGAAAGATGATCTGAAAGCCGACGGTAAAGCAAATAATGAGACACTGAAGGCTGAAATAGAAAAGACAATGAATACCAAATTTCAAGATTTTGACACGGGCTTGGAGAGTAAGTTAAATGAGTCAAAAAGGGAATGCCAAGAAAATTTTGGAATTTTGAATGAAAATTTGAGTTCTATGGAAACTAAATTAAATAAGATACAGGAAAATTGTAAAGATAATGTAGATGCATGTATAGATGAACTTGTAACCCAGATCCAAGGGGTGCATAAAGAGTTGAAAAATCAGATAAAATCCAACATGAGTCTTTGTGAAAAATCCCGGGGGGAGATAAAAGAAAGTTTTAAGGAATTAGGAGACAAATTTAAAGGGGTGGAGAACCAAGAAGGAAAACTTGAGGGAAAAGTAGAGGAAGTTCAGACCGAAGTAAATGAGATGAAAAGTCAAAATCAAAAGGGTGTGAGGGACTTGAAAGATCAATTTGAGCGTTTTACCGGACACGTAGATGAGAACTTAAGGAAGCACGAGGAGGGAATAAATAAGAAATTAGGTACATACGAGGAGCATCTCCAGGGAGAAAGAAAGCAACGAGATAAAGAAAATAAGGAAAATACCCAGAAGATAGATGAAATAAGTAAGGGTATCAATGAGGTTCAGGAAACCATAGGAACATTAAAGGGACAAGTAGGAAAAACCAATACTGAAGTAAACCAGGTCCAAGACGAATTGATGAGATTGTATAAGAGTCAAGGGAAAACTGAGGAAAAGCTTGAAGAAATTAAGGGAGACATGGTCAAAGGACAAAAGGAGATGGAGAAAAAGATAAAGGAAATACGAGAAGACTTAGATACCAAAGGTGACGTTAAGCCAGAAATTATAGAAAAACAGGTCATGGTCATCAAGAAAGAGGTAGAAAATCAATTAGCTGAAATAAGGGATAGTTTCAGGGAAGAGAAATTCCAACTCAAACAAGAAGTGGAAAGCAGTAAAAAGAATCAGGAAAGAATTCAGAACGAACTGGGATCACGATTGGAAAGGACTGAACACAAGAAAAGTCAGATGGAAATTCAACTCATGGCTCATGAAGAAAGTGCCCGAAGAGAAAGGAAATTAGAATTTGAAAGTCAGGATGAATTTCAAAAGACAGGATGGGTAGATCCCCATGAAAGAGGCACTAATCAAGATAGGGACTTAGGAGGGGAGAGCCCTTACAAAAACCCAGGATATCCGATGGCAATGTCAACCCCTTATATGAACCAAACAAATGGTCAAATAATAAATATTATCAAGTCAAATGAAGGCAGACCGGTGAAGTTTACGGGAAATAATATGTCGATTACTCCTAAATACTGGTTGAAGGAGGTCGCAGAGTACTTGAATGAAATGAAAGTTCCTCAGGATCGGAGACTGAGAGCAATTGAGAAGCTATTGGCAGGTGATTGTCTCACCTGGTTCAGGAGTTTCAGGTATACATTTGACACGGTGGAAGGTTTCAGAGAAGCTTTTCTCAAACGATATTGGGCAGCAGATGTCCAAGAGAAGATCTGTACTCTAGGAAGTATAGTACAAATGCCCCCTTAAATATTCAGAATTTTTCACCGCTCAGCTGTGTAAATTCCGGGAACTTGACATTGCCCCAGCTGAGAACGACCTGTGTGCCGCCATTGCAAGACAACTTCCATATGAGATACAAAGGTTGTTAATCTCATCTAAAGCCAGAAGTGCTGTGGAAGTGGAGAGCGTCTTACGTCAATTAGATATGACGACGTCACACGTTACTCCCAGGCATCCAAGACAAACTGAACAAGTACATATGGCCAGCTGTCAAGAAAATAGAGAGAAACCATTGACCAGAAATCAGTCAACTAGTACTGATACTCAGGGATTGGGTCGAGAATATGGACATCCAGAGCCTAGGGGAATACAGCCATACCATAGAGGAGGATATCGGGGAAGAAATCCTAGAAATACGGGTTATAGGTAACAAGAGAACCGACCCTATAACAATAATAATCAGAGGCAGGATAACAGAAAGAGATGGGAGAATTATCCCAGAAGGAATGTGAGACCGGAGGATAGAGACGATGAATATCGGGCCGAAATAGAAGAGAGGTATCAGGAGAGTCTTCGTTACATGAATGAACGAACAGATGAACCTGAAATGCAAAGAGTCCGTTGGAGTGAGGCAATAAAGAACCGAAAATAACCCGACCGACTAGAAGGAGCTCAAAGCTTGGAGTTACAAGCTCAATTGAAGAATGAGGGGAAAGGAAACCCTCAGGATAAAAAACTCCAAATTTAAATCATCAAAAGTGAAAACATACCAGGAGCTGGGAGGAGGTTGAGATTGTGAACTGTATAGCAAGACCAGATGAATTATTTAAAGAGGAGGTGGAAGGAATCAAACCTATTAGAAGGGAATTACCTATCATCATGTTAAGGATAGAAGGATTACTGGTCAGGGCATTAATTGATACTGGATCAACCATAAGTTTAATAACGCAAACCCTCCTAAATGAATTAGAAACACGAGGTCGCATATTGAAAATTCCCACCTCAAGTGTGAAGATTAAGGGAATTATTCCGGAAAAATCTTTGACATGTAAATTTCAGGTATACATTGATTTGATCATGGGTAACACTGAAATTTCACAATGCTTTTTGCTGGTAAATCAATTGCCATATAATGTCATATTAGGTATTGATTTTATCCGTGAGAACAAGGTCATAATAGACCTAGCGCAAAATTGCATTCGGATTCAAAGAGAGGATGTGGATGGACAAAACATAAATCTGCAGGAACAGGATGCAAAAATAGAAGAACAGGTATGGCATGTGGAAGAAGTGACCGAGGAAGGTTGTAGGGACATAGAGGAAGTATTTGAAGTCCTAAACATAGAACTTGAAGATAGTTTGGAAACCGAGTTCGAGACCAACCTGTCAGGAAAAATAGAGGAAGCTAAAGTTAACCTCGAAAACAAGGAAAAATTAAAGGAATTGCTATTAAATTACAGGGACGTATTTGATTCCAAGCCAGGAAAGATTCAAAATTTTAAATACGCATTTCAAGTAAATGATTGGGCACCGTTCAGACAAAAACCATACCCGGTTGCAGAAAAACATTACACACAAACACTGCAGGAGATGAGTGATGCAGGTGTTATAGAAAAGATGGCGTCACCATATGTTAGTCCATTAGTTATTGTGAGTAAACCGGATGGCTCAGTAAGGGTGTGTTTGGATGCCAGGAATTTGAACGCGAAAATTATACCAGAAAATGATTCGGCACCACCCATAAAAGAAATACTGAGGAAATTTAAAGGCAAGAAGATTTTCACAAATATTGACATGACTTCTTCATATCATCATCTCTAACTTGAAGAGAAAACCAGTCTCTTAACTGGATTTCAGTTCGACCAACAAACGTATTGCTTCAAGAGATGCCCGTTTGGCTTGAAGACCGCGGGATCCGCTTTAATAAGAGCACTTGATCGCAACCTGTCAGATGAAGTAAAGGATTGCACTATCCGTTATGTGGATGACATATTGCTTGCCTCGGAAAACATTGAAGAACACTTGGAAAAGTTAAAGAAATTATTGGAAGATTTAAGAAGGGCTAACTTTAAGATTAACTTGAAGAAATCAAATTTTTGTCAGAGACAAGTTATGTTTTTGGGGCATGTGATTGACAAGGATGGTGTCAAACCAAATCCATGCAAATTAGAATCGATAAGATATTTTCCCAGGCCTTTGAAGGTGAAAAACGTTTGCCAGTTTTTGGGATTGATTGGATTTTTCTCAGGACATTGTTCGTCCTACACCAAAACTGTTGCGCCAATACAGGACCTTCTGAAGAAGGGAGGCAAGTGGAAATGGACGGAGGAATCAGAAAAAGCGTTTATAGAGGCCAAGGAAATGCTTTTGAATTATGTGAAGCTAGGGTATCCTGATTTTAATCAGAGATTTGTAATACAAACGGATGCATCCCAGATTGGAATAGGGGCAATGCTATATCAGGAAAACCCGGATAACCCTGAGAAGAAAAATTATCTAGCTTTCACAAGTAGGAGACTAAAACCACACGAGAAAAATTATGCAATCAGCGAGATCGAGCTGTTAGCGATATTGCACGCGTTGCAATATTGGCGAAAGATTGTATATGGGTTTCAAGTCACATTACGAACTGACCATAAAGCCTTAACTTTTTTGATGAAGACGGATTTATCCAGTCAAAGGTTGATGCGTTGGGCTTTATACATACAGCAGTTCGATGTAAATATAGAGTATTGCCCGGGAAAAGAAAATGTAGTTCCAGATTATTTAAGTAGACAGCCAGAGTCCACAATAGAGGAAGTAATGGCTATTGATTTGGAAGACAGGGATCAGCGCACTTTGAATGAATTAAGAAGCATTTGTCAACGACAACGTGAGGATCCATGGATGAACATGCTCATATCTTTCTTGGAAGGGAGTTTGATAAGGGGAACACCTGCGTATACTGAAGCTAATAAGATAGCTCAGGATTACACGTTCTTTAATGGATTATTGTATAAGTTTGCGGACTCTGACCATACACGATTGAGGATCGTTGTACCTGCTATTTTGCAGAGAAAAATGGTATGGTTGGCCCATAGATCGTTTGGACATATGGGAGTCGACAAAACAGTCTCGATGCTGAAAGAAGCATTTGTATGGCCGAGACTGAGAGAAACTGTAAGGGATACGCTCAAGATATGTGACATATGTCAAAGGATTAAGCCAAATGCGTTTTTGATGAGACAAAAGCCAATACCATTGTTGCCCGAGAGGCCAGGACAAATTATATCCATTGACAATTTCAGACCTTTGCCAAAGGCTAGGAGAGGAAATAGACACATAATGGTGGCTATGGATGTTTTCACAACAATGGTTGTCCTTGCTCCCATACAGAAGACTAGTACCAAACAGGTACTCAAAGAAAAATTGATACCTATTCTGGGCAAAGCAGAGAATTTGTTGTCGGATCACGGTAGTTGTTTTACAAGTGTAGAATTTAGACAGGAATTAGAGAGACTTGGAATACGTCAGATACTGTCTAGTATTCGCCATCCTGAGGCAAATCCTGTGGAAAGAGTTATGAGGGAAACGGCCAAGTATTGTAGGATATACTGTGCCGAGGAAAATTGGAAATGGATAGATATCCTTGATATTATCGAATTTTGTATAAATAATACAATCCATGAGTCCACGGGAGAGATACCAATAACGTTACATCGGAATGAGCAACCAGAGAGACCTTGGAATCTGGTCATTCCTAGGCCAGCAGACGCTCAGTCTGGAAGAGATGTACGAGTTAGAAGAGCCTTTGAGCATCTAAAAGCTCAAGCTGATAGAAGGCAAAGATGAAACAGGCACAAGAGGTATCATCGACCACTATTAGCAGGAGAAATGGTGTTAGTGAAAAGACCAGCCATTTCGGATCCAGGAAACCGTGTGTACAAGAAATTCCAGAAAATGTACCACGGACCTTATCAAATTATAAGAGATTTAAGAAATAATGCCTATAGAATTCGGCACTGTGAAACGAATCGCGAAGTGACCATGAATTCTGCAAATTTAAAAGTATATTACCCTCCCGAAGACTTCGATGAAGCAAATGAACAAGCCCTGGTTATGGAACAATTTAGAGATGATAAATCCACTTTTGATAGAAACAGGAGTAAGCTAGAACGAGAAAATAGAGCTCAACCATTCAATTGTGAATGTGAATTAGAGAAACTGTATTGTGAAATAAGAGAAATAATTGAATTTGTTGAAGAAGAAAATTTCAATTTAAGAAGAGAGAATGAGGAAATAAAGAAACGGATAGGGATAGACCACACCCGTAACGAAGAATTATGTTCTGTAAACTTTTAGTCCAGAAAAATAAGAGAGGAAGAACGGGTAGGGACAGAGCGTACTCAACCTACACTATTACCGGATATGACTTAAAAGGTGTAAAACCCTAATTATCAAGGGATTCCATGAGAAGAGAGACTAAAGGTACTGAGAAATGTTATGATGGCATCGACATTAAAGAAAATAAGGTATTTTACCAAAAGGATTTAAATAAATTTCCTCAAAAAAAATTCGAAAATTTATTTATCTAAGGAGGGGAGAATACCTGTAGATGAAAGTCATCTCCCAGATGCAGAAGGTCTAAGAGAACCCATTAAAAACTTGCATTTAATTGAAAATGACATTGTTATTAGGACATTTACAGAAATAGCTTCCCCACTCCCAAAGAAAGAATTGTTCCCCATCCGAATAACCAACAGTAGGGGAGAGTGACGGGAACTAACGAATGACACGAACCGCTCGGCTACGCTGACCTTTTATGTATATTTCGCGAAACCATTAGCCCTGGCATTTTAGGATTTAAGGTTGAAAAAAATCATGTAAAGCTAATTATCTGAGAATTTGACAAATTGACCCTGGGGAACAACATACTAAAATTCTCCAAACTTCCGATGCCGGCTTCCTTGTTTTCCAGGCCTAGAAACCTGGAATTCCAGGATATTCCTGGAGCGCCCGTAAAAACCGAATCGTTTATCCAAAATTGACAAAGTAAGGTATCAAATGAAAGAGGAGAACATGCAGGTTCTAAAAAACGTAAGAAAAGCCACATTCGGTCACTTCCTGTCGATAACAAAAAACGCGCTATTTTTTTTTTTAAATTGTGTTTTCAATCACCGCGGTTTTGAGTGACTAAAACATGGGGTTAAAGGAAAATAAGCTAAACAGAACGAAAGAGCATGTTTTTACCTTTCCAGAAGTGTATTTTGTTTGTTCGTACGTCTAATAATGCACGTGCTACAGCCAGAATAAGTTGAATGCCATGTTGCCATGTTGAGTTTGTTACACGACGCCCATGTAAAAATCATAAAACGACGCAAGATTTGCTAAATGATAACAATGACCGACAAAAAAAACACACTCACATGTACAGTTGATAACATGCGTTTTAATGAACATTTGGTTTGTGGTTTTAACAGCGACATTTATAAAAAACAAAAAACATTTGTGAAATTTAAAAAAATATTTGGTGCAATATTGTACATGTAGGGTCGACTAATATCCTACGTCGGTGTCTATGGCTGGCGCGGCCTCCTCTTGGAACGTAAAATGAAAATAATAGTTCTTTTTCGTGAAATCGTTCGAATGATTACAAAGACAGAAATATGTCTGAACAAATATAAATAAGTCCTAGGCTTATAGACACATAAAAGCATGTTGAAACATGAAATCTATAAACTAAATGTTACAGCAGCAGCTGATATATTTCGTTGCCGTGGTACTGCTTTCCGAGGTAAAGTGGGGGCTGGTGTAGACATTATAACACCACCCATGTTGTGAAACGTCCCGTGTCCGGTCTGCGTGCACACATTAACGTTAGTGTTATCAACGGAATATTGAACAAATTCTTTGTTCGGCTCTGCTTCGTCAAGCTGTTCTTCGCCTGTGTCATTTTCACTGGTCGTGAAAGCTATTACGTTATTCTCGTAACAAAGAACCTCGTTGTAGGACACGGAGAAACCCATGTTATGAAGAAGATCTACAAGCTGCCGCGGCCCGTATTGTCGGTGAACATACACGTCAACTGCCAACAAGATAGGAGATAAAAAGGACTTCGGACGACAAGCTGAAATAATTGCCTGCCCAATGGCTTCTTTCTTAGCGGATTTGCCGGTTGCGCCCTCTACCTTGGTCGTGATGATCCGATCAAGAAAAGAGCTAGAGTATTCGGTAGAACGTCGGCATCTAACGACTGCTCTTCTGCGGACGGATATTCCTCCAGATTATATGCACGCGTCCGAATATCTTCTTTTATAATTTGAGCGGCCTTTTCTACGATTCGCCGACGTTCATCGGCCTCGGACTTCCCACGTTCCTCGTACCATTTTTCGTGCAAGATGTTTTCTGCCGTTTCTTTCATATTTACAATGCAGTTTCGGCCTGGCAGCTCGGTGATGAAGATTCGCTGTCCATAGTGGCTAAGTTGTTTTTCTTTGAGGTACTTTTGTGCCTATGGGCCACGTTCCATTTCTTTACATACTTTCTCAAGTTAGTCATGAATATCACCAAGCGCGAACTGGCAATCTTCATTGGTCTTCAAGAACGTACAGAGTTTTACAAAGGCGTTGTTTTTTTCGGGATCCGCAGGACGGCCACGGCCAGTCTTGATGCTGCTACCATCACCCTCCAAAACGCCTCCAGATACAAATCGGAGATGACATTCTCAATGATATTTGGCCTCGGCGCCATCAGGGTCTATTATGCCGTCCACACGAGCACATACAGTACGCCCCCATTCATCGCAAAGTTTGATTGCTCGTAGTCGGATGCCTGTAATAACCGGAATCGTTCGGATCTCGTGGATAATACGTCTGTACTTAACTTCCTTTTTCGTCTCCTTCCGAGACGAGGCCTCTTTGCCACAGAACATACAATCTTATGTTGAAAAGGTCAACAGAAGAACGAAGAGTAGGTTTTAAGAGCGTTTCCTCATTGGATAATTCTCCTTCGGGCCTTTTATCTAGAGATGCCTTTGTCGAATCAGGCCGCGTGTAAGCGATCCTAAAAATAAAATAAGTAAAATTAGTTATATATTTACCTGGTTCTAATAGGAGAAAGAGGGCCCTCAGTTAGATCTAAATAACCAACTTTGAAGCAGAGTTTTTAAGATCAAAACAAACTCCTGGTCAGTTTTCCTAAATTAAACTTCATTAAGAACTACTTCGACTAAAAACGTTACTAACATGCACAAAAAGCTGTAAATACTCTCAGAAGTAAGCTGTAAAAAAGGTTTGGACAGTATCCCAATTTCTAACGTAAAAAAAATAGCTAACGGATTTACTTGTTTCAAAAACTCTTACCATTGCATAGGTCTTGTTAAGCTGAACACGGAGGTATATGATAAAATTCCAAACCCTCATATTTAACGGATTTAGAGCCGATTAAAAACATGAAATTCACGTTTGCTTTGTCGCATAAGTGAAGTTATCCCAGCAAGCATCGCTTACAGGTGTCGGCCTGGCGGCCGCGGGTGCTAAAGCACTCCCCTTTTGCTTACAAAGCTTGAGTGCGTCTTGGGTTCAAATCTCACTCCAACCCAGCAATTTTTTTCCTCTCCTTAGCACTTAAAGCCGCTATGCCGACGTCTGTGCACATAGCTTGCTGACATACCTTCCCTTGCGCGACAAAGCAAATGTGAATTGTGCAATAGGGATGTAGCGGGAGAAAGTTCGCGCCAGATAGCGCTCGTGTAGTACTGGGTAAGCGCAAGGCGATCGTCTTATGTTTCTCCCAGTCAGCTGCGAGGAATGTATAAATTGTGACCGAGTTTTCTAAGCTAAAGTAATTTATATCTTCTCTAATTTTACTCCAAGACTATATTAATTAATTCTATAGGTATATCTCCTAATATATTATGGACGATTTTCAGCGTTTAAGCGTTAAACAGCTGCAAAATGAGCTACGGACTAGAGACACTAAAACTAGCGGGAGGAAGGAAGAATTAATGGCCTACAGCGGTAATAACAAAATTCTAACACGCTTTATTATTCAAATAATGAATATGAGTCAGCATGCTTTCTCCTAAAGATTACAATTACTAGAGTATTGCAGGCCTATATTGATAAATATATCTCCATAAGACTTAAATCATAAACAGAGATTTAAATATTCACTTGTTCCCCCTGCTTACAGACTTCGATTCATTTTTTTTTTTTTTAGGTTGATAGCTTACATGAAACTGTCGTGTTTTAAGGTAAACATAATCAAAGAAAGTTGATACCGGTAATGTGTACCTCGAAAATGCATCGCAACGTTTGGTTCGTATGTAATTTTGTCAATTTCTCAATAAGAATCGTTCCCTTACCCCTGGAAAAGGACATGGGGGTACAATTTTTTAAAAGTTTGAGAATCCCTGCTTTAGAGCCACGAACTGTTTCCATTCATCTGACTATGTCTCAAGAATGTACTGTAGAAGTCAGCCGCTACCACATTCTCCGTCAGGCAGATGGAAGTTGACGATTAATTCTGATTTCAAGAAACCAACCATAATACGTTTGTGACTGTTAATGTTGCGACATTTATTCTTGAAGAATTTGACCAAGTAGCCTATTGATGTCTTTGAAAATGGGAGTCAGAAATGTTACTTTCATTTCTTCGTGTATATTGACGATTTCTTCCCGTACTTCAAATGGAGATTATTTCTGCAGATACCGATATTGTAGGCTTATCGTGATAATCCGGCAATTTTCTTGTGTATGGCCTCTTCCTAAATAATTATTTTTGTTGTGTTCGTGGTCCACGGAAAAAGCGATGGAACAGCGCCCGGTTTTTATCTTGCTCTCTCACCTTCAGATACAAACGCATAAATTCAGTGGTTGTTATCGAAATGTCTAATCAGTTTATAGGTACAAAACAGGAATTATTTCCCTTTGTAAGTCACACTAATCCAACACAGTTTTCGTGAAGTCATCGGGTTGTAAATGATGGAAACACACTTTAATATATTCGGTCAGCTTCTGATAATATGTGACCATTTCTTCCTCATTTCTTTATTTTGTGAATTGGTAAAACGAAAACGGGCTTCCCTGATTTTTGCAAAGAGGAACACTGCAATAGCTCGGCATAGTCACGAAAATAACAATTTAAACAACTTAAATTCGTACATATGAGCGGCATGGGAACACAGGAGACAAATGAAGAGCGCCTTGCGCTTACCCAGTACAACAGCAGTGCGCTCTGTCGGTGCTAGTTCTATACATCCCTATTACAGTTAGCTCGAAATCCGTTAAATTTCAACATTTAAGACTTTATCAATGAGTGTAAGGATCGTATTAAACCCCAAATCCTCACATATACAACTGCCTCAATATCTTAAGCGACTGGCAATAAGTCCTGGGCTTATAGACACATAAAAGCATGTTGAAACATGAAATCTATAAACTAAATTCAACGGTAGTAATTTTTTATTGGTCTTTTAATGTACGTCCGTTGTATATTATAGTATATAGAATACAAAACACATCCTTACCTGCAATGAAGGTGAACTTTAAGGAATTCCGGTGAGGCAAAAGTATCCATCAAGCCATCATTTCGCTTCACGCTTGCGATTTTTAAACTTTCGAGGCCTTTCTTTTTCACTACTCTCACAACACCAACATTTAAAGGTTCTTTACATAAAACGCAATTCCATATTTTCACACAACCTTCTTCACTGTACTTTTATAGTAGGCCTATATCGCAACGTACCACCAATAAACGTTAAACTCAACAACAACACAATAGCAACAACAAGCTGTTTATTTATACAGCGTAAGCCGCAGCCCAGGAGCAGCAACGAGCATTCGACCCAACAACGTACACGACGCGACGGCGCTACCAACTTAATTCGGTGTTTAATTTATTCTGGCTGTAGCTTGTACACTATTAGTCGTACAAACACACAAAAGACACTTGTGGAAATCTAAAAACATGCCCTTTAGTTCTATTTAGCTTATTTTCCTTTAATCCCATGTTTTGGTCACTTAAAAGCGCGCTGATTGAAACAAAATATTTAAAAAATTGAATTTTGCGCGTTTCTTTGTTTTTTATTCGACAGGAAGTAACCGAATGTTGTTTTTCTTGCATTTTGTAGAACCTAAATGTTTTCCTCTTTCATTTGATACCATACTTTGTCAATTTTGGATAAACGATTCGGTTTTTGTGGGCGTTTCAGGAATATCCTGAAATTCCAGGTTTCCAGGCCTGGAAAACAAGGAAGCCGGCATCGGAAGCTTGGAGAATTTTAGTATGTTGTTCCTCAGGGTCAAGTTATCAAATTCTGAGAAAATTAGTTTTACATGATTTTTTCTAGGTTTTGACGATTTTTAGACTAAAATGCCTGGGCTAGTTGGACTCGGGCTGATGTCCTCTTTCCTATGGTCGACTTGTTATATTTTTCAATTTTCTTTTGAAAATTTTTGTTTTTGAAAATAGGCGATAGTTTGAAAACCAAACATGATAGAACGTTGCGCAATAGCTTAATAAACGAACGGTCTCTATGTGTTTGATTGTTATAATAAAACTTTTTTTTAAGAGTGTAATTGAAATTCCTATAATTTGGAAACTAACAAGTTAAGTTATGTACTTGTCCACTATACAATACAAAATATCTTTTTATTTATACATTTTGATACATGTTTCGGCCCTGTGAGCCTTCTTCAGTCAAAATCAAAAAATTCTCCTAGATCATTCTAAAGGTTGGTCTCTCATAAAAAAAATTTGTAAATCAAATTTTACATCGTCAGGATGCTTAAAATACATGAATATAAAATGCTTAAAGACATTAAAAGATTTAAAAATGCACGAAATTTTGAAACGTGGGCTCCATTCTTGTTAATCTATTTCCAAAACAAGGGACCTGGAACAATAAAATTACCTAACAATCTATGGTTCTTACTTGGAAACATGAAGAAATGTTGACTTTAGTTATGTAGAAAACTTACCCCATTGCACAAGCATCTTTAAAAAGGAAAGTAGAAATAGGAATCGAACGTTGTTTATTTAGAGCTTGGTCAAAATGTTTTCAACAACCTGTAAAACGAAAAACTAAATGAAAATGAAAAATTGAAAAATTGAAATTATAACAAAAACCCACGCATAAATGACCAATGTTTACATACCGCAGTTTGGAGACCATAAACTGTCACCTCACAACTTGAAAGAGCTACTACAAATGTGTCCGTCTTGTTGTTCACCTTGATCACATGTTGACTAGAATACTGCAAGTGTGGGGTCAACGGTCGCAGAAGGGGAGGTGTAGCATACGTCAGAACCTTACGTTATGGAGGAGGGAGGGCCGTTTCTTGTTTATGTCGGTCTCTTCGCCTTAATTTCGAGATCGTGTTAAATAATATGTTGTCGTTGAGAGTTAATTCGTTCAAATTTTTTACAGGGTCTGTTTTTTGGGCGATATAAATTTCTATGTTCTCTAATACATTAAGTTTTTTACTTTTATTAGCGATATGTACAATTTCCAAATCCTTATCTATCTAACTGAAATTATGTTTTTTCTCGTCCATGTGGTTCGCCATGGCCGAGAACTTGTTATATTTCAGCGCACTGGTATGTTCCCCGTATCTTACGTTGAACGCTCTACCCGTTTGTCCAAAATAGGTGGAATCGCAATCCTTACATTTTAGTTTGTACACTCCCGATTTGCTGAATTTATTGGTCTTATTTACACTATTATGATTAAAGAAGATGTTGCTGTTATTATTTTGTGTTTTGTATGCAATGTTAATATCAAATTTTCTAATTGAGTTTGTTATTGTATGTGCTTTTGGGTTTACATATGTGAAAGTAGCGAAATTTTGGTTCTTTTTGCGATCTTTTTCTAAAGTTGTTTCAAATTTGTTAATAATCTTATTTTTGATTCTGTTTACGTAATTTTGCGAAAAACCATTTTTCTTTGCGATGTTGGCTATGATTTTTAGTTCCTTGTTTAAACTTTCTTCACCGAGTGGAATATTTAGCGCTCTATTAATTAAGCTGTAAAAGGCGGCTTTCTTATGGCTCTCTGGGTGATTAGAACCTTTCTTGATTGTTATGTCTGTTTGGGTTGGCTTGCGATATATATCAAAATGCAACTTATTCTGTGTTTTCTTTATTTTTAGATCTATGTAATTTAAGCAATTTTCTTTTTGGGATTCTAGCGTGAATTTTGTATTATCTAACTTGTTTAACATATTCAATAATTCGTCTGCATTTACCATTTTTTCGTCTATTATAGTGAACACATCGTCCACATATCTTCCCCAGAACACAATACCTGGTAGATGGTTAATGATTTTATTTTGTTCCAAGAAATCCATATAAACGTCTGCTATAATACCGGATGCCGGAGATCCCATTGCCAAACCATTGGTTTGTTGATATATTTTATTATTAAAGGTGAAAAAAGTGTTTTCTAAACAAAAATTAAGTAGTGACATAAACTCATTAATTTCTATTGCACTTACTTTTCCATATTTTTGTAAGTTATTTAGGATTATTTTCTGTGCTTTCTTTATTGGAATATTGGAGTACATGTCTTGTACGTCAAATGAATGCATAGTGTGTTCATCTTCTATGATTAGGTCTTTTGTTTTTTTGCTGAAATCGATGGAATTAATGAAGCCTGTATTAGCTTCAAATTTTATATGTTTTTTTAGAAACTGCTGTATGTACCAAGCTCTAAATAAACAACGTTCGATTCCTATTTCTACTTTCCTTTTTAAAGATGCTTGTGCAATGGGGTAAGTTTTCTACATAACTAAAGTCAACATTTCTTCATGTTTCCAAGTAAGAACCATAGATTGTTAGGTAATTTTATTGTTCCAGGTCCCTTGTTTTGGAAATAGATTAACAAGAATGGAGCCCACGTTTCAAAATTTCGTGCATTTTTAAATCTTTTAATGTCTTTAAGCATTTTATATTCATGTATTTTAAGCATCCTGACGATGTAAAATTTGATTTACAAATTTTTTTATGAGAGACCAACCTTTAGAATGATCTAGGAGAATTTTTTGATTTTGACTGAAGAAGGCTCACAGGGCCGAAACATGTATCAAAATGTATAAATAAAAAGATATTTTGTATTGTATAGTGGACAAGTACATTACTTATCAAAATCAATACGGAAAAACTTGAAAAAATGACTAAAGTCAGAGATATTCAACTAACAAATTTACAAAAAAGTTTGTTTGACCCCCTCTACACCTAAAATAAATTTCAAGTCTCTAGGATAAAAAAAACATGTAAGAGTACTGTGGTAGTGACAGTTCTGGGAATCCCCCTACTTTCATATAAACTTTGCCGATATCTCTCTTACGCATGATCGGATTTTAACGAACGAGGTGTTGTTGGCGTTGGGATGACGTCCTCTTTGCTAACAATGTGTGTTGGTATTTTTTAAAATTGTTTTTGAAAATTCTTGTTTTTGAATTTTTGATCATTTTGGAAACGGTGAGGATGAGAAAAAGTTTGTTTGACGTTAATGAAAGGTGGCTATGCTCTCTAGGCAGAAACCAAGTTTCAAGTGTGTAGGAGGGAAAAAATGATAACCTACTTTCTCGCGAACATTGGCGATAATTCGCGAACGCCTGATCGGATTTTAACAAATGAAGTGTCGTTGGACTCGAGCTGACGGGCGCTTTGCTCTGGACCATGAATTATATTTCTTTTTTTTTGAAAATGTTTGTTTTTAAAAGTAGGTGATAGTTTGAAAACCAAACATGATGGAACGTTGTGCCATGGTGCAAACGATGGTCTCTATGACCTTTATTAGCCTACTTTCGATTTTTGCAAAAGATGAAAGTAGACTTGTGAGATCAACACAGGGCGGAAAATTGTGTGTCTGTCTGTGTGTGTGTGTGAGTCTGTGTGTGAGCTTGTGTGTGAGTCTGTGTGTGTGTGAGTCTGTGTGTGAGCCTGTGTGTGAGTCTGTGTGTGTGTGCGCGTCTGTGTGTGAGTGTGTGTACTCTGAATGTCTGCCCCCCCCCTATCAATTCGAACACGGTGAAACCGAATTGAACGAAATTTGGTACAGAGGTAGCCCTAGCAAAGGGCACCTCAGTGTCATGTTTTATATCGCCGCCATCTTGACGGAAACGTAATGGCGGCCACCCAAATGTTCAAAGCTTAAATCAAATTACGACTAACGTAATCATCCGATCTATGCCAAATTTTGCAAGAACACACCTTTATGTGGGGAGCCTCCCTTGACCAAATTACAAGGTTATCAGCTGAACAGTTTGCGGATGGCGGCCATGTTGGAGTGCAAATCTATTCCCCATATTAATTCAGACAAGGTGAAACCGATTGGAACGAAATTTGGTACAGAAGTAGCACTAGCAGAGGGCACCTCAGTGTTATGTTTTACATTGCCACCATCTTGACGGAAATGTAATGGCGGCCACCCAAATGTTCAAAGCTTAAATCAAATAACGACTTACCTAATCATCCGATCTATGCCAAATTTTGCAACAACACATCTTTATGTGGGGAGACTCCTTTGACCAAATTACAATGTTATCAGCTCAATAGTTTGCGGATGGCGGCCATGTTGGTGTGCAAATCTATTCCCCATATTAATTCAGACACGGTGAAACCGAATGGAACGAAATTTGGTACAGAAGTAGCACTAGCAGAGAGCACCTCAGTGTTATGTTTTATATTGCCGCTATCCTGATGGAAACGTAATGGCGGCCACCCAAATGTTCAAAGCTTAAAGCAAATTACGACTAACCTAATTATCCGATCTCTACCAAATTTTGCAACCACATACCCTTTTATGGGGAGCATTTTTAACCAAACTACAAGGTCATCAGCCCAATAGTTTGCGGATGGCGGCCATGTTTGTGTGCAAACTTATTCCCCCTATTAATTCAAACACGGTGAAACCAAATTGAACGACATTTGGTACAGAAGTAGCACTAGCAAAGGGCACCTCAGTGTCATGTTTTATATCGCCGCCATCTTGACGAAAACGTAATGGCGGCCACCCAAATGTTAAAAGTTTAAATCAAATTATGACCAACCAAATCATCTGATCTCTACCGGTTATTGCAACGTTATAACTTTATATATGTGGAATATTTTGACCAAACTACCAGGTCATCAGCCCAATAATTTGCGGATGGCGGCCATGTATGTGTTTTAACGGATTCCCCCTATCTATTCAAACACGGTGAATACAAATTGAACAAAATTTGGTACAGAGGTAGCAATAGCAAAGGGCACCTTAGTGTCATATTTTATATCGCCGCCATCTTGACGAAAACGTAATGGCGGTCACCCAAATGTTAAAAGCTTAAATCAAATTACGACCAACCTAATCATCTGATATCTGCAAAATTTTACAAAATTACATCTTTATGTACGAGGAACATTATGACCGAACTACAAGGTGATAAGCCCAATAATTCACGGATGGTGGCCATGTATGTGTGCAAATCGATTCCCTCTATCTATTCAAACACGGTGAATCCGAATTGAACGAAATTCGGTACAGAGGTAACACTAGCAAAGGGCGCCTCAGTGTCATGGCTTAGATCGGCACCATCTTGACGGAAACGTAATGGCGGCAACGCAAATATTTAAAGCTTAAATCAAATTTCGACCAACCTATTCATCTGATCTCTATCAAATTTTGCAACATCATACCTTTATGTGAAAAGCGCTCCTTGACCAAGCTACAAGGCCGTCAGTCCAGTAGTTTTCTTATGGCGGCCATATATGTGTACAAATGGATTCCCCCTATCAATTCAAACACGGTAAAACCGAATTGAACGAAATTAGGTACGGAGGTATCACTAGCGAAGGCCAACTCAGGGTCATGTTTTATGTTGCCGCCATCTTGATTGAAACGGAATGGTGGCCACCCAAATGTTAAAAGCTTAAATCAAATTATGACCAACCTAATTATTTGACCTCTACCAAATATTGCAACCCCAAACCTTTTTTGTGGGAAGCATCGATTGACTGAACTTCAAGGTCATCAGCCCAATAGTTTGCAGAGAGCGGCCATGTATGTCTGCAAATCGACTCATCATATCAATTTAAACACGATGTAACCGAATTGAATGAAATTTTGTACAGAGGTAGTACTAGCAAAGGGCATCTCATATTCATTTTTATTATCCGTATAACACGTATTTCTACAAGCTACTACAACTAACATACAATTATACTCCTTGAAAAGGACAAAGAGTTATAATAATAACCATGTATTTAGGAGAAAGTAGGCTATATGTTCTTTACTGAACATCTTGTTTTTTATAATATTTTTAAGTCCAATATTGAAATTCCTATATTTTGGAAACTAAAAAGTTTAAAAAAATTTGTTTGGCATAAATAGAAGGTCTATACCCCCCCCCCTTCATCCAAAATAAATGTCAAGTCTCTAGAACAAAAACTGTGCATTTCAATTTTATTAACTTGTTTTTTTATAACGAAACGTGCTCGTATACAGTTTGACGGGAGCGCTGGGCGTGTGTTACAACGAGGCTATCACTGGCCATGCTGAATACAGGAAATGGCTATATCGAAGGGTAGCAGGGTGAGGGGTCGCTTTTTGATATTTTTACTATGACAAAAGAATGAAGGCGAATAATTGAAATTGCGTGAAGCATCCTAAGATTTTTTTTACCCCTGAAGGGGATCATTAACATGCTAGTAAACGGCAATAAGCGAGATCGCTGTCTGGCACAGTAAATGGTTGTAGAATATGGAAACCTATAACATTCGCTCGACCATGTCATGTGCATGTACTCAAAGAAGCAAAAGGGTAAGGTCATTGGCCTGAGATGTTATGAAGTAAATATTGAACTGGGTAAAGTGATGTGTTTTAGGGTGAAAGTATGTGGTTAACATGATCAAGTATTGAGGATGGCCGCTTGCTAATAATTATTATTACAGCAAAATGTTAAGAATAATAATAATAAGACACACATGTTTTCAATGCTAACACACACAGTCCTGCTCACTGGAGACTGAATATTGTACTTAGCCAGAGGCCTTGTCAGGGCTGCTGCTGCTGATAAGACAGAAATGTCTACGTGGGCAGGAAGTGCGATATCAGCTTACTTGCCTTGTGGTGGCTAGCAGGTGTAACGTTTAAGCAGAGACCGCCATTTTGGTTCTTAGACAGTCGTACTGTGCCCGTTTAGACCGGAGTCCGCACGACCACATATGCATTTTACCAAGAATCAGTCAGCACGAGAGTCAAAATATCCCGGGGCGCCAGATGGGTTAAAGCTAATCGCAAAAACGACATCAAATGAAAAGAAATGCTTTACTGATTTTTGGCTCAATGCAAAAATAAGGATAGAAGGAGATTCAACTGGGCATAACATATCATGTTAAATTATCTCATTTTATTCTGAATTTAAAATTGACTGAAAAATAAAATGCTAAAAGCAGCATCATTCATGTGTGGCGACCCACATTACTATTTACACAATGTACAGAAATTTTCCAACACATTGGACAATTATCTTTGGAAACACAAGTCTGATTATCAGTCCCGTAGACTGTGTTCCAAAATTATATCCATTATTTATGATTAAATCCAGTTCAAATTTAATTGTCTTTACTGGAAATACTGTAGTCCACTGGTTGAATTTTTACATAATATTAACACTCGTAGAATAATTGTTCATAGAATTTTTAACTTTCACTTATTTTTCCAGTTTCAAAAAAAATATTGTCAAAAAAATATTATTATCTCTGAATCAACACAAATTATGTACACATATTAATAACAACATCTGAAAAGTATTTGACCTTTGAGCATAGCATCGAAGAACTGTGCGAAGCACAACAAAATTAATTGTTCTTCTGACTTTAAACGTTTCGAGAAGTGACTCGATTATGAACTTCAAGTTCCTAACAAAATACATGTTTTCTGAATCATCAACTTGATCAATAAATTGTTGGACCATTCAATTATTCGATTCTCCACTTGGAATCATTATTAAGAAAAATATTTATATTTGTGGCCATTTTAGTAACTTTCACAACTTTGCAATTCTTGAACAGAATGCGGAAATAAGAATTGTAGCTTCATAATAAATTTATTTAGTTCATGACACTAGGATTGAAAACATCCTTCAAATTATTCGTGGTTATAGAATTATTTTTAATTGGCAGTGGCCCATTCTATTATTTTTATAAGAATACAATATTCTAACAACAACGGCAAAGGTCTTCCTCTGAAGAAGAATAAAATACTATCATGACAAATCCGGGTTCTAGGAAAATCAAAGTCTTAATGGAATCCGTAAACAAGGTTGAAATAAGAACTGATGGTTTTTAAGAAATAACCTTTGGGTCATTCATACGACGCAATGTGTAGTTCCAATACTCCTTCTTTAACACTGAGTCATCGAACCTGCTATTTGATTGATGCTCAAATAAAAACCTCCTCATTCCTGCGACTTAAACATGCGCACCTGGGAATGGCATTTTAACTACTCCACACACATAAATTTTCTTCCCAAAATTTATACAATAAATCAAGCCTCTGCTTGTTATCAACACTGGAAGATTTATAAACTTACAAGTTTATTTTATTTTACCATTCAGTTCAACCCGTGAAGTTACCATACTTATGATACTCTCTATTTCACTTTCGAATGTGTATTTACGTCATGATTTTATATAAATACAAAAATATCCTAATTGATACAAATATCATTTGCTTCCCGTTTCATGCCTCTCCGTGTTATCTGAAAAATATACTTTGCTCATTGCAAATATTAACTGTTCAACCAGAACTGTGATGTTCGTTGAATGCGGGCTTGCGCTAACTACTCTCCTTCGGAAAATCACCTGTTCCAAACTAGAAATGATTAAACTACTTCATAAGCTCTCTCTCTCAATAAATGTGATTATTAGAAAATATAAGATCCAAGAATTATTTAGAAAAGTTATGAAAATCATTATTATTATTATTAGTGGATTATTATTATTAGTAGTATTAGTTATATTATCGTAAATGTGTTTAATTATTATTTCATTATGTGAGAATCCACATGTTCGACTCTTCGAATATGGATAAAATATCCATCTCTCAACAAAAATAATTATTAACTTTTACAGTTACATCGGCTGATTACCGTGATTATCAAAAAAATATGAAACATTCAAATAAATGCTCGTTCTGCTCGGTCATCGATCCTAAACTGTTCTGAGTGCTGAAAATACTCAGAATAACTCTAATATGTCTTGCGTAAATCATTGCAAGATTTAAATACGAAGAAAAACAAATGTGTTGGTCATCTGCAGAAAATGAGTTTGTTCCAATTAGCTAGGCATAATATAAAGTCAAAATGTAGCTTACATTTCTCGTTGGTCTTGAAGCGTAGTGAACCTGGTCTGTACCAGATTTATCCAGATACATGCCCTATCGGACACGCACGTCTAATCCTTGTATCGGCCGCCATTATATACCCACAATCCTTCTAACACGACATAGTGGAAATATTTCTTGAAGTTTGAAGTAACTGCTGATCCATTTTAATATTGAATTCTGTTAAAGCCATAGCGGTTTGCTTAAATGGGGTCAGATCTAAGTGATCTATTCTCAAATATGTCAGTTGTAACATAACTCACGGTTATCTTTTCAGTACAAGAAAACACTGACAATCTAAATCAATCAACGGCTGTTCTGAAGATCGTTCCCTGGGCATGGCTTATCACCATCTATCATGCACGAAGCAACATATAGTTTCCCTTCGTCGGCTAATGAACAACACCGTGATAGACTGGCCTTCAATATACTGAAAGATCGGAGTGGTTATCAAGTTACAATTTATGAAACTGACTAATTGGACTAAAATATCCAAGTATTAAATTATTATTACTGGACTGTGACAAAGTACTTTCTAGACAAAGTCTAGCATATGTCCATATAAAAATAAAATATTTCACCAGTGTCCGTAGAAAAATAACAATCACCTTGGTGATTCTCTCTGCCGGAAACTTACTATGTTCCACATGTATCGCAGCACTTTTGTGACTATCACAATTTAAAGATATCTTCTGCGTAGATCCAGCAACCATGTGCCTTGGCTCAACGTGGCAGCACCTTGTCATGCAAGAGCTTGGTTCGAAGTGAGCTGATGTTGCTTGGGCCGGCCGGCTTGTATTCAAAACGGTCAGGTCCACGCTGCGTCACGCTGAAATCTGGAAATCCTCATATCTCTGGTATCCCTGGTCCGATTTACTTGATACTAAGTGCATTCTCTTTCATTTGGCCGTGCCAGTAATCTGATCCAAATCTCAAGTCTCTACTCCATGGCAACTATTTAATCAACAAATAGTCTCGACTTCTGCTACTACTCGCTACGTCACTTGACATGCTCTTGGCTGCATAAAATTTCCATTCCCTTCTAGAAATAATGGAGCGCGATATTCAAATATCTCAACTTTCAAAAGCGGCTGTAGCCTTTCCCTTGATATCTAGGTGTCTGAATCTTGGAATACCCATTTCTAGAGTTGGGCACATCCAACCCACACCTAGCAAAAAATAAAAATTGAAAAATTTTTATTTTTGCTATCCACACATTAAATCATCTGGTTCTTGAATAATAAATCTTCAAATTCGCTGCATTATAAGTTCCCACGATGTTACCAGTTCGTGTATTGGCGATTTCATAGCTTCCATTGTTGTTTCCTTCCACAAAATCATCATCATTTGGATCCATGTCTTCCTGTAGAAAACGAAAAATGTTTCTAAAACGTCGGTCTCTCCTCTGGGATAAATGCAACAATCTTCACCTTCTCAAGGTATCCTCATCCTCCTGCGTCAGGTTAACTTGAAAAACCTTAGATGTAGACTCCTCTGCTCTACTCAATAAATCGGCTCCAACGTTCAACTTTCCAGGAGTGTGTTCAATAACTAGGTTGAATTGTTGAATAAAAAGTGACCATCTAGTTATCCTATCACTGGCAAAGTTTGTTCTCAAGATAAACTACAATGCATGGTGATCAGTCCTCACAATTACTGAATGTCCAATTAACATTTTCTTCCACGACTCCAACGCGAAGATTACAGCAAGTGCTTCTAACTCTGTGGTGTAATAATTCCTTTCTGATGGACGAAGTTTCCTGCTTATGAACGCCAGGTAACGTCTCTTGTGATCGTCATCTTCTTGAAGAAGAATAGCTCCAATCCCTACGGTGGATGCATCGGATTCTATGATGAAATTCCTGGTAAAGTCAGGATACTCTAATTTCACGTTGTTTACCAATAACCTCTTGGCATCTTGAAATGTTTGT
Organism: Meconema thalassinum; assembly: GCA_946902985.2. NCBI lineage: Eukaryota > Metazoa > Arthropoda > Insecta > Orthoptera > Tettigoniidae > Meconema > Meconema thalassinum. The sequence continues at coordinate 679,521,336 of OX336391.1, read as the reverse complement.
TCACAATCTTCATTCCATTTCCATTTGTTTCCTTTTTTTTTAATAATTCCTGCAATGGAGCAACCGTCTTGGTGAAGCTTGGACAATGCCCTGCAAAGAATTGGCATGTCCCGAGAAAACTGCGGACATTCTTCACTCTAGTAGGTCTAGGGAAATTTGCAATCACCTGTATCTTTGTCTCATTGGGACGGTATCCTTCACCATACAAAATGTGGCCCAAAAATTTTATTTCCTTCCGAAAGAACTGACATTTTCGAAGGTTTACTTTAAAGTTCGCTTTTCTCAAATCTGCGAATAACATCTGAAGATGTAGCAAATGTTCCTCCTTAGTCTCAGATGCAATTAGGATATCATCTATGTAACGAATTGCTATCTCTTTTACTTCAGGACTCAAGTTTTGTTCCAGTGCTCTGATCAAAACAGATCCAGATGTTTTGATTCAAAATGGTAGACGGCGGAATACATATGTCTGCTGGTCAAACATAAATCCTGTAAATTTTTTGGAACCTTCACTAAGCCTAATGTGGTGGTAGGACGAAGTGAGATCAATGTTAGAAAACCAGACCTTGCCTTGGAATTTCCTTAACAGATCCCTAATGATTGGTGGTCTGTCATACTCCGGCAGCAATCTTGAATTCAAATTTCGCGCGTCTAAACATAGTCTCAGACTTCCATCTTGCTTAGACACTACTGCTAATGGATTGACATAAGAGGTAGTGTACTTTTCAATCACATTGTTGCTTTCCATCTCTTTGATAAGCACTTTTACCTTTTCTCGATGCTTTTCCGCTACCGGATACAATTTAGCATGGAAAGGTGCTTCATCATTTACACGAATACGATATTCAAAATCTTTAATTTCACCAGGTTTAATATCAAAAATATCGTGATACTCTTCCAAAATTTTTCCTAGCTCTGGGGACTCCTTCTCAGTGTAGACTTCTCTTACTTCAGCTTCATGAAAAATCAGAGACCATTGAGCATCTCCCTCGATATCGTCCTCTTCTTTTCCCTCGAAGTTCATCTCTTCGGTATTCTTGAATCTGATCGTCTCTGTCTTCATGTCTATCACTGCTTGATATTTCTGAATGAAATCCGCTCCCAATATCATGTCAAAAGCCATGTCCTTCATTACTACAAACACATGTCGGAAATCATGTCCTCCAATAGTAACACATAAGTATAATTGTGTTTACACAGAGATATTGTGTTGGGTATTATTCCTTGGATATTAATTCCTGATACTGGAATCTCCTCTAAATTCTCTTTGAGTTTCCACAGAATATAAAGCTTCTCGCTCACAAGACAAAGCATAGCCCCAGTATCAATTAAAGTATCGACAGGCATACCGAATACTTCGCACGATATGATTGGCATTTTAATTCTTGTACCCATTTCTTTCCATTCGTCATTATGTTGAATTAAGTCATCATCCTCTGCTTGCCATTTAATAATCCTGGAAGTGAAAGTGTTTAAAATTCTATCTTCTACTGTGAATTCAAAGTTTTTTTTTCTTTTCCATTCCCCCGGGATTGTTGTGTTCCCGATGGACCTGGTTCATTGGGCTTCTGTTCCAAGAACTGCAAGTTTTCTTGGTGTCTTTCTTCCAAGTTCTTCCTCGTCTCCTTATTGAACTCTTCATTGGACTGACGAGTATTCACATTCCCTCTGTTATTGTAGTTATTGTATCTACCATAGTACCTTCTTTCCTGGTACCTTCCTTGATTATCCCTTGGCCTTCTCCATCGAGTATTATATCGATATCCACCATCCGGTCTCGCATAAGGCTTGTAACTGTATCGGTTATTGTACTGATTCCATCCTCTTTTATCGGGCTCTTCCCTCGGCGTTTTCTCTTCTCGCCCCTCTCGAATCTCTCGAGGTGTTTGGGAATAACTGTCGGCCATAACAGCGTACACAGCGTTGTTATTCTTTCCTCCCTTCTGATGGAAGAATTGAGCGTTCGTGTGGTCAAGTTTCTGCAATACCTCGTCAAATTGCTCCATATTATAAATGTCAGCAGCGATCAAAGTTCTTTGGAGGTCTGCTGGAAACTGACGTATTAATGCGGTAATTAATTCATTATCTGGCATCGGTGGATCTAAATGTTGTAGTTTAGAAAGCTGTCCAGAAAAGTACGTAGAGTATCGAGTAGGTTGTGACGTCGAGAATCTCTTTGAATATAATTCTGCTCTGACTTGCTGTTGGGTTTCCGGGGACCAAAACGTTTTTAATAACCCACGGGAAAACTCCTCAAAATTGGTGAGAGTGGACCTAAAAGCTCTAAACCAAAGAAGTGCAGGACCTTCCAAAAATTTCCCTATCACTCGGATCTGTCTTTCCTTAGGGATTTGTGAATCTTTTAGGTAATCACCTGCTTCTCTCAAGAATTCTACGGGTGTCACAGAATCTCGCCCTGAAGATTTAGAAGGCTTATCCTCTACATTCTTGAATACAGTTAAGGGGCTGGGTTGAAATACTGTCCTGACCTCCTCCTGTCTTTGACTATCAGTTTCTCTAGCTGCTCCTAAGTTTATCTGTATCTGTTCTTCTCCCCTTATACTTGGCATTTTCAACAGATGGTCAGACTGGTTCTCGTCCTTGATTTGGGTTTTCATAGCCTCAATTTCCTTATGGTTTTCTTCTGCCATTTTTTTAATTGCTTCGGTTTCCTTACAGTTCTCCTTGACATCAGTGGATATCTGGTTCATAACAGCCTCGTGACTTTTCAATGACCCTGTCACATCTGATATGTCCTTCTGAGTTGCTTGGATATCTTTGGAAATTACTTGAATATGGGATGACAAAGATTCCCTAATTTCCTTGACTCCCTCTTGGTTTTCCAGCTTGAGTGTGTCTTTAATTTCATCGATAACTGTGGTTTTAATTTATGCTTGTAATTCATTAATCACACCTTCTCTTATTTCTCCCATTACGAGTTCTTTGAATTGTTCTGTCAGACGTTGAACAACTAGAATTGCCATCTCATTGCTCTCTTTCTTCACTCTGACTTCTAGGTTGATCATGTCTTCACCAACTTCCCTAGGACCATGTTCTATCCTATCAGCTAAGCTTTGGGATATTAGATCGGCATCGCGAAATTTATCGTCCATTAAACTTGCGTTAGTGGCTAATGAAGTTTCGAGCTCATGTGTTTTTTCGCATAATTTAGTCATTTTACTCTCAAGTGACATTTTCAAAATTTCGGAATTCTCTTTAAATTTATTTTCCATAGAATTAAATTTACTATTTAAATTTTCTTTCAAGTTATCTTTTAAAGAATCAGAACTTTCTTTAAGTTTATCATTTAAACTTTTTTAAGTTTATTTTCTAAAGAATCAGAATTTTCTTTAAGTTTATTTTCTAAAGAATCAGAATTTTCTTTAAGTTTATTTTCTAAAGAATCAGAATTTTCTTTAAGTTTCTCATTTAAACTTTCTTTAAGTTTATCAGAATTTTCTTTAAGTTTCTTTTCCAAAGCCTCTGTATTTTCTTTCATAATGGCTGCTACACGCTGTCCAGCTTCTTTGGAACTCTCTTCCAAACTCCTCATCATCCTCATCATCTCTTCCATAATTTTCAATTATTATTCAAAACTTAGGGGTATACATGTAGGCAGACACAAGCTTATAACTAGAAATAGAAATATGAATAGCTAATTGGAACACTCTATTAAAATGAGATTTGTCCTAATATCGACGTGATGGAAAAACAAAATTCTCTACTTTTACGAATTACATTTACCACAAGATCACAAGAAAAATATGCAAGTTCTCAAATATCCTCCACCTGGATTCTAATAATGCGTATGTCCAGTCATCGAACGTTTACTACTGAATTTACTTGACGCCCTAATGGTTAAGCCATTATCAAAAATAATCAAACCCATTCTAATTATTAACCCAGTTAAATTTTTAATTTTTCCCACTAATTGGGTTTCCTACTAATTTATTCATCCAAACCAGACATCTCTCAACTCCCAAAATATCTATATAAAAATTATCACAATTTAAATCGGCATGCGATTGACCGTGTCTAACTCGGGCCCCACGTTCGAAGCCATTTCTCTCTCTATCTTATTTTATGTGCCCATTTAGACCGGAGTCCGCACGACCACATATGCATTTTACCAAGAATCAGTCAGCACGTGAGTCAAAATATCCCGGGGCGCCAGATGGGTTAAAGCTAATCGCAAAAACGACATCAAATGAAAAAAATGCTTTACTGATTTTTGGCTCAATGCAACAATAAGGATAGAAGGAGATTCAACTGGGCATAACACATCATGTAAAATTATCTCATTTTATTCTGAATTTAAAATTGACTGCAAAAATAAAATGCTCAAAGCAGCATCATTCATGTGTGGCGACCCACATTACTATTTACACAATGTACAGAAATTTTCCAACACATTGGACAATTATCTTTGGAAACACAAGTCTGATTATCAGTCCTGTAGACTGTGTTCCAAAATTATATCCATTATTTATGATTAAATCCAGTTCAAATTTAATTGTCTTTACTGGAAATACTGTAGTCCACTGGTTGAATTTTTACATAATATTAACACTCGTAGAATAATTGTTCATAGAATTTTTAACTTTCACTTATTTTTCCAGTTTCAAAAAAAATATTGTCAAAAAAATATTATTATCTCTGAATCAACACAAATTATGTACACATATTAATAACAACATCTGAAAAGTATTTGACCTTTGAGCATAGCATCGAAGAACTGTGCGAAGCACAACAAAATTAATTGTTCTTCTGACTTTAAACGTTTCGAGAAGTGACTCGATTTTGAACTTCAAGTTCCTAACAAAATATATGATTTCTGAATCATCAACTTGATCAATAAATTGTTGGACCATTCAATTATTCGATTCTCCACTTGGAATCATTATTAGGAAAAATATTTATATTTGTGGCCATTTTAGTAACTTTCACAACTTTGCAATTCTTGAACAGAATGCGGAAATAAGAATTGTAGCTTCATAATAAATTCATTTAGTTCATGACACTAGGATTGAAAACATCCTTCAAATTATTCGTGGTTATAGAATTATTTTTAATTGGCAGTGGCCCATTCTATTATTTTTATAAGAATACAATATTCTAACAACAACGGCAAAGGTCTTCTTCTGAAGAAGAATAAAATACTATCATGACAAATCCGGGTTCTAGCAAAATCAAAGTCTTAATGGAATCCGTAAACAAGGTTGAAATAAGAACTGATGGTTTTTAAGAAATAACCTTTGGGTCATTCATACGACGCAATGTGTAGTTCCAATACTCCTTCTTTAACACTGAGTCATCGAACCTGCTATTTGATTGATGCTCAAATAAAAACCTCCTCATTCCTGCGACTTAAACATGCGCACCTGGGAATGGCATTTTAACTACTCCACACACATAAATTTTCTTCCCAAAATGTATACAATTAATCAAGCCTCTGCTTGTTATCAACACTGGAAGATTTATAAAGTTACAAGTTTATTTTATTTTACCATTCAGTTCAACCCGTGAAGTTACCATACTTATGATACTCTCTATTTCACTTTCGAATGTGTATTTACGTCATGATTTTATATAAATACAAAAATATCCTAATTGATATAAATATCATTTGCTTCCCGTTTCATGCCTCTCCGTGTTATCTGAAAAATATACTTTGCTCATTGCAAATATTAACTGTTCAACCAGAACTGTGATGTTCGTTGAATGCGGGCTTGCGCTAACCACTCTCCTTCGGAAAATCACCTGTTCCAAACTAGAAATGATTAAACTACTTCATAAGCTCTCTCTCAATAAATGTGATTAGTAGAAAATATAAGATCCAAGAATTATTTAGAAAAGTTATGAAAATCATTATTATTATTATTAGTGGATTATTATTATTAGTAGTATTAGTTATATTATCGTAAATGTGTTTAATTATTATTTCATTATGTGAGAATCCACATGTTCGACTCTTCGAATATGGATAAAATATCCATCTCTCAACAAAAATAATTATTAACTTTTACAGTTACATCGGCTGATTACCGTGATTATCAAAAAATATGAAACATTCAAATAAATACTCGTTCTGCTCCGTCATCGATCCTAAACTGTTCTGAGTGCTGAAAATACTCAGAATAACTCTAATATGTCTTGCGTAAATCATTGCAAGATTTAAATACGAAGAAAAACAAATGTGTTGGTCATCTGCAGAAAATGAGTTTGTTCCAATTAGCTAGGCATAATATAAAGTCAAAATGTGGCTTACATTTCTCGTTGGTCTTGAAGCGTAGTGAACCTGGTCTGTACCAGATTTATCCAGATACATGCCCTATCGGACACGCACGTCTAATCCTTGTATCGGCCGCCATTATATACCCACAATCCGTCTAACACGACATAGTGGAAATATTTCTTGAAGTTTGAAGTAACTGCTGATCCATTTTAATATTGACTTCTGTTAAAGCCATAGCGGTTTGCTTAAATGGGGTCAGATCTAAGTGATCTATTCTCAAATATGTCAGTTGTAACATAACTCACGGTTATCTTTTCAGTACATGAAAACACTGACAATCTAAATCAATCAACGGCTGTTCTGAAGATCGTTCCCTGGGCATGGCTTATCACCATCTATCATGCACGAAGCAACATATAGTTTCCCTTCGTCGGTTAATGAACAACACCGTGATAGACTGGCCTTCAATATACTGAATGATCGGAGTGGTTATCAAGTTACAATTTATGAAACTGACTAATTGGACTAAAATATCCAAGTATTAAATTATTATTACTGGACTGTGACAAAGTACTTTCTAGACAAAGTCTAGCATATGTCCATATAAAAATAAAATATTTCACCAGTGTCCGTAGAAAAATAACAATCACCTTAGTGATTCTCTCTGCCGGAAACTTACTATGTTCCACATGTATCGCAGCACTTTTGTGACTATCACAATTTAAAGATATCTTCTGTGTAGATCCGGCAACGATGTGCCTTGGCTCAACGTGGCAGCACCTTGTCATGCAAGAGCTTGGTTCGAAGTGAGCTGATGTTGCTTGGGCCGGCCGGCTTGTATTCAAAACGGTCAGGTCCACGCTGCGTCACGCTGAAATCTGGAAATCCTCATATCTCTGGTATCCCTGGTCCGATTTACTTGATACTAAGTGCATTCTCTTTCATTTGGCCGTGCCAGTAATCTGATCCAAATCTCAAGTCTCTACTCCATGGCAACTATTTAATCAACAAATAGTCTCGACTTCTGCTGCTACTCGCTACGTCACTTGACATGCTCTTGGCTGCATAAAATTTCCATTCCCTTCTAGAAGTAATGGAGCGCGATATTCAAATATCTCAACTTTCAAAAGCGGCTGTAGCCTTTCCCTTGATATCTAGGTGTCTGAATCTTGGAATACCCATTTCTAGAGTTGGGCACATCCAACCCACACCTAGCAAAAAATAAAAATTGAAAAAATTTTATTTTTGCTATCCACACATTAAATCATCTGGTTCTTGAATAATAAATCTTCAAATTCGCTGCATTATAAGTTCCCACGATGTTACCAGTTCGTGTATTGGCGATTTCATAGCTTCCATTGTTGTTTCCTTCCACAAAATCATCATCATTTGGATCCATGTCTTCCTGTAGAAAACGAAAAATGTTTCTAAAACGTCGGTCTCTCCTCTGGGATAAATGCAACAATCTTCACCTTCTCAAGGTATCCTCATCCTCCTGCGTCAGGTTAACTTGAAAAACCTTAGATGTAGACTCCTCTGCTCTACTCAATAAATCGGCTCCAACGTTCAACTTTCCAGGAGTGTGTTCAATAACTAGGTTGAATTGTTGAATAAAAAGTGACCATCTAGTTATCCTATCACTGGCAAAGTTTGTTCTCAAGATAAACTACAATGCATGGTGATCAGTCCTCACAATTACTGAATGTCCAATTAACATTTTCTTCCACGACTCCAACGTGAAGATTACAGCAAGTGCTTCTAACTCTGTGGTGTAATAATTCCTTTCTGATGGACGAAGTTTCCTGCTTATGAACGCCAGGTAACGTCTCTTGAGATCGTCATCTTCTTGAAGAAGAATAGCTCCAATCCCTACGGTGGATGCATCGGATTCTATGATGAAATTCTTGGTAAAGTCAGGATACTCTAATTTCACGTTGTTTACCAATAACCTCTTGGCATCTTGAAATGTTTGTTCACAATCTTCATTCCATTTCCATTTGTTTCCTTTTTTTTAATAATTCCTGCAATGGAGCAACCGTCTTGGTGAAGCTTGGACAATGCCCTGCAAAGAATTGGCATGTCCCGAGAAAACTGCGGACATTCTTCACTCTAGTAGGTCTAGGGAAATTTGCAATCACCTGTATCTTTGTCTCATTGGGACGGTATCCTTCACCATCCAAAATGTGGCCCAAAAATTTTATTTCCTTCCGAAAGAACTGACATTTTCGAAGGTTTACTTTAAAGTTCGCTTTTCTCAAATCTGCGAATAACATCTGAAGATGTAGCAAATGTTCCTCCTTAGTCTCAGATGCAATTAGGATATCATCTATGTAACGAATTGCTATCTCTTTTACTTCAGGACTCAAGTTTTGTTCCAGTGCTCTGATCAAAACAGATCCAGATGTTTTGATTCCAAATGGTAGACGGCGGAATACATATGTCTGCTGGTCAAACATAAATCCTGTAAATTTTTTGGAACCTTCACTAAGCCTAATGTGGTGGTAGGACGAAGTGAGATCAATGTTAGAGAACCAGACCTTGCCTTGGAATTTCCTTAACAGATCCCTAATGATTGGTGGTCTGTCATACTCCGGCAGCAATCTTGAATTCAAATTTCGCGCGTCTAAACATAGTCTCAGACTTCCATCTTGCTTAGACACTACTGCTAATGGATTGACATAAGAGGTAGTGTACTTTTCAATCACATTGTTGCTTTCCATCTCTTTGATAAGCACTTTTACCTTTTCTCGATGCTTTTCCGCTACCGGATACAATTTAGCATGGAAAGGTGCTTCATCATTTACACGAATACGATATTCAAAATCTTTAATTTCACCAGGTTTAATATCAAAAATATCGTGATACTCTTCCAAAATTTTTCCTAGCTCTGGGGACTCCTTCTCAGTGTAGACTTCTCTTACTTCAGCTTCATGAAAAATCAGAGACCATTGAGCATCTCCCTCGATATCGTCCTCTTCTTTTCCCTCGAAGTTCATCTCTTCGGTATTCTTGAATCTGATCGTCTCTGTCTTCATGTCTATCACTGCTTGATATTTCTGAATGAAATCCGCTCCCAATATCATGTCAAAAGCCATGTCCTTCATTACTACAAACACATGTCGGAAATCATGTCCTCCAATAGTAACACATAAGTATAATTGTGTTTACACAGAGATATTGTGTTGGGTATTATTCCTTGGATATTAATTCCTGATACTGGAATCTCCTCTAAATTCTCTTTGAGTTTCCACAGAATATAAAGCTTCTCGCTCACAAGACAAAGCATAGCCCCAGTATCATCAGGCATACCGAATACTTCGCACGATATGATTGGCATTTTAATTCTTGTACCCATTTCTTTCCATTCGTCATTATGTTGAATTAAGTCATCATCCTCTGCTTGCCATTTAATAATCCTGGAAGTGAAAGTGTTTAAAATTCTATCTTCTACTGTGAATTCGAAGTTTTTTTTTCTTTTCCATTCCCCCGGGATTGTTGTGTTCCCGATGGACCTGGTTCATTGGGCTTCTGTTCCAAGAACTGCAAGTTTTCTTGGTGTCTTTCTTCCAAGTTCTTCCTCGTCTCCTTATTGAACTCTTCATTGGACTGACGAGTATTCACATTCCCTCTGTTATTGTAGTTATTGTATCTACCATAGTACCTTCTTTCCTGGTACCTTCCTTGATTATCCCTTGGCCTTCTCCATCGAGTATTATATCGATATCCACCATCCGGTCTCGCATAAGGCTTGTAACTGTATCGGTTATTGTACTGATTCCATCCTCTTTTATCGGGCTCTTCCCTCGGCGTTTTCTCTTCTCGCCCCTCTCGAATCTCTCGAGGTGTTTGGGAATAACTGTCGGCCATAACAGCGTACACAGCGTTGTTATTCTTTCCTCCCTTCTGATGGAAGAATTGAGCGTTCGTGTGGTCAAGTTTCTGCAATACCTCGTCAAATTGCTCCATATTATAAATGTCAGCAGCGATCAAAGTTCTTTGGAGGTCTGCTGGAAACTGACGTATTAATGCGGTAATTAATTCATTATCTGGCATCGGCGGATCTAAATGTTGTAGTTTAGAAAGCTGTCCAGAAAAGTACGTAGAGTATCGAGTAGGTTGTGACGTCGAGAATCTCTTTGAATATAATTCTGCTCTGACTTGCTGTTGGGTTTCCGGGGACCAAAACGTTTTTAATAACCCACGGGAAAACTCCTCAAAATTGGTGAGAGTGGACCTAAAAGCTCTAAACCAAAGAAGTGCAGGACCTTCCAAAAATTTCCCTATCACTCGGATCTGTCTTTCCTTAGGGATTTGTGAATCTTTTAGGTAATCACCTGCTTCTCTCAAGAATTCTACGGGTGTCACAGAATCTCGCCCTGAAGATTTAGAAGGCTTATCCTCTACATTCTTGAATACAGTTATGGGGTTGGGTTGAAATACTGTCCTGACCTCCTCCTGTCTTTGACTATCAGTTTCTCTAGCTGCTCCTAAGTTTATCTGTATCTGTTCTTCTCCCCTTATACTTGGCATTTTCAACAGATGGTCAGACTGGTTCTCGACCTTGATTTGGCTTTTCATAGCCTCAATTTCCTTATGGTTTTCTTCTGCCATTTTTTTAATTGCTTCGGTTTCCTTACAGTTCTCCTTGACATCAGTGGATATCTGGTTCATAACAGCCTCGTGACTTTTCAATGACCCTGTCACATCTGATATGTCCTTCTGAGTTGCTTGGATATCTTTGGAAATTACTTGAATATGGGATGACAAAGATTCCCTAATTTCCTTGACTCCCTCTTGGTTTTCCAGCTTGAGTGTGTCTTTAATTTCATCGATAACTGTGGTTTTAATTTATGCTTGTATTTCATTAATCACACCTTCTCTTATTTCTCCCATTACGAGTTCTTTGAATTGTTCTGTCAGACGTTGAACAACTAGAATTGCCATCTCATTGCTCTCTTTCTTCACTCTGACTTCTAGGTTGATCATGTCGTCACCAACTTCCCTAGGACCATGTTCTATCCTATCAGCTAAGCTTTGGGATCTTAGATCGGCATCGCGAAATTTATCGTCCATTAAACTTGCGTTAGTGGCTAATGAAGTTTCGAGCTCATGTGTTTTTTCGCATAATTTAGTCATTTTACTCTCAAGTGACATTTTCAAAATTTCGGAATTCTCTTTAAATTTATTTTCCATAGAATTAAATTTACTATTTAAATTTTCTTTCAAGTTTTCTTTTAAAGAATCAGAACTTTCTTTAAGTTTATCATTTAAACTTTTTTAAGTTTATTTTCTAAAGAATCAGAATTTTCTTTAAGTTTATTTTCTAAAGAATCAGAATTTTCTTTAAGTTTATTTTCTAAAGAATCAGAATTTTCTTTAAGTTTCTCATTTAAACTTTCTTTAAGTTTATCAGAATTTTCTTTAAGTTTCTTTTCCAAAGCCTCTGTATTTTCTTTCATAATGGCTGCTACACGCTGTCCAGCTTCTTTGGAACTCTCTTCCAAACTCCTCATCATCCTCATCATCTCTTCCATAATTTTCAATTATTATTCAAAACTTAGGGGTATACATGTAGGCAGACACAAGCTTATAACTAGAAATAGAAATATGAATAGCTAATTGGAACACTCTATTAAAATGAGATTTGTCCTAATATCGACGTGATGGAAAAACAAAATTCTCTACTTTTACGAATTACATTTACCACAAGATCACAAGAAAAATATGCAAGTTCTCAAATATCCTCCACCTGGATTCTAATAATGCGTATGTCCAGTCATCGAACGTTTACTACTGAATTTACTTGACGCCCTAATGGTTAAGCCATTATCAAAAATAATCAAACCCATTCTAATTATTAACCCAGTTAAATTTTTAATTTTTCCCACTAATTGGGTTTCCTACTAATTTATTCATCCAAACCAGACATCTCTCAACTCCCAAAATATCTATATAAAAATTATCACAATTTAAATCGGCATGCGATTGACCGTGTCTAACTCGGGCCCCACGTTCGAAGCCATTTCTCTCTCTATCTTATTTTATGTGCCCATTTAGACCGGAGTCCGCACGACCACATATGCATTTTACCAAGAATCAGTCAGCACGTGAGTCAAAATATCCCGGGGCGCCAGATGGGTTAAAGCTAATCGCAAAAACGACATCAAATGAAAAAAATGCTTTACTGATTTTTGGCTCAATGCAACAATAAGGATAGAAGGAGATTCAACTGGGCATAACACATCATGTAAAATTATCTCATTTTATTCTGAATTTAAAATTGACTGCAAAAATAAAATGCTCAAAGCAGCATCATTCATGTGTGGCGACCCACATTACTATTTACACAATGTACAGAAATTTTCCAACACATTGGACAATTATCTTTGGAAACACAAGTCTGATTATCAGTCCTGTAGACTGTGTTCCAAAATTATATCCATTATTTATGATTAAATCCAGTTCAAATTTAATTGTCTTTACTGGAAATACTGTAGTCCACTGGTTGAATTTTTACATAATATTAACACTCGTAGAATAATTGTTCATAGAATTTTTAACTTTCACTTATTTTTCCAGTTTCAAAAAAAATATTGTCAAAAAAATATTATTATCTCTGAATCAACACAAATTATGTACACATATTAATAACAACATCTGAAAAGTATTTGACCTTTGAGCATAGCATCGAAGAACTGTGCGAAGCACAACAAAATTATTCATAATGTTGAATTTTGGGCTTATGCCGTGTTTTATTATATTGCAATTCGACGCGTTTCGAAAGAAACCATGTCTTTCATCGTCAGGAATAATCTGGAATACGACAATGTTGCTAAGAGAAAGCAACGAAGAACATATAGAAGGTGCCCAAAGATGGACGCCATTATAGCCCCATGTTAGGGACAACGGAAAGCAGCAGTGAATTACTTTCTCAGGGTTCTGATAATAGGTAGCCAGGATTCACTGAGATTGTAGCCAGTGTCGCGGTTGAAATTATCTGGGTGTTTACGTATTTCAACCGCCTCCCTGATAATTCTGGGACGATATTGCTTTATACGGGCAAGAACATCCACTCGTTGCAACATGACATCATGGCCAGGTGTTAAAGCATGATCGGCAACAGCTGATTTATCAGGTTGAATGAGCCTGATACATCTATTATGTTCCTTAATGCGAGTGCATATTGTTCTCGAAGTCTGCCCGATGTAAACCTTGCCACAAGTACAGGGAACTCTGTAGATACCCGGTTGTTGCAATTTAGGCAAACTGTCCTTAGTTGGTCGCAGGAGTTGCCTAATCTTAACAGAAGTTCCAAATACAGTCCGTATGTTGTATCGACGTAGGATTTTAGCAATACGATCCGTTGTGTTATGTATGTACGGAAGGTAAGCAGTTCCTCTTACATCTCTTTTCTCAACTGACGTCCTATTATTATTTGTTGGTTTCAGAACCGTAGAAATCAAAGCCTTGCTATAACCGTTGCTCTCAAAGGTGGTTCGCAGGGTGTTAATTTCTTCTTGTAAAGAAGACACTTCACAAATCCTCCTAGCCCTGGTAGTTAGAGTTGTAAGGATACCATGTTTCTGGGCAGGGTGATGGTGAGAACTTGCGTGGAGATATCTATTGGTGTGTGTTGGCTTACGAAAAACGCTGTGTCCTAAAGATCCATCCTCTTTCTTGGTGAAGAGAACATCTAAAAAAGGTATTTTGCCGTCAGATTCCTTTTCCATGGTGAAACAAATAGAAGGGTGCTGGAGATTAAGGTGATCCAGGAAATGGCTAAGATTTTCCTCACCTTCCGTCCAAACAACGAACGTGTCATCCACATAACGCCACCAGATCTTCGGTTTGAAAGCTATAACACTTCAGCCGGGTGATATTCTAGTGAGTCTCGACGTGGTGTCTCTGTTTACGAGAGTACCTATTGATGGTGTTATGTCTCTCATTAATGGCCTTTTTCCTGAAGACATCACAAGACTTTTTTATCACTGCATGACCTCCTCCTACTTTCTATGGAATGGGAATTTTTATGAGCAGACTGATGGTGTGGCCATGGGTAGTCCTCTCTCTCCTGTTGTGGCTAATTTCTTCATGGAGAACTTTGAAGAGAAAGCTTTGTCGTCGGCTCCTTTCAAACCGAAGATCTGGTGGCGTTATGTGGATGACACGTTCGTTGTTTGGACGGAAGGTGAGGAAAATCTTAGCCATTTCCTGGATCACCTTAATCTCCAGCACCCTTCTATTTGTTTCACCATGGAAAAGGAATCTGACGGCAAAATACCTTTTTTAGATGTTCTCGTCACCAAGAAAGAGGATGGATCTTTAGGACACAGCGTTTTTCGTAAGCCAACACACACCAATAGATATCTCCACGCAAGTTCTCACCATCACCCTGCCCAGAAACATGGTATCCTTACAACTCTAACTACCAGGGCTAGGAGGATTTGTGAAGTGTCTTCTTTACAAGAAGAAATTAACACCCTGCGAACCACCTTTGAGAGCAACGGTTATAGCAAGGCTTTGATTTCTACGGTTCTGAAACCAACAAATAATAATAGGACGTCAGTTGAGAAAAGAGATGTAAGAGGAACTGCTTACCTTCCGTACATACATAACACAACGGATCGTATTGCTAAAATCCTACGTCGATACAACATACGGACTGTATTTGGAACTTCTGTTAAGATTAGGCAACTCCTGCGACCAACTAAGGACAGTTTGCCTAAATTGCAACAACCGGGTATCTACAGAGTTCCCTGTACTTGTGGCAAGGTTTACATCGGGCAGACTTCGAGAACAATATGCACTCGCATTAAGGAACATAATAGATGTATCAGGCTCATTCAACCTGATAAATCAGCTGTTGCCGATCATGCTTTAACACCTGGCCATGATGTCATGTTGCAACGAGTGGATGTTCTTGCCCGTATAAAGCAATATCGTCCCAGAATCATCAGGGAGGCGGTTGAAATACGTAAACACCCAGATAATTTCAACCGCGACACTGGCTACAATCTCAGTGAATCCTGGCTACCTATTATCAGAACCCTGAGAAAGTAATTCACTGCTGCTTTCCGTTGTCCCTAACATGGGGCTATAATGGCGTCCATCTTTGGGCACCTTCTATATGTTCTTCGTTGCTTTCTCTTAGCAACATTGTCGTATTCCAGATTATTCCTGACGATGAAAGACATGGTTTCTTTCGAAACGCGTCGAATTGCAATATAATAAAACACGGCATAAGCCCAAAATTCAACATTATGAATAATAACACGGGCCGTGAAAGTCTAAATGACAACAACAAAATTAATTGTTCTTCTGACTTTAAACGTTTCGAGAAGTGACTCGATTATGAACTTCAAGTTCCTAACAAAATATATGATTTCTGAATCATCAACTTGATCAATAAATTGTTGGACCATTCAATTATTCGATTCTCCACTTGGAATCATTATTAGGAAAAATATTTATATTTGTGGCCATTTTAGTAACTTTCACAACTTTGCAATTCTTGAACAGAATGCGGAAATAAGAATTGTAGCTTCATAATAAATTCATTTAGTTCATGACACTAGGATTGAAAACATCCTTCAAATTATTCGTGGTTATAGAATTATTTTTAATTGGCAGTGGCCCATTCTATTATTTTTATAAGAATACAATATTCTAACAACAACGGCAAAGGTCTTCTTCTGAAGAAGAATAAAATACTATCATGACAAATCCGGGTTCTAGCAAAATCAAAGTCTTAATGGAATCCGTAAACAAGGTTGAAATAAGAACTGATGGTTTTTAAGAAATAACCTTTGGGTCATTCATACGACGCAATGTGTAGTTCCAATACTCCTTCTTTAACACTGAGTCATCGAACCTGCTATTTGATTGATGCTCAAATAAAAACCTCCTCATTCCTGCGACTTAAACATGCGCACCTGGGAATGGCATTTTAACTACTCCACACACATAAATTTTCTTCCCAAAATGTATACAATTAATCAAGCCTCTGCTTGTTATCAACACTGGAAGATTTATAAAGTTACAAGTTTATTTTATTTTACCATTCAGTTCAACCCGTGAAGTTACCATACTTATGATACTCTCTATTTCACTTTCGAATGTGTATTTACGTCATGATTTTATATAAATTCAAAAATATCCTAATTGATCTAAATATCATTTGCTTCCCGTTTCATGCCTCCCCGTGTTATCTGAAAAATATACTTTGCTCATTGCAAATATTAACTGTTCAACCAGAACTGTGATGTTCGTTGAATGCGGGCTTGCCCTAACCACTCTCCTTCGGAAAATCACCTGTTCCAAACTAGAAATGATTAAACTACTTCATAAGCTCTCTCTCAATAAATGTGATTATTAGAAAATATAAGATCCAAGAATTATTTAGAAAAGTTATGAAAATCATTATTATTATTATTAGTGGATTATTATTATTAGTAGTATTAGTTATATTATCGTAAATGTGTTTAATTATTATTTCATTATGTGAGAATCCACATGTTCGACTCTTCGAATATGGATAAAATATCCATCTCTCAACAAAAATAATTATTAACTTTTACAGTTACATCGGCTGATTACCGTGATTATCAAAAAATATGAAACATTCAAATAAAAGCTCGTTCTGCTCCGTCATCGATCCTAAACTGTTCTGAGTGCTGAAAATACTCAGAATAACTCTAATATGTCTTGCGTAAATCATTGCAAGATTTAAATACGAAGAAAAACAAATGTGTTGGTCATCTGCAGAAAATGAGTTTGTTCCAATTAGCTAGGCATAATATAAAGTCAAAATGTGGCTTACATTTCTCGTTGGTCTTGAAGCGTAGTGAACCTGGTCTGTACCAGATTTATCCAGATACATGCCCTATTGGACACGCACGTCTAATCCTTGTATCGGCCGCCATTATATACCCACAATCCGTCTAACACGACATAGTGGAAATATTTCTTGAAGTTTGAAGTAACTGCTGATCCATTTTAATATTGACTTCTGTTAAAGCCATAGCGGTTTGCTTAAATGGGGTCAGATCTAAGTGATCTATTCTCAAATATGTCAGTTGAACATAACTCACGGTAATCTTTTCAGTACAAGAAAACACTGACAATCTAAATCAATCAACGGCTGTTCTGAAGATCGTTCCCTGGGCATGGCTTATCACCATCTATCATGCGCGAAGCAACATATAGTTTCCCTTCGTCGGCTAATGAACAACACCGTGATAGACTGGCCATCAATATACTGAAAGATCGGAGTGGTTATCAAGTTACAATTTATGAAACTGACTAATTGGACTAAAATATCCAAGTATTAAATTATTATTACTGGACTGTGACAAAGTACTTTCTAGACAAAGTCTAGCATATGTCCATATAAAAATAAAATATTTCACCAGTGCCCGTAGAAAAATAACAATCACCTTGGTGATTCTCTCTGCCGGAAACTTACTATGTTCCACATGTATCGCAGCACTTTAGTGACTATCACAATTTAAATATATCTTCTGCGTAGATCCGGCAACCATGTGCCTTGGCTCAACGTGGAGGCACCTTGTCATGCAAGAGCTTGGTTCGAAGTGAGCTGATGTTGCTTGGGCCGGCCGGCTTTTATTCAAAACGGTCAGGTCCACGCTGCATCACGCTGAAATCTGGAAATCCTCATATCTCTGGTATCCCTGGTCCGATTTACTTGATACTAAGTGCATTCTCTTTCATTTGGCCGTGCCAGTAATCTGATCCAAATCTCAAGTCTCTACTCCATGGCTAACTATTTAATCAACAAATAGTCTCGACTTCTGCTACTACTCGCTACGTCAATTGACATGCTCTTGGCTGCATAAAATTCCCATTCCCTTCTAGAAGTAATGGAGCGCGATATTCAAATATCTCAACTTTCAAAAGCGGCTGTAGCCTTTCCCTTGATATCTAGGTGTCTGAATCTTGGAATACCCATTCCTAGAGTTGGGCACAGTACTAGCGATGTATAAGTGGCAGCCATTTTGGTTCTTTATTAAATTGATGAAACTAGTATAAGGTACAGGAATCTTAAGGAATGTGGGGAGGCGTGGGAACACGTGAGAGACACAGATGAGATGAAGGTCAAAGCGCTGAGAAAATTCAACTCTCTCTGTGGCTAAGCAGACTGTTAAGGATTGCGTTAGTGATACACTGACAGGACCAGCAAATAGACGTATACAGTAGAGCTCTGAACTGAACTTGGGAAGAAAAAATCCTTTAATTTTTTGGTAAGTACCTATGAATTATTATTTTAATAATGTAATGCTAATGAACCTTAAACTTGTAGTTATTGATAAGGTAATTAATGATTTATTTATTTATTTATTTGTTTTCAGATAACCGGTATACGTCACATGCATGAGAGAGAAGAAACCATTGTACTTTTGAGCCCACTAGAAGGATACAGCAAGAAGCCGGTACAAGTCAAGGTGAGATTCTTTTAAAAACTATCTTGTTTCATTTTGTTTTGTTTGATATTTTATTTCATTTTATGAAATGCATGTATTAACCTGAATTTAGGTATTTGTGACGGTTTATTTTATTTATTTTTAGAAACTTGGAAAGAAAAGCTTTACCGCTGTAGCAGTCGTTGAAAACCCGAGACGCACTGTACTGCAACCATTGTTCCCAAGCAGTGAACTATTGAAAACTCAGGTAAGCCTAACTTAAAATGCTATCCCATTTTACCACTCTTGAAACACTTAGACAAAATTAATTACCTGTACATAACTGGGACAATGACTGTTTTCTTGATTAATTGCTATGCATTGGCAACCGGTACAAGAGCATATTGGTTGTTCACCGGGAAAAGTACAACGCCATGTTGGATTTTTTTTAAACAAAAATAAATTGCATGTGCTTTTGAAAAATTGGGGGTTTGCGAGACTAAAGCACTAGTACACCCAGCGTATAGCTCTGTTGAAAAACGTTTGGAATCCTATAAAAATGTTTGGCCATTAATATTAAAACACCTTACAAAACAGCTAAGTGAAGCTGGATTTTTTATACTGGTGAAGGGGATAAAACAATATGTTTTCATTGTGGATTTGCTTTAAAGGATTGGCAAATGACTGACGACCCTTTTGTGGAACACGCTGTTTGGTTACCTAACTGTAGATACATGGTGTTGCTTAAAGTCAGGAATTTGGAACACTATTGGTTAAGGGGACCCGGACGTGAGAGCATACCAAAATATGTACAATTTAGAAGGTAATTTTCTTGAAAACTATTAATTTGATTTTCGTGAAATTTCATACACATATTGCACACATGATCTATTGTCTGTTCCACAAGTACCATTGAGCTGCTGTTATTTTTGTATCCGTTATACCAACAAATGTCCTTGAATGTTTTATAATTCTCAGTTTGCGGAAGAAATTTTCGGTACAGATTCCTTGGAAAGTATTCCATGAAATGACCCCAAATTGTGTATTTTTTTCTCTAAGATGCTCATCATTTTGGCTTGCCTGGTGGGTAGATTATAGGCTAGGGAATAACCCACCCACCAAGGGAAGATGATTAATAAAAGGAAATGGGTTTCGGACTGAAGAAAAAGGATAGAAAAATAGGAGGAGAGCCCCAAAAAATTAATAAGCTTCACTTTAAACACACTTAAAGGCGATTGCCACAGAAACTTAACCTCCTGATATCTAAAATAGGTACGAGCTTGGTCGAGGCCAACGGGAACCGCAGCTGGGACTTGGGCGATTTGCAAGAGAGAGGCTTTAGTATGTTTCCTCCCAAGCATGTATAAAAGTATTATGTGGAAGGGTAATGGTCCGGCAAGACCGAGAGCAAACGATTTATTGTATGTCTTCTCAAAGAAATTAGTTTTTTCAAAACGATTCGAAGAATGCCAATAGTTAATCAAGCTTGGTATTTTCAATTTTTTGAAGTTATAGAATTCCTGAAAAGAGCGACCAAGTGCTTCAAGGAAGGGGAGTGACGAAAAAATTATAACTTGGAAAGTAATTTTGGTAAGTGACTCAATGTTTGCATTTGGAAATTGCTAAGCCCTTACTCAGCGAGAGGCCGGCTAAAAGCTTAGACAAAAAAAAGAAACACTTATCTTTTGGGAAATTGACCACAAGTTTTCGGAGAGGATCTCCACAAGCAGGTAGCTGGCGTAGCGAGCTTTACTTGCCTTACTGGCCAATTAGAATTAGCTATTAAAGCTAAGAGAAGCTTTGACAAGATTACCACTAAGAGTTTTTGCTCAAATGCAACGAGTGGTGAAATCCCTATCAATAGATTTAAGGGCATCGAGTAGGGAGAGCCAAGGAGTACAGGACCTTGCTTAACTGTTGTATTGGAAAAGTGAGAATCCAAAAACAAATATTTAATTTATTTAACAATTCAAAGAAGCGTAACTTTAACAAATAAATATGTTCTATGTAGTTAACAATTTGGGGTCGCAGACCTCCAACAACGTTCAGAAATTGCTCCAGGCAAATGACAATTTTTAAGGTTTTTAAACCTTATATTAAAATCTTGGTAAGATTTAATAAATAGGCAAAATGGAATAATTAAAGTTTTAACATTTACAGGAGTACAAA
The DNA here is from genome assembly GCA_946902985.2 of Meconema thalassinum. NCBI lineage: Eukaryota > Metazoa > Arthropoda > Insecta > Orthoptera > Tettigoniidae > Meconema > Meconema thalassinum. Next base: position 679,500,513 of record OX336391.1, on the reverse strand, counting down.
CAATGTACTATAAGAAACCTCTGAAAGAACATTCTAACGAGAATAACAACTTCGAAGATAACAAAATGGAAAACATAAAGAATAAAAAGGAAGTTCCTACAACTTCTTATATTTAAACAGAATTACTTTATGAGAATTATACAAAGAGAGCAGGTCACTTACTGTGAACCTGAAAAGTTAATCAGAAGGAAGGTTCTAGACCTCCTATACTTTAAATAAGACTCGCAAGTTAAATGAGGCAGTTTTCATTTAGCGAGACCAAAAAAATAACTCACTCAAGAGTTGAGAGAATTGTTTTCCCTGCTTTTGAAGGGAGGAACAATGGAAGTTTGAAACGTGTGCTAAACACGTAATTATACAGAGATACTTAATGATAAACCAACAAAATGGAAGGGCACTTCTTGGAATGACACCTTATTGGAACAGACCTAGATTAAAAGTTTATTGCAGATTGTTAGTAAGAGGTTTAGGAAAGAGAAATGGGAATTAAGGAAAATGTTCATGGCCTTATTTGAATATAAGCGGACGATCGCGACGCGGTAGAAAAGTTGAGCAAGCTCTGGTTTTCACTATAGTTCATTGAAATATATGAAAAGTTCACTGTGTAGACACAAAGTTTATGGAAAAGAAAGTTATTGCAATGATGAAAATAACTGGTTTCACTAGATAAATGAGAGTCTATTTCTTGAGAAAGTTGTAAATTACAATTAAATACGCTATAGAAAATTCCCGCGGTGGACGAAACTTCACTATGTAGTAATTTAAAAGTAAGATAATTCAATTTTAAATAGAATTCTCACAAGTACGTGAGAAATACATGACGGCAGGACTTGTAGATTGAGTACAGAATCTGGAAGGTTCCAGAACAATCTTAGCAGTAAAATGGGGCTAATGTAAATCCAGCGGAGGAACTAGCTTGTTGAATTATAGACAGCGGGTAATTAGATAATATCCCACGTAGTGAGAGGATTTCTCATTTGAATAGCTTAATAAAAGCTCTTTATGGTAAAGTCGGCTTATACAAGCGAAAGCTCAACATGGCAAATCCCACGAAGAATGATTATTGCCCCAAAATAAATACTTTCACACTGTCTATAAAAGTATCATTAAAAACACGTGGAAGTTAAAACCATGAAGATGAGGTTAATACTTGAAGAAGGTACTTATCTTTGTTGCATGTCGAAGTGAAGTTCCTCACTGATGCCTAGAGTTCCAACATGGCGTGGAATTTAAAAAAATGCCTCGTTAGGTCAGGAGGCTAGCTCTGGTTGAGCCTTAACTGATTGCTTCAACTGCCGACTAAGAAGTGAGACTTGCTCAACGAAGCACGGCAGGTCCTAGGAAGGGGAGAGAGTGGGGGTAGGAAACAAAAGGTATACATATCAGCATAACCAACTTATCAAAAATAAATTTTCTTCTTGATGGATGGTCTTCTAAGAATTGATAGTAGGCGATATTAGCGCAGCATGGTGAGTGAAACAGTAGACGTAGTCCTCTTGCTCAAGGAGAAAATAGCTGGCGATAGTAACAAGATCTGGTGGCCAGATGGATATGTAAGTCCTCTTGCACGATGAGGAATTGAGTAGCTTCAGAGGTTCGCTACTAGATGACGCTAGGCGGGTCACAGAAGTTATATATCTGAAACATACTTATGAAGACGTAAGAGATTTGCCCAACAAGGAGAAAACAGAAGATCACTGTTGGTGTTTGACAAAGAGGCAGGAAGAAATGAACATGCAAGGAGCAGTAGACATTATATCTCAGGTACCGTGTATTCAAAGAATACACCATACTGGGGGGGGGGAAACATCAACAGAGAGCAAATAAGCAGTTACACATTTAATGGCAGCGGAGCGATCAAAGACAGTGGCCTTGTGATTGGTCCATTAGTGGTCAAGATTCTGGCCACCCTGACTCTCCCATCTCTCCCAGGATAACACTCGGTCACCCTACCAGAAATCCATACTAGGGGGGGTGAGACATCCCTAACCAAGACCAAGTTCCCCACCTTAATGTCGGGACTGGAAAGAAACCACTTCTGTCTCCGTTGTAAGGAAGTTAAATATTCCAAGTTCCACCTTTTCCAAAAAGAATTACGGAGGGCTTCAAGTTTCCGCCAAGCGATAGGTAGATTAGAATCCCTGTAAGAATTGGGAAGAGGAGGAGGAGCAGAAAGAGAAGTGCCTATAAGGAAGTGACCAGGTGTAAGTGGAAGCAGGTCATCAGGGTCATTGGACAGCGGAGTTAAAGGTCGAGAATTAACAACACCTTCAATCAGAACAGACAGTGAATTGAATTCTTCGTAAGTCAGAATTCGATTACCTAAGACTTTTCTTAAATGACGTTTAGTGAGCTTTACGCAAGATTCCCACCTACCACCGTGATGAGGAGCGTAAGGAGGTATAAAGCGCCATTTGAAACCCTTTGAGTAGGAAAAATTAGAAATTTGTTCCATGGCAGGAGAGGAAGTAAGAGCTTTCTTCCACAGGGAAGCTGCGCCCTGAAAAGCGGAAGCGTTATCAGAGAACATCTCTGAAGGCACACCACGCCTAGCAGTGAAGCGAGAGACAGCTGATAGAAAATAAGAAGTAGAAGCATTCGTTACTAGTTCCAAGTGGATTGCGCCTGTAACCATGCAAACAAAGAGAGAAACATAAAGCTTACCAAACAATTTGCGTTTAGCTTCAGGAGAATTTCGTTGATATTGAAACGGACCCATATAGTCCACACCAGTTAAAGCAAATGGGCGTATAGGAGAAGAGCGAAAAGAGGGCAGATCGCTCATTAATTGAGTATTGATTTTAGGTTTCGCTTTAAAGCAAGGAATGCACTTATGAATTACAGAAGAAACTTCATGAATTCCATTTATAATCCAGTACTTTTCCCTTAAAAGGCAAAGCAGAGTGCGTGTACCAACATGCAGATTACGATAATGAAAGTCACGTATAATTAAAGAAGTAACGTGATGTTTGGAAGGCAAAATAACGGGATGCTTTTTGTCCTCAGAGAGTAAAGATTGCGAGAGCCTTCCACCTACCCTGAGTAACCCATGGTCATCAAGGAACGGGGCTAAAGCACGAAGACGGCTGGATTTGGGAAGATCTCTTTTAGAAGAAAGCAAAGACAACTCAGAAGAAAAGGCTTCTTGCTGTGTCAGTTGTAAAACTTTAATGGTGGCGAGATTCAATTCATGATTGGTAAGGTGTGGTTTGGGGAGAAGAGGTTGGTCAACCACAAGATATTTCCATCTAAGGAGATAGGCGACAATCCGTGGTAATTTATGAAAAGAAGAATAGCGGGACAACAAAGGATAAGAAGCATTAGAAACCAGACACGAGGCAATAGACAGAGGTACTTTAGCGTCAGGCAAGTTGGAATTTGTAGCTGGAGGTTTAGCAGGCCATGAAGAAGAGTCTTTGATTAACCACGAGGGCCCATGCCAGTACAATTGGGAAGCTGCCAATTGAGAGGGTAAACAACCACGAGAGATAATGTCGGCTGGATTATCCGCACTGGGAACATGCCTCCATTGACATCCAGAAGAAAGAGTTTGAATTTTGGAAACCCTGTTTGCGACAAAAGTTTGCCAGTGAGAGGGGTTTTTAGCGATCCAAGAAAGGGTGATCATGGAATCGCTCCAGAGATAGATTTGCGAGAATTCGACTTTCAATACTTCCCGTAATTTCTTGACAAGTTCTGCAGCCATGAGTGCAGCGCACAGTTCGAGCCTAGGCAAAGTGATAGTTTTAAGAGGAGCGACCTTCGATTTGTCGCAAACAAGGTTGGAAACTAGAGATCCATAGAATGAATCATGGTAAACTAAATATGCACAGCAACCGTAAGCTTTTTCGGAACTGTCCGCGAACACATGGAGGAAAAAGAATGCATTAGAATGAGAGCTGATTAAATTCCTGGGAATTTCAATAAGGGAAAGATCCAGCAAATTGCTGCGAAACGAGAGCCAACGATTCAGAAAAGATAGAAGGACAGTGTCATCCCATTCACATTTAAGCGACCACAGCTCTTGCATGAAGAGTTTGGCTATAACGATAACTGGGGCAAGAAATTGAAGCGGATCAAAAATTTTTGCAATTTCAGAGAGGATTTGTCTTTTTGTATTAGGAAGCTCTTCTGCGAGCGTAACTTTATAGATAAGAGTGTCAGTGCTAGTGCACCAATGAACTCCTAAAGTTTTTATAGATTCGGAGTTTCCACAAATTTCGACAGAAGAGGGATCTACGTCTTCGATGGGAAATTGGGCGAGAAACTCAGGGGAGTTGGAGTTCCACTTATGAAGTGGAAAACCTCCATTCCTTAGTAATGCTTGAAGTTCTAAAGACACAAAAGAAGCTTCCTCCAAAGTAGAGAAGGACTGCAAGTAATCGTCAACATAGAATGACGTAGTTAGTGCTTCAGAGGCTTTGGGGTTAAATAAATGACCATCTTGTGAGGCTAGCAAGTGTAGGGATCGGATAGCAAGGAAAGCAGAGGGTTTTAAGCCATAAGTAACCGTTTTCAAGCGAAATACCTTAATGGGCTTATTGATTTCATCACGCCACAAGATTCTTTGAAGATCTCGTTGTTCTGGTTGAATTAACACTTGACGGTACATCTGTTTTATATCGGCTATGACAGCTATGGGAAATAATCGAAAGTTTAAAAGTATGGCAGATAAATCTGATTGAATAGCAGGACCAGAATAAAGAGTGTCATTAAGGCTGTTGCCATTAACGTCGGGTGATGAACCATTGAAAACAACTCGGATTTTATCTTTTACAAGAGGGTTTTTCCACACAGGATGATGATTTAAATAAACCGTTTCGATTGGGGGGTGCAATTCATCATCGGATTTGTTAACAACCTCCATATGATCTAAGCTTTCATACTCATCCATGAACTCAGTGTACTGCTTTTTGACAAGGGGTTCCTTTTTGAATTTGCTCTCGATAGCAAAGAGGGCTTTTCGAGCTTTAGGCTGAGAGTTAATAAGTTTGGGGGGATTGTGTAATCTTGGCATTTGAACAATGAACCGGCCATCAGAAGAACGAGTGGTCGTGTTCAAAAAAAGTTGCTCACAGAATTCGTTTTCTGAAGAAGTTACATTAGGAGAATCAACATTTTCAAGCCTCCAAAACTGTTCCAGATCAGTATTGGAGAAGTAACATTGCGATGCAAGTTGGGGTGAATAATGGGGAAGTTGCCCTGTGACAATCCATCCAAAATTAGTGTCTCTAGCGACCACGTTTGAGGATAGCTTGCGAACCTGTTTCCGAAGGCAGTTCCAAAAGACATTGGCACTAAAGAGTATGTCAATGGGATTTTGTATGTTAAACGAAGGATCGGCTAACCTTAAATGCGAGGGAATGTTTAACCCTGAAATATCAACCGAGTGACTAGGAGTGTCTTCTCCAATGCTATTGAGAATTAGACAATTAAGTTTAAAAAAGTTGTTTCTATGACAAATATCTCTTATGGTTAGTTTTGAAAATTGTAAAGCTTGCGATTTTGAGCTGTTGATGCCCGACACATTGATAGAAGTGGGGTTTACGGGTAGGCCTAGTTTTCTAATCAAGGAATTAGACACAAAATCATGAGTTGCAGCTGAATCTAGAAGGCCGCGTGCACGGACCCAGTTGCCAAAGTTATCCTGAACTTCAATTTGAACAGTAGACAACAATACTTGAGCACTGCGAATGGACTTAGCATTTTGAATGTATGATGAAGCATTAGAACTGTTAACACTATCATTTTTAGGAGAAGTGGATGCTGTTGATGACCTTGCCTGATTATGACGATGTAGCAAAGTAAGATGAGCCTTTTCACAATGGTAACAAAGTCTTGTGGACTTACAATTAGAAGCAGAATGCGTGGGCGCTAGACAGTTGAAACAATGTTTACTTTGAGCAACTAGTTTTCGTCTGTCGTCGACTGACATTTCTTTAAAGGATTTACATAAGTATAGGGCATGGGAATCTTTACAAAGTATGCACTTTACAGGTTCGTTTAAACTTTTGCGAGGTTCGCTTTGCGTATTTAAAACAATAGAGCTAGCAACACGACGTTCACTAGACCTAGTTGGGTAACCAGTAGTGTTTGATTTGAATTTGGATGAGCTGAACCCTGATTTTTGGGTATTAGACGCTGAGCGTTCGCTTTTGGGTTTGATGGACATTAATTCAAATTTGGAACTAGGAGATGAAGGTTCGCTCTGATTAGCTAGCGCGGTTAAAAGTTGGCATCTAGCGTTTATGAAGGTGACTAAATGCTCGTAAGTATAGTCGTCTTCTTTAGAAAGTTCGATTTCCCAAGCTTTAAGGGTAGCAACATCAACTTTAGAAACCACTAAATGTATTAGGAAAGTATCTCAATAATTAGTAGGTTGATCTAATTGGGACAAAGCCTTTACGTGAAGCTGTGTTGTGTCAACTAGAGTGCGCAGACTAGTGACGTCATTATGCTGTGACGCAGGTAGATTGAATAGAGCCCTTATGTGGCGTTGAATGCGTAACCGTAAATTTCCATATCTATCCTTTAGTAAGTTAAAGGCAATGGAATAATTTTCGGCACGAAGAGGAAGTGCTTCGACCAACTGCAAAGCTTGACCTCGGAGGATAGATCTCAAATACTGAAACTTGTAAATGACTTGAATGTCTTCATTGTCGTGAACAAGGGAGCAAAATAATTCATAAAAAGAATCCCAAGCGGATTCATCTCCAGAAAAATGGGGCAAATCAATTTTCGGTAAAATTGGTTTGGGCTTGTGAGTACCCTCACGGAAAGAAGTTTGTGGTTCGTGAAGGGAACCAAGAACAGAAGCGTCCTTTTTCTGCTCCTCTTCGAGTTGGCGTATTATTTTGAAAGCAGAACCTATGCCTTCGTAATATTGGTTTTCTACTTCAACTCGATCTTCGGTTTGATTGAGCATGCAAGTTTCTATTTCAGTTTGGATGTTACAATAATTTTCGTAAGACCGTTCATAATCTCGTACGCGATGTTTTAACAAGTCTAATTGAGCTTCTGAGGGATCTAGCTCTTTTATGTACTTTCTGAAACGGGTAATTTGTCCTTTGTAGGATGCTCGTTTAGAAGTAAGTTTTTCATCTTTATCCTTCTCAGTAGGAGCCATGTTATAAAAAATAGATTGAAATGTAACTCACGATACTGTGGAACCTTGGAAATGCTGTCAAGCTGGCAGCAGCGAATGGGTAGAAAGCACGGGACCCACCAAAGAAGACAGGAGTGGTCTCGTTCCCTTTCACAGGCTTTGCACGATGTAATTATAGCTGAAAAATTCAAAGTAAATATTAATAATTTGCAGAATATTGCCAAATAGAAAAACTGAAAAAAGGACTCTCCCGGGTTTCGGCACCAATCTTTGGGTAGATTATAGGCTAGGGAATAACCCACCCACCAAGGGAAGATGATTAAGAAAAGGAAATGGGTTTCGGACTGAAGAAAAAGGATAGAAAAATAGGAGGAGAGCCCCACAAAATTAATAAGCTTCACTTTAAACACACTTAAAGGCGATTGCCACAGAAACTTAACCTCCTGATATCTAAAATAGGTACGAGCTTGGTCGAGGCCAACGGGAACCGCAGCTGGGACTTGGGCGATTTGCAAGAGAGAGGCTTTAGTATGTTTCCTCCCAAGCATGTATAAAAGTATTATGTGGAAGGGTAATGGTCCGGCAAGACCGAGAGCAAACGATTTATTGTATGTCTTCTCAAAGAAATTAGTTTTTTCAAAACGATTCGAAGAATGCCAATAGTTAATCAAGCTTGGTATTTTCAATTTTTTGAAGTTATAGAATTCCTGAAAAGAGCGACCAAGTGCTTCAAGGAAGGGGAGTGACGAAAAAATTATAACTTGGAAAGTAATTTTGGTAAGTGACTCAATGTTTGCATTTGGAAATTGCTAAGCCCTTACTCAGCGAGAGGCCGGCTAAAAGCTTAGACAAAAAAAAGAAACACTTATCTTTTGGGAAATTGACCGTAAGTTTTCGGAGAGGATCTCCACAAGCAGGTAGCTGGCGTAGCGAGCTTTACTTGCCTTACTGGCCAATTAGAATTAGCTATTAAAGCTAAGAGAAGCTTTGACAAGATTACCACTAAGAGTTTTTGCTCAAATGCAACGAGTGGTGAAATCCCTATCAATAGATTTAAGGGCATCGAGTAGGGAGAGCCAAGGAGTACAGGACCTTGCTTAACTGTTGTATTGGAAAAGTGAGAATCCAAAAACAAATATTTAATTTATTTAACAATTCAAAGAAGCGTAACTTTAACAAATAAATATGTTCTATGTAGTTAACAATTTGGGGTCGCAGACCTCCAACAACGTTCAGAAATTGCTCCAGGCAAATGACAATTTTTAAGGTTTTTAAACCTTATATTAAAATCTTGGTAAGATTTAATAAATAGGCAAAATGGAATAATTAAAGTTTTAACATTTACAGGAGTACAAACAATGTACTATAAGAAACCTCTGAAAGAACATTCTAACGAGAATAACAACTTCGAAGATAACAAAATGGAAAACATAAAGAATAAAAAGGAAGTTCCTACAACTTCTTATATTTAAACAGAATTACTTTATGAGAATTATACAAAGAGAGCAGGTCACTTACTGTGAACCTGAAAAGTTAATCAGAAGGAAGGTTCTAGACCTCCTATACTTTAAATAAGACTCGCAAGTTAAATGAGGCAGTTTTCATTTAGCGAGACCAAAAAAATAACTCACTCAAGAGTTGAGAGAATTGTTTTCCCTGCTTTTGAAGGGAGGAACAATGGAAGTTTGAAACGTGTGCTAAACACGTAATTATACAGAGATACTTAATGATAAACCAACAAAATGGAAGGGCACTTCTTGGAATGACACCTTATTGGAACAGACCTAGATTAAAAGTTTATTGCAGATTGTTAGTAAGAGGTTTAGGAAAGAGAAATGGGAATTAAGGAAAATGTTCATGGCCTTATTTGAATATAAGCGGACGATCGCGACGCGGTAGAAAAGTTGAGCAAGCACTGGTTTTCACTATAGTTCATTGAAATATATGAAAAGTTCACTGTGTAGACACAAAGTTTATGGAAAAGAAAGTTATTGCAATGATGAAAATAACTGGTTTCACTAGATAAGTGAGAGTCTATTTCTTGAGAAAGTTGTAAATTACAATTAAATACGCTATAGAAAATTCCCGCGGTGGACGAAACTTCACTATGTAGTAATTTAAAAGTAAGATAATTCAATTTTAAATAGAATTCTCACAGGTACGTGAGAAATACATGACGGCAGGACTTGTAGATTGAGTACAGAATCTGGAAGGTTCCAGAACAATCTTAGCAGTAAAATGGGGCTAATGTAAATCCAGCGGAGGAACTAGCTTGTTGAATTATAGACAGCGGGTAATTAGATAATATCCCACGTAGTGAGAGGATTTCTCATTTGAATAGCTTAATAAAAGCTCTTTATGGTAAAGTCGGCTTATACAAGCGAAAGCTCAACATGGCAAATCCCACGAAGAATGATTATTGCCCCAAAATAAATACTTTCACACTGTCTATAAAAGTATCATTAAAAACACGTGGAAGTTAAAACCATGAAGATGAGGTTAAAACTTGAAGAAGGTACTTATCTTTGTTGCATGTCGAAGTGAAGTTCCTCACTGATGCCTAGAGTTCCAACATGGCGTGGAATTTAAAAAAAATGCCTCGTTAGGTCAGGAGGCTAGCTCTGGTTGAGCCTTAACTGATTGCTTCAACTGCCGACTAAGAAGTGAGACTTGCTCAACGAAGCACGGCAGGTCCTAGGAAGGGGAGAGAGTGGGGGTAGGAAACAAAAGGTATACATATCAGCATAACCAACTTATCAAAAATAAATTTTCTTCTTGATGGATGGTCTTCTAAGAATTGATAGTAGGCGATATTAGCGCAGCATGGTGAGTGAAACAGTAGACGTAGTCCTCTTGCTCAAGGAGAAAATAGCTGGCGATAGTAACAAGATCTGGTGGCCAGATGGATATGTAAGTCCTCTTGCACGATGAGGAATTGAGTAGCTTCAGAGGTTCGCTACTAGATGACGCTAGGTGGGTCACAGAAGTTATATATCTGAAACATACTTATGAAGACGTAAGAGATTTGCCCAACAAGGAGAAAACAGAAGATCACTGTTGGTGTTTGACAAAGAGGCAGGAAGAAATGAACATGCAAGGAGCAGTAGACATTATATCTCAGGTACCGTGTATTCAAAGAATACACCACCTGGTTTTGTTTGTCTAGAGTCATTAATATAAGAAAAATTTAAAAAAAATATTTATGCCAATATTTTGTTGATTTTTTGCATAAATATGCAAGAAAAAAATTATTCCTATTCTCATAACTTATTCATTTTAGGCATAAAACAGTGTATGTGTGTATGTATATATCCATCTCAAAAATTATATTGCTCTACAAGAAATACTTTGGGAGATAAATGTACCTAAGTTTGCAAAATATCAATTTAACAGGAAATCAGTGGTGGTGGTTTAGCATAAACCTGCCCCTGACCTTCCTTGTCCTCGATCTTCTTTTTTGAGCTCTTTTATTTGATCTGGTCTCCTTAGTCATTGATTGAGCTGATATCTCTGCCTCATTTATCCTCTGACTGTCGATCATGAGTAGCGCACTAGCCATAAGATACTTAATTTATCATGAACATTTATCCTACTGCTAACATCATCATTAAAATATATAATAGCATCCATTACTGAGTCCTAGGGGAACTCATATGTTGCTTAAAATTACCACAGGTTTTACAAGATAAATTTAACTTATATACCAAGACTCTCCTTGAGTTAGCTTCATCAGATGATGCAAGAGAGCTATCACTGTCACAGTACCGACACTTTGCCACGCTGTTTATAATGTTAATCAGGGATTTAAAATCTACGATAATATAATTATTCACATTGGTATTGTTCTCACTGTTTAGACTAATATCTAATCTGTCACAGTTGTAAGACAGCTTACGTTTCGATGCGCTTGGGGGAAAACTAACCTCATTCACACGTTGCACATTGTCACTGTCAATTTTATTATTAAATCTTCTGGCGGCGTTTCTAGGCGTATGCGATGTTGATTGCCATGATATTTTCTCTTTGAATTGAGTTTCTTTAGGCGCAGCATTTTACAGGAACAACAGCATTCACTATCCAGATGTAAATTCACTTGGTAATAGCAAAGCTCGTGTGGGCATAAACAGTTTATAAACATTACAGAAAGCGGGAAACAATTGAGGCTCAACAACCAAGCCTGGGTGAAAGTGTCCACACGACCAGTATGAATCAAGGAGTAAATAGAGTTGAAAAGGTTACTGCCTTTTAACATAAGTCACAAGGAACTGTTCAGTCTACAGTTTGACACATTGGAAACGTGGGATTGGCAAGTGCCCGCCATTTTTAAAAACCTATTTAAATGGACTTAGAATGAATACAACCTCAATAAACTATATATATTGTGATTCAGAACAGTTCCCTCTACACATTTATGCTGATATAAAAAAATGGCAAATTTAGTCATTTTGCGACGTTCGGGTCCCCTTAGAAAACGTAATTGCAACTCAAGAAATAAAAGTGCCTTTAAAGTTAGAACACGCGGTACAAATACATGAGGCTCAAAAATGAGATGTGTCTGACGAACAAATACAAAAGTGTGACTAACAATTATGTAAAATTTGTTATCAAGAAGAACTGGGTGTTGTATTTTTGCCTTGTGGACACTTGATAGCCTGTGTAAAGTGTGCATTAACATTTAACACTTGTGCTATATGCAGAAAAGTAGTATCTGCAACAGTTAGGGCATTTCTTGCAAGAATAGCATAATTTATTAGCAAGGCACAGTGCAAAATACCTATATGCACAATATTATTACAAGCTGTTGTAGTGTGCAATTGATATGCTTTTGATTTGTTTATATACTACTACAATGAATGTTTTGAATGCTGTGGGACAAGCCTGTGACTAAGAGACAAAGAAGCTCAGCGAATTACCAACGCATATTCTATTCCGCATTATCAAGATTCGGAAATTGAAACCAGCATATGGTGATCGTGTACTTTGTGTATGTGAAAACTTTGGGACATTTCTGCCTACACGGTTTAATGATATGTCAGACAAGTGAATAATTCTGTACAACCTGTACACTTAATTTATGAAGGTTTTAAAACAATAGGTGCATGGTTCGTTTTAATTAAATAAAAAAAACAAATGTATATTAATAATGGAAAATATAAGTGATGACAATGGACTGAAAGGAAAATATGTGTATAGAATAATAATGTTTTAGTTTTCAGTATTGTCTTAAAAAATATTATCATAAACCAAAAAATATGTATATAAAATTTGTATATAAATGCAAAATGATGTTACAATGTTGTTTAATTTTATACAAACTTAGAGAATTTAACATTGCAGAGTATATATGATTATGACAATAGATACACACTGAATACAACTCTTTCTTTCTTTCTTTCTTTCTTTCTTTCTTTCTTTCTTTCTTTCTTTCTTTACAATAGTCTGTTATAGTTTTTAAACACGTGGCTTGTTGTAGATCTTTTATAGCAATGTCCATTGACTATTGTTTTCGAAAACTGGGGAAACCGCAATAGTTTTATAGGCATAAAAAACATATTGTTATTACTATTTAGTCATTTTGATCCTCTTGCAATACTACTTTTTGCATATCAAGGCAGATGATCTAGCTGTTCTACTCCTTAAAACGAAAACAACAACACTACATCTTGCATAGTTTGTGATGTTGATGGCTCTTGTGACGTGGAAAATGGATTAAACATAACTTTTAGAACAGGGGTTAAACGTTGATCATTAAACAATCCACTATTTTAAGTAGCAACATGGTTTTCTTGATTTTTTGTCGACGGCAACTGTGTTTCATGCAGTTCACTACATTGATGATCACTGACACTTAAAACCTCACTATTTTACTTTTTAGGCCACCACGACAATGTTTGGAACGTTGTTTTGAACAACGCCAAATAACAGTTCCATTTTATTGGTTCGTTTCACAATACATGAATATCCTTTATAGTATACATAAGGCTTACCATACCTAGTCACTGATACTTCCATGTCAACTGTCAAGCATAGTAAAGTCAAATTGGTAATAAGAATAATAGTTCAATGTGAGAGCAAATATGGATCCAAAGAATTCAGCTAAAAGTGGAAGCAAATAAGCAATTATAAGAACCAAGAGTGGGTGTAAAAGTGGTCGCAAAGTGGTAGGCCCATTACACAATAATTTCAGCACGACAAAGCTCTTGTACAATTTCCTTGATTTCCCAATCGTGACCGGTATGCCCAGCTTGTTGTAAAGCATGCAACAACTGTAGCCACTGGTCGAGCTTATTGGGATTGTGCCAGTATACAAATGTAACAAATGAATTTTTAGGTGTAAACAAAGCATTACCATTATCATCATCATCATCATCATTATCATCATCATGATCATCATTAACATTATCATCATGACCATCATCACTGTTAATATATAGCCCTTTTTGATCCTCATTTATAATCTGTGTTGACTTTGATAGTGTTGAAGGTTTCTTGGACGTTGAAAACTGTCCTAACATGACTTTTTGAGGACATGATAAGTCCTTTTGAACCAACACTGCACCATCTTTAGCCCCAATATCGTTTTCTTTAACTTGCTTTTTAGCATTTAGATTTTTTTTTGTAAACCGCAACCGTGGTTCGTTTGGAGCCTCACACTTAAAACCTTTCCATTTTTACTTTTCAGGTTGCCTCGACATTTTGTTGACCCCTCATTTGAGCATCGCCAGAATATTATTCCATTCACATTCTGACGATTATAGTTATAAGAGTAGCCTTGATAGAGTGCACGTAGCCTACCTTTCTTGGTTGTAGAAAGTTCCATAGTAGTAACTGACCTGTGAGTATGATGTTCACACTACAAAGGTTACAAATGTTTTGGTGACGGAGTGACTTACCATAAGCTTATATATTGGCTTATGTGTTGGCTTTTGTATTGGCTTTTGTTGACTTTTGTATTGGCTTTTATATTGGCTTATTTGACAAGTTATTGTTGTCAATGT